>CM066040.1:169688331-170288331 GCA_033557465.1 Ichthyophis bannanicus | reverse complement strand
CATGGATACTGGTTGCTAGAGTCAATATTTAAAATATTTAAATTAGCCACATAGTGTTGTATTTCTTTTTTCCACATCCATATAAAAGGGCTAGAACAAAAAGCTCACTACCCTAGTAAATACCTTTTTTCTAGTAGTGCTGCTGCATCAACTCGCATCTTTTCAGTGCCGCACTGTTACAAAGTGACAAAACTGTCAATAAAAAGGTGAAATTAGACTTACCTGCTAATTGTAGTTCCTTGAGTAGCTCCAGTCTAGTCCCGAACCATTAGAGTTGTGTACGTCCTTCCACAGCTTGGAGACTGAGCATGTCACTCTTTTAGTGACCCTAGTATAAGTAGTCCAGGGACCGCCTCCTTGAATCAGTTTTCTATTGACAAAGCCGACTCACCAGAGCAAAAAGTAAGTCAGCCAATCTGAACACTGAACCTTTAAACACCTATGTACCTCTAACAAAGGAACCCTTAAACTTATTCTATTTCTATGTTACAAATACAATACTGGATGCATGAGCCGCTCCTTCTCCCGCGTCCCTTAAAGAGGCCCTTCACTCTTAGTGAGAGAAAGAAGCATACTCGGCTCTTTTGCAAACCTGATCCGCTACGTGACTCATCCCTCAAAGGCCCTTAAACCTCCCCGTCCCCGGTCTTCAGGCTACCACCTGGCAGTCCACCTTAGGGAGGGAAGCGGGACTGGACTGGAGCTACTCAAGGAACTACAATTAGCAGGCAAGTCTAATTTCATCTTCCTTATCGTCTCTCCAGTCTAGTCCCGAACCATTAAAGATGTAGCAGAGCAGTGAACATTCTTACCGGGAGGGACCTGCCAGACCAGCCTGAAGCACCGCTGATCCAAATCTAGCATCCCCTTCCGCCTGCACATCAATCCTGTAATGCTTAAAAAAGGTATGTAAAGATGACCAAGTTGCCATCCTACAGATTTCTGCCCCAGGGACCAAGCTAAACTCTGCCCAGGACGCTGCCTGAGCTCTAGTCGAAAGTGCCTTTAACCCCTTCGGCACCACTCTACCCTTTAGGAGATACGCTGCCGCAATCGCTTCCTTAATCCACCTAGCAATAGATGCCTTAGAAGCCGGTTCTCCTTGCCAAGAACGCCCAAACAGGACAAAACAACCTGTCCGACTTGTGCAGCGTCTCCGTCCTCTGCAAATACATCTTTAGCGCTCTACCGATATCCAACTGCCCTTTAGTCATCTCGTCACTTGACCTCTCAAAGACTGGTAAGGACACCACCTGATTAACATGAAAAGCCGAGACCACCTTAGGCAAAAAGGACGGAACTGTCCGGAGCACTACCTTTTTACTTGAAAAGGACACAAATGGCTCCCTACACGACAAGGCCTGCAACTCCGAGATTCTTCTTGCCTTCAGCATAAGATCCTTCAAAGTCGCCTGTGCCAAAGGCTCAAAAGGGTCCCTAACCAGCGCCTCCAACACCATATTAAGGTCCCATCCCGGAACCGCAACCCTGCAGGGGGTCTCAACAAAGAGGCCACTCTCAAAAAACTTTTCACATCTGGATGAGCCCCCAGTGTCCTCCCCTGCACCTTCCCTCGGTAACAGGCTAGTGCCACTAACTGTACCCTAAGCAAAGACGCCGCCAAGCCTTTATCCAATCCATCCTGCAAAAAGGACAAAACTCGAGCTATCATGGTCTTCAACGCCTGCAGCCGCCTATCCTCACACCAGTCCTCAGACAGCCGCCACACTCTCAAATATGCCATAGACGTGCAGCGACGCCTAGACCTCAACAACAGAGATCACCGCTGTCGAGTATCCTTTGACCTTCAGCCTTGCCCTCTCAAGAGCCAAGCCGTAAGCGAAAACCGATGCACCTGAGGCATACTTAAAGGACCCTGCACTAGCAGGTCTCCCCTGTCCGGCAGCCTCCACGGCGGTTCCACCAGAAGACGCATCAAGTCGGCATACCACGGCCGCCTCAGTCAATACAGCATCACCAGCAGAACTAGCCTTTTGTGTTTTTCTATGCGTTGGAGAAATGATAATTACACTTACCTGGTAATTGCAGTTCCTTGAGTGACGACAGTTCAGTCCTCTACCTCTGGGTTGTCAATCTCCTCCTACAGGTTGGAGACTGGTTTGTCAGAATCATGGCATCACTGGATATAGCCTGCTGCTCTCTCTCTTCCATCCCAGTGTTAACTATTAACAAAAGCAGACTCAAAGGAGCAACAAATAAGTAGCTAACAGTAATTACTGAAACATAGCCTAAACTAACCATAGAACCTTCCACCCTCTCCGGCAAGGCTTTCTTACACCCTTCCCTGCCACAGAGAAATTTACAAACACAACAAATTGAACTAAGCCAGACCTACCTATAACACTCCTCTTTTCACTAGCAATCCTGGATCCCTCTTGAATAATCTGGGTGGGAAGGAGGACTGAACTGTCGTCACTCAAGGAACTACAATTACCAGGTAAGGGTAATTATCATTTCCTTATCGTTCCTCCAGTTCAGTACTCTACCTCTGGGATGTACCAGGAGCAGTAATCATTGGGAGGGACCCTTCCAGCCGGCAGACAATACTGCCGACCCGAAACGGGCATCAGTAGCTGCTGCTACGTCCAGCCGGTAATGTTTACTGAAGTATGTAGAGACGACCAAGTAGCCGCCCTACAAATGTCCCCAAACTGTGCTCCGCCCAGGAGCACACCTGCACTCTGGTGGAATGCGCCCGCAACCCCGCAGGCACAGATCGACCTTGAAGTAAATAAGCGGAAGCAATCATCTCCCGAATCCAACGGGCAATGGAAGCCTTAGCAGCTGCCTCTCCTTTGCGCACTCCTCCGAACAATACAAACAACTGATCAGACTTGCGAACAGACTTCGTCACCTTCAAATACTGACACAACGCTCTCTTCACGTCTAGACAACAGAGACTGCGATCCGATTCGCCGCCCTCCAGAGACCCTAGGACGGGCAAGCACACCACCTGATTCAAATGAAAGGGAGACACCAGGGGGTCTGAACTCTGCCCCACTTTCTAATAGAGAGGATAGCCGTCCTGTGACTTCACCATTGGCGGAGGAGCAGCCTCAGATTCTGGATGTACCATCTCCAGTGGTTTCCAGTCTCTTTGTTAGAAATTGTGGTGGTTCCTCTGCCCCGAGTCCTCCAGATTCCAGAGGTTTCCGATAGGGCTCGACACGACGGCTCTCCAGATATACCTGTGAATACCCAGTGTATTTCTTTGACTGATATTTGGCGTGTTCTCTCACGCACTGAACTTTCCTTATCTTCGGTTGTGACTCAGATTACTGACTTTTCACGAGATTCAGTGGCTAAGATGAACCAACAGTGGAGGAGTGGCCTAGTGGTTGGGGCAAGGTACTTCAGGCCGGAAGGTCGGGGGCTCAAATCCCACTAGAGGACAGCAACCTTGGGCCGGAAGGACTGGGGTTTCTAGTCCCACAGGTGCTCCTTGTGGTCTTGGGCAAGCCACTTAACCCTCCATAGCCCATGTTCCCTGTAAAATAGTTATCTCCAAGTTATAATACCCTGTTCAATGTAATTTCAGTTTGTTCAATGTAAACCGCACTGATGCAGAATAGCGCGGTATATAAGAGAATGTAAATAAACATGACCTTCAGATTGCTGCTTTAGATAATAAGTGTCAGAAGCTGGATGCTCAATATTCTTTGTTACAGTCTACTAACTTGTCATTTATTAAAGATAGTCTTATATTGCACTCAGCAAGAAATGCTTGAGAATAGTCTGCGGGCAGTGAATGTTAGATGTTTGAATTTTCCTTATACTCGATTATTATCTCCGCAGATTTTATTTGATAAGTATTTGATAGAAGCTAGTACCAAACCTTTAATTAATAAAATGTATTACTTGCCGCAGATGGTTCCGACAGCTTCTGGAGTGCCACAAGCTGCCGTTCCATCTATAGCTACAGACTCGTTGGATTTGACTAAATTTATAGGATCTTCTCAGGAGTTGATTTCGTTGAGATCTACTCTTTTGGTATCTTTTTCCTCAAACTGATAAGAATACAGTTATGCGGCTTTATTTTCGAAATAAAAATGCTGAATTTTGTGGAGGGAAAAATCAATATGTTCCCCGATGTGTCCAGGCAAACTCAATCTAGACGCAGGGCCTTTTTGGCTTTAAAGTCACGGGTCGTAGCCTCTGGTGCAACATTTTTCCTGAAGTTTCCTTGTAAATGCCTGGTCACTATCGGGGGTACTAAGTATGTCTTTACTGAAGTTGGTTCCTTAGAAAATGTTCTTAATAATTTGACCCCCTAGGTATAGCAGGTATAATATTTTATGATTGTTTGCCTATTTTCTTTGCATTTAGCAATGTTAGAAATAATTAGAGTTTAGATGGATAGGGCTTCATCTCTGATCCTTGCTTGTGCTCCCCCTTGATGTGGACTAGGTTTGGTTGTTTCCTTTTTTTTTTTCCTGTATAATGCTTAGTGCTTTGTGATTTGAATTTTGAATAACGTTTAATATATTAAAAAAAAAAAAAAAAAAAAAAAAAAAAAAAAAAGAGAGAAAGGGAGACACCACTTTAGGTAAAAAGGAAGGGACCGGACGTAAAACCACCTTCTCTCTAGAAAAAGAATGGTTCTCTACAGGACAACGCTTGCAACTCCGAATTCCGCCTAGCCTAACAAATCGCCACCAGAAATACCGTCTTTAACGTCAAATCCTTCACCGGATGCATGACGCAACGGTTCGAAGGGAGGTTTGGATAACGCCGCCAAAGAGAGATTGAGATCCCATGGCAGAATGCACACCCTACGTGCCGGCCGCAACCTAGAGACCGCCTTCAGAAAGCGACCCACATCAGGGTGAGCACCCAAAGGCACCCTGTTGACTCTGCAGCGATAACAGGAAAGGGCTGCCAACTGAACGCGCAAGGAACTGGCTGCAAGACCTTTATCAAAGCCGTCCTGCAGAAACTCCAATACCAAAGGGATAGAAACAGTGGCCGCTCGAACCTGATGCCGCAAACACCAATCCTCAAATATACGCCAGACGCGCACATACAACGACGTCGACTGTTTCCGTGATCTAAGCAAGGTTGCCACGACCATCGATGAGTAGCCTTTCTCCCTCAGCTTAGCCCTCTCAATGGCCATACCGTAAGCGAAAACCGATCCACCTGGGGCATGAAAAGCGGACCTTGAAGCAACAGATCCGCCCTCACCGGAAGCCGCCAGGGCTTGCCGTCCAGGAGACGCACTAGGTCTGCGTACCATGGGCATCTCAGCCAGTCAGGTGCCACCAAAAGCACCTTTCCCAGGTGAGCCCCGATCTTTTGAACCACTCGGCCTATCAATGCCCATGGGGGAAAGACATATAGAAGACCTTCAGACGGCCACTGATGCAACAGCACGTCTATGTCCTCCGACATCCCTTCTCGTCTTCTGCTGAAGAACCGGCTGACGTTTGCCGACTGGAATGTCACCATTAGATCCATTATTGGGGTTCCCCATCGACCTATTATCTGCGCAAAGACGTTAGGATGCAACTCCCACTCCCCTGCATCCACCTGAACTCTGCTGAGGAAGTCCGCTGTGACATTGTCCTTCCCTGCAATGTGCGCTGCCGAAATCACGGTCAACCGACTCTCTACCCAAGTGAGCAACCCGTCCGCCTCTTCTTCCATTGTGGCACTCCCTATGCCGCCCTGACGATTGATGTAGGCGACAGTCGCCGAGTTGTCAGAGAGCACCCGTACTGGGCGACCCAGCACCAAGTCCTCGAACGCCTGAAGTGCCCGGGCTACAGCTCGAAGTTCCACATGGTTTATCGACCATGAGGCCTCCAGGGGAGACCAGAGCCCCTGCGCAAACTGGCCCCCGCAGTGGGCCCCCCAGCCTACTAGGCTGGCGTCAGTCAACAACGGAAGCCACTCCGGTTGTTCCGGCATGCTGGCTGCCAATGACGACCTGAGCAGCCACCAGTGAAGAGACTGCCTGACTTTGATCAGACAAGGCAGACGCTTGCTCAAAGGATCGTCCTGATGCGACCAGCGGCAAAGTAGCGCTCTTTGCAGAGGCCGCATATGAACCTTGGCCCACGGCACCGCTTCCAATGTCGCCACCATTGTTCCCAGCACCCAGAGGTAGTCCCACACCGACGGTGCAGGCACTGACATGAACTGGCGAACCAGATTCCTCAAAGCCTCGGCCCTCTTGTGCGGCAAAAACACTTGTCCCCTGTTTGTGTCGAACCGAACACCGAGATATTCGAGGTCCTGGGAGGGCTCCAACTGACTCTTTGTCGGGTTGACTACCCAACCAAGATCCTGCAAAAACTTCACCACCCTGCCTGTCGCTCGGATACTCTCTTCTGACTTGGCTCGAATCAACCAATTGTCGAGATAAGGGTGGACTAGAATCCCCTCTTTGCGCAACGCCGCCACCACCACCATGATTTTGGTGAAGGTTCGCGGCGCCGGCGCCAGACCGAAGGGCAAGGCTTGGAACTGATAGTGACCCCAAGGAAGAGCAGACCTTAGAAACCTCTGATGAGCTTCCCGGATAGGTATGTGCAGATCCGCCTCCGTAAGATCCAGAGACGTCAAGAACTCTCCCCGCCGTTCCGCCACAATGACTGACCGCAATGTCTCCATCCGGAAATGCGGTACCCATAGGCAACGATTTACGGCTCTCAGGTCTAAAATATGCCGCAACATTCCGCCCTTCTTTGGCACCACAAAATAGAGTACCGACCCCCACCGCATTCGGCCTCTGGCACTTCTACAACTGCCCCCAACTGAAGCAGCCTCTCCAAAGTACCGCAAACCGCTGCGGTTTTCTTGGGACCCCTGCAAGGCGACATAACGAAGGAATCCCGCACGGGTCGTGCCAACTCCAGCACATAGCTCTGTTGAATTATCTCTAACACCCACTGGTCGGATGTAATGTGGGTCCAAGCAGAAAGAAACTCCCGGAGCCATCCGCCTATGGGAGGCCCTTCTGCCGGGACCCGCCTCGCTTCATTGTGACTTACGGGTTGCAGAAGCGGGTGTTGAGGAGAAACCCCTATTCGCACCCCGAAACCCGCGAAACCCCTGGGCTCTAGTCTGAAACCAGCCCCTCTGGAAACTTCCGAACTGCATTGAACGAAATCTTCTGGAATCCCGAAACTGGCCCCGATAGCCTTGACCTGTCTTTCCTTGTTTTGGCTTATCCTGTGAGAGTTTACCCACCTTGGATTCTCCAAGGTCCTTCACCAACTTATCTAAATAACAATCCACCCTTAAATGGAAGCTTGCTAAGTCGGGACTTAGGTCTGTCCGCCGCCCACTGCCGTAACCACACCGACCTGCAGGCGGCCACCACGGACGCCATGCTATTGGCCAGCGCCCTGATCAAGTCATAATGCACATCCGCTAAGTATGCTGCTCCGGATTCCAGACGATCCAGCTCCTTTAACTCCTCGAGATCTATGTGCGAGGACTGACGCAGTCGCTGGACCCATAGTAAACACGCCCTGGCCACCCAAGCGCCACAGATGGAGGCCTGCAGCAAAAGAGAATCCGCCTCAAAGGTCTGCTTCAGCAAACCGTCAACCTTACGGTCCTGGGCATCCTTCAAGGCCGCACTACCTTCCACCGGAATAGTGGTCTTCTTTGTAACCGCCAACACCACCGCGTCCAACTGCGGTGACCAGAACCTCTCTTTATCCTTATCGGCCAGAGGAGAGTCTATTCATCGTCCGTATGCCTCGTAGGCCTGCTTCCGGCCTATCTCACTCTTCTTGTATCATTTTGTCGACTACTCTGCCGAACCGCCTGAATGACTGGATCTTCGACCTCCTCCTCCACTGCTGCCATCTCCAATGTCTCCGTGATCAAGGCCACAAGCTCCTCTCTGCGGAAGACCCTAATAATCTTAGCTTGATCCTCAGGCTCTGGGATCTCTCCTTACAGATCCTGCGTACACTCATCCTGATCACATTCCGAATCTTGGACCTCAGGCCACTCACCTTCCGCCGATGCAGATTCCTTTGTTCTTGCTCTTTTAGGGGCTGGCAGTTCCTCGCATAGCTCGATGGCCGCCTCCAGCTGCTGAGCTGGACCTGCCAGCGGCCCGGAACCTGGCCACTTGCCCTGGCAAAGCAAGCAAAAGGCCTGGTGCATTAGTAAAATAAAATCAGGGCTAAAATCCGAGGCCCAACGCCTGCGCCGCCAGTGAAGCAACAGAGGTTCCCACCAGCTCCTCCAACGCCAGCCCATGCGCCGGCGGCTGCGGGGAAGCAGCCCCCGCCCCTATCAGCATCCCCTTGCACCTCTGGGGGCTCCTTGATGTCCATCTGCTGTTCCACCGTGGACGAGAGGGTTGCACATCCCCTGCACACTGCGGTATCGGCCACTGTGCCCCTCCTAGTGCCACACACAATACACTGTGGCCTCGCCGCCATCAAGCAGACAAGCAGCTGAGCCAGAGACTTACCTCAAGCAGCTTACCCTTTCCTAGCTACAAGCCCCTATGTCTTTCTTTCTTTTTTTTTTTTCACGCTCTTCCCCCCCTAGGAAAAAAGAGCTACCCTCAGCCCCCCCCCCCTTCCCCCTTGAGAGGCTGAAACGGGAAGAAAACAAACCAAGCACACTTAAGGCAATTAAGAAATAAAACAAACCAAAGGAAATAAGAAAAAACTAACTGCTAAACAAAATATAGCACCGTTGCCTTACCCGGACACGGGAATGTGAGCCTCACCGCAACCACGCGGCTTCTCCGCGGCACAGAAAATGGTTGCCGAGAAAAAGGCGCCAAACTGAATCGCGGCCGGCCCTGCGCCTGTCAGACGAAGTTTCCCGCTTTGAAATGCAGCCTGCCACCGGTGGATCGCTTACCGGCCAGGTCTGCTGCTCGGAAAAAGCTGTTCTGCTCAGTTAACCACGGCCCCTGAGCGCTGCTAAACTGACCAGCTGCAACCTCTAAAGCCGCTTAAAGACAGCCACTGTGGCCCGGAAGGTACTCACTCTGTAAGAAGGGCTCTCCCCCGTAGAGTCCGGGGGGAGAGAACCTCTGGGCCACCCAAGGGGGAACGAACTCGACATCCTGAGTTAGAACCCCCCAATGAATCAAGTACATGTACAGGCAGGGAGCAAGAATGCCGGGAGCCTATCTTCTCTTTTTATTAATTAATTTTTTTTAAAGGACAGTTTCCAAATTATAAAAACCAAATCGTAAAACCCAATTAGCTAACCTAACTATCCTACTAGCTCCTTATCAGTTTCTCCAGAGAGCCCTTCCACAAGGCTCGCCACGTCTCCTGCTGCATGGAGACTGGTCACACTGGGATGGAAGAGAGAGAGCAGCAGGCTATATCCAGTGATGTCATGATTCTGACATACCAGTCTCCAAGCTGCAGGAGATTGACAACCCAGAGGTAGAGGGCTGAACTAGAAGAACGATAAGGAACTCTGCCGATTAGCACCCACGGCGGGAAAACGTGCAGAAGACCTTCCTCCAGCCGCCTTTGCCTCAGAGCATCCAGCCCCTCTGACATTCTTTCTCGTCTTCTGCTGTAAAACCTTTCCACCTTTGCTGACTCGAACGTTACCATAAGGTCCATCACTGGCTGACCCTATCACTGCACCAGCAAATCGAAGACCTCCTGATGAAGAACTCATTCCCTTGAACACCCTATGAATGGGGAACACCCTCTGCGACTTTCTAATCGCCTGTAACAACGGATCCTCCAGAGCACTATCCTCTGCCGGGCCCGAGACCGGCACATTCAGAGTCTTTAGCGTTTCCGCAATCAGGGCCGAGAGCTCCTCTCTCTGGAACACCCGCACAATTCTTGCCTGGTCCTCTGGCTCCGCTATCTCACCTTCCTCCAAGTCCTGCTCTATATCTGAATCTTCCACCAGGTCTGACTGATCCTCCAAGTCCTGTTCCTCTCCGTCTAACCGCAGTTTAGCCCTCTTGACTGCGCCACTACCTGCTGCTTCCTCTAACGCAGCCCCCGGTCGCTTTGACCCTTGGGTCTCTGCCCCCGTGGGTCCAGCCATCCCGGTACCAGACACGCCCCCCCCAAAGAGCCTGCTGTAGCAGCGTCAAGCACTGCTGTGAAAAAAATCGCCCCCCCCCCCCCTGCAGAGGAGCTTGAGGTAAGGGACCATCTGGAGCCGCAGACGGCCCCAGCATGGGCTCCTGACTCGCCTCCGGGGACATAGGGGAGTCTTTTGCCACTGTAGCTTCCCCTGCAGCCTCTGATCCTCCTTTCTGGGCCATATCTGCCATGGAAGCCTCGAGGGTACAGCCTCTGCACACTCCTGCCTCAGACTGTCCCTCTCCGCACCCCACACAAGAGGCACCTAGGCCTATTAGGCATTAAAATCGCTCTCAAGCACCGTGCCCTGTAAGAATCCAGAGCACCAAAGCACAAGTCTCTGTCTACTGTTTCTTTTTTTTTTTCAACCAGCGCCTTCCGCTGTTCCCCCAAACTAAATCCCTGCCAGTTAGGGTTAATCTAGGCCCCCCCGGGGAGCTGTCAGCTCGGCAACCCCGGAGCCCTCGTTTCCCACGCGCCTACACGCAGTCCGGGCAACGCAATCAACCTGGCTATTTTCCGCCGCGCGGCCAGCAAGCCCGCTGTCCCCCACCGCTTACCTCCACACCGCTCTTGAGCGGTATACTTGGGACACCTTCTACTTTTCCACCGTCGGGCCTTCACTTCCGCCCTTGCCACCGCACCTCGTGGCTTCCCGAGGCACGTGGCAGCTGTGCAGTCCCTCAGCAGCCTCTGTCCCGCCTCAGGGGAACAGACGCCGGAGGCCTCTGCACAACCCCTGCACTCTACTCTGCCAGCGCTTCTTACAGAGAGGGGGAGAAGGGGGGGGCAGCTCACCTGCACCTCTACCAATTTGCCAGGCAAATAATCAAAAACGCCAATTTAAAGGGGCACAGACCAACTTATCTTTTTTTTTTTTTTTTTTTAATTCAATTTAAGTTAAATCTCACTTCTACTACCCTTCCTAAAACTTAGCTACTGCCTTAATCGTTGCTCTAGTGAGTCCTTGACCACTGGACTCACACCTCCTTTCACTGCATGGAAACTGAGCAAAACTGATTCAAGGAGGTAGTCCCTGGACTACTTATACTAGGGTCACTAAAAGAGTGACATGCTCAGGCTCCAAGCTGCGGAAGGACGTACACAACTCTAATGGTTCAGGACTAGACTGGAAAGACGATAAGGAAATAAGCTTTAAGTAAATATCAGAACATAGGCAAAAAACTGACAGGAAAAAACTGTTCCTAATATACAATATGACATTAAGTGCATAATCTTACATTCTAGCAAAACGAGACAGCCTAGTATGAAATCAAACAGCACACACTGATATTCCATGCTGAAAATTAGAGTACACCCCTCATTAAGATAAAGTTTTAAGTGACAAAGTGGCATTACAATAGTAAAAACCTTTGCACAGATGCTGCATATCACTAAAAGTCAGTCATCACTGTTTTGAAGATGGCAGCATAAGGTAAAGGTACCATATTCTAGTTCTCAGAGAGATTATATACAGAAATCCATTTCTACATATAATATAGCATAATGGGGTGCAACACTATCAACTTTTGAAACAAGTGCACCATCATATATGTAAACAGTGATGGCTTGAGTACTGATAGATGTAGTTTCAAGAAGTATTTCCAACAACAACAAACACACACCAGGAAAGACAATTATCCTTGCTTCAGTGATGAATCAAAATAAGGCCACCATATTCAAATTAAGGTAAAATTAGGCCTTACCTGCTAACTGGCTTTCCCTGAGTACCTCCAGTTCAGTCCCGACCCAACCTCTGGGTTGTCAACCTCTACCAGCAGATTGGAGACAGAGCATGTTATCTTTTGATGACATCAGTATACTTAGGAAGCAGGCACCACCTACCAATCCCAGTAACCTATTAAAGTAGATTCATGGGGGCAACAAGTAAAAAGTTCTTTTGTTCAAATGTTATCTAATTAACAAAAAAAACAGGACCAGGTCACCCACCCTACTAGGGACCCTCCCCAAACAGGAAGCAGCAGCTTACCCAGCACACCTCTGAGAGCATGCCAGGTGTAAGCTCTGCCATCACCACTGCCTCTGCAAATATGGTCAGAGGCTAGCTTGCAGGATCTGCGGAGAAACAAAAAAGTGCTTTCTGCAAACAAAGCACGGCTCTCCCACGAGGGCTACCGAACTCCTAACACTGCTGCCTCCTTCGAGGAATCCTCAAGAATGATCTTCAGTCCCGAGGTCACGGACGCCGCTTAAGTTGGTGAATCAGGGAGGGTTCCAGGACTGGACTGGAGGTACTCAGGGAAAGCCAATTAGCAGGTAAGGCCTAATTTTCATCTTCCTTATTGTCCCTCCAGTCCAGTCCAGACCTATCGGAGGAACTTGCATGCCCAGCCTGAATCACTGCCACACCAAATCTCATGTCCCCGCCACCTGCACATCCAAGCGATAATTCTTCACGCAGGTATGGAGCGCTGACCACGTGGCCACCCTACAAATATCTCATGGAGGAACTAAACTAGTCTCCGCAACGATGCGGCCCGAGCTCGGGTCGGCAGCCCTACAGGCACCATCCTTCACCTTAACAGATAAGCTGAGGGTCAAGTGATGCAGTGAGCTTAGGAGGACACGTTTTGCTGGGCTCAGGCTCTTCACCTCAAATACCTTTTTAAACGACCCAAAACCCTCCACAACTCCTCTACCCGCTATATCAGAGAGGCTGACAGACAGCCAGCGGGGTTTGAACACTCGTGGATAGAGCCCATGTCATACAGGATGATTAAAAAAAGACCGGCAGGAATTGCGTAAGGCCCCAGACCCCAAAATGGCAGAGACAGTGACAAAAAGCCCACGGGAGCCTGCATCCACAGGGAACTTGGTGGAGGAAGTCTCTGCAGCCATGGTGAAGGCACTGGATGGTCACTTTCAAGATTTAGCAGACAACATGGCACAGATAGCACAGACAATGTTGAATTTTACTCACCGCCTGAGTGGGTTGGAATAACGGGTGTCAGCCATCGAAGATGACATGCCAGTGCACGTGGAGGCCCTTAAAAAGACGAACAGCAGCTCTCACAGCATGCGGCTAAGTTGGATGATTTGGAAAAACCACAGCTGGCAGAAGAATGTCCGCATTATAGGTATTGCGGAATCTGTGGGGGAAAAAAGAACTGTGGGGGTTCTTGGACACCTGACTCCCGGCACAGTTCCAACTGAGCAAACTCCAAGGTAAATTGCTTGTTGAACATGCCCACTGCCTAGGCCCACGACGGGAAGGAGAAAAAACAGCCCCAGGTGACCATAGCACGCTTCCATAATTATTTGCATAAAGAAATGGTGCTCTGGGAGGCGAGGTGGAGAGTATGAAGGACACAAGAACTTGGTCTTCCAGGATTATTCTCCCATGGTCACTAAATGCTGGAAGGCATTTTCCCCAATATGCAGTCAGCTTGTGAAAAAAGGGATTTGCTTCATGCTGATGTACCTGCACGCCTGCAAGTCACACAATAGGGGAAAACCTCCTTTATGACACACCAGAGGTGGCGGAGGCTGCCCTATTGAACATGTGGTCAAACTTATAAGACTCACCCTAAGCTGGTAGAGGGAAAGGGAATGATATCTTTGGGGCACTGGTAAAGACAGCTGATCCACAAGGGTACTACGGACTACCCCTAAAATTAAGATTGAATCCCTTTCCCCCTTTCACCAAGACAAGCACTGCTGTGGGCAGAAGAATGGGAGTGGTGCTGTACATGGATCAGTCCATCGCAGATAAACTTGAGAATGCAACATGAATGGGCCACCTGGCAGATACTTTGCCGTCTCTTTCAGAGCATAGTGGATAAGGCCTGGCATGGGAAGAGATGGTGAGAGGACACAAGTTGGACAAGAATGAACTTTATAAAGAACCTCAACAGTGATCAATATGTGTGGGCAATGTATGGTGGGTGGGAGTGTAATGTGGGGGGAGGGGGAAGTAAAAGGTAATACGCAATGGGGTACATGGAGGGAAAGGGATTATATAAAGCTCTTTAAATGTTGTTGAAATATTGTGGTGTTCTGGGAAAAAAGTTAAAATTATTTGAAGTTCAAGGGAAATTCAACCGAGGGCATCGGAATTCTCCTTTTCTAAGAGGTCCAAATAGGAACATGGGTGGGTCAGGAGGGTATTAGAAGGGGTAGAAGTGCGGGGGTAGGTATGGAAAGTTGAACCGAATGGGGTATGTGAAGTATGGTGTGAAGTGGGGTATGTACAAGTAAGGAGCTTGAATGCAGAAATTGCAGGGCACAGCGAGTGGTCTGATGCGAAGTGGGAGATAACAGTGTGCATGAATGCTGGGGGAGGAATGAAGTGAAAGGATGATGATGATTAAGAAAGGAGAAATTAACACAAAGCTAGCAATGAGGTGGAGAGCCTTTGTGCATTACTACCTCCATGAGCTGGATGACTCAGACAGGAAGTAGAGGACAATTAGGGAGGGGCTTAGAGATAAGAGGTAGGGAAAGAGATAGAAGGCAGAGGGTGAATTTTGACAGTTGAGTATAGTGGGCTGGAACAAATGCTTAGGACTTCCATCTGCCAACCCCAACAGCCACCTAGGAAAAGTGAAAAACGGTCCTAAGGCTGGGCGGGGACCCATACCATATAGGGTGGTATTTGAAGGCATGTGTAATCTATGCAACAGGTGAACATGGGCGATACCTTGATACAGTGCTTATCATGGAATGTCTGTGGGATAGGTTCCCCGATTAAAAAGATACAAAAAGTGTTAAAGCAGTTGAGAGATCTGAGGGCAGATGTGGTGTTCCTCCAGGAAACCCATATGGACGAGCAGGAACACGCAAAACTATAACGTTGATGGGTGGGACAGTCTTAAGGGGCGACAGTCTGCTCCCGGAAAGCTGGAGTGGCCGTTCTAATTCATAAGGGCCTAGATTTCACCTTGGAGAAGCAGGCTATAGACCCACAGGGGCGATACCTTATTGTGGTGGGGAAACTCCTGAATACATATTATACCTTTTGTAACGTCTATGGACCTAATATTTATTTATTTATTTGCATTTTCTTTTATACCGCGCTATTCAACATCAGTGCGGTTTACATAAAAACATAAAACTTACACATTGCATTGGCTGAACTGTGCTTACAAGTAACAGGTATTAAAACTTGGATAACTTGGGGTAACTATTTACATCTAGGCGTCATGGGAAGTCGTAGTCATGGGAGTCTTGTAGGGACAGATTCAGTTGAATGGCCGAGTCTAGATCATGGATGGGGCAATTGTAGCACCGTCTACCGGGTAGTACATGAGGAAGAGGTAGTGCTTCACTACCTTCCTAAACTGGGCCAGGTCAGGGATTGCACGGATGCTGGGTGGTAGGGTGTTCCAGCATCTGGGTGCGCAGAGTTTGAAGGCTCTTTTTGCTGTTGCCCGAGTGCATTGGGTTATTTCTTTTGGGACTACCAGTGTCTTGACCGCTTCCGATCTTCTGGACCTGTTGGGGGGAGTGATCTTAAGAAGCTCTACTAGTGATGCGGAGGAGAGCCCATTGATGGCTTTGAAGGTAAGCAGCAGGATTTTGAAAGCGAGTCTGGCCTGTATAGGAAGCCAGTGGAGATGTTTCAGGATGGGCGTGATGTGGTCTTTCTTGGACACTCCAAGTAGCACTCTTGCTGCGGCGTTCATCGCAAGCTGTAGAGGGTTCAAAGTGGATTGAGGAAGTCCATGAAGGATTGAGTTGGCGTAATCAGTGTGGTATGATTAGCGCTTGATATATTGTCCGGAAATATCCCAAACCAATCCTTTTTTGGGGCTCTGGGAAAGATACTAGATACTTTCCCCCAACACTCTCTGTTAGTGGGAGGAGCCTTTAACTGTGTTCTGGATCCAGTTCAGGATAAGGCACCACCAGGCTTGGCAGGGCCAACGGGGTCCCAGCAGGGAATCAAGAGTTTATCTGAGCTTAGGGATTTGGTGGATGTATGCAGAGTGTTACATCCACAAGAACGGGATTATACCCGCCTCTCCTGGGCCCATGGTACTCTCTCTCGCATCGAACATTGGCTGCTCTCAGCAGCCTCACTGCCGCAGGCTGAGATAGAGGCCATACTGATCTCAGATCACGCACCGGTATGGACAGAATTAGGGGTACCTGGGAAATATCAAGGGGCTCGCAGGTGGCGGTTTCCAGTACACCTCTAAAAGGATCCTTCCTTTTTGCAATTTCTGCAAGATAAGTGGAGCAGATATGCCACTACTAATGCCGCCCACCAGGATAAAGAGAAATTAGACTTACCTGCTAATTGTTGCTCCTTGAGGAACTCCAGTTCAGTCCTGCACCGCTGGGTAGTGTACCTCTTCCTGCAACATGGAGAATGGGCATGTCAGAAGTCTGATACATCTACCGGTGGCACCTCCTACCAGCTTCCAGTGACCTATTGACAAAGCAAACTCTAAGAAGCAACACATAAGTAGTTATAACCAATATGAACGCTAACTCGAGGCTTCAGTGGCTCTCCAATAAACACATCGAGAGAAGAGGATAACTGCTCCACCCCCCTTCAAGGAAACAGTATTAAAGATATGAAATATAAGAAAGACAAAAGGTAGCATAGAGCAGAACAGCCAACCAGTCAATTACCGCACAGGATGGGTAATAGACACTTACCGTTAGACTTTTCTTTGCATGGACGGCTATTCCCATGTCACCAGACCATTGACTGAATCACCAACTTGGGTGGGAATTTGAACTGAAGTGGAGTTCCTCAAGGAACAACAATTAGCAGGTAAGTCTAATTTCTCTTTCCTTTTCGTTCCTCCAGTTCAGTCCCGCACCGCTGGGATGTAACAGAGCAGTACACTAATGGGAAGGACCTGAAAAACCGGAACGCAAAACTGTTGACCTGAAACAGGCATCCCCTGCCGCTTGCACATCAAGACGGTAATGCTTACTAAAGGTGTGCAAGGAGGACCATGTAGCTGCCTTACAGATTTCAACTGCCGGAACCCTGCTGTGTTCCGCCCACAACGTTGCCTGATCTCTTAATTCTAAAGGCACCTGACAGCCGTGCAAAAGATAAGCTGACGCTATCGCTTCCTTAATCCACCTAGCAACTGAAGCCTTGGAGACTGCTTCACCTTTACGCAGGCCCCCGAAAAGAACAAACAAGAGCTCCGAAACCTGCAAGTACTGACGGAGCACTCTCTTCACGTCCAGCAACTGTAGATCCTTGTCAATTCCCCTTTCACCTGATGACTTCAACACAGGCAAAGATACCGAGTGATTCAAATGAAATAGCGACACTACCTTCGATAGAAAGGACGGCACCGGACGTAACACCACTTTTTCCTTGAAGAACATCAGGAAAGGTTCCCTACAAGATAAAGACTGCAACTCCAAAACTCACCGTGCCGAACAGATAGCCACCAGAAACACAGTTTTCAAAGTCAGATTCTTAACCAAGGCTTCACCGAGAGGCTCAAAAGGCCTTCTCGTCAACGCCCCCAACTCCAAACTGAGATCCCATGGAGGAATCAACACACGGCGAGGAGGCCGCAAACATGATACCGCTCTCATAAAGCACAAAACATCCAGGGGCGTTCCTACGGCACAACCTTAAATCTTGCCCCGATAATAAGCTATAGCAGCCAGCTGAACTCTCGAAGAACTGGCCGCCAAACCCTTATCAAAGCCATCCTGAAGAAAGCTCAACACCTCCGGAACTGAGGCCAAGGATGGATATAACTGCCTAGTTTCACACCAGCCTTCAAAGATACGCCAAATGCGAACATAAGCCAAGGATGTTGACCACTTTCTAGCCGACAGCAAGGTAGCAATCACCGCTGACAAAACCTTTCTTCCTCAACCTAGCCCTTTCAATGGCCAGGCCGCAAGCGAGAACCGAGCCACTTGCGGCATCCGAAGAGGACCCTGCAAAAGCAGATCCTCCCAAATCGGCAATTGCCACAGCTGACAGTCGAGAAGCCTCACCAGGTCCACGTACCATGGACAACGCGGCCAATCCGGCGCTATTAAAAATCACGGCTCCGAGATGTTTCTTTATTCATTGAATCACCTGGCCTATGAGCACCCAGGGAGGAAATACATACAGAAGGCCCTGTGACGGCCACTGTTGAATCAAGGCATCAATCCCTTCGGACATCCTTTCTCTTCTTTTGCTGAAGATGGCTGGCCTTGGCCGCCTGACAAGTTGCCATGAGATCCATCATTGGAAGCCCCCATTTGAGTACCAACTGCCTGAATACCTCTGGATTCAGCTCCCACTCCCCTGGGTCCACGCAAACCCGATTGAGGTAATCCGCCATCACATTGTCCATTCCCGCTATGCGCGCTGCCGACAGTGCCAGAAGCCGAGGCTCCCCCCAACCGAACAGAGCTCCCACTTCCTTTTCCAGCGCCACGCTACCCGTTCCGCCTTGCCGGTTGAGATACACCACCGCAGAAGCATTGTCAGACAGCACTCGCCCTAACAAAACTGACTCGAACGCTTTTAGAGCCAAAGCCACCGCCCGTAACTCCAGCCGAATGATGAACCACTGAGCTTCCTCCACGCTCCATAAACCTTGTGCGAAGAACCCCTCGCAATGGGCCCGCCAGGTTGGCATCCGTCATCACTGAGATCCATTATGGCTGCTCCAACGGCATTCCTGTTGTCAGTTTTTCTCATCGCAGCCACCATTTGAAAGACGCTCAAACCTGCCCTAGGCAGGGCAAGCGCTTGTTCAACGAATCCTCCTGATGCGACCACCGACGAAGCAGAGACCTCTGCAAAGGCCTCATGTGCGCCCGAGCCCAAGGAATGACTTCGAGGGCAGCCGCCATGGTACCTAGTACCTGAAGATAATGTCAGGCTGTCGGCACCCGCTGCTTCAAGAAACCTAGTACCAAGGACAGCATCCCTAGAACCCGAGCCTCCCGAAGGAAAACCGCTCTGACCCTTGTCGAACCAAACCCCCAGATATTCTAACGTCTGTGACGGCACCAACCGACTCTTGGCGGCACTGACTACCCAACCAAGGCTCTGCAAGAACTGCACTACTCTGGCCGTTGCTTTTTCGCTCTCTGCTCGGGACTTTGCCTGAATCAACCAGTCGTCCAGGTAAGGATAAACAAGCATACCTTCCCTGCGCAGAAAGGCTGCTACCACCACCATTACACCTTGGTAAAACGTTCACGGAGCCATTGCCAACCCGAACAGCAGTGCTTGGAACTGAAAATGACCCCACGGAACCGCAAGAATCTTTGATGATCTGCTCGAAACGGGATGTGCAAATAAGCCTCGGTGAGTTCGAGTGAAGTCAAGAACTCCCCTTGGCGAACTGCTACCATTACTGACCTTAGAGTTTCCATACGGAAATGGGTCACCCGCAGACAACAGTTGACGCCCTTGAGATCCAGAATCGGACGAAAGGCCCCGTCCTCCTTTGGGACCACGAAGTAAATTGAGTACCGACCGGACCCGCATTGATCCTGAGGAACCGGCACCATGGCCCCGAGCTGTCTGAGACGCAATAAAGTAGCCCGAACCGCCAACTCCTTGTTCCACCCCCTGCAATGAGAAAGAACAAAGGAGTCTCGAACCGGTCAAGCAAACTCGAGAGCGTAACGCTCTCGAATGACCTCCAATACCCATTGATCGGACGTTACCTGAACCCAGGCAGGCAAAAGTTCCCGTAGCCGACCCCCTACGGGTTTGCAGCACCACCTGAGTCCCCCTCGTTTCATTGTGACTTCTTGAAACCGGCCGGCAGAGGGCTCACGAACCCTCTACCCGCTCCTCGGAAACCTCTAAAACCTTAGCCCCGAAAGGG
Source organism: Ichthyophis bannanicus (assembly GCA_033557465.1). Lineage (NCBI taxonomy): Eukaryota > Metazoa > Chordata > Amphibia > Gymnophiona > Ichthyophiidae > Ichthyophis > Ichthyophis bannanicus. Next base: position 170,268,470 of record CM066040.1, on the reverse strand, counting down.
ATACCGTCCTCTTTGAAACGATCCCAAACGGGAAGCCCAAAAACAGTGAAAATCACGAGCCTGGCCCTACAACATCGCTCTGGGCCTTCCCGTCTTCAGCTTGTCCTCAGGAAGCCGACCGCCTTTGGACTCTCCCAAGTCTTTAACCAGTTTGTCCAGATCCTCACCAAAAAAGTAGCTTCCCTTAGTAAGCTTCCTTTTCAAGTCTTGACTTGGAGGAACTATCGGCCGCCCAATTCCGCAGCCAAATATACCTTCGCACCGCAACCAATGACGACATAATATATGCCAAGGTCCTGATCAGGTCATAATGCACGTCCACTAAATAGGCTGCCCCGGACGCCAATCTGGACAAGTCCAGCAACATCTCTGTCATCTGCGAACGCTGAGACCAACGAAGACAAGCCCTCACTACCCATGCTCCACAAATGGAGGCTTGTAGTGCAAGAGCATTCGCCTCAAAGGCCTGCCTCACCATAGAGTCTACCTTTCGGTCCTGCCCATCCTTTAAAGCCACGCTACCTTCCACCGGAATGGTAGTCTTCTTCGTAACCGCTGAAACCGCCGCATCTATCCTAGGGGAGCGGAACATCTCTCGTTCCTGGTCAGCTAATCGACGTATGACCTAGATTGGCCACTGTTGGAAACAGGATACTGGGCTTGATGGACCTTGGTCTGACCCAGTATGGCATATATTATGTTCTTATGACCTCCCGCCTCTGAGAGCTGCCTCTGGCACATCACACTCATCCTTAATCATCTGCTTAACCACCTTATGGACCGGGAACACCGCCTGGGATTTCCTCACCGCCTGAATGAGTGGATCTTCCACGCTGTCTTCCTCTACTGATGCAGTCACAGAAAGGTTAAGGGCCTGTAACAATTCAGAGATCAGTGCAATGAGCTCCTGTCTCCTAAATACCCAAACAGGGTTTGATCCTCGGGCTCTTGGATCTCACCTTCCTCTAGATCCTCCCCCGGACCTTCCAGCTCCCCCTCCAACTCGTCGTCGTCCAAACACTCCGAAGGAAGGGCCTGGTCCTCCACTACTCGTGACCATTTGACTGGCCTAACCTGTGAGATCACGGCTGTCTGTGCCACTTTCTTCACCACTCCGGGACTCACCCCCGAAACATCTGGTACAGCTCCCTGCTTATGAAGGCAAAACGCTTGATGTAACAGCAGGATAAAATCCGGGGAAAAATCCTCCATAGACTCGACTGCTGTCGCCAGAGGAGCACTCGTACCTGGCTGAGCTGATGCAGACACTTGCAGCGAGAGGGGAGCCCCTAGCCCAACCTCCTCCTCTTCCTCCCCTCCCCCCCCCCCCCCCGGAACCTGGGGTTTGGAGAGAAGTTCTTCCTTACTGTGGTCCTGCAACTCATGCTCCATCTGCACCGCTTCAGTTGTGCGGCCACGACACACACCGTCGACCAAAACTGTCACTCTGCGGGTTCCACACACCAGACACTGCGGTCACGCAGGCATTAGATTTGACAATCCTCGTCAGTATACCCGAGGATTCTCTACCACCAGCTATGAACCTGCAGTCACCGTTAGCGTCTACCACTCTATCTACCTAACCTTACTTCAAAAATCCGTTGGGTTGTTTTTGTTTTTTTTTAAACCTTAAATGCCTTACAGGCAATAAAGAGGCTTGGGGAAAGCACCAAAATAAACGATTGGAAATTAGCAAATGACCTGAAGTCTCAAACAGCCTCTGTACACAAAAATCACACTGCATAGAAAAACCACAGGAAAAAATGGAAGCGCTAAAAAAATGCTGCTTGAAAATTGAGCAGCCGGCTTCACACGAGGAAGGCCTCAGCCAGCAGAAAAAAAAAAAAAAACGTGGATCCTGTGCTAAGTTCCCCCACGATCCGGAGAAAAACATGAAATACCTGGATTCCTGCCAGTTGCTCTTCTTGCACCTTGCCAGCAAGCCCCCGATGCAGAGAAACAGCAGCCAGAGTCTGACAGCTCAGAGAAACGCTGCAGACTTGATCGGGAGGCAGAGCAGAGCAGTACACGCAGCTCCCCGCTGACCCAACCAGGTAGGGAGTGCTACAGGGCTTTAGATGAATAGCAGAAATGAAGGGAAGGTGGAGCAGGAATCCCCTCCACTGCCCCCTTCCCTGACCAGCTCTGTTTGGTTTTTTTTACAATTCACTAAAAATAAATTAAAGGAATAGCGTAACCCAAATAAAAATATCCCCAAATCTAAATTGAAAAATCTACCAAATAATTCCCCTTATGTGTTCCTCCAGTTGAGCCTAATCCTAGGCTCACCACCTCCTGCTGCATGGAGACTGGACACACCGGAAGCTGGTGGGAAGTACCACTGGTAGATTTATCAGACTTCTGACAAGCCCAGTCTCCATTCTGCAGGAAGAGGTACACTACCCAGCGGTGCGGGACTGAACTGGAGGAACGAAAAGGAACCCTACTCTATTTAGAGACCGCAAAAGCAGTCTTACGGGGAGAAATTATGAGTTTTGAATATAGCTGGCGTAAAAGGCTGGACTCTCTCAAGTCTTGAGGTTGACTCGGCAGATAAGGGAGGTGAGGAGTATCCTAGTACGCCATCATATGCCTACACGAAGGGGAGAATTAATAGCATTTCAGATGGAGCTGAACACCCTTCTGCACAGGAGGGCACACAAGTCCATCATGATCTACTATCGCTATAAAACTTCACAGATATGGAAATCAGGCCGGAAGACTCATGATGTCTGCTTTGATTCAGCATAATCAGGGTCCTAGAAGGATTACAGCACTCTTGGATGGGAGAGGGGTGGTGATGGAGGACAGCCACATACTGGCGACGTTCCACAGATACTATCAGGATCTCTATACCCCCAGGGATGGACTAAGGCTGGGCAATACCACGTGCTTGGGTGGGGTGGCACTCCCTGCACTGACAATGGAGCACTGTGGCCTTTTGAATAGACCCATTCTAGAGGATGAGGTGGAATATAAGATAGCTCAGCCTAAGGCATATAAGGCTTCTGGACCCGACAGTTTTAGTAATGAATGGTATAAAATAATAAAAGATTGGCTAAAGGTCCCCCTACAATGTGTATTTACTCAGCTAATTGAATTGCAGAGCTTCCCTGTATGGGAATAACATAGTGCACATAGTAGTGCTGCTGAAGCCAGGACGAGATCCTATGCAAACAGCTTCATACAGGCCTATCTAGTTATTAAATTGTGATGATAAACTACTGGCTAAAATACTAGCTAATCGTCTGGCTCGCATCATGCCAGATTTATCCAGGAAGAACAGGTGGGTTTTGTGTGAGGCCGACACCCAGTGCTCAACCTATGCCAAGTGACACAGAACATCCAAACTCTTTGCTGGTTAGTTTTGACACTGAACAAGCTTTCGATCTGGTTGACTGGGGATTTCTTTTTAAGGTACTCAAGGGTCTCGGATTTGAGGAGTTTTTTTTATTCAGGCTTTGAAGCTTTTGTATAGTACACCTTGTGCGGCACTGGTGGCAAATGATCATGTGTCAGTGGAGTTTCTGCTGGGCTGGGGTACCCGCCAGGGCTGCCTTCTTGTCTTTGCTCTTATTGTTATTCATGAAGTCACTACTCCAAAAACCTCAGGCAGATAAGATTGAAGGGATCAAGGTGGGAAAGCAACAATTTAAGACTGCAGCATTTGCAGACGACATTCTGGTACACCTGCATAATCCTCAGACATTGCTACCAGTTCTTTTGGACCTTTTCCAAGATTTTGGGGAATGCTCAGGCTTGAAACTAAACATGGATTAAATCAGAGGCTATGCCCCTCTGCCCACAACTGCCAGGTACCTGGCGGGACACATTTCCGTTAAAGTGGACCATGGGGTCCTTCAAATATCTACGGAGTATAGGTTCCAGTCGTGGTATCACAATTGTACCAACTGAATGTCCCACCACTAATACACAGGGAGAAGGAGCAGTTGCAGAGGTGGCGGGGCTTGCCCTTATCGCTTCTGTGTCAAATCATGTTATACAAAATGATGCTCTTCACCTAGATGGTTATACTTGATGCAGGTGTTGCCGCTGCATCTGCTGAAGAGAGATCTTCGCGTGTGGTGGCATAATCTTAGCCTCTTTCTTTGGCAGGTGCGTAGACCCTGCATTGTTTTTGCCTAGATGGTAGGGAGCGCAGAGAATGGGGAACTTGGAGTCCAAGATCTAGATCAATATAATATGAGTTGTCTTTTACACCATGTTCGTGACTGGCTGTATGGTGGAACATTGTGCACTCCTTTACTCTCAGAAGATGAATTTTTAGGGGCCCTAAATCCTGTGTATGTGTTGCATGCCCCTTGGATGCATTTACCTCCACAGGTCCGGGCAAATACCTTGGTGCATCCGATGTGGGGAGCATGGCTAGCTCTTTGCCGCCATATGTCACAACCCTAATACAAAAAAATTGCTCCACTCACTCATGTTACCAAAAAACACTATGTTAATCAGGGAACAGGACTCAGACTGAATTGGGGAGGAATCATATGAGGCAAAACCTCTAACCACCAAACCCCTTCATTGCATCAAGGACCTGAAATTTCCCTTCTTAATTACTCTCTTGATTTCTTTCAATAGTTCAGATATTCATGACTCTTTTTAACTGTTTAAATAGCAAAACACGCTTATCTGAGGAGATAGTGGAGTCAGAACTTGGGTCCCAATGCGGATCCTAAGCGCTTATGCGTTTCACCGACCAAGCGGTTTCTTCGGGGGAATCCAATTCAATGTAAACATGCGGCTTCTGCTCAGCGCTACCAGTTCTAGATAATTAGAAGATAAGCGAATATAGCATTTTTTATAAAAGATAATTTTTCTTGACTATAAAGTACTTGCAAAGACATTCTCACTATTCAAGCTGGAGAAAACGTACCTCTTCACTCACTCCACCAGAGTTGTCATAATGAAAGACGCCGCACATGCGCCTTCTCTGTGAAAGGGCCTGTTTTTAAACCAGGTCCTACCTTCTGACCCACTCACATTGGCTGCAGCTATTTTCCACAATAAAGGTCTCCCATATCCATTTCTTCTATGAATAAATGCAGCAGCACTATCATAATCATCAGGCTTCTACCGCCTATTAGTCGAAGATTTCTCCTCAACCAGGCGTCTATGACCTTTCTCGCACCAAACTTGCTCTCCATGCCATTTTCTTATCAAACACACACAGCCCAATCTACCTGGGCATTTAAACCTTCAGGATAAACTGACCGCAAGGTGTATATCCAACGTTGTTCACAAATCAACAAACTTTGATCCCTCGTCTTCCCAGCAAATCCTGCTTGTGACCTGATCTATACAAAAACAGCGAAGTTGATCAAATTGATGATTAAACGTTGTCCCCAGGCGCCCCTACTGGCGTAGGAAATAAGGGCGTCCGGTGACATTTAATTTATTTTAAGAGAATTCTGGTCCTTGTAGTGCAGAACTCCTTATAAAGAACAATCTACGCCAAAGTGTAGGGTAATAAGGCTTTATTTCCCCGGTCAACGCTTAGGTTCAATAAGACACAAAAGAAAATGAAGGTAATTCTTTCCTCTAACAAAAAGGTTCCACCGTTATATAAACAGTTAAGGGTTGTAGGCTTCACAATTAACTGTTCATCTGGGTTAAGGATTCTTTCAAATCAATAGAAATTAACATCAGGAAACAAATGGTTATCAACTTCACCATATGCAGAGTTCTCTTTTCTCTATACATCTAGCAAGGCAATCAAGCTAGTTCTTGAACAGAAGTTACATTCCATTGGTTCACTCTGAGGAATGGGAACACTGGTTTCACAAAGTCCATTGATTCTGGGTCACTACCTTCTTCAATGCTATGACTGTCTTCAGTATCTGTTAACTCCTCACAGGGGTTCTTTGGTTTCTCATACAACTTCCTTAGCACATTGTTGGGAAGTGCTTTTAAAAGGTTAGCTTTACTTCTTCTAACTTTCTGAGGCTTATCTATTTGCATAAGGTTTTCATCACTTAAACTTTCCCTTATAATGAAAGGCTTTTCATACCTTGGCTTCTGTAGGCTACCACACCCAGGACCAATGTTCCCTCTAATTTTCTGTAGGCTGTGTGCGCATAAAATATCAGCTGTGTGCAGCTTTTGAAGGAAGGTTAAATTTTTGTGCGCCACATAACGACACTCGGAGTTATATACTTTAAAATTTGACTACACGTCAGAATACAGTATGTACACCACATTGATTTTAATCAAATTAAATGAAAATAGACGATTACTAAATGAAGCAGGAAATTTCTAGTAATTACAATCATAACTTAAAAATTTTAAGACATCTGTGTTGTTTTCTATCAGAATCAGAGCCGTAATTTTTGTGCGCTCTGTTGTAAAGTATGTGCGCTCGCTCGGCGAGGTGTGCGCGCGCACACGCGCACAGCTTAGAGGGAACAGTGCCCAGGACTCAGCTTGTGACGTAGCTTCTCAGGCTGACAAGCTGTTCTGTGCACTGCTCTACAATCAGAGTTATCAGGAAAACCTGACGTGGATTTCCATTCTCTGTTTCTTGGCAAAAGTATCACTATAGAAGGAATCTCCTTTCCTTGTGCCTTTCTGGTTTAGCATAGGAGACTTACTTGGGGTAGGAGAGCTGCTTTCATCAGGCAAGCTGCTTCTTTGGTTTGCTTGGCTTTGGATTCCGTTCCAATACCTTTGGTCTCTCTGGACTTTATCCCTTTGAGTATACCTCTTTTGGATTCTGTCTCCTTGAGTTGGCTGCACATGGAAGCCTTCCTGTTCCAGGCTTCTCTCTCTGCCTCCGTCTCCGTCTCTGCTTCTCTCTCTGATCATCTGGTTTCCTTTATAAAGGGATTTCTGGTTTGCACGTTCTGAGTTTGAGGACAGGTGAAACTGCTTGTTACTAATGTGATTAGTGCTAGAGCACGTTACTTCAGGTACTGTGTAATTGTTCATGCGCCCTCTGGCTGGGCTGAGCTGGAACTACGCTCTCTGCCTTTGAGTTCCATGAAAATCAGGAGTTTTTTTCAACACTGTTTCTTCTCTAGCTCCAGCCTCATGACAACGTTAGACAATGAGCTACTATAGGTGCTTCAATCTTCTTACAACGTAACCTACTTTGATGTTCATTAATCCAAACCCGTAAAGGTCGAATGGTTTTACCGATGTACATTAGTTGACATGGGCACTGTATTCCATACACCACGTATGTTGATCCACAAGTTGTTTGTCTTCTTAAAAATTACGTTTCCCATGATAGATAGTTAAATTCTGTCACTTCCAAAGTAATGATGCAAATGGTGGAATTGCCACATTTAGTGTGCCCCCATTTTACATTATGTTCAGGAGTAGTTATGGGTCTTAGCACCGCCGGGCTAAGACGTTCTTTTAAATTTTTGTGGTGTTGCCATACGCACCGAATTGATTTGTCCTCCAAGCCTGGAATATTATGAAGCACATTCATGTGGCATTTCAAAATCTTTTTAAGAGAGCGACTATAGGGTGAAAATTTCGTTATGAAATTGACTTGTTTCTCATCAGATTGTTCCTTATCTCGTCTCGGTATTAATAACAGGTCCCTATTATTAAACTTCGCCCGTGTGTAAGCCTGTTTGATAACCCCCGAAGGGTATCCTCTGCGTTGAAAATTTTTTTGAAGAATCTTCGACTGCATTTTGAAGTCAATATCCTCAGAACAATTGCATCTATATCGAAGAAATTGGGAGAAGGGGAGACTGTTTTTAAGTTGGATCGGGTGGGCACTATGATAGTGCAACAAAGCATTTCTATCCACCTTTTTTCTATGAATCGAGGTGAGCCAATGGTGGGTACCCTTCCGAACTTCCACATCCAAATAAGTGATTCTCTCTTTATTATAAGAGTAAGTAAATTGAATGTGAGGGTCTTGTTGATTTAACCAAAAGAAAAATGATTGCAGATGACTTTCCTGACCAATCCACAACATGAAAATGTCATCGATGTATCTGCCCCAAATGCCCAAGTAGATTGGGCTGTGTGTGTTTGATAAGAAAATGGCATGGAGAGCAAGTTTGGTGCGAGAAAGATCATAGACGCCTGGTTGAGGAGAAATCTTCGACTAATAGGCGGTAGAAGCCTGATGATTATGATAGTGCTGCTGCATTTATTCATAGAAGAAATGGATATGGGAGACCTTTAATGTGGAAAATAGCTGCAGCGAATGTGAGTGGGTCAGAAAGTAGGACCCGGTTTAAAAACAGGCCCTTTCACAGAGAAGGCGCATGCGTGGCGTCTTTCATTATGACAACTCTGGTGGAGTGAGTGAAGAGGTACGTTTTCTCCAGCTTGAATAGTGAGAATGTCTTTGCAAGTACTTTATAGTCAAGAAAAATTATCTTATGAAAAAATGCTATATTCACTTATCTTCTAATTATCTAGAACTGGTAGCACTGAGCAGAAGCCGCATGTTTACATCGAATTGGATTCCCCCAAAGAAACCGCTTGGTCGGTGAAACGCATAAGCGCTTAGGATCCGCGTTGGGACCCAAGTTCTGACTCCACTATCTCCTCAGATAAGCGTGTTCTGCTATTATTTAAACAGTTAACAAGAGTCATGAATATCTGAATCATTGAAAGAAATCAAGAGAGTAATTGATTAAGAAGGGAAATTTCAGGTCCTTGATGCAATGAAGGGGTTTGGCGTTTAGAGGTTTTGCCTCATATGATTCCTCCCCGATTCAGTCTGAGACCTGTTCCGATTAACAGTGTTTTTTGGTAACATGAGTGAGTGGAGCAATTTTTTTGTATTAGGACTGGCATTTCCATTGCTCCAACAAACCCGATTGATGCTACGTTGTTTGATGCCATATGTCACAAGCCCCAACTCAAATCGGGTATTTTACCCCTAAGGGGTAACCTGGAATTTTAATCCTTCTACTCCGACAGGGCAAAATATGGCCCTAAACTATATATGTTTATATAGCCTGGCCCAGATTCCCAGATCTTTGCTGCAGGTATTCTCAGCTGCTTGGGATTTTCTTTCCTTACCTCTTAATATTAGCCTGCTGAACTAGAAATGCTGAGGGTTACTGGTCCTTAGGACAGGATGGTGTCAGTCCTTTATAAGGAGGAAAGGGGGGTTGTGGAAAGGGATAAGATGGTGGGGGGTAGGTTAAGTTGAATTGTAAGTTGAAAATGATAAAATGACTGATTATGTATATTATGTTGGAGTTGTAATCTCTCATGGTGTCATGTGTCACCGTGCGCTAGATGAAACTGCATTTGGTTGGTCAACAATAAAAATGATTTAAATCTAACAGATAAACCGAAGCAATCGCCTCTTCAATCCACCTAAAGATGGAAGTCTGAAGCTGCCTCCCCACTACACGGTCCTCCAAATAGGATGAACAAGCGAGCAGACTTCCAAAACAGAGCTGTCCAGGAGGCATAACTGTGGATCTGAAACCTTCAGTGTCACCCCAGAGAGCACTGGCAGGTTAATCAGCTGGTTTAAATAGAAAACCTAGAGTACCTTTGGTAGAAACGAAGGAACCGGACGCAACACCACCTTCTCTTTTGAGATGGAGAGGAATGGTTCCTGACACAACAGTGCTTGAAGCTCAGAGATTCTTCTGGCAGAGCAGACTGCAACCAGGAAAACCATTTTAAGTATCAGGTCCTTCACAGAGCAGGACCCCAGAGGCTCAAAAGGCGCTTCCGCCATCATTGATAACACCAAATTGAGGTCCCACGGAGGAACCACTGACCGCAGCAGTGGATGGACCTGCTCACCGCCCTTAGAAAAGAGACAACATCTATGTGAGCCCTTAAGGACACACCTTGGATCCTGCCATGGTAATAGGTTATCACTGCCACCTGCACGGAACTGCAGGCCAGACCCTTCTCAAGCCCAGCATGCAGGAAGGTCAACACAGACAGAGACTGGCATCCGTTGTCAGGGTGACCCAAGTCGGGGACTCCAGGGGCATCCCGGCCAATAGCTTCTCAGGTTGCAGCCACCAAACAGCCTCCCTGGTGGCCTTTGGACAAGGCAATGGCTGAGTCAGGGGGTGTAACTGAGGCGATCATCTGCGTAACAGTGCCCTCTGCATCAGCCACCATGGAACCAAAGATATGAAGATAGTGCCAAGATGTCAGCCTCCCCATTCAGAGAAACTGCCGCACCTGCCTCCTCAGGGAATGCATTTTCTCTGGAGGCAGAGACACCATGCCTCTACCCATGTCAAAGCGCACTCCCACATACACCAGGTCCTGCGATGGCAAAATTAATGACCCAGCCGAGGTTCTGCAGGAACTCCACAACCCACAGGGTTGCTTGCTCGCTCACTCTCCTCCTTGGATTTCACCCAGATGAGCCAATCGTCCAGGCAAGGATGAAACAGAATCCCCTCCTGGTGCAGCACTGCACTGTGCCATTGCCACCACAATCACCACCTTGGTGAATGTTTGTGGAGTCTTCATAAGCTTGAATGGCAAGGTTTGAAACTGGAAGTGCCCCATGGACACCACGAAGCAGAGAAACTGCTGATGCTCAGTCCAAATCAGAATGTGCAAGTAGTCTTCTGTGAGGTCAAGAACTCTCCTTCCTGGATGGCCACAATGACCGATCTGAGGGTTCTCCATGTGAAACCGAGGATTCGCAGACAATGATTCACTCACTTGAGATCAAGGATGGGCAGAAAGGAACCTTCCTTCTTGGGCACCATGAAATAGATGGCGCATCGACCGCACCGCACTGGTTTTGAGGTACCCACACCACAGCCTCCAGCTCCAGAAGCAGACCGAGAGTGTCCCACACCGCCTTGTCCTTGCCGAGTGCTTTGCAAGGAGACTGCATGAAGGAGTGTGCGAGAGGCCTGGTGAACTCCAGCACGTACCCCTCTCTTATGATCTCCAGGACCCATTGGTCGGATGTGATTCAGGCCCAGGCAGGGAGGAATTCCCATAGCTGCCCACCCACGGGCACCACCCCTGCCCCCTCACTTCATTGTGTCTTCTTAGGGGCTGCAGAGGAGGAGTAGAAACCCTGTCCAGCTCCACGAAACCCCTGAAAGGCCTCCTCTGATTGGGCACAAACAAATAGCACAGAAGTGCCTGTAGTCCCACAACTGACCCCTTGGGGAGGAGATCGCCTTTGGACTCCCTTAAGTCCTTCACCAACTGTTCCAGCACCTCTCTGAAAAAAAGAGTTTGCCCTTGAAGGATAGCTTGCTAAGTCAAGACAGAGGAGACATCGGCCGACCAGTTACGCAACCAGAGCTAACGGCGTGCTGCCACCACAGAGGCCATGCTCTTAGAGAGACCCACCAATTTCATTATAGAAGGCATCCACTACATAAGCAGCCCCCAATTCAAGCTCTGCTGCTGCCCCCAAAGGAACCAGAGACTCCACAGCTGATTCCAGAACTCCCTGAGCCCACCGCAGGCAGGCCCTGGCCACAAAGGCACCACGGATGGACACCTGCAAGGACAGTGCATTAATAGTGAATGCCTGCTTCAACAAGCTATCCAATTTTTTGTCCTTAAGCACAGAACTACCTTTGACGGGGTTCGGCGGTCACTAAGACTACAAAACCGCAGCATCCACCTTGGGGGAATGGAACAGCTCCCGCTCCTGTTCAGGCAACAGGTAAAGGCGAGCCATGGTCTATACCCCTTGAAGGCTGGCCTCCAGGATGTCCCACTCATCCTGGATCTCCTGCTTGATCACCCGATGCAAGGGAAAAACTGTCTGTGGCTTTCGGACTGCCTGGAACAGCAGATCCTTGAGCGGATCCTCCATCTGCCATATTGAGCATCTTCAAGAACTGGGAGATAAGCGTTGCCAACTCCTCCTGGCGGAATACACAGACAATGCGCAACTCGTCCCCCTGCAGGATCCCCCCCCTTCTTCCAGTTCCTCCAACTCAGCTCCAAGATGAGCCTCTAAGTCCCCCAGATCCTCTGAGTGCAGGGAACCCACCTCCTCCCAAAGGTTACACTCGAGTTGTAGTTTGCTTGGGCCCGGTTCCTTGTCAGATATGGTCCCCGACAGGGCCTGGGACACTTCCTGTTTCCTACTATTACTATTATGTCCTAGCGTGGAGGAAGGGCTGTCCTGCCCCGCCCCCTCAACTTCATGCAGAAAGCCTTATGCATGAAAAGAATGAAATCCAGTGAGAACCTCCCCTCCCCCAGCTCTCACCCCCTAGGACATGTAAAGTCTGGGAGAGCTAGGCTCCCCGCTATGACGTTCCAGCACTGGCAGACCAGGACTAGCCCTCCTCTACACCAGAGGGTGAACTATGACCCCTCACAGCCAGCAAGCCTACCTCAGACCCTCCAGAAGGTCCTGCTTACCCAGCCTTTCAGCTCTCTCTTCATGCTGCACTTCCTCTGCCTCACACCTGCAACAGAACTCCACAGCAGAGACTGCGCCCTGCATGCCAGGCACATAGCTCTGAAACGCATGCCAAGGCCAGGAGATCCAAAGGACCCTGGATTACCCCTCAAGTCTCCTGCCTGAAACAAAAAACGGTTTCTGGCCCCTATAAATGCAGAGCACCGTCTTTCTGCCTTCCACGTTTTTTAAAAATCGGGGCCTGAGCAATGAAAATCGAAACAATAAAATGTGAAGGAAGAGTCCCAGCGTCTGAGCAGGTCCCCCCCTCCCCCCATTCCTCTAGGCCTGTGCAGACTTGCAATGGCGGAGTACTACAACAAAATAACACGTTTTTCCATACCTTGGAGCAACAGGGGGCCCTCAGCCATGCGGTCTCCCCAGCAGTGAAAATGAAAGTAACCCCCAGCCTCTGATTAACACTCCGATCAGCAGCAGTCCCAACTCCCTGCCTTGTGCTCAGTCCTGCTTACCAGCTTCAGCTACCAAGGTGGGAGGACCAACGCGAGAGCCACCTGCAGTGAATGACAAGCCTCAGCTGCCCACTAACAGGTTCGGGAGCTGCTGCGCTGCTGGAAATGACAGACAAGCCGCCTCCACCCCCAGAGAGCGCTCCTGCCTTGATCACTGCTTTCTACTGTTTTTTTTGTTGTTTTTTTAAATTCCCTTTGGCAGGTTTCTTAAAACAAACTAACCCCCTCAAAAAAAAAAACTCCAGAAGTATTTTTTTTTTGAATGGAGGTAGCAGTGATTTACTATACCAGAATATAGAGGAAAAAAATCCTCCTTAATTGTCTCTACATGAGTCCAGATCTCTGGGATCACCTCTCCAGCTCCTTGGAGACTGAGCTTACTGGGGCAGGTAAGTGGTGCCAGCTGCCTAAGTACACCGAGGTCATCAAAAGATGACATGCTCAGTCTCCAAGCTGCTGGTGAGGTTGATAACCCAGAGGTCAAGACTGGACAGGAGGGACGATAAGAAAGCTAGCCTTTTATTACTACTCAAAACCATCCAAGTACCTTTTGCACTGTACATTTTATGTCTAGGGCTTCTACTTCCAGTGGCTTTATATTGCAGATACTGAACATTCATGAAGAGACTTGAACTGTTTAATCTTCTGTCATTAGATAAAATATTGAAGACACTGACACATTGCATTATATGAAACATTAAATAGTGGAGTGGAGTAGCCTAGTGATTGGGTCAAAGTACTTCAGGCCAGAAGGTCAAATCCCACTAGAGGACAGCAACCTTGGGCCGGAAGGACTGGGGTTTCTAGTCCCACAGGTGCTCCTTGTGGTCTTGGGCAAGCCACTTAACTATTTTACAGGGAACATGGGCAATGGAGGGTTATCTCCAAGTTATAATGCCCTGTTCAATGTAATTTCAGTTTGTTCAATGTAAACCACCTTGATATCATGAAAGGCAGTATATAAGAAATGCTAATCTCAGAATTATTATACTCTACATCTTAATTCACAATGGCACAGATGTCACTCATATTTCGTTATTACCACAGTAAATACAAAGTTCACTGTATCCAGTATACATAAGCCTACTATAACAAAAATTAAAATTACCAAAACCCATCACAGAGTATTGCCACAACACACGTGCCCATGTTTCAGGCATATTTCTATTTTTTTTCTTGATTTTATACTTTAATCTGTTCAGTCAGTAGTAAGCAAGTCCTACTGTTTGCAGAGCCTGGCTTGGTAGCTAATACTCAAAATATAAAAAACAATCTAGCATCATTGTTTAATTTATTTACCCTATTCTTGCATGGCTACAAAAAAAATGGGCATGGACAGAACCTTGTGCTACACAAACATTGGGGAACTACAGAACACTGTCTGCACCTGCTCCTCATTCTGTTCAAGCACACGCATTTAGGAAAAAACCCAGAAGCATGTACAACCAAAAGGACCCCCCCATCACTACTACCTTCCCTCTCCTCCGTTACAAAACACATTACAATGGCGGCCGCCTCTCTCACAGACCGCCTATTTATAACCACTTCTCGCTGCGTGCGCTCCCATTGGCTAGGCCACTTCACGTGACTAAACAAAACACTCACATTCAACCTGAAACAACCCTTTGTCCGCACTCGCCGAGAGCTCCCTAATTCTCGACCGCGCGGCGCCGCTCGGGTTGAGGGGAGGGGAGAGGGTGCTCAAAGCCGCGGCCCTGGCCCCTCGCCGCGTCATTCCCGCTGCTCACCTACCTGTGTGTGCTAAACCCGCGACTCTCAGGCCTGCCTACTCAAAATCGCCAATCACGGCTTCAATCTCCTGCACAGGCTGCCGCAACGCCATGTTACCTTGTGCGGCAAAATGCGTCAGTCAGCACCCCCACCTCTACTACACTTCCCAGGATTCAAAAGGAATTCAGCGGCTCAGGCTGTAGTACACATACCCGTACTTTATAATAAGCGCTGCAGAATACAGGAGACTTCCAACCACACCAAGCAGTAACATTTAAACGAGAAAGAGAATACGTTGCTTCCCGCGAAACCCACCTGCTTTTTCTTGTACAACCGGGAGAGCCGATCCGACTGGAAGGAGACCTCAGACCTGCAGTTACTGTAGTCTCTGGAAGGACCACAGGGTGGGGAAGAAAGGGAAAACTTCAGCTGAGCCTGAAGCTTCGCCCCCGGCTAGAGAACCATTTTGTATCAAACTCCGACTCGGCCTAGCATAGCCCGAGCACCGTGGAGACTTTTTTTTTTTTTAAAGATTTAAATTTGCGCCGGCGCAAGAGAACTGAACGTGTGGAACGACGCTGGCTGTGACGTAGCTGCTTCACTCGCCGCAACCAGGGCCACGCGTCGTCCAACGTGAGACCAGGCGCACGCGCACTCCTTCCGCCTATCTACGCACAGCTGCGTCACGCTGGAGGAGGGAGCCAGGGAGGTGGTTGAAAAGTACAGTTGCCTGTTTGCGATGTGTACAGAACAGGAAGGGCGTGGTGTTGAGTGATGGTTGTTCTTCACTTCATGATACTTGTCAGATGTTGTTTATGGGTGATTGCATGGGCCACTCTGGCAAATAGTTGAATAGTAATCCACAAACAAGTAAAACCACGAGGTACCGTTCTCTATATCCAAGAAACAAACATGGAGAATGGGGTTCTATACCCATTTTTGCCCGGTCAGGGAAGGGTACCGTTATCCACACCTGAAAAACAGGAAGATTATTTTTTACAGCCAATGCAGAGTATACTATAGGGATAGCACTATACATTTTTATTCTATTAAATTAGTAGCATGTCACAATATATTTTTGACTGCATTTATGTAAATATAATTTCCTGATTGTTAAAAAAGGTTTGGACAAGTTCCTGGAGGAAAGGTCCATAAACCATTATTAAGAAGTGACCGAAGATATCAATGCTTGACCCAGTACAAGCATTGTGGAACTTGTGTCTCTTGGGGAAACTGCTAGGTACATATGACCTAGTTTGGCCACTGTTGGAAACAGAATATTGGGCTTGATGGACCTTGGTCTGACCCAGTATGGCATATCTTATGTTCTTATGTCTGAAACAGAAAAAATGACCGTCTATCTGGTCTACCCTTCCATTCCAACTACTAATTTTTTTCCTTATCGTCCCTCCAGTCCAGTCCCACACCTCTGGGAAGTGTACCTCTTCCAGCAGCTTGGAGACTGAGCATGTCATTTTTATTTATTTAACATCTTTTATATACCGCACTATTGTCACCAGCGCGGTTTACATGGAACAAACATATACATACAAGGAACTGTAATGCAATTTACAAGTAACAGGGTTTTTGAAAACTTGGGAATAACAAGGTACAACTACATAGGCTAGCTAACTATTATCTTTTTTATGTCACTAGTTCATATGCAGCTGGCACCGCCTACCAGCCCCAATATGCTCAGTCTCCAAGCAGCTGGAGGAGGTAGTGAGCCAGGGTGCTGGGCTCACTGAATGGACAACTAAGGAGATAGGTTTAGTTAGAGTTTGCTTTGTATTTCCCCTGTTAAGGTGCAGGTTTCTTATCGTTCCTCCAGTTCAGTCCTCTACCTCTGGGGTTGTCAACCTCCTCCTGCAGCTTGGAGACTGATATGTCAGAATCATGACATCACTGGATATAGCCTGCTGCTCCCTCTCCTCAGTCCCAGTGTAACCAGTCTCCATGCAGCAGGAGGACGTTGGCGAGCCTTGTAGAGGCTCTCTGGAGAAACAGATAAGGAGCTTATTGGTAGTGTAGTTTGGGTGAATTGGTTTTTAATTTGGTGAAGTGGGGGTTTTTCCTTTAAAAAAAAAAAGACTTGTACAAAAGGATTTGGCATTCTTACTCCCTGCCCCTTTAAAAAAAAAAAGAAGAAAGGGGACTGATAGTTCAAGGGGATGTTTGTTCTCTTTTTCGGGGCCTCAGGTTCTCTCCCTCCGGACCTTTCGGGGGAGAGCCTCTCTTGTACAGCATTTGCCTGACCGGACCGCGTTGGCTGCATGCTCGGGGGGAGAGCTCCGGCTGCACAACTTGCTGGCAGTCACTAGCAGTGCGGCGCTGCTATTTCTGTTCAGTTAGAAAGCAGCGCAGACCTGGCCGGTAAGCAAGCACCGGTTACATGCTGCGTTTGAAGGTGGAAAGCCCCGGTACAGAGCGCGGTGCTGACCGGTTTTTTTTTGGCGCCCTTTCCATCTTCGGATCTCACAGCAGCCATTTTCTGTAGCGGGTGAGGCCGCGTGGCTGCCGGGCGACTGACGGGTCCGGAGATGTGCAACAAGCAGGTATTTCCTCTGCTAACGGGGTTAGATCTTTATTTTATATTCTTTTCTATTATTTCTTTGTTTTCTGGTTTTAAAGTTTTCTTGTTGTTTTACCGTGAAACGGCCTCTTTCGCGAGGGGGGAGGACTTTCTACGTGGGCTTCCTTCTCACGGGGGGGGGGGCGATCGTGTGCGATACTAGGCTTTATGAAATTTCTAGGGATCCTGGGCTGCAGTTTATTTTTCGGTTCCATGGAGTTTTAAAAATTTAAAAAAATTAAAAAAAAGCATATAAGAACAACAAGAACCTTCGGGTTAATTCCATTGCTCAGTTACTTAGCTGTGCTATGGCGGGTCGTCTGTGGGACCCGGAGGGGCACAGTAGCTGATTCAGGGGTGTGCCGTGGTTGTGCAACTCTTTCTTCAGCGGTAGAGCAGCAAATGGACATTAAAGAGGCCTCAGATTCGAAGGGGGAGAGGGCGGCTTCTCCACAGCCTCCTGCGCAAGATCCAGCATTGGAGGACTTAGCAGGGCCGTATGGAGCTCTGCTGGCGGCGCAGTCCATGGACCTCGGGGATTTTAGCCCTGATTTCATTTTGTTGATGCATCAGGCTTTCTGTTTGAGACGTCAGGGTAAGTTGCCGGGGTCTAGGATGCTTTCCGGGCCTCCCCAGCTGTCGGAGGCGGTTGAAGAGGGAGGCGGGGAACTGCCGGCACCTAAAAAACCGAGGACACGACCTTCCGCATCTGCGGAAGGTGATTGGCCTGATGGAGAGGATGTTGATTGGGAACATGAGGAAAGGGTGCAGGATCTCGAAGAGGGAGAGATTCCTGAGCCCGAGGATCAGGCTAAAATCATTAGGGTCTTCCATAGGGAAGAGCTTCCAGCGTTGATCACGGAATCTATGCAGATGCTGAATCTTTCCACTC
Source organism: Ichthyophis bannanicus (assembly GCA_033557465.1). Classification (NCBI taxonomy): domain Eukaryota; kingdom Metazoa; phylum Chordata; class Amphibia; order Gymnophiona; family Ichthyophiidae; genus Ichthyophis; species Ichthyophis bannanicus. The sequence continues at coordinate 170,250,435 of CM066040.1, read as the reverse complement.
AGGCTCCCGTGGAGGAGGAAGTGGAAGACCCGGTCATTCAGGCGGTGCGGCAGATGCAAGTGGTGTTTCCTGTCCACAGAGTGGTGGACAGAATGATCCAAGAAGAATGGGACCAGCCAGAGACGGAGCTTCGAGGTATACGGACTATGAATAGGCTCTATCCTCTGGCAGATAAGGACAGGTTCAAAGCACCCCGGGTGGACGCGGTGGTATCGGCGGTTACAAAGAAGACTACTATCCCGGTGGAAGGCAGCGCAGCCTTAAAGGATGCCCAGGACCGTAAGGTGGACGGTTTGCTGAAGCAGACTTTTGAGGCAGATTCGCTGTCATTGCAGGCATCCATCTGTGGAGCTTGGGTAGCTAGAGCGTGTTTGCGATGGGTTCAGAGGCGGAGACAGTCTCCGCACATGGATCTCGAGGAGCTCAAGGAGCCTGGAATCAGGAGCGTCATATTTGGCGGACGTGCATTATGATTTGATCAGAGCACTTGCCAATAGCACAGCGTCCGTGGTGGCCGCCCGCAGATCAGTGTGGTTACGGAATTGGGCGGTGGACGGTCCTTCCAAGTCTCGCCTTAGCAAGCTGCCTTTAAACGGCAACTTTATTTGGAGAGGACTTGGATAAGTTGGTCAAAGACCTGGGGGAGTCCAAGACGGGCCGGCTCCCGGAGGATAAACCAAAACAAGGGAGGTCCGGTCTGGGATATCGTGGCCAGTTTCAGGATGTCTGGAGATTTCGTGCAGCGCGGTTCGGAAGTTTCCATCGGGGTCGCTTTCCGTCTCGAGCCCAGGGTTTCCGTGGGTTTCAGGGAGCCAATAGAGGTTTCTCCTCAAGCCCCACTTCCACACCTCACAAGTCTCAATGAAATGAGGTGGGTCTCGGCAGAGGGACCTCCCATAGGAGGGCGGCTTCGGGAGTTTCTTTCTGCTTAGACCCACAGCACCTCCGACCAGTGGGTGTTGGAGATTATTCGGCAGGGATATGCGCTGGAATTGGCACGACCTGTGCAAGATTTCTTCGTCATGTCCCCCTGCAGGGGTCCTAAGAAGGTGCTAGCGATCCGCGGTACTTTAGAATGGCTTCTCCAGTTAGGGGCGGTGGTAGAAGTGCCGAAAGAAGAGTACAGCGCGGGTTGGTATTCCATTTATTTCATGGTGCCAAAGAAGGGTGGAACGTTAAGACCCATTTTAGATCTGAAAGCCATGAATCGTCTGCATGTTCCGCATTTCTGGATGGAAACCTTGCGCTCGGTCATAGTGGCGGTGCGTCAAGGGGAGTATTTGATGTCTCTGGATCTCTCGGAGGCGTATTTGCACATTCCTATCCGGGCGGTTCATCAGAGGTTTCTGAGGTTCGCTCTGCCTTGGGGTCACTGTCAGTTCCAAGCATTGCCTTTCGGTCTGGCTACGGCACCACGAACCTTCACCAAAATTATGGTGGTGGCGGCGTTGCGCAAAGAAGGGATTCTCGTACACCCGTACCTTGACGATTGGTTGATTCGGGCCAAGTCCGAGGCAGAGAGCGTTCGGGTGACAAGCAGAGTAGTGGAGTTCTTGCAGAGTCTTGGTTGGGTGGTAAATCCGACCAAGAGCCGTCTGAAGCCCTCCCAGGATCTAGAGTACTTAGGGGTTCGATTAGACACGAAGAGAGGTCAAGTGTTTTTACTGCACAAGAGAGCGCAGGCTCTTCGGAGTCTAGTTCGCCAGTTCAGGTCCGTTCCAGCGCCGTCGGCATGGTCCTATCTTCAAATGTTGGGAACGATGGTGGCGACTCTGGAAGAGGTACCATGGGTCAAAGTGCATATGCGGCCCCTGCAAAGGGTGCTACTTCGCCGCTGGTCGCATCAGTCCGATCTTTTGAGCAAACGGCTGCCGTGTCCAGTCAAGGTCAGGCGATCCCTTCAGTGGTGGCTCCTCAGGTCCTCCCTTTCAGCCGGCATGCCACTGGAACAACCGGAATGGCTCCCCTTATTAACGGATGTCAGTCTGGCGGGTTGGGGAGCCCACTGCGGGAACAGGTTCGCGCAGGGGTTTTGGTCTCCCATGGAGGCGTCCCGGTCGATAAATCGGCTGGAACTGCGAGCCGTCGCTCGGGCGCTGGTGGCGTTCGAGGAATTGGTGTTAGGTCGCTCGGTTCAGGTGCTCTCCGACAACTCGGCGACAGTCGCCTATATCAACCGTCAAGGCGGCACGGGGAGTGCGGCAATGAAGGAAGAGGCGGACATGTTCGCTTGGGTAGAGAAGCGGTTGACGGCGATTTCGGCGGCGCACATTGCAGGGAAGGACAATGTCAAGGCGGACTTTCTCAGCAGAGTGCGGGTAGATGCGGGAGAGTGGGAGCTGCATCCCGACATCTTTGCGCAGATAGTGGATCGCTGGGGGTTGCCCATAATGGATCTAATGGCGACCTTCCAGTCGGCGAAAGCCAACCGGTTCTTCAGCAGGAGGCGAGAAAGAATGTCGGAGGGCATCAACGCGCTGTTGCATCCGTGGCTGACCGCGGGGCTCCTATACGTCTTTCCTCCGTGGGCGTTGATAGGCCGGGTGGTTCAAAAGATCGGAGCTCATCCGGGAAAGGTGCTCCTCGTGGCGCCCGACTGGTATGCAGGCCTCATGCGTCTCCTAGACGGGCAGCTGTGGAGGTTGCAGGCAAGGGTGGACGTGTTGCTTCAAGGTCCTCTCTACATGCCCCAAGTGGATTGGTTCTCGCTTACGGTCTGGCCATTGAAAGGGCACGGCTGAGGAAAAAGGGCTATTCGGCGGCGGTCGTTGCTACGCTGCTTAGAGCGCGAACACAGTCCACTTCCTTGGCTTATGTGCGTGTCTGGCGTGTATTTGAGGATTGGTGTTCGAGGCAGCAGATTCGAGCATCCGCGGTTGACATTCCTTCAATATTAGGGTTCCTGCAGGACGGTTTTGATAAAGGCCTTGCAGCCAGTTCCTTGCGCGTGCAGTTGGCAGCCCTTTCCTGTTATCGTGGCAGGGTTAAGGGAGTGCCGCTGGGTGCTCATCCTGATGTGGTTCGGTTTCTGAAGGCGGTTTCTCGGATGAGGCCGTCGCATAGAGTGTTGATTCCGTCTTGGGACCTCAATCTGGTGTTGGCGGCATTATCCAAGCCTCCCTTTGAGCCTTTGCTTCGGGCTTTGGTGAAGGACTTGACCTTGAAAACAGTTTTCCTGGTGGCAATCTGTTCAGCTAGGCGCATTTCGGAGCTGCAAGCATTGTCGTGTAGGGAACCGTTCTTGTCCTTTTCAAGGGAGAAGGTAGTGCTACATCCGGTTCCGTCCTTTTTGCCTAAGGTGGTGTCTCCTTTTCATTTGAATCAGGCAGTGTGCTTGCCAGTTCTAGGGTCTCGGGAAGGCGGCGAACTGGCTTGCAGTTTGCGGCGGTTGGATGTAAAGAGGATATTGCAAAAGTATTTAAAGGTGACGGAGTCTTTTTGCAAATCGGATCGGCTATTTGTGTTCGGAGGTGTGCGCAAAGGTGAGGCGGCAGCTAAGGCTTCCATTGCCCGGTGGGTTCGGGAGGCGATTGCTTCCGCCTATCTGCTTCAAGGTCGGTCCGTGCCCGCGGGGTTGCAGGTGCATTCCACCAGAGCACAAGCATGTTCCTGGGCGGAACACAGTTTGGTCCCGCCAGGGGAAATTTGTAGAGCAGCGACTTGGTCATCTCTACATACGTTTAGTAAGCATTATCGTATGGACGTCGCGGCGGCTACAGATGCCCGTTTCGGTTCGGCGGTATTGCGTGCCGGATGGCGGGGTCTCTCCCAATGATTACTGCTCTGGCACTTCCCAGAGGTAGAGGACTGAACTGGAGGAACGATAAGGAAATGATAATTACACTTACCTGGTAATTGTAGTTCCTTGAGTGACTGACAATATGTAGTAACTCTCTGTATACCTCACCGTGAAAGCACAACGTATATAATTTTGAACTTAATGGTGCTACTATAATATTATTATTTTTTAATAGTTTTTTGTATGTGTGTTATTTTCTTGTCACTTATTAGGGGCTAAAGTAGCCATAAGGTCTCAGAATTAGCAACAGTCATTGACTCTTTTTCCACTGTCGAATGAGCTAGTGCTTCTAGACATCAACGACCTTATTTTAGAATGGCTACAGTCCCTGCTATTCAAAATTTTTCAATTTGTAAAATAATATTGAAACCAGTGCTTAACTCTCATGGCTGTTGATGAAAGCCTCGCCTGTAGATGAAAGCAACGGCTTTCAAATGCTGATCCCGACGCTGTCAGGCAAGCGGTTCCTTGGCGTTTCACCCGATTGGTTTCCTCAGGGGAAAGTGTAAAAGCACTTCAATTCAGCCAATGTCAGTCTTCTGAGAGTTTCTTTTGGTCTTTTACAAATTGAAAAATTTTACAAATTGAAAAATTTTGAATAGCAGGGACTGTAGCCATTCTAAAATAAGGTTGTTGATGTCTAGAAGCACTAGCTCATTCGACAGTGGAAAAAGAGTCAATGACTGTTGCTAATTCTGAGACCTTATGGCTACTTTAGCCCCTAATAAGTGACAAGAAAATAACACATATACAAAAAACTATAAAAAAATAATAATATTATAGTAGCACCATTAAGTTCAAAATTATATACGTTGTGCTTTCACGGTGAGGTATACAGAGTTACTACATATTGTCAGAATATTACTCTGTAAAGAAGACCGAAATTACACTTGTTACAAACAAACATGGGGGTTCCTTGAGTGACGACAGTTCAGTCCTCCATCCCGCCCAGAGTTCTTTCAGGAGGGGTCCAGCGTTAATGGCAAGAAGAAAAGTATCACAGGTAGGTCTGTCTTCGTTTGGTTCAAGTTTTCTCTGTTATATATTTGATTCTCTGTGTGGCGGTGAAGGGCATAAGAAAGCCTTGCCAGAATGGTTAAATGGTTCTAAGGGTAGTTAGACTAGATTCCATTGATTGTTTTTTGCTACTTATTTGTTGCTCCTTTGAGTCTGCTTTGTTAATAGTTCACACTGGGACTGAGAAGAGAGAGCAGCAGGCTATATCCAGTGATGTCATGATTTTGACATACCAGTCTCCAAGCTGCAGGAGGAGGTTGACAACCCCAGAGGTAGAGGACTGAACTGTCGTCACTCAAGGAACTACAATTACCAGGTAAGTGTAATTATCATTTTCTTTGTTTTTAAAGGCAGAAGTAAAAATCAGAAGGAACCCAGGGGACAACAGAGCTGAAGGGTGGATATTCCTTCTTCCCCCTCTCTCCCCAGGATTTTGGTGGGGAGGGGAGTTCTGTGGGGGCCTTCCTCAGTCCAAGACTTCTGGCGGCTCCCAAACCTGTTATCGGGTGAGGAGCAGCCATGGGGGCTAAGCTTTTTATTGTTAATGTGTCATCAAGTTACTATTGACTCCTGAGGGCACAGCATGCTAGTGGGAATTGATCCCAGATCTCCTGGATTCTAGGCTGTTGCACTAACCATTAGGCTATTCCTTCACTAAGCTTTTTTTTTTCCCCCTTAGAGATCCTTGGTGTTTGTCCTATGCTTTATTAAATTCAGATGCAGACCTCATCTCTACCATTTCCACTGGGAGGAACGCTATAAGAACTGCCATACTGAATCAGACCAAAGGTCTGTCAAGTCCAATGTCCTGTTTTTAACAATGGCTAATACAGGATCACAAGTACCTTCCTATTCATCTCTCCAGGCCAGTCCAGGTATGCAAGGGTTGTCTCTGTCCTTCAGTAGCATGTCAGACTTAAGAGCTCCCCCTTCCACTCTGCACTCCAGTTTTCAGCAGCTGTGGGAGTTCTTGCCTGGACTCCTGAAAAGGCGTTTAAAGAAAACAAAAGAGGAACAATTTGAAAATAGGCACTAGGAAGAGTAAATCCTCTCTGAACGGCTGAGGCGCCATAGATAACAGAACAGAGCGGCTGGAGTCTCTTTCTGCCGGTGCAAGGGAGTGTGGGAGGACACGTGGCAGAGCCAGCCAAGCTTCCTTCCCATACGGAGTAAATTCCTGGGAGCCTCGGGACCCTTACTCACCTCAGAGAAGGGGGGGGGCTACCGCGAACCTGTTAGCAACAGCACTGGAGTCCTCTCCAGTGTTGGACAACTGTACGGCTCCTCCAGGGAAGCTCTCGCAGGAAGCAGACTATTCATGGCTGGTGAGCATTTGTTGAAGGAGTGAGAGAGGTCCCGGTGAGTAGCAGGTTACTGAGGAGGCTGGGCAGGGAGGTGAGGTAGGTCGAGCCATATCAGCTACATGCATGCTGTCGGGCCTGGTGAAGTGTGTCCTCTGTGCGGGCAGACGCAGAGTTGAACTGTCGTGCTTTTGCCATTCATGTTCAAGAGAGGGCAAGGTTGTTGCAGCAGTTCTGTCCCCGGCACTGATGCAGAACGCAGTGGGCATCTCTCCAGAGAACCCCCAGGAGCCAGCGTTTCCTGCCAAAACAGTCAGCCTCCCGGCACCGACGGCCATGTTCCTGGGTGATTTAGACAAGCGCGGGAAAACCAATGGCAAGAGAAAAGGGAAAAGAAAACAGGCTGGGGAGACTTCTGCTGAGCCTCAGAGGGGTCTGTCTTGCCTGAGCCTTTTTTCTCCTTGGAGTTTATACTCTCTCTTCATAAGGCTTACTGCCTCAAACAACAACAGACTGGGGAGAAGGTCAGTGTGAGCGAGGGATCTGCTCTGAGAAAGTGAGATTCCCTCCAGGAGGAGTCTCTTGAGGGCCACTGAGAAAAAAGAGTAAGGGTGAGACTGACACCTGGCAGGGTCAGAACTCTCCATAGTCTCGGACCTCGGAGAATCTAGGGAAAGGAACCTCAGACTTTTGGGGGGAGCTGATGGCTCCGGAGCTGAAGGAGGGAGAGATTCCGGCAGGAGAAGACCCAAATATGTTCTGTGTGTTTCATAGGAAAGAGCTGGGAGCCCTAAACGCCCATTCCCTGGCGACAATGAACATTGTCCCTCCTCCAGTGCAGGCGGATGAGCCCCTGGAGGAACCCCTGTTGAAAGGGTTCAAAGAGGAGCAGGCTTGTTTTCCAGTATTCCGGGTCATCAAAAAGATGATTGAGGCAGAATGGGAATTCCCTAAAGCTACCTTGCGGGGCAGTAGGACGATGGGTCGCCTATATCCCTTTCCCCAGGAAGAATGGGAACTTTTACAAATGCCGAAGGTGGGTGCTCTCATATTGGCAGTGACCAAGAATACCACCATCCCCATGGAAGGCAGGGTTGCACTCAAAGACCTGCAGGATCGCAAATTTGAGTCCCTGTTTAAGCAGGCTTTTGACTTGAGTGCCTTAGCACTGCAGGCCTCTATGTGTGGGGCTTATCTGTCAAGAGCATCTATTCACTGGCTCCAGAGTTGGAGTCAATCAGATCCCGGCAGCCCAGACGGTTTCAGACAGCTGTCAACTCGAGTTAGCCGCAGTGTACATGGCGGACACCTTTTACGATCTGGTCCGGGGGGTGTCCAAGACCATGGCCTCTATTGTGGCAGCCAGATGTTTCCTCTGGTTGAGGAATTGGTCAGCGGACGCTTCCTCCAAATCCAGGCTCAGTAAGCTTCCCTACAAGGGTAAGTTCCTGTTCAGGGAAGCTTTGGGGAAGATAGTGAAGGTTTTGGGGGATTCTGAAGGGGACCGCTTACCAGGGGATAAGCTTAGAGGGTTCAACCCAGAGACTTTCACAAATTCAGGGGCCCACGGTTTACGCTGTATGAGCAAGGGCGTTTTGAGGCACGAAGGCAGCCCTTTTGAGGTTCCCAGGAGACTGGCAGGGCATATTTTTCGTCCCCATGGCTCCTAGTAAAAAGCCCCAATGAAGCCAACGGAGCCCAGGCGGTGGAGATAGGTGGTTGGCTACAACGGTTTTACCCTGCTAGGCTCGCATTACAACCGATCAGTGGGTACTGGAAATCATTCGAGAAAGCTATGTACTGGAGTTTGCATGGCCTCTCACGGAGGCCGTTGTTCTCCCTCTGCAAGGCAGCAGGAAAAGAGAGAGCGAAGTGGGACACATTGCAGCAGTTGTTACAGCTGCAGGTGGTAGTTCCGGTCCCTCCAGACCAGTACGGAACTAGTCGGTACTCTATTTCGTGGTACCAAAAAAGGAGGGCACGTTCCGTCCCATTCTAGATCTCAAGCACATGAATAAAGCTTTGCGCATTCCGCACGTCCGCATGGAAACCTTGCATGCCCCTCTCGGCTCCTCAACACTGTAATAGCGAAGTGTCCGCAACCAATAAAACCCGGAGTCTATTGACTAGAATTCAAGCCAGTTTAATGTGCACAGATTCAGACAATGATACATACAAAATGGCTGAGCCCAGAGCTCAGAGAAATGACAGTTTATATACCTTTCTTCCCCAATCTAATACAGGTCAACCTCCTCATTGGTCTTGGTGGCCCAGCTACTTTCATCCAATAGCCATCTGTGACTGGGTTTACTCCCTTGTTCCCCCCGTGCACATCTCTCTCGCCATGGCTCAAAAATTTAGACATAACATATTCTGCTGAATTTCAAACTGCTTCTCTCTACAAGGTCAATGTATTAGCAAGGATACAGTGTGCAAGCAATAATACTGAGAAATACTGAGACAGACATCTGTGCTTAAAATATAACAAAAACAGTGGAAGAGTTTTACGTTCTTATCAGAAGACATTCTTATCAAGGCAAAGCAAAGCTGAGAAGTGTTTCTAACAGCTACTGGTAATTTCTGTAATATTCCAGAGTCAGTTATAATACTCTGAGGTGGAGTGGGGAAGGACTCACACAGAGCTGACAGGCAGGCAGAGACAGGCCTCTGCCACATTCTTACATTTACAAGATGAAGTAGGCCATCGCCTATCACATTCCCTCCTTTTGATTATTCACACCCGCACATGAGGAAGGGTGAGAATCTAATCACACATATATATGGCGGTACTTTAAACTATAGTAGAAGGATCACTTCGGGGTATAGGGTAGTAATCCCATGTTGCTAATATTTGTGCTGCTTCCCTGCGGTCAAGACTATTATCAATAATGGAGCGTAGCATACGCAAGCATAGGGGAAGGAAACATGGGATACATAAGCAAACAGTTACAATCAAGAATACAAGTATGACAAGTGTCTTCAGCCCGCCTAGGCCTGAAAACCAAGAACCAAACCAGCCGTCTAGTTGCAAGCCATGCCACGTTTGGACTGGGACATAGGTTTGTTTTCTCATGTGATTGGCTATGTCTTCTACAACCTGTCCTTCATTATCTATTTGCAAGCAGCAGTTAGTTAAATTCAGCTTGCCACATACTCCTCCTTCAGCTGCAAGCAGATAATCTAAAGCTAAGCGGTTCTGGTAAATGGCTGTACGCATCTGTGTGGCTTGTTTAGCTAACAAGGTTAGTGCTCTACTAGTTTCTTTGGTTATAATTTCAACAACAGCTTGCAAACGTATGATACAATCTAACATATATATAGGGGTGCGGTAGCCCCAAGAACCATCTTGCGCCCAGGTAGCAGGTCCATAGTAAGAAACAATTCTCTCTGGTGGCCATTCTTCAGAGGTTGCATCCCATTTGTCCCACTGGCCAATTCTCAGAGCTTCTCGTTTCTGTCGACTTTTATATACAGGGAACCCCAATTGTTCTCCGTGGGAAAGAGGCAAAAGAAAGAAAGATGGCCGTATTGTTCCGAGAACACATGCTCCTCCCCATTTGGCAGGGAGTTTAGCATATGCTCTGGTGCCACAAATCCAATATAGTCCAGGTGGAGCTTGCCAAGTGCTGTGTGTAGCCAGATCTGTCCATATCCCGGCCAAATAAGGAAAGATGATCAGAGGATTAGAAGGTTCTGGAGTATTGGCACCTGACCACCAAGAAGTCTTTCCAGTTGTGGCATTGTAATATTTTTGGTTCAAACAGACCAGTTGTCCTACCAATGCAGTTAATTGTGGTCCTGCTCGTACAAAACACAGTCTACCCACTATGGAGTGGGCTAGGACCCATTCATTGGTAGTGTTATGCACATCAGTCTGGTTATATGGTACGGAATAGTTCAGTTCTTGTGCTTCCCAAGGCCACTGGTCTCCCATTTGAGTTCCTCCACAAAAGAGACAGTCCGAGATCTGGAGGCTGGATGCCACAGCTCCAGCTAGTTCGATGAACAAATTCTGTGAGGTGTGGGGAACAACAAATTCTGCCTTCATGGCCTCGTAGAAGGTATGATGTATGTGATAAGATGAAGAAACATGAGTCTTTACATTCAGTTGAATGAATATAATGGTTCCAGGATCAGTTCCACCTCCTGCTATGCGCAGGCCGAATCAAAATCCTTGCTTCCACTGGCTGGGGTCAAAGATCTGAAGTCGTAGGGGATTGCAGGCTGTTCAGGTTTCAGTAAGGGTAATCTTTCCAGCAGTGCCTTGCGATCATCTCCGGTCTGTCCTGTAGGGCTACCAGGAGCAAGAATCGAAGTTGGATGTTCAAAATCCTTTATTTGAAGGGGTTTCTTCAAATAAAGGATTTTGAACATCCAACTTCGATTCTTGCTATATGTGTATCCTGCGTTTTGTGCAAGATACGCTGCTCCTTGCTGTGTTTTTTCCTGTAGGGCTACCAGACCAGGTAGCATAGTACACACAATCCCATTTCGGACAGAAATAGTCTGCTTCTGATGATTTGCTATATGTTGTTGGGGAATGTATCCCAGTGCATATTCCCCAGTTGTACGCACCTTCAGGACACATATACTTCTCATCATAATAGTAAGCTTGCTCCCATGATCCACACCTGTAATAATTATTTCTATTAATCAAATCACAAGCATCAAAATACAGGTAAGCAGGTTGGCTGGGATCAGAGAGTTGACTTGTAGCATTGATAAGGGCTCCATCTTCATCATTCCATCTCAGTTCCAGGACATAGTAAGATGGATTCTGGCAAGGTCTGAAGAAAGTACGAGTCTTTCCCTTTGTGCAAATGTTCAGTTCTGTACCATTATAGATACACCGGCTGACTACACCGGTACAAGTATAGTAAGAGTGATAGAGTAGAGTCTGAGTGACTTGCATTCCAGTTCGGGTGGTGGTTATACAGGCTGCACAAGGAGGCAAGGCAAGAGTGGTTCTCAAGAGTCCCAGGGCTACCGCAAGAAGGAAATAGCAGCAATTCGTAATCATCATGATTATAGTCTCTGATGATTACTGAGGTAGATAATGGTTGATTGAGGTAGATAGATAAGGATTGATAGGGTAATACAAAACTGAAGGATGTCTCTTTCAGGAGCAGGTTGGCAAAGTCTTTACGATGACGGATCTTTTCTTCGCAGCGTGAGTCGCAATGGTGCTGCAGGATTAGCGAAGTCCAGGGACGACTCTCTGGTACTGTTGCTGGTTTCACTCGACTGTGATGAATCCAGGAGTCGATCTCGGCCACTTTAACTGCTGTTGGGGTGGATAGCAAAACGATGTATGGTCCCTTCCAATGAGGCGCCAGCGGTGTCTTCTTCCACTCTTTTACCCACACCGAGGCTCCAGGCTTGAAAGGATGCAAGGGCTCTGTTAGATTGATAGGCAACTGGTCCTGCACCCAGGTATGAAGGCTCTGCAAAACAGAACTTAGAGCCAACAATTCTTGCCTAGTGATTTCTGATCCAATCTGATTCATATCCCCTCTTATCCCCTGTATTATTGGCGGGGGCCTCCCATACAAAATCTCAAATGGGGATACTCCTAATGGCGTGGTGGGGGCTGAACGTATTCGGAGAAGGGCAATGGGGAGAGCTTGGGGCCACTTCAGGTGGGCTTCCTGACAAAGTTTGGATATCTGAGACTTCAGGGTACGATTCATTCTCTCTACTTTCCCTGAACTCTGGGGCCTATAGGCTGTGTGTAACTTCCATTGTATTTGCAGGGCATGGGCTAGCTGCTGAGTTACTTGTGATATAAAAGAGGGCCCATTGTCAGACCCCATAGTCAATGGTATTCCAAATTGGGGAATGATCTCATGGAGCAACGCCTTAGTGACTTCTCTGGCCTTCTCAGTTCTGGTGGGAAAAGCTTCCACCCATCTAGAAAAAGTACAAACTAGGACTAGCAAGTAACGATATCCATTTGCTCGGGGCATTTCTGCAAAGTCTATTTGGATATTTCCCATGGGGGTAACTCCTACTGACTGAACTCTTGGGGGTGGCACAGGACCTTGCTGGGCATTGTTCTTGGCGCAAGTCACACATCGTCGGGCTACCGAGGTGGTCAAAGGTCCTAGCAAGGAGATATAGAAATATGGCTTCAGAGCATCTGCCATCTTTGATTTTCCATAGTGTGTGGCTTGATGAAAGGCTTGAACAAAGGCAGGGCCTAGTGCTTCAGGAATCACGGTCATACCAGGGGTGGAGCTCCCTTCAGGCGGTGGCAACACTATCCATCCAGTTTCTGATAATCGTCCCCCCTCCTTTTGACAGTAATGGTCCATCTCCATTTTGGTATATCTGGGTGTCCACGCACTAAGAGGTACTGGAAATATGGCTGCTTGTATTGTGACATTTGGGGTGATAATTTGTCCTGCAATAGCTGCTTCTCGGGCTGAGGCATCAGCAAATCTGTTTCCTCGGGACACTTCTCCATCTCCATTTTGATGGCCTCGGCAATGCATTACAGCAACGTGTTTGGGGGCGCCCATACTGCTTCCAACAAAGTCAATATTTCTGGGCCATACTTGACAGACTTGCCTCCTGAGGTGATCAATCCACGTTCTTTGTACAGGGCTCCATGGGCATGTAGTGTTGTAAAAGCATATTTAGAGTCTGTATATACATTCAGGCTAATTCCTGCTCCAATTCTGAGTGCACGTGTAAGAGCTATCAATTCAGCCTTCTGTGCTGAGGTTCCTGGGGCTAGGGCTGACGATTCTACTACCATGTCCAGAGTCACCACTGCATAACCAGCACATCGCTGTCCTTCATTTATGAGGCTACTCCCATCCACGAAGAATGTTTTGTCTGGATGGCTCAGGGGAACATCAGTTAAGTCTGGGCGACTTGAATATACAGTGTCCATTACTTCCAAGCAATCATGGTCAGGAGGGCCTGGACCGGTTGGCAATAGGGTAGCTGGGTTCAGAGTTTGGCTGACACTTAATTGCAATCGCGGATTCTCACATAGCATACTTTGATACTTCAACATTCGGGCATTAGTGAGTCAATGGTTTCCTTTGTGTTCCATCAGGGTTAGGACAGAGTGTGGTACAGTGACTCGAAGATTTTGTCCTAAGGTGAGCTTGTCAGCTTCGCTCACTAAGAGGGCTGTGGCTGCTACAGCTCTCAGGCAAGGTGGCCAACCTTTGGCAACAGGATCCAATTGTTTTGACAGGTAGGCCACAGGTCGCTGCCAGGACCCAAGAGGCTGGGTCAAGACTCCCAATGCGTTTCCACTTGACTCATGGACATATAAACGAAAGGGTTTCTGCACATCCGGTAGGCCCAAGGCTGGGGATGACATCAATGCTGTTTTCAATGATTTGAATGGTTTATCTTGTTCTGGGCCCCATTCCAGGGGGGATCGTTCAACTCCCTGCGTGGCTTGGTACAAGGGTTTTGCCATTAGCGCAAAAGTTGGTATCCATATTCGGCAATAGCCTGCCGCTCCCAAGAAAGCTTGCACCTGTTTTCTAGTTGTGGGGGTTGGGATGCGGCATACTGCTTCCTTCCGCTCAAGTCCTAATTTCCGGGTTCCTTTGGACAGGTGGAACCCTAAGTATTTCACTTCTGTCTGACACAGCTGCGCCTTGGCTCTTGAGACCTTGTATCCAGCTTCATTCAAAAGGTGCAGGAGATCACTTGTAGCTTGCACACAATCAGTTTCGTTGTTGGTGGCTATGAGCAGATCATCTACATATTGGAGTAGAATTCTTTTTCCCGGAGTTACAGAGTAACTTGACAAATCTTGACTGAGGGCTGCACTGAAGATAGTGGGCGAGTTCTTGAATCCTTGTGGTAATCGAGTCCAAGTGAGTTGTCCTCGTCTTCCTGTGGTAGGGTTTTCCCATTCAAATGCAAACAAAAGCTGACTGGCCTCTGCCAGGCGTATACAGAAAAAAGCATCTTTCAAGTCCAAAACAGTGAAATGAGTGGCTTCTGCTGGAATCAGTCCCAGGAGGGTATAAGGATTTGGTACTACTGGATGTATAGTTTCAACTGCACTGTTTACTCAACATAAATCCTGCACTGGGCGGTAGTCACCTGTCCCAGGCTTCTTGATTGGGAGAAGGGGGATGTTCCAGGGTGATTGGCATTCTCTAAGAAGTCCATACTGCAGTAATTTCTTCAGGTGGCGATGAATACCTTCAATTGCTGGTCGTGGGAGGGGATACTGACGCACATGCACTGGTTCTGCTCCTGGCTTAAGGGTAACAAGTACAGGAGCTATATTCTTTGCTAGGCCAGGTGGATTATTCTCTGCCCATACTCCAGGTGGGGCTGAAATGCTGGTAAGTATACAGGAACTTGCTGCTTTGGATGTAGGTGAATAGAACTGCCATTCTTCTTCTCGGGGGACAGTTAACACCATCAAGCCAGCGGCTTTTGAGTTTATAGTCATTTCCATTTTTCCCCCTTCAACAAAGGATATCTGTGCTTGAAGCTTTGCAAGCATGTCTCGGCCCAGAAGGGGAACTGGGCATTCAGGCATGTACAGGAACTGGTGTGTTATTTGCTGCCCCCCTAGTTCACAGGCACGGTTCTGCAGGAAAGGTCTCGTGGTTCTTGTTCCTGTAGCTCCCACGATTGTAACAGATCGAGAGGACACAGGGGCCACAGGCTTGGCTACTACTGAATGCTCAGCCCCTGTATCTACCATAAAGTCCATATGCTGGTCTCCAATTTTTACATTGACCATAGGCTCCTGGAGACCTAAGAAGAATTTGGAACCCGGTCTGGCCTATTCCTCATCATCCATGAAATCTGCTTCGGTGACTGCCACTCCCTGCATGGCAGTCTCATTTTGCTGGAACTGTTGAAACTGTGCGCGCTGCATCCCCCCTTGCTGCTGGAATCGCCCCCCCCCCCCCTGCTCTCCTGGCGCTTCCACGTCCCCTCCAGGGGGTGGAGTTCATGTTCGGGCATGTATCCTTCCAATGTCCTTCCTCTTTACAATAAGCGCACTGATTTGCACCTAAGGGGGGCCGAGAGCTCCCTCGGCCCCTTCCCCGTCCTCTAGCTCTTCGGTTAGGATATCCTCCTCCGCATCCTTCTACTAGTGCTGCAGCGAGCAAATCCACTTTCTTCCTCATCCTTCTTTCACTTTCCCGTTTGCTTTCTTGATCACGATTCACATATACCTTTTGTGCGACTTCCATTAGCTGTGCTAAGTTCATGCCCGCAAATCCTTCTAATTTCTGCAGTTTTCGTTTTATGTCTCCCTGGGACTGACTCACAAAAGCAGCATTTACCATGCGTAAATTCTCCTGGGCTGCTGGATCATAGGGGGTGTAAAGTCTATAGGCTTCAGTTAATCGTTCATAGAAAGCAGCTGGACTCTCATCTGGGCGCTGAAGAACGTCCGCTACTTTTCCAATATTCATAGCTTTCTGGCCTCCCTTCTTTAGGCCCTACAGTAGAGCCTGGCGAAACCGGGTGAGGGCTTTTTCTCCTACATCACTATTCGGGTCCCATCCGGGATCTTCATTGGGGAAATCTGCGGCTGCTGTCTGTCGGGGATCTAGATCTAGGTTTCTCCCAACTTCAGGGTTCTCTTCCAACCATTTAGTGGCTGCTCGCACTATCCGTGCCCGCTCTTCAGTAGTAAAGAGGGTAGCCAAGAGTTGGCGACAATCAGACCAGGTGGGCTGATGAGTTTGCATAATACTAGTCATTAACTCTGTCAAATCTTGAGGCTTATCAGTATAGGAGGCATAATGCGTTTTCCAATTCAATAAATCTGTTGTGGAGAAAGGCACATAAACTAGACTGGTAGGTCCGGGCACAACCTGACCCTCCTCATTTTGAATGGGTAATCCTGGGACCTGCCGCAGTGGCAGTTGGCGGACTTCTTTCGTTCTACTTCTGAAATCATAGTGCATTTCAGTGGGCTTTGGGGTGACGCCGCTACTGGTATCTGGACTAGTGGATGACCCTGGACCGGCATCTAACCCTCCACTAGCGAATTCCTCGGGGGATGATTGTTCCACATCAGAGCGCTGCTCAGGACTAGGGCTCCGACTTCTGTGGGGAGGAGTCTGCTCTTCAAGTTTTGGAGGTGGTTGCTCGGGTGGAGGCACCTCGGCTGGAGGTACGCTCGCTACCTCCAGCTCTACTTGGGGTACTAATGGGGGTACTTGGGGTGGTGCTGACTGGACTGGAGTATACAGAAAGGCGGGTGGATGCTTTGGGATCTCTGGAGACTTTTGGGCTACATAAATAGGGGGTTTCTCTTTCTTGGCAGGGACTCTCGTGGCAGTTGCTAACATAATCTTTCTCTGTCCCTCACTGCAACTTTCATCCAGGAGGGCTGCTTCTCACAGATACCTAACCAGGAATCTATATAGGGAAACTGTTCGGGACTATAGCTGCGCACTACCTTGTGCACACGGGTCACAATTTGGATATCAAAAGTACCTTCTGGTGGCCACCCGGCGTCCAGCGCCGGCCACACCCTACTACACAATATTTCTAAGCGGGTCGCTGTTATTTTTATCCCATAATCACCACTAAAACCTTTCTTAAAATTCGTGATCATACAGTTCAGCGGAGTTTGTACGGACTCCGCCCCTCCCATTATAACGTATAACGTACAAGACAGCAAACAGAAAGGGTAGGTAGGATGGCTACGGGTAAGGGGTCCGCGTAGCCCACAAAACAATGAGGGGGACAAACAACAAATGCTTCCTCCTGTTGATGACCAGGGCGAGGTCGCCCTGCCAGGAACTGCGCTACTAAGGAGACCGCTCTTGCTTGGCCTGTATTGCAAGACCTCTCAAGCACACTTCACACAACCAAACATGCTAGCATTTCCCAAATTCCAAAACTCCCGGGCTAACTGACTAAACCAAAATTACCAAACCAAAAGGGTCAGCAGCTTCGCCCCGCGCATACTCATGCAGGGGTACTAGTGCTACCCTGGAAGTTGATCAGACTTCCTTTACCTGTTACTGTACCAAATTCGTCTCGAGACTTTCCCAAAGCTATCTGACTAAGAACCAGAAAAATCAGTACTCACCGGATCCGGTAGCTAATGCGCTGCGCAACCAGTTCCACCTTGGGTTGAATCCTGGACTCCCCTGGGTTTGAGGTGTTGGCCAGCTGGACCCAGCAGGCCGCTGAGGCAGGGCAGAACCCTCCGATGCAAGGGACCGGTCGGCGCCTGGGATCCTCTCCACGTCGGTCGGCTGTGGTCCCAGCCGGACCAAACCTGGAGGCGGTAATACGTGGTAGTATCACTTGCGTACCATTCGCGTATTACGCCATTCCCGGCCCAACGCACCAAGAATATGTAATAGCGAAGTGTCCGCAACCAATAAAACCCGGAGTCTATTGACTAGAATTCAAGCCAGTTTAATGTGCACAGACTCAGACAATGATACATACAAAATGGCTGAGTCCAGAGCTCAGATAAATGACAGTTTATATACCTTTCTTCCCCAATCTAATACAGGTCAACCTCCTCATTGGTCTTGGTGGCCCAGCTACTTTCATCCAATAGCCATCTGTGACTGGGCTTACCCCCCACATCTCTCTTGCCATGGCTCAAAAATTTAGACATAACATATTCTGCTGAATTTCAAACTGCTTCTCTCTACAAGGTCAGTGTATTAGCAAGGATACAGTGTGCAAGCAATAATACTGAGAAATACTGAGACAGACATCTGTGCTTAAAACATAACAAAAACTGTGGAAGAGTTTTACGTTCTTATCAGAAGACATTCTTATCAAGACAAAGCAAAACTGAGAAGTGTTTCTAACAGCTACTGGTAATTTCTGTAATATTCCAGAGTCAGTTATAATACTCTGAGGTGGAGGGGGGAAGGACTCACGCAGAGCTGACAGGCAGGCAGAGACAGGCCTCTGCCACATTCTTACATTTACAAGATGAAGTAGGCCATCGCCTATCACAACACCATGCGGCAGCTGATCGAGCATCGGGGGTGGAGGCAGGAGCTTCTCATCCCGCCCGCTCCCACCACCAGGGCCCAATCATGGCGCCGCCAGAGCCAGAAGGACATTTAAAAGCCACAGCCGGCGGGAACATTGGCCTCTCTGCTCCTCAACACCATGCGGCGGCTGGTCGGGGGTGGAGGCAGGAGCTGCTCGCCCCTCCCGCTCCCACCACCAAGGCCCAATCGGGGCGCCGCCAGAGCCAGAACGACATTTAAAATCCGCAGGCGTGCTTGCACCTGAGGGCCTCGCCAAAGGGCCCTTTGGCATGGCCCTTAGGCGCGGCATGATGGCGAGGCTCGCCCCCACAGACACCATCACGATGAGCAACTGAGCGACCCTGGCTCCACCTCTGCAGGGTAAGCATCTATCGCATGGAGAAGAAACACCGGCAGCAGACTTTTAAATTTTAAAAACTCCTAGGCCCAGCACTGGAATTGTCGCGTTGTCCTCCTCCCCACTCTAGCAACTCTATTGAAGAGCAGACCTGATCAGAGGCAATGGAACCACAAGAAACATCACCATGTAAGCATCCTCTAAATGTAACCCTTGATGTAATGGAATGTACGCCATGATGCCAGCCTGCCTGTAATGTACCCTTGATGTAATGGAGTGTAACCCATGATGCCCAGCCTGCTTGGAATGTATGTAATTATTTGTACTGTGTGTGTAGTAAATGTGCAGTAGTACTAGTAGTAGTCTGTTATCTTGGTGGTAAGGTCGGGCGAGTTTCTGGCCGCTTTAGATCTCAAGGAGGCCTACTTACATATCCCCATTCGCTGAGACCACCAACGGTTCCTGCGGTTCGCCCTGCCCATGGGACATTTTTAGTTTAGGGCTCATCCCTTTGGCCTGCTACCACACCGCATACTTTCACCAAGGTTATGGTAATAATGGTGGTGGCACTTTGCAGTGAAGTATCCTGGTGCACCCATATCTCAACAATTGGCTCATTCGAGTGAAGCCAGAGGACGAGGCAGCCTCTGCCATACAAGGGATGGTGCAGTTTCTCCAGGATTTGGGCTGGGTGGTCAACCTGGCCAAGAGCCAACTGCAGCAGGTCCAGTGCCCAGTCTACCTGGGCGTGCAGTTCGACATGCAGGCAGGCATGGTCTCTCTGCTCCTAGAGAAGGTACAGAAGCTACAGGCACAGCTGCGCCGCTTCTTGGAGAAGGCGGCATCGGCAGCTTGGTATTACCTGCAGCTGCTCAGCTCGATGGCAGCAGCGCTAGACTTGGTGCTTTGGGCGCGGGCCCACATGCAGCCCTTGCAGTAAGCACTGCTTTCCAGGTGATCTCTGTAGCTCCATCCACTGTCTCGGAGGTTGGAATGTTCGTAGAGTGTGCAGGCAAGCCTGGAGTGGTGGCTCCAGGCAGATCATCTTACAGCGGGAATGCAGTTAGTGACGCCGCAGTGGATCTTGGTGACGACAGATGCCAGCCTGTCTGACTGGGGGGCGCATTGCCAGTCATGGGTAGCGCAGGGCGAGTGGACGCAGGGGCAGGCCTTATGGTCCATCAACCATCTGGAAATGACAGCAGTCTTCTTAGCCCTGCAGACCTTCCATCCCTTGATAGCTCAGAGGGCAGTGCGTATTTGCTCTGACAACGTGATCACGGTAACATACATCAACAAGCAGGGGAGCATGGGCAGTGCCTCTCTGTTAGAGGAGAGTCAGAGGTTAATGTTGTGGGCGGAGCAGAATCTGGCGGCCCTGTCCTTGGCCCAAGTAGCGGGCAAGGAGAATGTTCAGGTGGATTTTCTCAGTCGACACTGGTTGGATCCAGGCGAATGGGAACTGCATGCAACGGTATTTCACAATCTCACAGAGTGTTATGGGGTTCCTGTCATGGACCTCATGGCCACACAAGACAATGCCAAAGCAAGTCATTTCTCCAGCAGGTGCAGGGAGCGCATGTCTGAGGGCCTCAATGCGCTGGCTCGGGGGTGGCCGTCGGAGGGGCTGCTGTATGTGTTCCTCTGTGGCCGCTGATCGGGAGACTACTGAGGCAGATAGAGACGCACAGTGGTCTAGTAGTGCTCATAGTACCGGATTGGCCACGCAGGCCGTGGTATATGGACCTAAAATGGCTGCTAGTGGCGCCTCCTTGGAGGCTTCCAGACAGGATCATTCTTCTTTCCCAGGGTCCGATTCTCATGCCTCAGGTAGATCGGTTCGTGCTTATGGCTTGGCTCTTGAAAGAGCACGCTTGAGATGGCGAGGATACTCCTTGTCGGTGATCGCTACATTGCTGCACTCACGAAAACGTTCCACCAGTGACATATATTAGGGTCTGGCGAGTCTTTGAGCACTGGTGTGCGGAGCGCAATGTCAGCCCTCTGAGGAGCTTGCTTCCCAATATTTTGCTGTTCCTACAATTTGGATTAGAGAAGGGCTTGGCTCTTGAGACCTTGAAAGTGCAGGTCGCAGCTCTCTCTTGTTATCGAGGACAGGTTCAAGGTTGTTCGTTGGGGACTCACCCGGATGTTGTGCACTTCCTTCGAGCAGTATGACTGGTGCGGCCTCCTCGGAGGCCTGCGGTCCCTCCCTGGGACCTCAACCTAGTGCTGTCCGGATTGACTGAGCTGCCATTTGAGCCTTTGGCTAGGACATCCTTGAAAGATCTGACCTTGAAGATGGTATGCTTATATTCGACGCGCCGCATTTCAGAGCTTCAGGCTCTGTCCTGAAGGGAGCCTTTTTTTGCTCATTACCAAGGAGAAAGTTGTGTTACGGCCGGTCCCCTCTTTTCTCCCGAAAGTGATGTCTCTTTTTCATCTGAATTGGACCGTATCCTTGCCAGCATTTCTGACTTTAAGTGGCTCGGAGGAGGACAGGCAATTGCATCTGTTGGATGTGCGAAGAGTGCTCAGGAGATACCTGAAAGTGACAGACCTTTTCGCTGTTCGGATAGGTTATTCATGTTTTTTGGAGGACCCTGTAAGGGGCAGGCGGCAGCCAAGGCCTCAATTGCCCAATGGGTGAAACGGGCTATCTGCACAGCCTATATAAACTGGGGGAAGGTGCCTCCAGAGGGTCTTCGGGCCCATTCGACCAGGGCACAGGCAATGTCCTGGGCGGAAAGTGGGTTGATACCGCCAATAGAGATTTGCAGGGCGGTCACTTGGGCTTTGCTTCATATGTTTACTCGTCATTATTAGCTTGATATACACGCGGCAGGGGATGCAGTTTTTGGGGCCGCCATCTTACAGGCAGCTCACAGATCAGTCCCGGTTATAAAAACTGCTTTGATACATCCCTTGCATACCTGGACTGGCCTGGAGGGACGAACAGGAAGGAGAAATTAGACCTTACCTGCTAATTGTCTTTCCTTGAGTTCCCTCCAGGGCTCTCCCTGGGATCTTGGGCAGTGGTGGCAAAGGAGCCAAAGCGACCCCCGTGAAATGGCAGTCAGTCAGAGCAAATGATAGTTCTTATGGGAGAAGAGGTACAGCTTTAAACACTGGAGTGTTCCCGTCAGCAGGGGGGGTTTTCCCTATAACGTAGCCACTTCTGTGTAAATAGTTTACGTTTTTTTTATTCGAGTTTGGTTTTCAGTCTGTCATCTCTTCTGTGCCCTAGGGCACTGCCGTGAGGGAGGAGAGCATTTTCTCGAAATGTGACGAGGGAGTTTTTAGAGGCTGCTTGGTCAGTGGTAGACTAGAGTGCAGATTGGAAGGGGGAGCTCTTAAGCTAGGCTGCTAGAAGTCTGACATGCTCAGTTCTCAGCTGCTGAAGGATGGAGACAACCCTTGCATACCTGGACTGGCCTGAAGGGAACTCAAGGAAAGATAATTAGCAGGTAAGGTCTAATTTCTCCATATATCGCAAAAGTAGCCAGTTCCATGCTACTTATCCCCGGGGATAAGCAGTGGTTTTCTCTTGGACTACCTTAATAACGGTTTATGGACTTTTCCTCCAGGAATTTATCCAAACCTTCTTTAAACCCAGCTACATTACCAGCTTTTACCACGTCCTCCAGAAATGATTAATTATATGTTAAGAGAAAAATACTTTATCCTATCGGGTTTTTTTTATTTTTTATTTATAAATTTTGACAATAAATCAAGCAACACAGCTTGTACAGAAAAGATACAACTTGTAGCAATATATAAAGAAAAACATTATCAAAACAAGCAATAGCAAGAACTATCATTAGTCCACAAAAGAGCGGGAGCATTATCAACAATACACAATGGGGACAGGATCTTCCCACTGATATAATAAAAGGAAACAAACTTTATCCAAAATCAAGTGGAGGCAGAGGTCCAAGAACATACATAAATATGAATGGAAAAAAGCCTACTCAAGGAGGAAAGGAAGTAGATACGAGAGTGCTGATGACAGAAGAAAGATCTTCAGGCTGAAAGAAAACATATTTCTGTAATTTATAAGTAACTATACACATACAAGGAAACCGTAGCACAAAAGAAGCTCCGAACTGCATAACTCCTGGTCTAAGTATAAGAAATGATTTACGTCGCTTCTGCATTTCCCTGGCAACATCTGGAAAAAGCAAAATATTTTCCCATAAAACAAATTAGCTGTTTTTTTGTAATATAACAAGAAGCCACTCTATCAGAAGACAAAGCCAAAGTTACAAGCAACATGGAAACCAGCACATCTTCTTCTTTGGGGGTTTGGAGAAAATCTGAGATATTAAGAAAAATCAATTCCAGAGTCCCAACAGGGGTTTTACCGTCCTTTTTACCCAATGGCAAATAATACGCTTTTGTTACAGGTGGTATCAAATCAGGAGGTACAGATAGCGATTCCTGGAGATATTTCTTAAAGAGATCAAGAGGAGCCACCCCAGTGATCATCGGAAAATTCAAAAGACATATATTAGAGGACCAAGCAGCATTCTCCAATATCTCTAACTTCGCCTGTAGAGCAGTATTATCCTTAACCAAAAAAAGGTTAAATCAGAAACCTGAGTAAGCTTCTGATCAGTAACATCTAACTTGACACGTGTTTCCACCATATCATTATCCAGCTTAGATACACTCTCCTCAAGAGAAGAAATTTTCGTAGAAGAAAGAGCTAACTGTTGACCAACTACCTTAGATAGTTGTGAAATTGCGTCCAAGGTGTTATCCAGGGTCACAGAAGCAGGACGAGGAATATCCAAAGAAAATGGAGGTGCAGTGACTACCGATACCACTGAGACATTCTTCAACTCAGCCACACTGCTCACTCCTTGTGTGGTAGCACCAGCTGATGTAATCTGTGCCTCTCCTGGCAGAACAGCCAAGGGCACACCTGGCTGACCTCTCATAATTTCCTCTAGCAAGTCCCGCTCCAGAGCCACAGCAGCACCTGCATCTGGTGAGTCCGCAGCCCCACTCGTCGGGGATACGCCCATTCGGGGAGAGAGAAACATCCTGGGTGGAGGATGCCGAAGTCTCCTCCACTGGCGCCTCCAAGCCCACTCATATCTCCCTATCCTATCTGTTTTAAATATACTACTTTATAGCTTTACAACTCCATTGCTTTCATGGGGCTGTGCACTTAGTCTTCCTTCCATTCAAATGAAAATTAAGGGAAACTGAGCAAAGGGAGATTCCATGCATCTACCACTTTTTCAGTAAGGAAATATTTTCTCAGATTACTCCTGAAAGTATCCTCTTTTACTTTCATCCTATGTCCCCTTGTTGCAGAGCTTACATTGAAAGAGGCTCTCTTCCTGTGCCTTTATGCTGCAAAGCTATTTAAACGCCTTTCATCATATCTTCCACCTTTCTTCAAAAGCATACTAGTTGAGGATCCCCCAACAAGTATGTTTTTGGAAATCCAATAGGCATTTTGATGTTGGATGGTATGAATTTAATTACTTAAAATGAAGGTCTACTGGCAAATGAAAAGATATTAAATGCCCTTCAAATTTATTCTCAATCCCCAGTTAAGTACAAGATTAGTGTGGTCTGTCCAAGAGGTGAAATACGCTACGATACATTGTTCCTTTATTCAACGGGATGGATGGATGAGGCTGGGAGGAGTACTGCCAAAAGGATAAGTGAAGCTAGGTTGGAGGAATGATTGAGGCTGAGATATGAGGCGTATTGGAGAGAAGATGAGGGAATCTGGGAGGACAATGAGTGAGGTATAGGTGAGCACTGAGTGAGACTCAGTGAGCCTTGAGACTGAGTACTGGGGAGGATGAGTGAGACTCGAGGGAGTAGTGGGAGGTGGAGGATGAAGGAAACTGAGGGATGAGTGAGGCCTGCAACACCGCTCTCGCTCACAAGCTTGCTAAATACAAGCATAATTTGTTGGTGTGAGCCTGTTGGTGCCATTACCTATCATTGGGCTGTGGATCCAGAAGTTCACTATGGCAATCTAGGATGGGCTATGAAAGAGAGGAGTCTCTGGTGCTGTGGAAAGGAGGCATCGGACTGCTGGGATGAGGTTAGATGGAGTGTTAGTAAGCTGATCAGAGTGGATGAGGGAGGGAGAATAGCATGCAAAACAAGAAAGTAAACAAACAATACAAAAGAGTCAATTATTAAGGGAAAAATATTTTTTCTGCTACGAGATTTTGGCTGCTACAAAGGTTTTCTAAATATTTTTTCGTCCTAGCTCTATTCTTCAGTATATGTCCTCCAGTGCCTTTCATGGAGCAGAATTACTGCATGGGTCAGAGGAAGTGAAATTTGTCTCTACAGAAAGCTGGAGGGACAGCATCTAATGTAAGTGCAGCTTTGGAAGTGCTAGTAGGTTTTTGATGGAATTTGTAAGTGTTAAAGTTGATCTCATACAAGTTGTATTTGTTCATTTATAAAGTGTTATAGTAAGCAAGTAGTGGCTGATGGGGAAGCCATGTATGAATATTTTTCTTATTGTCCCTCCAGTCCAGTCCCACACCTCTGGGTAGTGTACCTCCTAGCAGCTTGAAGACTGAGCATGTCATCTTTTGATGACACCAGTGTACTTATGCAGCTGGCACCGCTTACCAGCCCCAGTATGCTCGGTCTTCAAGCAGCTGGAGAAGGAAGTGAGCCAGGATGCTAGACTCATTGAAGGGACAACTAAGGAGCATAGGTTTGGTTAGAGTTAGAATTAGAGTTTTATTTCTCCTATAAAGTGCAGGTTCTTTGATTTTAAAGTTACAAAAAAAAAAAGCTAAAGATTAAAAAGGATCCAAAGGGAAGAACCAAAAGGACAATAGGGCAGAGAGGGAGGATATTCCTTCCCCCCCTTTCCACAGGATTAAAGGGGGGGGGTTCTGTGGAGGTCTCCGGCAGCCCAAGACTTCAGGCAGCTACCGAACCCATTATCGGGTGAGGAGCCGTCAGGTGGGCAAGAGTTTACTGACCGGCAGCTCCCTCGGCATCAAAGCTGGGAAGTGAAGGTTGAGTGCAAGGGGGAAGAGAGCCATGCGGTGCAGAGGCCCCGAGATAAGATCAGTGGGGGGGGGGGGGGCAATAGGAGCTCCTAGTAACTGCTGGGGCACACAGAGGCAGAGAGCGACCTACAATCGCGTGTTGGGGCCTGCAGCAGCGTAGGAAACTCGGGCGCACTTTCCTTTTCTCCAGGCCCATGTGTCTTTTGGGGAGACTGATAGGTACTGTCGCGCCCTTGCCCCGCCTAGGTGGTTGCCTGACGAGGAAAGGGGGCGAATGTTCCTTTCAATTGTGAACTCCGGGGCAAAGGCCTCTGGGAGTTGTAGTTCCTTAAGCAATTAATTGTAGTTGTAATGAAGTGCTGAGCCGAGGGTTGAAAGCAACACAGGAAATTTTATTCGCCTCCCTTGATAACAGGAACTTCTAAGGAAGTTTGGCATATCACATGTACAGACTTTCCACAAGAAATAAAAGGTTTGAAAACTTCTCAAAAATATCAATTGCTCTTGCTTACTTCAACAAGGCAAAGGCTGTTTCTTCAAAAATAAATGCTTCAATTCACAGTGCTTAACTGAAACTAAATGTGCATTGAAAACTTTCAATGCAGCAAAACTCAGGCAATAAACTTTTCTTCTTGGCTTTAATTCCTTAAGGGTTTTAATTAGTTATTCCAGAGACTCAAAGCATTTCTTCTTAACAAGTCTCTTTTAAAACAGCAGCCATACTAATTAAAACTTCCTTCCTTCTTAGAACAACAGGCACATCAAACAAATGGGAATGTCTTCAAGCTTATAATTCCAAAACATTCTTATTTTACTGCTATGGATAAATCACACTCCATTTCTTGCTCAGGTTCACTCAAGACATTATCACTTTCTCCAATGTCCATTGATTCACACTCAGAACACCCTGGTTCTGTAGCGTCGTTGAAAAACAGCTGTTCCCCTCGAGACCTCTCTCGGGACGCAGAGCTGCTATCAAAGCCAGTTACTTCCTGGTCTTTTATCAAACGTTTTAAAAGCTTTAAAACATTCAGGCTTTCTTTGTTTTCTTACCAGCCCTTCCTGGGTTCTTGAACCTCCTGCAGGCTTCCTGTAACCCTGGTACTGGTTTAAATACTGGAGCTGGCTTTGGGGATATCCTTCCCTCAAACTGCTGTCTGGGAACCTTTCTTGAGACCCTTGGCTAAAATCCTTACGAGCAATACCTTTTGGGATTCTCCTCAGCAGTGCTTCACTGCCACTTCCCTGGCCATGCTGGTTCCTGGATAAATTAGCCCTTCCGTCTCTCTTCCTCCTGTAAGAGTGAGACTCCTGCTCAGACTGAGGTTCCTTCCCAGACTCCGCCTCTGAATCAGACTCAGCTCTTGATTCAGTTCCTTGCCTTGTGGCACCTGTAGCTTGCCTTCTTGCTCCTCCTCCTCCTCCTTGCCTTTCTCTCCCTGTTCTCTGGGGCTTATATGAGTGGGTCTGACCTGTATCTTTCCACCCCACCCCCAGCTGTCTTAGATTACCACCCTCAGTTACCATGGAGCTGGGGCGTGGCCTTAGGACAGCAGCTTTGGACAGGTTTTTTTCAATGTTAGCTGCACTTTTAAAGTGACCATTCCCTGCACTTTCCTTCTGGCTAGGGGAAACTGCTTGTATTTTCTCTATTTCCATAGGCACCTGGCTGGCTTCGCCACCACAGTACTTATGACCTAGATTGGCCACTGTTGGAAACAGGATATTGGGCTTGATGGACCTTGGTCTAATCCAGTATGGCATTTCTTATGTTCTCTTTTACCTCCCGCTGTGAGGTCAGCGGCCCACATTTCCCTTGTGCAGCCGGAGATTAAAACCAGGATAGAGCAGTTTCCTTTCTTTTGGGGCCATTTTCATTAGTGGCATTTCCTTTGGGTTTCTTTTTGGCTTTAAGCTAATTTGATTTAATTTGATTAGTTCTTTACAGCTAGTTTCAGGTCTTTGCCAGCCGTGCCTTGGGCCCATGGAGGTGCATTGGGAGAGGGATCCTTCTGCCCACCCGGGTGCAAATTGGGGGCTTTCCTGAGGAGAGCCCACAGCACTTTCCACCATGCCGACCAGACCGCAGTGCCTGGTGTGCAGGACCTGACAGGAAGCGGTTTTGGAGGCAGGCATTTGCCTAAGCTGTACACAAGAGGCTAATTCATTGGAGCAGGACCTGCAGGACAAGATGAGGCAGGAGAGTTCCTCCCTGTCGCAGGAGGCGGGGGGCTCCGCATTGCCTTCATCGGAACCGGCCTCCAGTCCTTCCCCAATGCCTGGACCATCCACCCTCAGGCCCAGGGAGCAATAGGGCTCCCAGGGAATTTTTCACCAGAGTTTTTCTTGCTTTTGCACAAGGTGTTTTGCTTACATCAACAGGGGTTGGCGAGCGGCTCCTTAGTGCCTGAACACAGGGCTAAGAGGGTGTCTGACACAAAGGAGGATGAGATGTTGGCAGTGGCGACTAAGAGGATTAGGGGCTCAGAGGAGTGGCAGCAATCACCACTGTTGGAGGGGCCGGATGGAGAAGACCTGGACACGGAGCTAGATCTGCAGGAGGAATTGGAAGAAGGAGAGATCCCAGAGCAGGAGGATCGGGCCTGGATTGTTCAGGTGTTCCTCCGGGAGGAGATGCTGGCGCTCATCTTGGAGTCCTTGAAGGCCCTGAATATGCCCTCTAACCTCCCGGCAGAGGACAGGGCGCTGGAGGATCTGCTGCTCCAGGCGGTGCAGAAATCACAGAAAGTCTTCCCAGTGCATAGGGTAGTCCGGCAGATGATCCAGGATGAGTGGGATCTGCTGGATGCCAGCCTTAAGTGGGTATGAGCCATGATGCGCTAGTACCCGCTACAGTGGTGTGCAAAAGTCTGGAATCACTTGTGAGTTTTGCATTTTTTGTACTTTCTAACCATTTTTTTTTTAAATTTTGTGTTAGCCCAGCATATTCATCATTCTAACACGTTAAAAGGGATACATTTGGCTATTAGAGTTGACTTTTTTGCATTCTTTGCTTTCAATTTAAATACTTTACAGACACTGGGAGATAGCTACTACGATTTTTGTGGATCCTGCGTCAAAACTGGATCGAGATTATCCAATATGCACACATTATTTCTGACCAATCAGGAGGCTGGTTTCACTAACCAATCACAATGCAGATATCTAGCCAACAGCGCAGCTTGTCAGACGGCTGCCTGGGTGAGAATCTTCACAGTCTTGACAATGCATATATTTATATGATTTTTGCAAGGTATTGTGGGTAATGCAGTTCATTCACACCAGACACAGCTGCTGACAATAATTTAGTTGTGCACAAGTGTTAAAGCCAATAAGATACTTCTTTATTTATGGGGTTATTTCTCCCAGCACAGATATGCTTGGTAGCACATAAATTAGGTTACTTGCTTGCAGTGTTTAACTTGGTAAAACAAAGTCAAAAATCAAAATCAGGAAAACAACCTTCAAACTTGTCAGGCAATTAGCTAATGTTTTCTTAGCATATCTCTAACAAACGAAAAGCCACAAAGAAAGAAATAAACTGTTCTTGTAAGGTTAACTTCTGATTACTTTCCACACAGATCCAGAAGTAATTCTCTCCTAGCTCACAAGCAATTAGGTGCAACTCAATTGCTATCAGTTATCCAGCTGAAACCCTTTAGCTGGCTGGCTTTCTACTGTGTGAGTCAAATCCTGCTTCAGGAGCTTTTCTTAGTGGAATAAAGAACAAATTTATATTTTCTTTGTGATGGCTGCTGTGCTTTATCACAGAAAGTTACCAACAGAGTTTGGATAGAGAGCAGTCCATATAAACAATATCTTGATCTGCTATTATTTCCCCTTCATCAACAAGCATAGGGTCACTATCATGAATTGGCACAGATGAATCTTTCAATGGAGCACTTTCAGGAGAACACTTATTTCCCTGCTGTCTTTCAAGGTTATAGCTAGGGCATAGATCAGTGTTCATACCTGAGCTTCCATTGTTGCTATAGTTCCTCTCTATATAGCCTGGCCAGTATGTAGTCCAGTTCTTATGTCCAGCCTTCCGATCTAGATCCCTGGACACTGGATCTCTCCTCACATACCTTCTGGCATAGGTCTTAGAGTCCCTTCCACGTGCAGCCGTCTCCCTCACAGGTAGCCTCTGGTGATTCCTTGTTCTGCAGCACCATTCCTCTGGCTTTCCCCAGTCCAATGGTCTATGCTGGCCCTTGGAATACCTCCCAGTATACGTACTGCCTTGGACTCTTCTAGACCTCTCAAAGGCTTTTTTCCTCTTCCTTCCAGAGGGTTTCTTTCCTTCTCTATCCGTCCGGTTTGGCTTCTGCTTCTGCTGATTCTTCAGATGAAACTGATGATCCTTCTCTGCATATCCAAGGTGATCATGAAGATGATCATAGAGAAACGGATGCTTGTCATCTGTAGAACAAACTCTATTCTTATTCTGCCTTGATGAGTGCTCCTCCCTAACACAGCGCAGCTGTGCTGAATCAGACCCTGCCCTTTGAGATGAGTGCTTAGGGATTACCTCATAGCCCTCCTGATTGAACACACGTTTCCCCACTTCAGCTCCTCTAATGGCTGTTGGAAACCTGGTGCATTCTGGGACTGGTAGTCTTTTGTGGGAAAATTCTGTTTTCTTATTTCTACCAGAACTGACAGGTTGCTTGTTCAGAGTCCCATCATCTTTTCTATAGCTCCTTCCTGAGCTATGATAAGCTTTCTTATCACATACCCCCCTGCTTAAGTTATTACGGACTGGTTTTACTGGTGAAACTTCTTCCCTACAGTCCGTAATACGGGAAAGTGCATCCGCATTCTTGTGTAACTTCCCGGCACGATGTTCAACTTGAAAATCAAACGCCTGTAAGGCCATGTACCAGCGTGTCAACCTGGCATTGTGGTTCTTCATTTGCTGCAACCACTTAAGTGGGGCATGGTCCGTGACCAACTGGAACTTTCTCCCTGTAAGGTAAAACCTTAACGCCTCCACTGACCAAACACTCTTTTTCTATTGTGGAATACGTTTGTTCAGCCGGTGACAACTTCCTGCTCAGGTACATCACAGGATGCTCCTCCCCATCATGGCACTGGGATAGGACCGCTCCTAGCCCTACATCCGATGCATCCGTTTGAACCAGAAAGGGTTTCTTGAAGTCCACCCCTTTCAGTACCGGTCCTGTACACAATTTTTCTTTTAAGACTGAAAACGCTTTTTCAGCTTCAGGTGTCCACTTTAGCTGGTTTGGACAATTCTTCCGCAGCATATCCGTGAAAATGGCACTTTTCTCTGCGAATTGCGGTATAAACCTGCGGTAGTATCCAATAAGTCCTAAGAAACTTCTTAGTTGTTTCTTTGTTGTTTAAGGAGGAAAATTCCTGATGCTATCTATTTTACTTATTAGAGGTTTAATTTTTCCTCTTCCCACTAGGTGGCCTAGGTATTTTACCTCCCTATTTGCAAAGGCACACTTCTTCGGGTTTAAAGTGATTCCCGCTTGCTTCATGGAGCACAAGACTGCCCTGATCCTCTTCAGATGCTCCGCCCAGGTGTTACTATGGATTATGACATCATCCATATATGCAAAAGCATAATTTTGGTGGGGTCGAAGTACCTGATCCACTAACCTTTGGCAGGTAGCCGCTGCTCCATGCAGTCCAAAAGGCATCCTCTTGAACTGGAAAAGGCCAACGGGGGTGCTGAACGCAGTCTTCGGCTTCGACACCCTGGTGAGAGGGATTTGCCAATATCCTTTTGTCATATCAAGGGTGGTTAAGTATTGAGCCTGTCCCAGCTGGTCCAACAGCTCTTCAATTCTTGGCATTGGATATGCATCAAAAACTGATATGGCGTTTACCTGCCGGAAGTCAATACAAAATCTTAAAGATCCATCAGGCTTCGGCACCAGGACTATGGGGCTATTCCAGGGACTCTTTGACTCCTCTATTACTCCCATGTCCAACATCTCCTGGACTTGTGCCACTACTTCCTGTCTCTTGGCTTCAGGCAAGCGGTATGGCCTTTGACGAACTAATTTCCCAGGTGGAGTTATTATTTCATGGGCAACCAAATGTGTCTCCCCAGGTATGGGTGTCAACACATCTGGGAATTCTTTAAGCAACTTCCTGATTTCTTCCTGTTGTACCACTGTGAGGTCCTCACCTATTCGGGGCTCTGATTTTTCTTTACAATCAGATACCTGGGGTCCCAAATCTTCCTCTTCATTCACCTCCCTCTCTCGGGCACAGGTGGCAGCTAGGCTTTTAACCACTTTGACATCAGTAGAACCAAAACCTTTGGTTCCACGTTCAGAATTCTCAAGGGATGTGACCTCCTCCACAGGTGGAAAACCCAGCCTCTCACAGATCAATTGGGCAATTTTGTCTCCTGTCTTCACATGATAATCATTCTGTCCAAAGTTAAATAACAGAACTTTAATATTGCCCCTGTAATCGGGATCAATTACTCCCGCACCCACATCGATGAAATATTTAAGGGCTAATCCGGACCTTGGGGCTACTCTCCCATAACATCCAATAGGTATTTCCACTTGGAGACCGGTGACAACCAGGGCTCTCCCTTGGCTAGGTACAGTCACATTTTCTATGCTGCACAGGTCAAACCCAGCAGCTTGAGGGGTTGCCCGCTTAGGAGCTTGGGCCTTCTCTGTGACCCTATGGTACTTTAGGACAAATATCTGCTTTGGGGTAGCTTGGTCTTCTGGACGCTTAACCATCTTTTTAGCTGGGGTCTGAGGACTTCCAAATAAAGGCCCGGGAGCTATTACCATTAAACCTTCTCCCTCCTTCTTTCCTAGTCCTTCCACTAGACCCTGCTTAAATCTTGGCCAGTCTCTTCCTAGAACCAAATCAACGGGTAGCCTAGGCACCACTGCTAACAGGACTTCCTCTTGTCCCCCCAGGCACTTAACCTTTAGCCTATAGGTGGGATATGATGTTGCAGCACCATGAATGCATCTGATGTGAACTTGGCTTTCAGGGGTTCTAGGCACAAATCCTTCTTGGGCCTCTATCCTCTTCCAAAGCCTTTTTTGACATCATACTCTGGTCTGCCCCAGAGTCTAATAAAGAATTTGTGGTAATTCCTTGCACATCAACCATCAAAATAAATCCTTCTTTGGGCTGTTTTAAATCCAGACCCATTAAGCTAGTGTGTGTCTGGCATCTTTTTTCTAAATGTCCCCATTTTCCACACTTGAAACATTTCTTTCTATTCCACTGTGTCATCTGGTTTGATACAGTACATTCATTTTCAGAAACATTTTTAATTATTTTCTTTTCTGATACAGCACATCTAGCCTCCGCATCCATCTTTAGAGGGCCACCCATTCTATGGCAAGCCTGTGTGGCTTCCAAGAATCTCTCTGCTAGCATGGTTGCCTCTCCAAGATTTTGGCAATTTTGCTGTATAAGGAAAGTGTGCAAATCTTTAGGCACCCCAAACATAAATTGTTCCAGCATTATAATATCTAATAACATTTCTACTGTCTTTTGCTCAGGCTCCAACCATTTTACAGCTAAACCTCTGATTCTCTGACTCGGAGCCCTGGGTGTTTCACCCACTCTCAATGTAACAGCTCTAAACATTCGCCTATACTCTGAAATAGACAACCCTAGGCGATCTCTAATAGCAGCCTTTACATCCTTATAATTCAAAGCCTGGGCTGCAGGCATTGCTCTGTAAGCTGCAAGCGCCTCTCCAGTTAATGAGGCTGCCAGCCTTACTGCCCACTGGGTCTCTGGCCATGCTAATGCCTGTGCCACTCTTTCAAAAGACTCTAGAAAATCATCAACATTATCATCTGGAGTTAGCTTCCCAAAACTAAATGCCCCAATCCCTTGATTGAGTCCCACACTGTCCACATGTGGTGTACCAGTATTAACTGCTGGTCTTGCATCTGTTCCACTTTGGCTCTGCAGCTGAACTAGGGCTTGCACCAAATCAAGCACTGGCTTCTGCTGTTCCATTAAGGCTTTCATAGCAGTGTCCTGAGCCTGCTGTGCTAGCTCCTGCTGCCTGCTAAACTGGGCTGCCATCCACTGAGGTAGTTCCTTTGGATCCATCTTGATCCCTGCAAGAAACAAAGAAAAAAAAAAAACCAAAGTGCACCACCTTCCAAACAGGTGTGTTTTTTTCTACTTTTTTTTTTTTTCCAATTACCCCTGTGCTTACTCCCATCCACCACTAGACATGCCCAGGTACTTATTACCTTGTCTCAGTGATGAATCCAGCTCTGCACAGGGTCTTTTCCTCCTGGGACAGCTTCCTGGAACAACCCCTTTTCCTCCAAAGTGTAGTTGAGGGAAAATCTTTTTTTTCCAGCTTTAAACTTGAACTTTAGTTGTAATCCTCAGCAAGTAAATCCCCTTTTGTGCAAAAGCAATCCGAAAAACTACGCCATTTGTCAGACGGCTGCCTGGGTGAGAATCTTCACAGTCTTGACAATGCATATATTTATATGATTTTTGCAAGGTATTGTGGGTAATGTAGTTCATTCACACCAGACACAGCTGCTGACAATAATTTAGTTGTGCACAAGTGTTAAAGCCAATAAGATACTTCTTTATTTATGGGGTTATTTCTCCCAGCACAGATATGCTTGGTAGCACATAAATTAGGTTACTTGCTTGCAGTGTTTAACTTGGTAAAACAAAGTCAAAAATCAAAATCAGGAAAACAACCTTCAAACTTGTCAGGCAATTAGCTAATGTTTTCTTAGCATATCTCTAACAAACGAAAAGCCACAAAGAAAGAAATAAACTGTTCTTGTAAGGTTAACTTCTGATTACTTTCCACACAGATCCAGAAGTAATTCTCTCCTAGCTCACAAGCAATTAGGTGCAGCTCAATTGCTATCAGTTATCCAGCTGAAACCCTTTAGCTGGCTGGCTTTCTACTGTGTGAGTCAAATCCTGCTTCAGGAGCTTTTCTTAGTGGAATAAAGAACAAATTTATATTTCTTTGTGATGGCTGCTGTGCTTTATCACAGAAAGTTACCAACAGAGTTTGGATAGAGAGCAGTCCATATAAACAATATCTTGATCTGCTATTATTTCCCCTTCATCAACAAGCATAGGGTCACTATCATGAATTGGCACAGATGAATCTTTCAATGGAGCACTTTCAGGAGAACACTTATTTCCCTGCTGTCTTTCAAGGTTATAGCTAGGGCATAGATCAGTGTTCATACCTGAGCTTCCATTGTTGCTATAGTTCCTCTCTATATAGCCTGGCCAGTATGTAGTCCAGTTCTTATGTCCAGCCTTCCGATCTAGATCCCTGGACACTGGATCTCTCCTCACATACCTTCTGGCATAGGTCTTAGAGTCCCTTCCACGTGCAGCCGTCTCCCTCACAGGTAGCCTCTGGTGATTCCTTGTTCTGCAGCACCATTCCTCTGGCTTTCCCCAGTCCAATGGTCTATGCTGGCCCTTGGAATACCTCCCAGTATACGTACTGCCTTGGACTCTTCTAGACCTCTCAAAGGCTTTTTTCCTCTTCCTTCCAGAGGGTTTCTTTCCTTCTCTATCCGTCCGGTTTGGCTTCTGCTTCTGCTGATTCTTCAGATGAAACTGATGATCCTTCTCTGCATATCCAAGGTGATCATGAAGATGATCATAGAGAAACGGATGCTTGTCATCTGTAGAACAAACTCTATTCTTATTCTGCCTTGATGAGTGCTCCTCCCTAACACAGCGCAGCTGTGCTGAATCAGACCCTGCCCTTTGAGATGAGTGCTTAGGGATTACCTCATAGCCCTCCTGATTGAACACACGTTTCCCCACTTCAGCTCCTCTAATGGCTGTTGGAAACCTGGTGCATTCTGGGACTGGTAGTCTTTTGTGGGAAAATTCTGTTTTCTTATTTCTACCAGAACTGACAGGTTGCTTGTTCAGAGTCCCATCATCTTTTCTATAGCTCCTTCCTGAGCTATGATAAGCTTCCTTATCACAAGCTATAAAAACACATGGAATTTTTGAATTTCATACGCTTTCTGGATCGACCATGAAGATGACTCGGACCCTGACGTTGGAGGAGCGTGTTTGTGTGTCCTTTATGAGCGAGGAAGGATTTTCAAGCCGTCAGATAGCCAGGAAAGTTGGCTGCAGTCAAAGCACTGTTAAGATCGTACAGAAGAAGAAAGAAACGGGTTCAGTGGTGGACAAGCTTCGAGAGTGGTCAGACAAGAGTGAGGTCAGTGTCAGCTCATCAACAGTTCGTCGCCTGCAGTTTGGTCTCCGGGGCTGCAAAGCGCGGAGTAAGCCACTGACTGACATACAAAGGCGAAACCGGATCGTGTGGGCGAGAAAGCACTCAACGTGGTCGACTGAAATGTGGGAAAGGTGCTATTCAGTGATGAAAGCACCTTCTGCCTGTTTGGTAACCAGGCCCACACCTATGTGAGGAGATTTCCTGGAGAAGAATTCAAGCCTGAGTGTCTCAACCTCACTGTGAAACATCCTTTGAAGGTCATGGTCTGGGGCTGCATGGCTGCCAGTGGTGTTGGACATCTTAACATCATCGATGGAATGGTCAACAGGGCCAAGTACATCACCATTCTGCAAAAGTGCATGGTGCCATCAGCACACCAGCTGTTTCCTGGCCAGTTCCTGTTCCAAGATGACAATGCACCCTGCCATCGCTCCAGACAGGTGATCAGCTGAAAACAGCGGAGCAACATCAAGTCAATGGACTGGCATGCTCAGTCTCCAGATATGAATCCAATCGAGAACCTGTGGCACAGGGTGGCCTTGGAAATATCCAAGAGGTGTCCGACATCAAAGCGTGAGCTGATTGAGTCACTCATTGCAGCTTGGAACCGCGTTGTCACCAATGATCACCTTGTCAGACTGGTTTATTCAATGCCGACAAGGTGCAGTCAGGTGATCAAGAACAAAGGGTGGCCTATCAAATACTGAGCCATCACTGACACATAAAAACGGCCTTTTTCAAGGCCACATACACTAATTTGAAGGAAACCTGGCGTGCGTCCATAATATTTTAATGCATACTTACAATAATATATCGTTGGTCAACGATGTACATTACATGATTTTCACAGAAAATCTATCAACAGGACAACTATGGGGAACAAACTCAGAAAATAAGGGCCAAACCAATACTAAAAGTTGGCCCTAATAGCCAAATCTATCACTTATCATGAGATACACAGAAAAAGCCACTGGGAGGAAAAAGAAATTAAGATATAAGGTCAGGAAGTTGAAAAAACATCAAATTTACAAGTGATTCCAGACTTTTGCACACCACTGTACCTGAATAAGAAGTGAACTCCTTTGATTGCCTAAATTGGATGGAGCAGTGTCTGCGGTTACTAAAAAAGACTATGAACCCGATAGAAGGCAGTGCGGCTCTCAAGGATGTCCAGGATAGAAAGTTGGACACCTTATTAAAGCAGGTCTTTGATATCAACGCCCTTTCACTACAGGATTCCATCTGCGGGGCCTTGGTGGCTAGAGCTGGAGATGGACCTGTCCATTGAGGTGGCCAAATTGGAGTCGGGGCGGCCTATTTAGCAGACACCCATTACGATCTCAGGGGCCTCTCTAAAAGCATGGCCTCTATGGTGGCAGCCCGCCACTACTTGTGACTCTGAAACTGGGCGGCGGATAGCTCCTCCAAGTCCCGTCTCAGCAAGCTCCTCTTTAAGGGAAAGCTTCTTTTTGAGGAGGAGCTGGATAAGTTGGTCAAGGACGGGAGAATTCAAGGGAGGTCGGCTGCCCGAGGATAAGCAAAAGCAAGCCCATAGTCCTCCTTCATCTCAAGGTCTGTCAAGGGACTTCAAGCGTTTTCGTACCTCCCGCTTTAGCCTGGTCCAGAGTGGCCGGTTCCCTCCAGGGGGCAGGAGTTTCAAGGTTTCCGAGGTGCAGGCAGGGGTTTGGAGCCACTTCAGCCTCTGGACACAAGAAAGTGCAATGAAGCAAGTGGGGCCCAGGTGTGAGTGCAACCTGTGGGAAGTCGGCTGCAGGATTTTTACCCTGCCTGGGTCCAGATCACGTCCAACCAGTGGTCCTGGCAGTCGTCCGGGAGGGCTGTGCCCTCAAATGAGCTCATCCAGTGAGCCAATTCTTCATTCAGTCCCCCTGCAAAGCCTTGGGCAAGGCGGCGGCAGTAGAAGCACCTTGGCTCATCTCCTGCAGCTACGAGCCATGGAGCCGGTTCCCTGGGACCAGTATGGCTGCAGTCGATACTCCATTTATTTCATGGTGACCAAAAAGGAATGTTCCTTTTGCCCAATTCTCGACCTCAAGGACATGAACTGCTGTCTGCAGGTGCTGCATTTCCACATTGAAAGGCTGAGATCAGTCATAGTGGTAGTAAGGAGCGGGGAGTTCTTGACATCTCTCAATCTCATGGAGGCATATCTGCACATCCCCATCTATCCAGAATATCAGCAGTTTCTCTGCTTTGCAGTGCCAGTGGACCATTTCCAGTTTCGAGCATTGCCCTTCAGTCTGGCGACTGTCCCTCGTACCTTCACCAAGGTTGTGGTGGTGGCGGCAGCACTCTACAAGGAAGGAGTCCTCGTGCACCCATACCTAGATGATTGGCTGATCCGGGTGAAGTCCAGGGATGACAGCGAAAGAGCAACAACACGGGTGGTGGAGTTCCTCCAAAGTCTCGTTGGGTGGTCAACCTGGCCAAGAGTGAGTTACGTCCAACCAAGGAGCTGGAGTATTTAGGAGCATGCTTCGACACCTGCGTGGGCAGGGTCTTCCTGCCAGAACGATGGACGCAGGAGCTAAGAAAGTTGGTTCCGCAGTTCCTGAAGATGGCGAGGCCATCAGCGTGGCATTCATCTGCAGGTTCTAGGGACCATGGCGGCCACTCTCAAGCTAGTCCAATGGGCAAGGGCGCATATGTGACCACTGCAGAGAGCTCTGCTCCGGCGATGGTCCCACCAGAGTCAACCCCTGTTCCAAGTACTCTCCTGCCTGCGGAGCACCGAGAGCTCTCAAGTGGTGGCTGCGTCCGGGGAGCTTGGAAGGGGGCATGCCACTCGAGTCCCCGGTGTGGGTCCCGCTGATGACTGATGCCAGTCTGTCCGGTTGGGGAGCCCATTGCGAAGGGCGCTTTGCTCAGGGACAGTGGAGCCAGCAGGAGGCCCTTTGATCAATCAACAGGCTCGAGATGCTAACGGTGGCCTTGGCACTGCAAAGTTTCAAGCCATGGTTGCAGGAGAAGGCGATCTGGGTCTTCTCGGACATGTCTTACATCAACCAGCAAGGAGGCACGGGCAGCACAGCCCTAAAGGAGGAGTCCAAAAGGCTGTTCGGATGGGCAGAGATTCATCTCCAGGCGTTATCGGTGGCGCACATAGCGAGAGTCGACAATGTGACGGCAGACTACCTCAGGCGAGTGCACATGGACCCCGGAGAGTGGCAGCTCAACCAGGGGGTGTTCATGCAGGTGTTGCGCTGATGGGGCACACCGTCATGGACCAAAAGGGAACTTTTGAGTTAGCCAAGGCCTGCCGTTTTTTCAGCAGATAAAGAGAAAGGATGTCCGAGGGCCTGGATGCTCTAATACAGTGGTGGCCTGAAGTGGGTTTTCTCTATGTTTTCCCCCCATGGGCACTCATAGGCCGGGTCAATCAACGGATAGAAGCACAGCGCACCAGGGGTTAATAATTCTGGTGGCACTGGGCTGACTGTGGCACCCATGGTATACCGACCTAGTTTGGATACTATCTGATTGACCATGGCGGCTTCCGGTTCGTAAGGACCTCTTGATGCAGGGGCCGCTCTGCATGCCCCAGGTGAATCGATTCTCGCTTACGGCATGGCTCTTGAAAGGGCAAGGTTGAAGAAAGGATATTCAGGCTCGGTGATAGCGACTTTGCTACAGGCCTGGAGGAGGTCTACGTGCCTGGCATGCATCCGCGTGTGGCACATCTTTGAGTCGTGGTGCAGAGAGAGTCAAGCGCACCCTTCCTCTGACATCTTGGCATTTCTGCAATTCAGTTTTGATAAGGGCCTAGCCGCCAGTCCCTTGAGGGTGCAGCTGGCAGCAATTTCCTGTTATCAGGGAAAGGTCCACTGGGTGCTGTTAGGTACACACCCAGACATACTGAGATTTCTGAGGGCAGTGAACCACCTCCGTCCGCCAAGGAGGGTGGTAGTACCACCTTGGGATCTCAATCTGGTGGTGGTGGCACTTTCAGGGGAGCCCTTTGAGCCGTTGAGTCGGGCTGCCCTGAAAGATTTGACACTGAAGATGGTATTTCTTGTGGCGATTTGCTCAGCATGCAGGATTTTGGAGCTTCAGGCCTTATCATGCCAAGAGCCATTCCTTTCATTCTCCAGGGAGAAGATGGTCCTTCAGCCGGTACCTTCAATTTTGCAAAAGGTGGTTTCAGCATTTCATGTGAACCAGGTGGTTTCCTTACTGGCTCTGGCGAATGGGAATGTGAGCTCTGCCACTTTGCAGTTGTGCCGTCTGGATGTTAAAAGAGACTTGAGGAGGTATTTGAAAAGGACAGCATCCTTTCAGAAATCGGATTGTCTGTCTGTTCTGTTTGGGAGCCGCTCAGTGGTGAGGCAGTAGCAAAGGCCTCCATTTCCAGATGGATCAGGGAGGCAATCGCGTCAGCATACATCTTGAAGGGTAAAGTGGTGCCGCCGGGATTGCGGGCACATTCTTCGAGGGCTCAGGCGGCCCGTGGGCAGAGTATAGTTTACTGTAGTTCCACCAGTGGAGATCTGTAGGGCGGCAATGTGGTTGTCGCTTCATACTTTCACTAAGCATTATCACTTGGATGGCCAGGCGGCGGGGGACGCTTGCTTTGGATCGGCAGTGCTTCAGGCCAGTTGTTCGAGTCCCTCCCATTAGTTTAACTGCTCTGATACATCCCAGAGGTGCGGGACTGGACTTGAGGGACAATAAGGAAAGAGAAATTATACTTACCTGTTAATTGTTGTTCCTTGAGGAACTCCAGTCCCAGATCCTTCCCTGAGTGTGTTTTGTGATGAGCTGTGAGCACCCCAGTCCTGAAGATGGTTCCCTTGGTGGAGGAAGTGTCCAGGGGGGGACCGGGGAGTGGGGTGCAATCAACGTTGTGGGGGGCGGACGGGAAGTGCTGTCAGTCTCTTGCTCCCCGCTGGTTGGAGTTGATCTGGCGCTCAACAGGTAAGCCTCTTCATCATAGAGGGGGGACGGGGTATCCTTCCCAGGTGGTGGGAGGGCCAGTTTATTTTGGCGTAGAGGTGTTTTTGCTTGTTTAACTACTTATTTGTTGCTCCTGTGAATCTGCTTTGTCAATAGGTTACTGGGGCTGGTAGGCAAAGCCAGCTGCATAAGTACACTGATGTCATCAAAAGATGACATGTTCGGTCTCTAAGCTGCTGGAAGAGATATACTACCCAGAGGTGCAGGACTGGACTGGAGTTCCTCAAGGAACAACAATTAGCAAGTAAGTCTAATTTCTCTTTGATGATTAACTAGAAGAGCTGAGTAATCAAATAAAATCATTCTTTTGGTATACTCCACACATTAAATTCAATTAAACTTCCAGGTGTGTGGCAACACAGTAATTAATCATGAAAATATTTGCAAAAAAAATTATTTGAAATAGTATAGTTAAATTTCCTTTACTTTACAAATCAATAGGGACTGGACTTCTAAGTCTTTTTGTCAGAGTAACAAAGGATAAAAGGAAAACAGTGACATATAGAAAGAAAAGCTAAATTTACACCAGGGTAAAAAAAACCCAGCAATCAAAAGGAAAAACAGTATTTTAATTCTACAAGTCCCCAATAAGAGGGGAGCAGCAATCATAATAAGAGAAAATAAAAGTAGAAACCCCTGAGATAATGCCATCTCTCAGGGGAAAAAGAAAAAAAGATTAACACTATGGGGCATGTTTACTAAAGGTTAGCGTGTGTTAAGTAAAGTTAGTGTGTGTTAAATGCTGCAATGGCCCATAGAAATGAATGGGCAGTGGCAGCACTTAATGCGTATTAACCTTTAGTAAAATGCCTCTGAATGTTGCCCAGCAACTGACAGGGTTGTGTGTTCTTCCAGAAATTTCTTTGAGTTGGATCGAAGAAAAGCTATGGCCCCCTGAAACTTTATATGTTTTACAAGAAATTTAAGGAAAACTTGTTCACAGCTGTTTGACTGTAAATATGTGTTTTTGCTTGCCATGGATTTGTTAAAATTTAATAAATGTATAAAATACAAATTTAAAAAGGAATTTG
Source organism: Ichthyophis bannanicus (assembly GCA_033557465.1). Classification (NCBI taxonomy): domain Eukaryota; kingdom Metazoa; phylum Chordata; class Amphibia; order Gymnophiona; family Ichthyophiidae; genus Ichthyophis; species Ichthyophis bannanicus. The sequence goes on along the minus strand of CM066040.1, from coordinate 170,208,742 downwards.
ACTTTATGAACCTTTTTTTGTTAGACATTCCATTCATGACATAGGAGTTAATGACTTTTTAACATAATCCTTGAGTAGATGCTGTGATATGGCAAATTTCCTTATTTGGTGGATTAACCTCTAGCAGCAGTACTGCAAGACTACTGTTAGGGGATCAGCTCTGCCATTTAGAACCCCCATGCTTGTTCCATCTGCTCATCTCTGTACATTTAAATACAGCCTGCTCATGGCCCATCATGCTTTGTTTCACATACTTTGTCATAGAAACATAGAAATATGATGACAGAAAAAGACCACAAGGCCTGTCTAGTCTGTCCTTCCATATCAACAACTACAACAGTCCCCTTTTTACCTTTAGAGATCCTCTGTGTTTGTCCCATGCTTTTTTGAATTCAGTTACTGTCCTCATCTCTACCACCTCCACTGGGAGACTATTCCATGAATCCACCACTCTTTCCGTAAAGAAATATTTCTGCATATCACTCCTGAATCTGTCTCCCTTCACCCTCATCCCATGTCCCCTCATAGCAGAACTTGCTTTCAATTGAAAGAGGCTCTCTCCCTGAACATTTATGCCACGGAGGTATTTAAACATCCCAATCATATCACCTCTATCCCGCCTTTCCTCTAAGGTGTACATATTAAGATTCTTAAGTCTCTCCTCATATGCTTTATAATGACGACCACTAATCATTTTAGTAGCCACCCTCTGAACCGACTCGACCCTGTTCACATCCTTTTGAAGGTGCGGTCTCCAGAATTGCACACTATACTCCAAATGAGGTCGCACCAAAGACTTATACAGAGGCATTATCACCTCCTTTTTTCTGCTAGCCATTCCTCTCCGTATTCACCCAAGCATCCTTCTAGCTTTTGCCGTTGCCTTTTCTACCTGTTTAGCTACTTTAAGATCATCAGACACAACCACGCCTAGGTCCTGCTCTTCTTTAGTTGACAAAAGTACTTCACCCCCCTATACTATATTGCTCCCTTGGATTGCTGCAGTCCAAATGCATGACCTTACATTTTTTAACATTAAATCCCAGCTGCCAAATTCTAGACCATTCTTCAAGCTTAGCTAGATCCCTCCTCATGTTATCTACACCTTCCACCACCTGGGTGTCTACTCTATTGCAGATTTTGGTATCATCCGCAAAGAGGCAAACCTTACCCGACAGCCCTTCCGCTATATCACTAACAAAGATGTTAAAAAGAATCTGACAAAGGACAGATCCCTGGGGTACACCACTGGTAACATCCTTCTCCTCAGAGTAAGCTCCATTTACCTGTACTCTTTGTCGCCTCCCACCCAACCAATTTCTAACCCAAGCATTAACTTTAGGGTCCATCCCTAGGGTGCTCAGTTTGTTTATAAGTTGCCTGTGAGGAACAGTGTCAAAGCTTTACTGAAATCTAAATACACCACATCTAGGGCTCTCCCTCGGTCCAACTCCATGGTCACCCAGTCAAAGAAATCAATCAGATTTGTCTGACAAGACAAGACCTTTGGCGAATCCATGCTGCCTCGGATCCTGTAATCCGCTGGAATCCAGAAACCTCACTATTTTCTCTTTCAGCAGCGTTTCCAATAATTAACTCACCACCGAAGTTAAACTAACCGGCCTGTAGTTTTCAACCACATCCTTACTTCCGCTTTTGTGTAAAGGCAGCACATGAGCCTCTCTCCAGTCCTTTGGCACCACTCCCTACTCCAACGAGGCATTGAAAAGGTCAGTCAGTGGAGCTGCTAGAACGTCCCCAAGTTCCCTCAGTATTCTAGGGTGTATCCCATCCGGTCCCATCTTGTGTTGAGTTAAACACTCCAAAGCATTTTTGAAAAATTGGCTCCCATTGGGAGACATATTTCAGACTATCCTAAAATTCTTCTGTATTTTGACTTTTCTAAGGAAAATCTGCCTGAGAGTCCAAAACAGATGTAGAAGAATGAAAAAAGGAACCAGTACATTGTGCTTTTACAGAATTATTTGTGTATGTGTTAACTAGTCCGTCGCATCAGCAATCAATATCATTATGTACTGTCTTTGTCATGTTGACTTGTTCCTTTGCAAGGCACCCTCAACACGGTACCTTATAAAAGCCAAAATAAATCAAGCCAAGCATCAGCAGTACTGTGTTTAAAGAGGTATTTCAACCTAATCACCCAAAAAGTGGACAAGGTTGAAATGCTACCTAGTACTGAAATATATCCTTGAGGTTTATGTTTATTCCTTTATTGTATATTCTGCCCCACCTAGGGGTGTGGGGCTGTATAATGATGGATTTCTCCACTCTGAGTGAATTTTTGGAGGCCACTATCCCTGAAATAAGTAAGGAAAGAGATAAGAAGGGATAAAGGAGAAGAAAGTTGAGGGAAAGAGTGAAGGATGTACGATAGGACATGGGGAGGGGTGACCTGCACAGAGCGGCAGGTGCACCTACTCTTGCCATTTACTGGGCAGACTAGATGGACCATACTGGTCTTTATCTGCCGTCATTTACTATGTTACTATGATAGAAGCAAAAGAATGTGAGAAGTAGGGAAGGGTGAATGCTGCACAATGAAGGATCTGTGTTAAGAGGAGAAAAGCACAGAATAGGCCAGTCTAGCCAGATCCACAGAATTTATTTATTTATTTAACAGATTTTTTATACCGCCTTTTCCTTAAATCAAAGCGGTTACAAAGACATACAAAGGCTAAACATAGGCAAGGGAAGTGAAAGATGGGATACATAACATGGTGAACTATTACAAAAAACACAATATAGAGAGGTTACAATTAATATGAGTTAGTTAGGTGTCATAGCCGTAGTGCTCAATGAAAAGAACAAACTTTAGTTGTTTTCGGAATTCCTTCAGTTCCTCAATTGATCGTAGGTCGGGGGGGAGAGAGTTCCATATTAGAGGGGCCGATAAGGAAAGAGCTCTTTGTGAGGTGAGTTTACAGACTTTAGTGTAGTTACTTGGGGTGCTGAGGGTGTCAGCTGTGGTTTTCCTTCTAGGTCTTTTGCTGGTGTTAGGGAATAAGAGGGCTTGGAGACTGATTGCTGAAGTCTTATGTCTGATTTTGAATATATTGATGACCAACTTGTATCTGATACGGAGGCTTATTGGGAGCCAGTGGAGTTCTTTAAGAATTGGGGTGATGTGGGCTTGAGTTGAAGAGCCGGCGATTATTCTGGCAGCTGTGTTCTGAGCCATCTGAAGTGGCTTGAGTGAGTGTTTCGGGATTCCGTTGTAAATAGGGTTACAGAAGTCAAGAATTGGAGTTATTAGAGCCTGACAGACTGAGCGGAAATGTTGTTGGGAGAGAAGGGGCTTCAGGCGTCTAATTATTTTCATTCTGTAGTAAGCGCTTCTAACAGTTTTTCTGACGTGAGATTGAAGGTTGAGTCGCTTGTCAAGGGTTACTCCGAGGTATCTTACTTCGTCCTTTAAAGGTATTGTTGTATTTTTAAATTTAATAAAAGGTGGGGGGCTGAAGTCAGTGTTTCGAGTAATGATGAGAGCCTCTGTCTTGTTATGGTTCATGGCCAGGTTATTGAGCGTAAGCCAGGCAGACATGTTGTCGAGGCAGTTCGTAATCTTGTTATAATCGGAGCTGTTAAGGTTGACTGTCGTGTAAATCATTATGTCATCAGCATAAATAGTATAATCTATTTGATGGTCAACCATGATGTTGCAGATTGGCTGGATAAATATGTTAAATAGAAGAGACGAAAGCGCAGAACCTTGGGGAACACCTTGTTTAATCTTAGTGGGTAGAGAGGTGATGTTGTTAATTTTTACCTTGAACTGCCTATCAGTTAAGTAAGATTTAAACCAACTTAGGACAGTGCCGGTAATGCCAATGCTCTGGAGTCTGGTTAGTAGGATACTGTGGTCCACTGTGTCGAAGGCCGCTGATATGTCTATAAAAATCAATAATGTTCCTTGATTGTAATTGTCTATGGTGTGGATGATGTCATTGAACAGATAGAGCAGTAAGGTTTCGACTCCATGGTTAGGGCGGAAGCCATGTTGGTGAATGTCGAGCGGGGCATGTTCGTCAATGTGGTCCTGGAGTTGTAGTTGGACTGTTTTTTCGATGATTTTAGCTAGGAGAGGTATGCTGGAGATTGGCCTGTATGCTGCTGGATTGCTCTTCCCTAGGTTAGTTTTCTTGGGGATAGGCCTTATTGTGGCTAATTTTAGTTGTTCTGGCATTATTCCTTGAGTTAGGGAGTTGGTAACAAGGTTGTGTAAGAAATTGATGAAGTTTTGCTTGGTTGCTTTGATCCATGGGACTGGGCAAGGATCGGTGGGTGCGGTACTTGTGTTGAGAGAAGAGATGATGTCTGAAATTTGCTTGGTTGAAGGAATGTGGAACCTATCCCAACTTGTGACGGGTATGGTAAGAATAATGGTTCCTGTGAGTTTTTGAGGCGGTGTAAGGCCTATTTTCTCCTGAAGAAAATTTGCATATATTTGAGGGTTGACTTGTATGTCTGTGTTAGGGCTGGGTTCATTGGTAAGTTTTTTACTATCTCGAATAGTTCTCTGGGTTTGTTGAAAGATCTCATGATTGTGTTAGTGTGATATTCTCGTTTTGCTTCGTTGATAAGATTGTTGTATTTAATTTGCTGTGTAGAATATGAGTTCTGTGAGGTGGGCGATTTGGAACGTCTCCAATGGCGTTCTAGCTTTCTTAATTCTCTTTTAGCGTGGCGTATGCTATTGGAGTACCATGGTGCGTGAAGTCTTTTGTTATTCGGATTTCTGACTAAGTTAGTTTTCGCTGCTGTGTTGATGGTATTGTACCAATTGTTAACTTGCTTGTTCAGATCGAGTTCGTTTAAATTAAGGTAAGGTAGTGTTTCTTTTAGGAACTGTTCTTTTTTGAAAGCTTTGAATCTTCTTAACCTAAATAAAGAAGATTGTGTATTTTTAAGCTTATCCATTTTGTTTAAGAATTCTATTTTGATTCTGTGGTGGTCAGACCAAGGAACCGGAGTGATTACAGGTGATGAGACGAAGCCCCTGTCCATGATGTATTTTGGTGCGAAAATGAGATCTGGCGTGGATCCGTATCTATGCGTGGGAGTGCTTATAAGCTGGGTGTATTGTAAAGAGTCCATTGCTTGTAGGAAGGTTACCTTGTCATTATTTGAGGCAGAGCTGAGGTTAAAGTCACCTAGTAGGATTAGCGGTTTGTGGTTCATGTTGATTGCACAGACGGTTTCAAGAATGGAGGTTAGTTCTTCCGCTGGAGCGTGGGGGGCTCTGTAAATTAGGCAAATGGCTAAATGCTTATTTCCCACTACAATAGAGCTGCAATGGTCAGAGCTGTTAGCAGTAATAGTTTGAAGCTTTAGTGAGTCTTTTGCGATGATTAGCACTCCACCTCCTCTTTTGTGAGTGCGAGGGTTGTTAAAGGCGGAGTATGAGGGGGGGACCAGTTGGTTGAGGAGAACGTGGTCAGTGGGGTTGAGCCAGGATTCTGTAATGCATAAGATGTCAGGATGTTGATCCTCAATGTGGTCTCTGATGATATTGATCTTGTTTCTTACAGATCTGGTGTTCATAAGTTCTATGGATGTGGTGTATAAGTTATAGGGCATTTTAGGGTGTGCCTCTGGATTTAAATGATTATGCTGTTTAATGTTATTGTCATTGTTTCTGGCTTTAGTGTGTACGTTCAGCGAGGGATAGTGAAGCATGCGATACGTTGAGATGATTGTTGGTAACCATATGTATAGGGGGTGTAAGTGTAAAGTTACTAATTTCTGGGGGTAGAGTAGGTTGTTGAATAGAAATTTGGGGTGGTAGGAAGGCACTGCCATAGTCGAAGATTGTTGTCCTTATCTTTAACCACCGAAGGATAGTGTGGTTTGACCTTTAGTAATTAATAAAATACCTTCATTGAATTGAAGTAGCAAATGAGGCCACAGGAAAAGGAGAGCTTGCAGACTCAGGCTCCCTCCTCCATCCCGTTCCCCTAGGAGGCTGGAACCAGGTCAGGGATTCAAGAAGGAGAGTAGCTGAAAGATGAGTACCGATGGCTTCTCTATTGTGAGATTTCGAACAGTAATCATTTGGATAGGAGAATAGAGGACACTGGAGGGATTATATTTTGTGGGGATATAGGATTACCAGTTCACCCCAGTACACCAAACAGGTAATCCAGTCCTGGTTTTGCACTATTACATACATTGGGTGGTAGTTCTAATTGTCCCATTCATTTTTTAAATAGAGCTTAATCCATGAATCCAGGGTAGCAAAGCCAAGGATGTGCATTCACTTGAAAAGACATGGGAAATGTTTTTCACTAGCCAGTGGCTAGTGCTCCTATAGCGATTTAGATGGTGGCACTGAACCTTAGACCTGGATATTCAATGCCGGGGCCATCTCCGACCATAAGCATTGAATATCTGGATTGGCTGCAGAACCCAGAAGCTAATTAGGCAGCGATGATATTCAATTGCTGCCCAGTTAACTTCTGTGGCAAAAATAAGGCCAGCCTTTGCTGTGTATCTTACTTTCACCATGTATCACTAACTTGGCGGTAGCTCAATATTGCTGCTACCTGGTTAACAATGATTGCCATCCCGGAATGCCCCCCAGCGTGCCCCAATGCTAACCCTGAGCATCAAGGAATGCAGTGGCAGTACCCGTGGATATTCAGCAGCAGTAATCTTGTTAGTGCCGCTGAATATCCCACTGAGCCACATTTGAATATCAGGCCCTTGAAATTGGGATTTTCCCCCCATGTCAATTTATTTATATCACAACCTGTACCCGAAAAGTCCATCTACAGTAACTGGCCTTGCAGACCTCTCAAGGCCCAGGAACTTCTAATAACCCTGCAGTTCCTGATCGTCCCTCCAGTCTAGTCCCGGAATCTCTGGGGTTGTCAACCTCCACTAGCAGCTTTGGAGACTGAGAAACTTCACTCCTGTGATGTCACCGTATATAAGGGCTGGCACCGCCTCCACACTCCAGTTTATCAGTCTCCAAAGCAGCTAGACGGGTGGTGAGCCCAGGGGTTTCAGGGCTCACTAGAGAAACGATTAAGTAGAGTGGTAGGATTTAAAAAAAAAAAAAGAAAGAAAGAAAAGAAGAACGGTAGAAGGGGAAAGCTAGTTTAATTTATCTGCCTGCTGTACTGGGAGATAAGCTGCTTTCCATTGCCTGAGGTCTTCTGTTCCCCTCCCTTCTGCCTATTTCCTTTGGGAGGGACAGTCGGGATCCAGGGGCCAGAGTTGGTGGTTCTGGGGCTGGGGAGGAGAGGAGAGGACCAGCATCCGGTTACCGTCCCGGATCGTTGGGGACAGGATCTGGATGATTAATGGGCTCAGCGCATGCAGATGAGTTGCCTGCTGGCGCTTACAGCTTCTGATTGCAGTCGCAGCTGATTTGGTGCTGTGGGTCACCGCATCGGAGAGCTCAGCTTGTAAAACTCCGGCGCAGCTGTGTATCAAGGTCGGAGCAGGGCCTTTTCTTGATCCGCACACTGACTGTGAGGTAAGCGGCCCTTTTTAGGCGGGAAGAAGCAGCGTTCTCAGGGCAGGCCAGACCGCGTGTGTGAGGCGCGGGAAAAATCGCTGGTTTGAATTCCTGGTCTTTGGCGCTCCATATCTGAAACTCAGAGCTTCGTTTTTGATTAATTCCTTCAGGGTTTCACTAGGGGAGCAATTCTGAAGGGAGTGGACTAAAAAAAAAACAAAAACCATTTTCTTTTGGTTGAGGTTGGCTGCGCTCAGCATAGCATGCCTTCTAAGCAGCTCTGCCTCTCATGTGGGGCTAAGCGGAGTTCAGTGTCACAGGAGGGCGTTTGTAGGGGCTGTGCTCCAGAGTTGGAGGCCAGGGAGTTAGTCCCCGCGCCTGAGCCTGAGGTGCAGGGAGGTTTGGAGGAGGGAGGAGAGCCCCTTGTTCCATCTCTGCCTGCTATGGAGCCGGGGCTTAGTGCAGCTTCGGGATCTCAGCTCCAGCTGTCTCAGCAGCCTCTAGTGGGGAGTTTAGCATCAATTTTTTCGTCAGATTTTATGGCATTGCTCCAAAAGACCTTGTCTGGCTCTCAGGGGGTGCCATCAGCAAGTACCTCCGCGGCTGGGCCGGGGCAGAAGAGATCCAGCTCGCCTTTGTCAGCTGAAGCGCCTGGCGTCTGTGCCAAGAGGGCTAGGTTAGATAAGGATTGCCTAGATCAATCAGTCATCTCAGAGGACTTGCGTTCGGAGGAGGCGGACACGGAAAGGGATCTGGAGGATCTAGAGGAAGGTGAGCTTAGGGAGCAAGAGGACCAGGCTCGTTTGATATTTGGACATTTGGACATTTCTCTTCTGGATTTCAGATAAGTTTTTTCATGCTGAACAGTTTTAGCGCTGAATGTTTCTTTTTGGCTTTGCTCTGTTTCAAGCTACCCAGCTGATGGGGCGTGAGAGGTTTTTTTCAGACCCTTGATGTAAAGAGAGTCTTTTCACATTTGATGGGACTTGTTCCCTTTTAGTGAGACTCGTTTCCTCCTTTTTCTGTATGGAGGGTTACTGAGGTCTTTTTTCCTCTGTCACGTTCACCCCATCTGGTTCTTTTGGTTTTCTGTCTCACATGCTGTTTGTTTGTTTTTTCATTTTTCTGTTTTTGTCAGCCTTGTTAGGGGTTTCAATAATTTATTGTGTTACACTGGCTCCTTGAGGATTTTTTTGAAAATAGTTTGACTATACCCCTGGAAACCGGCAGGATAGACTGGCATCCAAACTTTGTCCGGCCGGAGGTCTGGTGAGTACTTCTGCATATTCTGTTCTGAGTAATTCTGTAACGGCTTGATCACCCGTACGAGCGGTCCGAGTAAGGGCCCCCGGGGGGTTCTGAAACCACCGCTCGTCCAGTCTGTGGCAGTTGGGGATGGATGGGTATGTGTATTTGTTGCTAATGTGCTTATGTTCCCTTTATTTCCTTTCCCTCCCTCATGACTCTGCACTTTTCTTCTCTGTTCTCTCAGTGCTCCCTCCTCCCCTTGGGGAGGCGGAGTTAAGGTTCGGGCATTCCTTTCTTTTTCTTTTTTGTCCCTCTTACTGTCCTGTTCGGTGTTCGTTGTGTCTGTCTGTTTTTCGGATTAACCCTGTGTGAACTGGAAATATTGTCAGTATTACTGCATTGAGCATGGGGTCGGGAGGTTCCAAAGGGCAGACGCCCTTGCAGTGTATGCTCCATAATTTTAAATCTGGATTCGGGGAGGATTACGGGGGTCCGCTTTCTGCCTCTTAGTTATCTGTTTTGTGTGGGCGGGAGTGGCCCGCTTTAGTGAAGCTGTGGCCCCCTGAAGGGTCCACTGATCTGCGCACTGTGTCCCTAGTCCACCAGATTGTAGTAAAGGAGCACCCGGATCAGTTTTCCTACATTGATTCATGGCTGGCTGTATGCCAGAAGCAGCCAAAATGGCTGCAGCGCTGCCATGAGGATCAGTGTAAGATAATGGTGGCAGCTGCCAGCCGCCGGAAGGGACGAACGCCTGCCCCCATCTACCAGGGGCGGGACTCCCCAGAGGTTCCTACACGCCCCTCCAATTTGCTTTATCTCCCTGTCCCGCCCGTGCCACAACAGGTTCCGCCCCCGATAGTTGTACCTTCCACTGGGGAAGATAGTGCAGGGCTTAGGGAGGATTCTGCAGATTCCAGCTCTACTTCAGATTCTTCTCCTCACAGTGATACACCCGTTGTTCAGACCCCTGCGTCCCATGGACTGAGTCCATCATTATCCTCCTCACCTCCCACTCCCAGTACTATCTCCAGTGCCGCAGTCTCACCCCCTGGGAGCACCCCAGCTGAGCTTAAATCGTCTACCCCGTTGTCCCACCGCCTATGGTCTGCCGCTGATAAGCTAACAAAGAAGGATTTCCAAATGCCACTACGGCAAGTACAGGGACTCCCTATCCTCGATGCCGCTGGACATGTGGCAGTGGGACCTTCTAGCCTGATATACGTGCCTTTCTCTACTACTGACTTGCTGAACTGGAAGACCCACTATGCCTCCTATACTGAAAAGCCCCAGGAATTGACAGACCTTATGACCAGTATTATGCAAACACACCAGCCTACTTGGTCGGACTGTAGACAGCTGCTTTCTACCTTACTCAGCACAGAAGAATGAACCCGTATCGTGCGAGCTACCCTTGCGTGGCTTGAGGCTCATCCTGATGATGCTAGAGGTATCAATCCTCAGCAGCAAGCAGCTGTGGACTTTCCGAATGAAGACCCTCAGTGGGATCCGAATGACCCCGTTGGAGCACGGGCTCTCACTCGTTTCCGAACTGTGCTCCTTGAAGGGCTGAAGAAGGGGGGACAGCGGGCCATGAATATCAGCAAGATTGCTGAGACTCTCCAGCTTCCTGATGAGAGCCCGGCGGCCTTCTATGAGCGCCTGTCTGAGGCATATCGGCTGTACACCCCTTACGATCCAGCAGCTCCTGAGAACCTTCGTATGGTGAATACTGCTTTCGTGGCACAGGCCCAGGGTGATATATGACGGAAGCTGCAGAGATTGGACAGGTTTGCGGGCATGAACGCTGCACAGCTGATGGAAGTGGCACAAAAGTTGTTTGTGAATCGTGACCAGGAGCAAAAGCGAGAATCCGAACGTCGCATGAAGAAAAAGGCAGACTTCCTAGCGGCTGCCGTAACCGAGCGACCACCGGTTCCAGCCTGGGCCATGGAAGGGAGCAGGGGACGTGGACGAGGTCGAGGGCATGGAGGGCTGAGCTATCCCCTGGGCCCCAATCAGTGCACCTACTGTAAAGAGGAGGGACACTGGAAGAATGAGTGTCCGAATCGTAACGCAAGAAGGGGGCGATTTCCGTCCATATGGGGCGCGAGGGCAAGGCCTGTGCATACGACACGACGGCAAGACCAACCTATGGTATACCAGCATGACACCTTCCCGCCTCCTCCACCAGACCTTGAAGGCCTTGCAGCGGTGGAACATTATGATTCGGATGAATACTAGGCCAAACCGGGCTCTAAGTTTCTCTTAGGTCTCCAGGAGCCTATGGTCAAGATGAACTTAGGGGACCAAGAAATGCAATTCATGGTCAATACCGGAGCAACACACTCAGTGGTTACCTAACAGGTGGCCCCAGTCTCCTCCCGATCAGTAACTGGCGTGGGAGCCACGGGGGAAAGAGCCCAAAGATCCTTTCTGCAAAACCGCATGTGCCAATTTGGGGGACGGACTATCACCCACCAGTTTCTGTATATGCCTGAATGCCCTATACCCCTGTTGGGGAGGGATGTATTGGCTAAACTTCAGGCCCAGATATCCTTCGGGCCTGAGGGCCAGGCTGAACTTGAAATACCCAGCCTGGGCCCAGCAGTTTTGGTATTGTCCGTCCCCCGGGAAGAAGAATGGCGGCTGTACGAGGATAAACCCGAGTCTGATGTGACTGTCTTGGATAAATGGGATTCAGTACCCCCCGGAGTATGGGCTGAAGGTAACCCCCTCCCCCCCCCCTGGAATGGCCATCAATATCCCTCCTGTTTGTATTGAATTAAAACCAGGAGCCTCCCCTGTACACGTGCGGCAGTATCCGCTGCCGCGGGCAGCTGTGGAAGGAATCCATCATCATCTGGTACGGCTTCTACAGTACAGTATCCTGCGGCCCTGCCAATCAGCATGGAATACTCATTTGCTGCCAGTTCGTAAACCAGGTACTACCGACTACCGACCTGTGCAGGATCTCCGTCGTGTCAATGAGGCTGCTGTGACTCTGCATCCAGTGGTGCCAAATCCTTATACACTATTGGGTCTCATTCCGGCGGCAGCCTCCCATTTCTCAGTGCTGGATCTGAAGGATGCCTTCTTTTGTTTACGTTTGTCCACTGAGAGCCAACACCTCTTCGCCTTTGAGAAAGAAGACCCTGCCACGGGCAGGAAGACCCAAGTGACCTGGACTCGCTTGTCACAGGGGTTCAAGAACTCCCCCACCATTTTCAGCACTGCTCTGGCCCAGGATCTTGCTGGTTTCCCCCCAGGGGAGCCCGGCAGGCGAGCACTCCTGCAGTATGTTGATGATCTGTTAATCGCAGCTGATTCTGAGGCTGAGTGTATACTGGCAACCACAGAGCTTCTACAATTGTTGTATGATGCAGGCTACCGCGCTTCGAAGAAGAAGGCCCAGTTATACCAGCTGGAAGTGAAATACCTGGGATTCCATCTCTCCAAAGGAAGTCGATGGTTGGGGAGAGAATGGAAGGAGGCAGTATGCCGGATCCCTGTGCCAACAACTCGCAAGCAGGTACGCGCTTTTCTCAGGGCTGCAGGGTACTGTCACATCTGGATTCCCAACTTTGCCAGGATTGCAAAGCCCCTCTATGAATCTACAAGAGGCCCAGAGATGAGTCCCCTTGAATGGGGACCAGACCAACAGAGGGCCTTCGAACAGTTGAAGAGGGTGTTATTATCTTCACCAGCCCTAGGTCTCCCGGACGTCACTAAGCCCTTTACTCTCTATGTGCACGAAGCAGCAGGAACAGCGCTGGGGGTCTTGACTCAACAACTGGGATCTTGGCCACATCCAGTCACCTACCTGTCTAAACAGCTGGATCCAGTGGCAAAGGGATGGCCACCCTGTTTAAGGGCAATATCAGCAACAGCCTTATTGGTGGAAGAATCTGATATATTGTCTATGGGCCAAGACCTCTTAGTTACTGTCCCACATTCAGTCCAAACTTTACTGGAACATAAAGGAAATCACTGTTTTACTGGTTCCCGAATGTTAAAATACCAGAGCATGTTATGGGGAAATCCCAGATTGCGAGTAACAACTAGCCAAGCCCTAAATCCTGCTACATTCCTACCTATCGGCCCAGGACCACCTGATCACGACTGTCTGGAAGTAATAGATTTGGTGTTCTCCAGTCGCCCTGATCTAACAGACGTACCCTTAAGCAACCTGGATGAGACCTACTTCGTGGACGGTAGCAGTCTGGTGCTGGAGGGCCGTAGGTGTGCAGGGTACGTGGTGGTGATGATGGAAGCGATAGTCGAAGCTCAGCCTTTGCCCTCTGGCACATCCGCACAAAAGGCAGAACTCATTGCCCTTACCCGAGCCCTGACCCTTGGGACTAACCTTCACGTAAATATATACACAGACTCCCAGTACGCCTTCACCACTCTCCATGCCCATGGTGCTCTATACAGAGAAAGGGGGTTAATCACTGCAGCTGGCTCCAAGATAAAGAACAGCCCACAGATATTGGCCTTGCTGGACGCAGTCTGGTATCCAAAAGTTGTAGCCGTCATGCACTGTAGAGGCCACCAGAAGGGAAACAGTGAGGTGGCCAAGGGTAATAGACGGGCTGATGCAGAAGCCCGGCGAGTTGCAACTGCATCCTTGTCCCAGCCTTTCCCAGAGGGCTCCCAAGACCTACAAGCCCCCCCTGTTCCCGGTCCCGCTAAGCCAATGGGCCCCGAGATACACCACACGGGAAATGGATTTCTTCTGTCAGAAGGAGGGTGGAGTATTACACGCCGATGGCTGGATAAGGCTAACTGGAAAGGGGACAGTTCCAGTGATAGTCATCCCGGACAGCCTTGCCCCAGCCTTCCTGTCATCTTTTCATCAAGCTACTCACTTTGGCAAGACAGCTATGGAAACTGCCCTCCGCCCACATTTCTTTGTTTCCTGCTTATCCTCCATAGCTGCCGCAACTGTTAGGCAATGCACCACATGTGCTAAGAATAATGCCCGTCAGGGTCCCTGCCAACCCCCAGGGGTTCAGTCTTATGGGGTCACGCCCATGGGGAATATCCAAGTTGATTTTTCAGAAATGCCTTGAGCAAATGGATACCGGTATCTGTTAGTTTTGGTTTGTACCTTTACGGGGTGAGTGGAAGCATTCCCTGTCCGTACAGAAAAAGCCAGGGAGGTAACTAAGGTACTATTACATGAAATCATTCCCCGTTTTGGACTTCCAGTAGTAATGGGATCCGATAATGGACCTGCATTTGTGGCCCAAATAGTACAGCAGGTAGCCAAGGCCTTGCAGATTGATTGGAAGCTACATACAGCGTACCGCCCGCAGAGTTCAGGGAAGGTAGAACGTATGAACCGTACCATAAAATTGCATTTAGCAAAACTGTGGAGACCTCATTGAAGTGGCCCCAATTGCTCCCTGTAACCCTGCTTCGTATACGATCAGCCCCACGTAAGGGTATCGGTGTTTCTCCCTTTGAAGCTGTGTATGGCCGCCCTGCACCCCTTATACAGGGTGTCCATGGAGACTTGAATCAGATAGGCTCAGAAATAACCCGACAGGAACTGTTGGCTCTTAGTTCTGTTTTGCAGGAATTGCACCAGTGGGTTCAGGAGCGACTCCCCATCAACCTGACAGAAGCACTCCATACACATCAACCTGGTTCGCGAGTGTGGGTCAAGGAGTGGAAGAAGAACCCACTGACTCCTCAGTGGCGAGGCCCGTATACTGTTCTGCTGGCCACCCCTACGGCTATCAAGGTGGCCGAAATTGCTCCGTGGATCCATCATACCCGTGTCAAGGCCGCTGCACCAGAATCTGTTCCAGCCTGGACCTCTATCCCAATTCCGAACCAGCCCCTGCGTTTAAAACTTAGAAAGAACACTTCTGCCCAAAGATTGATGTCATCGGACAACTGACGGAATCTATACTGCCTGGGAAACTAACCACCTCATACTCCAAACCAGAATGAATAAAGGTGCCTTGGCTTTTCTCCTACCCTTGTTGTGGACCTGTTCCCAGCCAAGCACGAAGACCACTAACACAGCAATATTACTCGCCCGAACTGCCTTAAATATGACAGACTTTTGCATATTTAATTCTTTGCAAGCAGGGGTTTTTCTGTCAACCTGTCTCATTGCTGTGCCTTCTAGTTTATGTGAAATGCAGAATCTTACTATACTTAATAATCTGAACTGTAAACAGCCTGGAGTTAATTTTTCTACCTTTTTCTACTTTCTTGGGGTCACTCGACCTACCTCAGCTCATTTTAAGCAGATTCCTATCTCCTTGCAGGTAGTTTCCACTCTAAATGCTACTGATTGTTTCCTTTTTGTACATGGCAAAGAAAGAGGATTTAACATGTCTAACGCTCAATTATCATGTAGTTCTATTACAAAAGTATACAATGCTTACTCAGAAATGTATCTTCCCTTAGGCTGGTTTTTGATATGTGGAAGAATGACTTACACCTATGTTCCCATAAATGCTACCGGTGGTCCATGCACATTTGGCAGGCTTACGACTGCCGCTTCCTCCATACGCCCAGCATAGCCAGGGTCAGTCCCAGACGTCCCCGCTCTGTCTCTATGCCCCCGACTTGTGACTCAAATGTAGAACCCTACAGTGATGAGACAGCCCTGGGGCTGTCGCTATCAATCGTCGGGACACCCGGTTTAGCCCTACACAACTCTATGGAGATAAGCCGGCTCGCTTGTTCGCTAGCCAAATCCCTTAATCTGACCTCAACCATACTGGCCACCATGAATCATGAAATGTCTGGCATACGCACGGCAGTTCTACAGAATAGGATGACCATTGATTTCCTGTTATTACGCCTTAATCATGGGTGTGAAGACTTTGAGGGGATGTGTTGTTTTAACCTCACTGACAATAGTGTATCCATTGAACGTTCAATCCAAGACCTATGGGACTTAGCAAAACATATCGTGGACCCGTCCATGGGACTGGGGACGGGATGGTTCGTAAAATTGTTTGGTTGGATAAGGGGCCTTAAAACCCTAGCTATAGGGGTTCTCCTCCTTTTCCTGGTATGTGCCCTCGTGCCATGCTGTATCCCTGTTCTTTACCGTTTTCTCACCACCACCCTTGACGCCTTAGTAGAGCGCAAGGCAGCTACCTCTGTCATGGCCCTGACCCAATATACCCCTCTACAGCCTGCTCCTGGTAGTACTGCCCTCTACTGCCCATAGCAGTTGAGGTCTCACAATAAAAGGGGGGAGTGAGGCAGCCAGGAAGGTAGCAGTGAAAACACTCCTCCCTCCCCCACCGAGCCTGAGCCGCCACAGTGCAACGAAACGTAAGCACAAACCTTTCCCCTTGAAACCAACAGACCAGAGCATACCAGTTTAGACAGACTACACAGGAAAGTTTTGTGAAAGCCCCCCCAAGAGCTGCTGATTGGCGAGGAGGAGATATCTGAGACAAATGAGAAGGTGACATGTTTTAGGGAAACTGTTCTGTATATAAGACAGAGTTGGATGCCATTTCGGGGCTCAGATCTTTTGTCCAGGGTGCCGGCTCTGTCTGAGACTGTGTACACAATAAAAGATCTTGTTTGCATACTAGCTTGTCTGTGTGTGTTCCTTCCGAGGGTGTGAGAGACTACCGCCTGTTGATTCCTGCTTCAATATGTACCTAGCAGTATCTCCAAGAGACACAGGTTCCACAATGCTTGTATTGGGTCAAGCATTGATATCCTGGGTCCCTTTTTAATAATGGTTTATGGACCTTTCCTCCAGGAACTTGTCCAAACCTTTTTTAAACCCAGCTACACTAACAGCCCTTAGGGTGGTGGAACCGATGCCCGCACACCTTAAGGGCAAAGGGTTCTACTTCCAGTACTTCCTCGTACCCAAGAGGACTGGAGGCTTCCAGCCCATTCTGGACCTGCCTGATCTAAACAGGTTCTGGTGAAAGAGAAGTTCAAAATGCCTGCCTTGGAACACTGCGCCATACCTCCAGCAGGGAGACTGGCTATGCTCCTTGGACCTAAAGGATGCTTACACACACATCCTCATCCATCCCAACCACAGTAAATACCACAGGTTCGTGGTGGGGGCGGCCACTACCAGTACAGGGTGCTATCCTTTGGATTGGCCTCTGCATCGAGGGTATTCACTGTGTCTGATGGTAGTCGTGATCTGCCTTCATCTCCAGGGGGCTTTTGTCTTCCCCTACCTGGACGACTGCTCATAAGAGGCCGCACAGCCTCAGAGGTGAAATACGCAATGGCACACACCATCCTCATCTTGCAGCACTTGGGGTTTGTGATAAACCACCCAAAGTCCCATCTCCTCCCAATACAGTGTCTGTAGTTTATAGGGGCAAGACTGGACACCGTTCAGGCCAAAGCCTTTCTCCTTCAGGACAGCGCCGATCGCCTCAGAGTGCTGGCTGCTGCCTTGCAAAGCCGACACTCTGTGTCCACCCGCCTCCTGTTTCACCTGTTGGGTCACATGGTGACCACGGTTCATGTTACCCCAGAAGCCTGCCTTCACATGAGGGCGGCTGAATGGGGCGTCCTCTCCTAGTGGACCCAGGCTATGGCCGACTGCAGGACAGAGTGGTGATGACCTGCCTACTTGCTGACTCTCTTGCCTAGTGGCAAGCCCCCCAGCATTTAATGGCTGGGATGCCCCTATAGGCCAGAGGGTCCTAACCACGGACACCTCCCTCTTAGGCTGGGGAGCCAACTGCTACGGCCTCTGCACCCAGGACAGTTGGTTGCAGACAGACAGTCTGCAGCAGATCAACCTCTTGGAGCTTCGGGCCATATTCCTGGCCCTCTGAGCCATCTGTCACCACCTGCAGCACCATTCAGTGCTGGTCCAGATGAACAATCAAGTGGCAATGTTCTACATCAACAAGCAGGGGGCACGGGGTCGTACACCCTCTGTCACGAGGCAGTAGCTCTCTGCTTGTAGGCAAACTGCCACAGAATGCTCCTGTAGTCGGTGTATCTGCCGGGCCAGGACAGTGCCCTGTTGGGCAGGCTAAACAGGGTCCTCCAGCCATATGAGTGGTGACTAGACCCCAGAGTGGCCTATCGGCTCTTCTGGCTCTGGGGGATCCCACGGATGGATCCTTTCGCTAGTCCAGCCAATGCGTAGCTGCCCAACGTCTGCTCCAGGCAGTCACACCCATCCTGGATAGCAGCGGATGCATTTATCCCATGAATGGAGGGCCTTCTCTATGACTTCCTGCCCATGCCGATGATTCCCAAGACCTTGTTTAATGTTCAGTATGACAGGGCATCGCTGATACTCATAGCTCCTCGGTGGCTCAGGCAGCCGTGGTTCCCACTGCTCCTTCACTTATCCATGGCACGCACGGTCCCCCTGGGGAGTGCCCCCAGGCTGCTATTGCAGGAGGAAGGCTATCTCCTACATCCGAACTTGGGGTCTCTGATGCTAACGGCCTGGCGGCTGAAAGGGTAGCTTTGGCCTCTTTTAACCTTTCAGGGAAGGTGGAGGAGGGTCCTCCTGGCCTCCCGTAGGACCTCCACAAGACAGGCTTACACTTTCAAATTGCGCAGATTCTCAGTGTGGTATGTGAAGTGACTGGCCAACCAGTTCTCGTGTTCTGTGCAGCTTGTGCTGCAATATTTGCTTCACCTGTCTCAGGCAGGACTGAAGTCCAACTCTGTCAGGGTCCACCTGAGTGCACTCGTGGCACACCACCACCTTATCGAGGGCAAGTCCCTCTCCATCCAACCTCTTGTGACCTGCTTCTTGTGAAGTCTCTTGTCCAAGCCTCCTGTCCGCCCGCTGGCTGCAGAGTGGGACCTCAACGTAGTGCTGTTGCAATTCTCTTGCCCACTGTTTGAGCCCTTGGCTACCTGCCACCTATGGTACCTCTCCTGGAAAGTTGTGTTCTTGATGGTGCTCATGTTGGCTCGCAGAGTCAGCAAACTCTAGGTGTTGAGTGGATCCGCCACCTACACAAGGTTCTATAAGAACAGGGTCGTGTTTCGCATGCACCCCAAGTTCCTTCCGAAGGTGGTGTCCCCTTTCCACTTTAATCAGGAGGTGGTGCTCCCCACCTTCTTTCTGCAGCCTCACGCCAGCAGAGCGGAGACTGTCCTTCATACTTTGGACAGTAAGAGGTCCCTATCCTTCTACCTCCAATGTACCCAGGGCCCCACCTTCTTTCTGCAGCCTCATGCCAGCAGAGCAGAGACTGTCCTTCATACTTTGGACTGTAAGAGGTCCCTATCCTTCTACCTCCAGTGTACCCAGGGCCACCACAAAGCTTCACATCTCCTATGACCACAGTCAGCTGTGGGCAGCGGTGACCAAGCATACTCTGTCCACCTGGGTGGTGGACTGCATTGCCCTAGCCTATGAGCAGGCTGGGCTCTCGCTGGAGCGCCGGGTCACGGTGCACAGCATCAGGGCCATGGCGGCATCCGTAGCAAACCTGTGTTCTGTTCCTCTCTCAGAAATCTGCCATGCCGCCATCTGGTCCTCAGTCCATACCGACACAACTGATTAGTGCCTGGAGATGGAGTTCAGTAGGGACAGTGCCTTTGGCCAGGCAGTACTCCGTCATCTATTCGGAATATAGGCAACTCCTGCCATCCGGCCCTTGAATGTTCAGGCTACTACAGTGTTGGTTTCTCTCTGGACACTTGGGCCACTCGGGAGTCTGTCTTCTGTCTTCTCAAGACTCATTACTGCTGTTCATGGCTTACCTTTTTCTGGTCATCCATGGCTTTTTACAGGTTTCTTGGTAGCCTGTAGCTAGGGAGTCCCATATGTGAGGACTGATTTCCTGCTTGTTTCCGGAGAGTGTAGTTACTCCCTTATAACAGGTGTTCTTCAGGGACAGCAGGAATCAGCCCTCACAACCCTCCTTTCTCCCCATGGAGTTGCTTTTTGTGTCATTTTTTGCCTTTGAGTTATATCATCCTATTGAGGCAAGATGGCAAACCTGGATGGGAAGGGGACCACGCATGTGTGGTGCATCTCCCAAAGGCTTTCTTTGAAAGCTGGGAGAAGCTACCCGCAGGCTCCGTCGGTGCCGACGTCACCCATAAGTGAGGAGTGGTTCCTGCTGTCCCCAGAGAGCACCTGTTACAGGTAAATAACTACGCTATCCCTCTACTCCAACTAGTTGTTTTCTCTGTTGAATATGTTGTGCTTATCTGTAAAAGTATGTTCATTTTATTAGTACCTCAATGGTTTAATGTCTGTTCTTTTTCATGTTTCTTGCAATATTGTTGATTTTATTATATATACACTCCTTTTGTATGCTCTATATGAGGTAATTCTCTGACATACAATGACAATACCTTTAAGTATCACTCTCAAGAACACGATGATTACTTTTATTATTATTTATCCTCAATATATATATTTTTACCATTTTATATATGTTTTTATGATTCATTTAAATATATCATTCATGTGTTTGATCTTTTAATGTACTGCAATTTTTATTTGTTCTCAATTTATATGTTTGTTTTATTTGAGGCTTGCACCCCTTGAGAAAGGCGTTTAGCTGAAATGTGTCAGGGTTTTGGACAATAAAGTTTTTTAAACCCACTACTGTTTGTACGCCTCACTTCTTTTGTTCCCCTTGATTGCTAGTGGGAATTGAACCCTGGTCTCTTGGCTATCCTTGTGGCCTTGGGCAATTCACTTAACCCTCCATTGCTTCGGAAGAAAGGCCTAGCAGTCTACTTCCAGTCACACTGCCAAGAAAACCTTAGTTGCTGCTGGGTTGCCAGGAATCAGCATTTACTCAAAGGCACACATTGCAGTTTTGCATTCAATGCAAGGGCCATATCTGGCTATCGTCATTGAATATCCAGGTTGAATGGATAGCAGCATAGCTAACCAGACAGTTGCAGTATTCAGCCTCTGCCCAGTTAGCTTCTGCGGAGAAAGTTAAGCCAGCCTTTAATATGCCTAATTTTCACTGCTTAAGGATGAATATTGCCACTGTCCGATTATCTTTGGGTGCCGCCTCTTCTCTGTCCCCAGAATACCCCGATGCTGGCATTTAGCGGCATCACCTGGGTAGTGTCGCTGAATATCCCAGTCACCACGATTAATGCAGTTAGCAGGTCTGTTAACTGCATTAATCTCTTTCATTATCGGCCTCGGGTTGAGCATTGGTGGAACGCATCCATGTGTGAATCTAGGAGTACTGTGATCTTCTGAACAATACTTATGAAGTTCTGATGGGACAGTTACCCGTGAGGAAGCAGTGGCGAAACGCCTGGATGACTTCACTTGCAGTGTTGGGAATGGTGTCTATACAAATAAGTGTTGGTTTTGATCATGTTTTTGGAAAATGTTTCAGAATTAAAGATAATAATATCAGACACTTGCTCTGTGGGAATGAAGGCACACTCTTAAATGAATTGGAAACTTTTTTTTTTGAAAATGCTTCTATAAAATTTACAAAAAAAAGAGGAGTTTTTGAGGATCATTGATACTATGATTACAACACTGAGCCATAATGTTATTGTTATGCACAATGGCGGATTGGAGGTGGTCTGAGATCCTTTTCTCCTCAATCAGTGATTACCTTGTGTGGTTATCTTGGAAGGAGTTTTTTTCTATTTTATGATTGTACATCTTTTTTCCAGCCTCTACTTGGTGCTATACTGGTGAACCTCTTACTTTTAGGAACAAAAATTTACATAATTTAATATGCAGATATATGCATGTGCCCTGCCCCCTTGGTTACCATCAAAGGGCCTTTTTTATTCAATGTGGCTTAACATTAAAATAATTTTGACACTTCTTGTATAGTGTGACTCTTATGTGACTTTGCTGATAGCTGCTTTTATTAAATATAAAAGATGTTGGGGGGATATTGAACCCGATTAACGCGGTTAGCAGACCCACTAAGCATGTTAAATCACAGTTACCAGGGATATTCAGCTGTGTTGTAGCTGAATATCCCTGGGTGCTAGCATCAGGGGCATTCCATGGGTAGAGTGGAGGCGGCACCCTGTGATAACCGAGCACCAGTGATATTGAATATCCAGGTGTTAGTTTCAGTGGCGACAGCTGAATATCCCCCCTGTTAAAGTTTTGACAAAAAAAATTAGGGGCCCTTTTACTAAAGGGTGCTGAGGTTTTGCCCCTAATGCACCAGTAGCGCCAAAACCATGGCATGTTAGGTGTAACATCACCGTGTTGGAGGCATAGAAAGCATTTTCCTGGCAGTTAACACAGAGCCCTGTGCCCTAGCACAGTATACAAATAGTGCAGGTACAGTTGATGTCACCTATTGAAGTGGCATTAGGTGAATCCACGCTACTTGCAAGGGTCACAGTTAGCATGTGGTGTTTATCCCCGCACTAACTGTGCACTGCTCACCATGCCCACTCTCTGCACCTAACCTGCCCCTTTACCACCCCAACGTGTGATTCACAGCGTGAAAATTGGCCCATGCTGCCATGACTTCATGCTGGCTGTCAATGCATGTCCCAGCGGGCCTTCAGGGCATGTGCTGCCAGCTAGCACCCTTTAGTAAAAGACCCCTTAGTGTTTTTCTAGAACAAATTGGCGTTAAACATAGTATTTGTCAAATATTTTGTTATATCAACAAAGGAACAGTCTTATTAAAGGATGACACATGGTAACATCCATTAGTAGGTGTTAAGTGCCACAGCGCTCACAGGAATAAAATTGGCCATGATGGCACTTAACAAACTAACAGATGTTGACACATTTAGTAAACATGCCCCATGACTGCTGTGAGATGTTTGGGGGAGGGTTATAATGGAAGCTGTATCTCAGCGGCTTAATCTGATGGTTAGTTAGCAAATTAAATAATGTTTTAGGAATCTCTTTTTCTATTTCTTGCATTTAGAGCATAGTATTTTAGAATCGTACTTGAAAAGAAAAATACATCCAAAGAAAAGAAATATTTGTTCATCCCAGCTAAACAGGACAGAGAAAGGAAAAATCATTCTACCACTCAGCCCACAAAAAAAGGAAGAGAGACCAAGAAGGAAAACTGTATGAGGCAGGCAGCACTTCAGGAAAAAGTAAACTAAATATAAGAGTCGCTCACTCTGCCCAGTGCCTTAGAAGGGCTGTGTGAGCAGTGCAGCCGAACAGAGCACAAGTATGGAAAGGGTGCTGATATCATCACTGGGACTTCCAGGAAGTCTGATAAGAGTGAGTTCCTGTACATGGCTGGGTGGGGCAGTGGGTGCCAGGTTCGCAAGTCGTACAGGGCGCATTTCTATTTTGCTATAGTCCTGTTCCTGTCATTATTACATTTACAATTTGCTATCCAACTCCAAAAGATTGGCCATCTTAACCATCAGTAATTTCACAGAGTTCTGACTTTATAGAAATAGAGAAAATGACAAGAGATAAAAACCATATGACCTGCCAATCTTTAAGAACTATTAAGTTCTACAATCCCTTCTTCATATAAATATAAAAGAAGTCTAAGCTTATTTATTTTGGGATTGATATTCAAAGGGATTAACACAGTTACACAGACCTACTAACCGTGCTAATTTCTTTATCTGGGATATTCAGCGGCACTAACACAGCTAACCGTTTAGCACTGGGGCATTCCGGTGTCAGCACCCGGCCATAACTGGGCAGTGGCAATATTGAGCTTCTGCCCAGTTATAGCAAAGCGGCAAAAGTCAGATACAGTAAAGGTGCCCTAACCTTTGAATATCACTGTTGCCTGATTAACTTCCTGGCAATCTGAGCAACCTGGATATTTAATGACGGGGCCTGGATATAACCCCAGCATTGAATATGCGGGTTTACATTTTAGTGGCAACAGTTAGCCACTAAAACCATGTTAGCCACCGCTGCCACTGAATAGCCACCCCTTTATTTTTAAAAATGTATATGCCATCGTCCATTAACAAACATTCAAAGTGGTTTACAAACTATATATTTATTTATTTAACAATTTTTCTATACCGCCTTTTCATTTAATCAAGGCGGTTTACATTATCTTCAACTTTTACATAGAACTTGCAATTGTAAACAGTAACATCAAAACTTAAACAGTTTCTTGTAACATCAAACTTCAAGACTTAAATAATCTCATGAGAGAAACTATATAACAGAACATTTGTCAAATAAACAGAACATTTGTCAGCACAAGTGCCACTGCCTTCCTTTTTGGAGTTCCCACAGTTAGCAAAAGGAGAAACAAAGAGAGCTGTACATCCACTTTTGTTTACATGAAAAGGAAGTGGAATCAGAGGCGGCGGAAGCTGGAACAGCACTGCAGTGCTGAAGCTGATGGTAAGTTCTGCAGTGCCATTTTAATTGCATTGCTGCTCCTGCTGCACGTCCCAGAGAGGGGTGCTAGAAATGAGGTTCTCCTGGGGTACCTCATTGAAAATTTGATCAACTATTTGATAAACTGAAGAGTAACAAATCACCTGGACTGGATGGTATATATACAAGGGTGTTGAAAGAACTGAAATATGAGATTGCAGACCTACTATTAGTAATCTGTGAACTATCATTAAAATAATATATAATACCTGAAGATTGGAGGATGGCCAATGTAATGCCAATTTTTAAAAAGGGTTCGGGGGTGATCTGGGAAACTACAGACCAGTGAGCCTGACATCAATACCGGGAAAAATGGTAGAAACCATCATTAAGAACAAAATTATTGAACATGTAGATAGCCGTGGCTTACCGGGAGACAGCCAACATGGCTTTAGCCAAGGAAGGTTTTGTCTTACTAATCTGTTATGTTTTTTTGAAGGTGTGAATAAACAGGTAGATAAAGGTAAGTCGGTTGATATAGTGTATCTGGACTTTCACAAAGCCTTTGACAAGAGAGTTTTGGCAAAATTAAAAAGTCATGGGATAGGAGGTAGTGTACTATTGTGGATCAGGACCTGGTTAAAAGATAGAAAGCAGAGGGTAGGGCTAAATGGCCAATTTTCCCAATGAAGAAAGGTGAATAGTGGAGTACCCCAGGGATCTGTGCTGGGTCTGCTGCTTTTTAACATATTCATAAATGACATGGAAATGGGAATAACGAGTGAGGATATCAAATTTTCAGATGACACAAAACTATTCAAAGTTGTTAAAACCCATGAGGATTGTGGAAAATTGCAAGAGGATCTTGATAAATTGGAAGACTGGGCATCCAAATGGCAGATAAAATTTAATGTGGACAAGTGCAAAGTTATGCACCTAGGAATGAAAAACCCAAACTATGATTACACGATGCAAGGTTCCACATTAGGAACCACCACCCAGGAAGAAGATTTAGGCGTCCATCGTGGATAACATGTTAAAACCCTCTGCCCAGAGTGCAACAGCGGCCAACAGAGCAAATATAATGCTAGGTATCATAAGGAAAGGAATGGAGAATAAAACAAAGGATATTTAATGTCTCTATATCGTTTCATGGTGCAACCGACCTTGAATATTGTGTGCAATTCTGGTCGCTGTGTCTTAAAAACGATATAGCATTATTAGACAAGGTACAGAGAAGAGCCACCAAAATGGTAAAGGGGATGGAAGAATACCCCTATGAAGAGAGGCTAAAAAGGTTAGGGTTCTTTAACCTGAAAAAAAGACGGCTGAGGGTTGATATGATAGAGGTCTATAAATTAATGAATGGAGTGGAACGGGTAAATGTAGATCGATTGTTTACACCATGAAAATACAGAAAGACTAGGGGACATGCAATGAAGCTACAGGGTAACCTATTTAAGACTAAGAGAAAATATTGTTTTCACTCAACATGTAATCAAACTCTGGAATTTGCTACCGAAGAATGTGGTAAAAGCTGTTAGTGTAGCCAGGTTTAAAAAAGGTTTGGACAAGTTCCTGGAGGAAAGGTCCATAACCATTATTAAAGTGGACCCAGGATATCCACTGCTTGCCCCAATACAAGCATTGTGGAACCTGTGTCTTTTGGGGAAACTGCTAGGTACATGTGACCTAGGTTGGCCACTGTTGGCATTCAATATCCAGGTTGTCACAGAACCCAGAAGCTAACCAGATAGTGGCTGCTCGATTAGCTTCTGTGGGTAAAGATAGGCCAGCTTTTGTTGTGCCTTATTTTACCCAAATGTTACTAACTGGGCAAGTGTCTCAATATCATCGCTGCCCGGTTAGCGATGGGTGCCGCCTCCAATCCACCTTCGAACACCCACAACATACCCCGGTATTAGCCGTTTAGGACTGAGGCATGTAGCAGCGGCACCAGTGGATATCCAGCGGCTTTACATTCTTAGCTTGTCTTCAATCCATGTAAATGCCTCTGAATACTCCCCTTAGATTATTGTAATTCTCTTTTTATTGGGTTAAATTTGTCATCAATTAAGAGATTACAAGTGATACAGAATACAACCATTTGACTTCTCTTTAATGCTGGAAAATATGATCACGTGTCACCTCTTTTAATACACATGCAGGGCTAGTGCAAAGATATGAGAATATAAGAACATAAGATATGCCATACTGGGTCAGACCAAGGTCCATCAAGCCCAGTATAACCTCACTTTTTATTCCCTTTTCTAGGTCATTTATGAATATGCCAAAAAGGAGCGGACAGAGCACAGATCCCTGGGATACTCCACTATTGTCCTTTCTCCATTGGGAAAATTGGCCATTTAGCCCTACCCTCTGCTTTCTATCTTTTAACCAGTTACTGATCCACAATAGTACACTGCCTCCTATTTCATGACCTTTTAGTTTTGCCAAAAGTCTCTGATGAGGGACTTTGTCAAGGGCTTTCTGAAAGTCCAGATACACTATATCAACCGACTCACCTTTGTTTACCTGTTTATTCACACCTTCAAAAAACATAACAGATTAGTAGAACAAGATCTTCCTTGTCTAAAGCCATCTTGGCTGTTTCCCATTAAGCCATGACTATATAGATGTTCAGTAATTTTGTTCTTTATGATGGTTTCTACCATTTTTCCTGGTACCGACGTCAGGCTCACCGGTCTGTAGTTTCCCGCATCACCCCTGGAACCCTTTTTAAAAATTGGTGTTACATTGGCCATCCTCCAATCTTCAGATATTACAGATGATTTTAATGATAGTTCACAGATTACTAATAGCAGGACTGCAATCTTATATTTCAGTTCTTTCAGCACCCTTGGATGTATACCATCCGGTCCAGGTGATTTGCTACTCTTCAGTTTATCAAATATTTGCAATACATCTTCCCGGTTTATCGATATTTCTTTCAATCCTTCTGCCGCATCTCCTTTAAATACCATTTCAGTCATGGGTAATATTCCTACATCTTCCTCAGTAAAGACCGAAGCAAAGAATAGAATTCAGTCTCTCCGCTATGCCTTGTCCCCTCTTAGTGCCCCTTTTATCCTCTATCATCTAATAGTCCAACTGACTCTCTCACAGATTTTTTGCTATGAATGTACTTGAAAAAGTCTTTATTACACATTTTTGCTTCCATAGCAAGCTTCTTCTTAAATTCTTTCTTTGTCTGCCTTATCAATGCCTTGCATTTAACTTGCCAGTGCTTGTGCTGTTTCCAGTTTTTGTCATTTGGCTTTTTTTTCCATTTCCTGAAAGATGCTTTTTTGGCAACAACATCCTCTCTGACCTCACCTTTAAACCATGTTGGCAGTTTTTTGGACTTCCTTCCACTTTTCTTAAAACATGGAATACAGCTGGTCTGGGCTTCCAAGATAGTATTTTTAAACAACACCCAAGCTTGATGTAAATCTTTAACCTTTGCAACTGTTCCTTTTAGTTTTTTCTTAACTATTTTCCTCATTTTATCATTGTCTCCCTTTGGAAAGTTAAAAGGTAGCACTGTGGATTTCGTTACCATCCCTCCTCCACTTATTAAATCAAACACGATCATGCTATGATCACTATTGCCAAGTGGCCCCAACACCCTTATCTCTTGCACCAGATATGGTGTTCCACTAAGGACTAGGTCCAAAATGGCTTCCCCTCTGATTGGTTCATGAACCAGCTGCTCCAAGAAGCAGTCAATTATTTCATCTAGGAACTTTATCTCCCTAGCATGTCCTGCTGTGACGCTAACCCAGTCAATACCAGGGTAATTGAAATCACCCATTATTATTACTGTGCTGTAACTTTTGTTAGCTTCCCTGATTTCTTTGAGCATTTCATCAGCCATTTGCTCATTCTGGCCAGGCGGTCGATAGTACACCCCCACTGCCATTGCCTTCCCCTTTTTACATAAAATTTCAATCCATAAAGATTCTACAGAAAATTTTGTTTCCTGCAAAACGTTAATCCTTTGTGTCTCAATGCCCTCTCCTCCACCAATTTGATCAGCTCTATCATTATGATATAGTTTGTACCCAGGTATCACAGTGTCCCACTGGTTGTCCTCCTTCCACCATGTCTCTGAGATACCAATCATATCTAACCTCTCATTTAGTGCTATATATTCTAACTCTCCCATCTTATTTTTTAGACTTC
This sequence comes from Ichthyophis bannanicus, assembly GCA_033557465.1. Lineage (NCBI taxonomy): Eukaryota > Metazoa > Chordata > Amphibia > Gymnophiona > Ichthyophiidae > Ichthyophis > Ichthyophis bannanicus. The sequence continues at coordinate 170,180,588 of CM066040.1, read as the reverse complement.
TAGCATTTGAATGCAAGCATGGACCTTGGTCTGACCCAGTATGGCATATCTTATGTTCTTATTTTAGAGACGATATTTTATTCATATTAATCTGGCTATCGGTAGGCAGGGGTAATTTGGAATCTTTAAGCTCTGTCTTCTTCATACTCAAGGGCATTTGGGCTACCTTTGTCTTTATTGGAACCTCTCTGCTGATATGCCTTAACTTCATTCTTTTGGCAGTATCCTTCAAGGATACTTTGTTCCGAACCATGCGCTCTTGGGCAACTGTTGGTACTCCCCTTTTATCTAGTTTAAAAGCTGCTCTATCTCCTTTTACAGTCAGGGCTCTTCAATGGAGCCACGGCACCATGGCATCCGATTGCCATGGCACCATGGCTCCATTGAGGAGCTGTGATCCCCAGCTGTCAGCTCCAGAAGTGAAATCCCCACAGCCCGACTCCTGCACCCTGGGCCCGTCGTCTCCTGCCGAATAGGGGAACTTATTCCACCTCGGAGGTGGAATAAGTTCCCCTTGCAAGTCACCGGCCCTGGATGTACAGGGCCAACATTAGATTGGCCCTGTATGTCCAGGGCCGATGACAGCCCACTGCCCTTCCTAACGCCGCCCCCGATCCTCCCCTTTTCTGCCCCTTTCCTGCCCCATCTACCTTTCTCATATAAGACGCGGGGAAGGTAAACAGGACCGGGAAGAATGACTCTGTAAGTGAATAAAAAAGTACCAATATTTGTTTTACAAGACCAGCAACAATTACTCTGGTCATTCTTCCATTTTGGTAATAAAACAAGAGTCAAAAAAGAAAAAGAAAAGACTGTGTAAGAGAGACAGACTTGGAGACACGAACCGATGGGCCCCAAAATTTACACTGCTGCTTACGGGATAGAGACTCATCCACCGCCATTTCCAACACCTTTTCTACCCCAACACATACCTAACTAGACCTTTGTCTAAGAATGGAATAATGTTTTGAGGTTGCATTGGCTAGATCTTCCATTACACCAGCCATGTTAGCTAACACCTATTTGTTATCCAAATTGGACAGATCAATGCCTGCCTTTGAAATACAATGACACAGTTGAAGCCATTAAAAAAATGTAGATAGTAAACCACAGTCATGCTGCAGTTCCTCAAAAAGTCAAAAAGAATTGAAGACCTAAGTTGTCCTAAATTCCATATTCCTTTGTTCTGCCATACTTGCCAGTTAATCACCTCGCGATGGATCTTAAATATTGGGTTATACCAGTGGGGTAAGCCATTCAAAAGTGGATTATGGTCAGTAAGTAAATGAGATAATTCCCCAAACGCCAACTGAGTGGTAAGCACTACCAGGGAGAATCTCCCAATCTCTGGAAGACACATACCAATAGGAAGTCACAAAGGGATCAGAGAAACCATCTGCTCTTCAAAAGAAAGTCAAACCAACCTCATCTATTCAGACAGCTCACCTACCCATTTTGAGCCACTTTTGGATAAAAAGAAATGCTGATACTATTTAAAATCTGCAAACTGTACTCCACTCGCTTTCTTTCATAACTTTAAATTCCAATGGCTAAACAGTCTTATGCTTCCATATAAAGGAAACCAATTCTTGCTCTAGCCTCTTGTAAAAAAAAGTTGAAAACAAAATAATTGATTTTGGAAACTATCATAATTTTAATTGTTTTGATTCGACCCCCACCAGGGTATATAAAGAGGGAACCATTTGTTGACAAGCAACTTAACTAAATTCAGAGATTTTTTAGCAATGGTATCCACAATGGTAGGGCAAAACCATACTCCAAAATATTTAATAGTGGTACCTTCCCATTGAAAAGGAAAATGTTCCAGATCCGTCCTGAAAACTTGTTTACTGAGAGAAAATACTGATGACTTAGACCAGTTAATTTTATATTCAGACAAGATGTATATATGTATATATAATGTATATACAATGTATATATATAGTTAATGTATATAGTTATACAATGTACATAGTTCACCCAGTTACTTCCAAGTTGATCTCCCTGTTTATTGTAAATACAACTCAAATTTCCTTGTGTTGTATAGTTGATGTTAAATGTAAACCGCTCTGATCTAAAATAGAGCGGTATAGAAGAACTGTTAAATAAAATAAATAAATAAGATGAAATATTGCTCAATAACTGATAACATCGTTGGAATAGAGGAAAGATAGACAAATAATAGCAAAATCACCATAAGCTGAGAGCTTAAATTGGCAGTCTTCAAAGCAAACTCCTACGGTTTGCAATGTTTGTCATATTAATAACGCTAAAGGTTTTAAAGCTAGATTAAAAAATAGAGGTGATAAGGGGCAACCTTGACGAGTACCTCTATTCAGAGAAAAAGACGCAGATAAATTGGAGTTTGCACAAATCTGAGTTTTAGGACATGGGTAGAGTACCTTACCCATATCAATAAAACCATTCCATAGACTGAAATAAGAAAGACCATTCCAGCCTTTCAAATGCTTTCTCAGCATCGAGAGGTAACTCCACCATCAGCAAGGCTAAATCATAAGTGACTGACAACCCTAATGGTATAACTAGTTATATTCGTCCTCAAGTTTGCTTTAAAAGCTTCTCACCATGCCCACATCGAAGTGGCACCAAACTGGTTAAGTTCAAAGTAAGTAGTGATTTTATCACGAATAGTGTCAAGAAAAAGTTCATCCCTCAGGAGAGATCTATTAAAGGTCCAATGAGCATGAGAAGGGTCAGTTTGTGGAATTTGTAAGTAAAGCAAAATTGCAGTATGATCGGCAAGGGTTATACTATGAATGTCAGTGGCATTCAACCATGGCACACGATTATTTAACAAAAATCCAGTCTAGAATGGGTGTTATGTGGCAGCAAGTAGAATGTATAGTCTCTCTCAGAAGGATGTTGGAGCCTCCAAGAGTCTACTAATCCAAAGTCCTTTATCATGGCATGTATTAACTGTACTGATTTTGATAATTTACTGACAAATTTAGATGGTCTATCCAAAAGGTTATCTAAGGAGAAATTAGACCTTACCTGCTAATTGTCTTTCCTTGAGTTGTCTCCGGGCCAGTCCAGACCAATGGGTAGTCAATCTCCCTCCTCTAGCAGCTGAGGACTGAATACTGAATCTTGTTGCCAGGTTACCCACCCCCCCCCCCCCCCCCCTTGGAGGCAGCAAGGCAGTCTTAATGTATCAAGCAAGTAGAAAAAACAAACATGTCGAAGAAGACACGAAAACCATGGAAGAGGTACACAGAAGGCTACTGACCACGCACTGTAACTGCTAACAAGCACGGTAGCAAGAGTGAGAGCAAGCACCGGCAGCATCTAGACCAGGCAAGACAGACGCTCGAGTGTGCTGTCCTGCCACGGATAGCGCCACCAAATATCAAATAGTGCTGGCTTTATATCTATATTTGTTTTTTTTGTTTTATTCAATTTTAGATATCCCTCTAAACGAAGCACAAACCCCGAGACAAACGCGAAATGGACGTCACTGAGAAAATTTGCACGGACTCCCTTAGGGCGGGGTCTGGACTGGCCCGGAGACAACTCAAGGAAAGACAATTAGCAGGTAAGGTCTAATTTCTCCTTCCTTATCGTGTCTCCGGGCCAGTCCAGACCAATGGGTAGTACCAAAGCAGTAACTAACCCTGGGAGGGACCTGTGAGCCCCGCGATGATGGCAGAAGCCCCCACCGATGCATCCTGATGCGCAAGCACATCCAAACGATAATGACGCGAAAAAGCATGCAGAGAAGACCAGGCCGCCGCCCGACAAATGTCTACGGGAGGAACCAACGCCGACTCCGCCCACGAAGTCGCTTGACCCCTGGTCGAATGAGCTCGAAGACTGACAGGCACAGGTTTACCTCTGGACTCATACGTGACTCTAATAGCCTGCTTCACCCAACGCGCGATGGAAGCTTTGGAGGCTGCCTTCCCTTTGGACGGCCCCCCATAGAGCACGAACAAGCGATCGGACTGTTGAAACGAGTCCGTCTCCTTAAGATACTGACGGAGCACACGCTCCAAATCCAATCTCTTCAGAGAACGATCCAAAGAAGCTTCGGCCCCCGTCGCTACAAATGTAGGCAGAGTAACGGTCTGGTTGACATGGAAGGCAGACACTACCTTAGGCAGAAAAGATGGAACCGGACGCAGAACCACTTTCTCCACAGAAAACTGCAGAAAGGGCGGGCGACACGAAAGTGCCTGCAAATCTGAAATGTGACGAGCCGAACACAAGGCTACCAAAAAAGCCGTCTTCCAAGAGAACTCCCGGAGAGAACCGGAGGAACGCGGCTCAAAAGGAGAACCAGTGAGGGCATCGAGTATGAGATTCAAGTCCCAAGGAGGAACCACCTGACGAACAGGAGGACGAATATGCCGCGCCGCTCTAAGAAAGCGAAGAACATCGGGATGGGAGGAGAGACGGGATCCGCGAATCGGACCCCGAAAAACCGCTAGCGCTGCCAACTGCACCTTAAGGGTGCTGAGAGCAAGGCCCTTCTCCAGCCCACTCTGCAGAAAAGCGAGAATATCCGGAATAGCAGACCCCCGGGCCCGCAGGGAGCGATCAGCACACCAGGCTTCGAACACGCGCCACACGCGGATATAAGCCAAGGACGTGGACCGCTTACGCGACTGTAGCAAGGTAGAGATCACTGTGGCCGAATAACCCTTGCGGCGTAACCTATCCCGCTCAAGAGCCATGCCGTAAGCAAAAATTGATCCACCTGAGGCATCGGCACGGGACCCTGATGCAGTAAGTCTGTTCGAGTGGGCAAACGCCACGGCGGCTCTACCAGAAGCCGCATCAGATCCGCGTATCAAGGATGCCTGGGCCAATCCGGAGCAATCAGGATCACTTGCCCGTCGTGAGAGGCTGCCCTGTGCACCACTGGACCGACTATGGCGGAAACACATAGAGAAGCTGCCCCGACGGCCAGGGTTGCACGAGACCGTCGAGCCCCTCCGACATATGCTCTCTGCGCCGGCTGTAAAAACGCCCTGTCTTGGCATTGCGAAGAGTGGCCATCAAATCCATGACGGGGTGACCCCAACGCAAGGTGATCTCGTGAAATACCTCCGCATGGAGCTCCCACTCTCCCGGATCCAACAGATGGCGACTGAGATAGTCGGCTTGGACATTGCTCTTTCCTGCCACATGAGATGCGGACAGCGCCGTGAGGTGCAACTCCGCCCACTGAAACAAGTGTTGACTCTCTTCCAGGAGAGGTGTACTCCCGGTGCCGCCCTGGCGATTGATGTAGGAGACTGTCACGAGATTGTCGGAAAAGACGCGAACGGGCTTCCCCTCCAGAAGCTCGGCAAAAGCTAGCAGCGCTAGATAGACTGTTCGGAGTTCCAGACGATTGATGGACCACAGCGTCTCCTCCGGCGACCAGACTCCCTGCGCTATTTGCGCCAAACAATGTGCCCCCCAACCCGTCAGACCGGCATCGGTAGTGACTAAAACCCACTCCGGTATGGAGAGCGGCACGCCTGCCAGAAGATGGTCCGGATCCGACCACCACCGAAGACTGAGCCTGACGGGATCGGGACAGCTCAAGCGCCGGGAGAGGGGATGACGCTGCGGAGACCACCGTGATAGCAGCGCATGCTGAAGCGGCCGCATGTGCGCTCGTGCCCAAGGCACCAAATCCAAGGCGGCCGCCATCAGACCTAGCAACTGTAAGTACTTCCAAGCCGTTGGCGCGAGAAGCCGCAAAAATCCCGACACGTGAGCGAGAAGCTTCCGAACACACTCCGGAGGCAAGAGAACGAGCCCCCTGTCTGTGGCGAAAAACGCCCCCAGATAAGGAAGCCGCTGAACCGGTTGCAGACGACTTTTGGCCTGGTTTATAACCCATCCGAGATTCTCGAGACAAGAAACCACCCGAGCTGTTGCCGTGAGCGACTCTGCTCTCGACGACGCCCGAATTAACCAGTCGTCCAAATAGGGATGAACCTGGACACCGTCCCTGCGAAGCGCCGCCGCCACGACCACCATCACCTTGGTGAAGGTGCGGGGTGCCGTTGCTAGACCGAAAGGCAAAGCTCGAAACTGGAAATGGCCCATGGGAACCGCAAAACGAAGGAAGCGCTGATGCTCCGGCTTGATAGGAATGTGAAGGTAGGCCTCTGTCAAATTGATGGAAGAGAGAAACTCTCCCGGTCGCACAGAGCGAATCACGGACCGCAAAGTTTCCATTCGGAAATGAGAGACTCGCAGACAGCGATTGACATGCTTCAGATCCAAAATGGGCCGAAAAGAGCCCTCCTTTTTGGGAACCACGAAATAAATCGAGTATCGACCGAAGCCGCACTGGTCCGGTGGCACGGGCACCATGGCTTGGAGCTGCAATAAGCGCAGCAACATGTCGTGCACCGCTCTTCGTTTGACCAGCGGACCGCAAGGAGAGAAAACGAAGGCGTCCGTCAGAGGACAAGCGAACTCGAGGGAATAGCCCTCTCGGATAATCTGAAGTACCCACCTGTCGGTGGTAATGGCGGTCCAAGCGGAGACAAACGCCTGCAAGCGACCCCCTACTGGAAGCTCCACCTGGACCGGCCTCGCTTCATTGTGGCTTCTTAAGAGTAGGGGAAGCGGTTCCGAAGTAGCCCCTTCCGGAACCACGAGCGCCCCGAAAGGACTGCCCCCGAGACTGAAAACGACCCCGCTGATAAGGAGCAAAGCGCGCCCCTCTAAACCGGCGAAAATCACGACCCTGACCTCGCGAAAAAGAGGACTGCTTAAGCGGACGAGGACGGTCCTCGGGAAGGCGTCCGCCCTTGGAGTCACCTAAATCCTTAACAATCTTCTCCAACGCTTCACCAAAGAGCAGCTTACCCTTATAAGGCAGTTTACTGAGACGGGCTTTGGAAGAAGCATCCGCTGCCCAACTGCGCAACCAAAGAAAACGTCGAGCAGCAACCGTAGAAGCCATAGCTTTTGCAGAAATACGAATCAAATCATAAAAGGCATCCACGAGATAAGCCGCCGACGACTCTAGTTGAGCACTTTGGATAGGCGGAGAAGAGTCTCCCTCGGGCGCCGAAGTCTGCTGACTCCACCTAATAGAAACCCGCGAGACGTAGGCCCCGCACACGGAAGCCTGCAGCGCCAAGGCGCTGGCCTCAAAAGTTTGCTTTAAAAGTGCCTCCAGCCGACGATCTTGCATATCTTTAAGGGCCGTAGCCCCTTCCACGGGAATGGTGGTTTTCTTGGTGACGGCAGACACCAGAGCATCCACCGTAGGCAGACGCAGAAGCTCCCGTTCCTCCGAAGGCACAGGATACAAACGAGCCATCGTCCGAGCTCCCCGCAAGGAAGCCTCCGGAAATTCCCATTCAGAGTCTATCATCTGCTTTATGACTCTGTGGAAGGGAAAACATTTCTGCTCAGACCGGACCCCCTGCAACAAGGGATCCTCCAAAGGTTCCTGCTGCGCCACCGGAGGAAGAAGACTGAGAGCAGACAGAGACTGCGCGATCAAGGCCGACAATTCATCTCTTCTAAAGACTCTAAAAACATTAGGGTCCTCCCCTGGCCCCAACTCACCTTCTTCTAACTCGGTGGGCCAGGAATCGCCCTCCGGATCTGGTAGGAGCTCTCCCTCCTCCGGCCCCAGAACCTCTGCGGCCAGAGAACCAGTATCCAGCTTAGAATCACTAATAGGCAAAGAAGAGATCCCCTCTGTAAGACCTGCCCTGCAAGCAACCTCTGCCTGAGGTGTCAGGAGAGAATCTGCCACCACTGGCACAGCAGACTGAGCCTTCTGAAGCAAATAAGCCTTGTGAAATGCTAGAATAAAGTCCGGAGAAAGAAAGGAATCAGGAATCTGAGGCATGGCTGTCCCCACAGGCTGAACCGGTTCTACCGCGGTATGCTTGGACTTGGATTTTCGCTTTGCCGGCTTAGCAATAGGGGCTGAAGAAACGGCAGAAGCACCTAAGATGGCCGCCGTTCCCGCGCATTTCTCGGAGGGCTGAACTGAGGAGATACGGTCCCTTTGTTCCCCTACGGAATCTTGCATTGTCCGGCCGAAAGTGCAGCACCGAGATACCGAATCCCCCAGCCAAAACTGCGAAGTACAGCGCCTGCTAAAATCGCCCGCGGGAAGAACGAAGGAAGCCCGCGACGAGCCGAACACATCAAAGGAAACGGCGTTCAGTAACAAAAATACCTGCACACTGTCCGACTGAGAGAAACAGCTCCGGAGATCCCGACAACCGCTGCTAGTGGGGAGAAGGGCTGGAGAGACAGCGGAGAAGACACCAGAATCTGAGGCCCCCAGGTCTGGTCCCACAATCGGCCCTAACAGAGCAGAGGAGACAGGCTCTGCCTCATGCCCCGAAGTGAGCAGACTTGGCAGTAGCACCACGAGAGAATAGCCAGTCTGAAATTTTAAGCAGTGCTAATATACCCAGCTAGGGCAAGCACTAAGCCTAATGTGACACTCTTCCTTACAAAATAAAGTAACTAAGAAATTAAAGAAAGACACACAGGATCTTTGTGGGGAGCCAATCTCCACACTTCCAGTCCAGCTGCTGAGGACAATAAGACTGCCTTGCTGCCTCCAAGGGGGGGGGGGGGGCTGGGTAACCTGGCAACAAGATTCAGTATTCAGTCCTCAGCTGCTAGAGGAGAGAGATTGACTACCCATTGGTCTGGACTGGCCCGGAGACACGATAAGGAAAAAACCAAGTTAAAATCACCCCCTAATATTACCAGAGCGTCACCCAATTCACTGATTTCTTTGGAAATGGTGTGAAAAAGAACAGAGTATCGGAATTAGGTGCATAAACAGTAAAAAATGCCAGCTTAGTGCCCCTCAACAGAAGAAACACTTTTGCCCATCTCCCTTCCATATCTGCTTTAGTGCAGAGAATAGAAGGAGCAATACCGTTTTTCTTGCCCATTGCTGCTGATTAGGTCACCAAACTAAAATCACCCACACTCAGCTTCTTTGTTTTGATAACATTTAAGTGTGTCTCTTGTAGCAGTCTCCCTTTCACAATATAAAAGAATCTTTTTGCATTTTATTGGATTGTTAATCCCCTTCACATTGAGAGACAAAACTTTAAACAAAGTGATCATGGATAAGACTGAAACAGTTTTCTGATTTGTGATCCCACAGTCTTGGTAATTTACCACTTAATGAAAAGGTATCAGAAACATAAGAAAGGATACATATTGCACCCAGGGCTGGCCCAAGGGTTTCTGCCGCCCCAGGCAGAAGCCCTGGCAGTGCTGCCCTCACCCCCACTGTGCTGAACCCCGCTGCCGCTGATTTTGGCAGCGGGGTCGGGAGGGCAGCCCGCTGGCAGCGGCAAGCCATGTGCTGCGGTGCACATAACCTGCTGCTTCTGACCCCCCCTCCAACACAACTTAAGGGGGTCAGAAGCGGCAAGTCATGTGTGCCAAAGCACATGGCCTACCACTGCCACTGAACCTAGTTGTACCCCCCAACCCCATCGCTGGAATCAGTGGCAGCATGGGGCTGCGTCACGGCTCAGCACAAGGAGAAGGGCATTGCGGCTTGGTACATGGGGGGGGGGGGGGGGAGGCGGCAGGCCATGTGTGCCGAAGCACATAGTCTGCCACTCACAGAGTTCTTTTTTTATATTTAATTTTTATTTATGCAAATTTTCAAAATAAACACAAGAAATACACTTGATACAGAAAAGAATATACATATAAGGCAATATGACGCCACATAACAATGACAAAGAGTAGAATATAAGAAGATCATTCACCAGCCCACAACAATGGAGAGGAGCCAAACGAAAATGAAAGGAAAGTACCATCTCAGGTATGGAGGAAATAAGACGCACAATTCTGGTACAAAAAACTAAATTATTGGTCTAACTGCTTCATTGCTTCATGAAGCAGAACTCTGAGGTTCTATGGGCTGTGGTGATAGCTCTAAACTCTTAACTAGGAATTGAGTCAAATGACTAGGCTCTAGGAAGGTATACCCAATCCCCTGATATTTAATTAAACATTTGCAGGAGCGCCTCAGAAAAAAAAGGCCCTCTAACTGAAGGACCTTAGGATGCATAAGAAGAAATTGCTTCCTACGCCTCTGAGTGGCCTTTGCAACATCAGAAAACATCCTGACCTAGGCACACATGAAAGCTTCTTCTCTTGCCATAAAATAGAATTTTAACAGCCAGTCATGGTCAGAATCCAGAGCAACCATAACCAGGAGCGTGATGCTAATTACTGTAACAGTAATAGAACTCTCCAAAAACACCATTAGATCTAAAGAATCAAAAGAAAGCTGTTGACTAGGAGATGACGTCCCAGGATCCGTATGCTTAGCCACTGGAAGATAGAAAATTCTTGACAACGGAGGCAAAGACTCCGATGGAATTATCGAAACTGAGGTGGCATACGAATTAAACAACTCCTTTGGAGTTAGGGTAGGCCACGGGGAAAGTTCAACAAATGCAAATTCCTCTTCCGAATGGAATCCTCCAAAGACTCAATCTTTGCATGGACACTGAGAAAGTATTTAACCATAGTACCTTTAAGTCCTGTTATGTCTGTACACTTAGGGGTCTATTCCAAACCACGAATAGCGGGTATGTATGCCCTGCCTTGACGTGCATCCCCACTAGTTGTCCCCCTTGCCATCCCCATGCAAGGCTCTCTGTACGAAGAGTGGAGTTGTACAGGGAGCCTGGCGGGTGGAAGGCAGAGCAACGACGGTGCATAGGCGGGCCGTCACCCTGGATGTACAGGACTGATTCTGAGGTTGGCCTTGTAGTCTGGGGTAGGCTGGTTAGAAGGGGGACTTATTCCACCTCAGAGGTGGAATACGTCCTCCTGGACATGGGTTAGCAGCGGCAGCCAGCAGGGACAGGACCGAGAGGCCTGCAGGAGATTCCCCGCAGCTGGACCCTGGCCATAGGAGGTCAGATTGGGGGTCTGGCTGTGGGGAAAGGACAATCTCGGTGGCAGCCAGTGTTCGTGGCTCTATAATGGATCCATAGTGTCATGGCAATGGGACACCATGATATGCGGCTCCATTACGGAGCCAGGCTGAGTTAGTTGGGTTTGCAGATGAGTGTGCAGTCGATCGGAATCGGGGTCAGCCTGTACGTCCAGGCTGGTAGACACAATTCTGATCCCGCAGGGGCGGATCAGAATCAGGTCTACCATTGTACGCCCCAGTTCTGTCTGGATGCACAAGGGGCTGGACTCCAGAAGGGAATAGGCAGTTTCTACCTGGGTCACTCGCGAAGACAATTGAGCCACTTCCTGCTTCTGCTGCTTCAGAGCCTGCAGTGTACCAGTCAAAGTGCCTTGAATAGCAGAAAACTGAGAAGACAAGGAGGCTTCCAAGGTGCTCAGACCATCCCAAAGAGTCTCAAAATTAAACTGAGTGGGTCTCACCAAAGCTGACTTGAAAGAAGCACTCACAGAAGGCACAGACAATGGGGATGAGACTCTTTCCTGAGTCAGAGAAGTAGAATAGCCACCACTCAAGGACTACCTTCCCCTGGACCCCCAGCAGACAAGGTGCCCATTAGTGCTGTCCTAAGCACTGAGACAGACTCTTCTCCTCCAGCAGGCACCACAGCAGGGGTCATGCAGAACACATGCTCCCCTGCCTCCGCTGAACCAGCACCTGGAACAGAGAGTTGTGCTGCGGCAGACTGCTCCTCTGTACTGGGCATGGCATCCAGCTCAAAGAGCCGCAGCAAGCCTCCTCCCACCCCTACAGACTCTAACATGCATGTTGGAGGAGTGCCGGCTGCACCGGAGGGCCGGAAGAAAGAATCCAATGGCCCCAAGACTGGCGGCATCTTTGGCGCAGCATCATGCTGCTTTCCCTTGCACTTCTGTGGCATATGCCCACAGAGTTCTGTCGCCTTAGGTGGCTGCTGCAGCCACCTAGTGGATGAGCCAGCCCTGATTGCATCCCCCTTTAGACAGGACTGAAAAAATAAAAAATAAACCCAGACAACACTGATGTATAATGGCCAAGGAAACCCTTCTGCTATATGGAGAGTTATCCCCCATCTACAATCCCAGGAAGAGGCCTCAAGGTCTAGCATAAGAAAAAAACCTCCCTCCTTGCCCCCAACATGATTAGCAACTAGCTTATACAACTCAACCATTCATTCCAAAACTCACCCAGATAAACCATATAGTATCGACCAAAGAACATGAAACAGTTCTTTGCCATCAAAAGGATATCATTAAGGCAGGGCTGGCAGACTCTGGTGGATGGCATGCCAGCTGATCAATTCGTCCCTCCCTCCAAGCATGACACCAGTGCTGTGGGGGATCTTATAGCAGCGGCGCACGTGCATGTAATCATGGCATGCCACTCCTGCTCTCCAAGCAGCATGCAGTGAGCAGGCGTGCTGCTGCCTGAAGGTTTGCCGTGACAAGGAAGGGAGGAATCACCATGCTGCCCTCCTCCCCCCAGGTGAGAAAATAGATGCTGGGGGGGAGGGTGGCATGGTGCTTCCTCCCTTCCGTTCTTTGAGAGGCCTGAAGGCAGCAGCATCAGCATGGTGAGCCAGTAGCTGCGGGGGTGGGGGGGGGGCAGCACAGGAGGGTGGTGACCCAGGGGGGCAGGGGTCTGCCTAGGGCAGCAGAAACCTTTGGGCCGGCTCTGCATTAAGGACATCACAAATGGGCCAGAAGCTGTCAATCCCACACATACAAAAGGTTCACATACCCCATCATACCAAGCACTATTCAAACTTCCATTCAATCCCCAGATACTCAACACACTTACAACAGTCTGATAAATCCCAGCCCCCCATTCAACCAGAACACATTCATAACCAAGCACTCCAAAAGCAGCATTTGTTAATAGTAGAATAGCTAGAAATTAAGGAAGAGCCCAAATGGGGGCTGAAAAGATTCATCTTGTAGATCCGAGAGAAAACAAAGAGCAAACTGCATGACCAAAAGTCTACTGGTAAGTCTTAAACATGGGTGGATTCAGCAACACCAGGAACTGTGAGCTCCAAACTTCATTCTATTCCTGCCTCCTCAAAATCACCTAAGAAACGCCGCCTTTTCGCAGTCCATACTCAAAATGTCTCAAATATTCATGGTACTACATATAGCGCAACGGACTCATTATTTATCGTACAGTTCAACCCTATTATAAGAATTTTAATTCATGTATATAGCCTATCTCATGTATATAGTGCATGTATATAGTTCAACCCTGTTATCCAAGTTTGTACCCCTGTTCGATGTAAAACCAAATAGACTGTGTGTTTTGGTCACTTTGTTATACTGTAAACCGCGCTGATGCCGAATAGTGCGGTATATAAGCAACTGTAATAAAAATAAATAAAATAAATAAAATGCCCGCAGCAGCTCAGAATATTCAAAGGAGCATATTTGGTTGTGGATAGTGATTCGCATGCATGGAAAAAGGATATCAAAATGTGCTTGAAGTTTCTTCATTTGTAGCCGAAACACCAAAAGTTGCTTCCACCGATCCATCATGGACTTCTTCATGTCTGGAAAGAACAGTAATGTATGATCTTCATATTTGATCGGACTTTACAGGTAGCTGCTTGTAGGATCTTTAAAACCTGTGGATAGCACAAGATTTTTAGTACAATGGGCCTTGGGTATTTAGCATGTTGCATCCGATATGACAGGGCCCAGTGAGTTCTTTCAGTTTCAAAAGGCCTCTTAAAATCAATATTCAACAGCTTCAGAAGCAACGATTCAAGAAACGATGTGAGTCAGTTTTCAGCACCTCATACATGAATATTATTCCAATGAGATCCTCAAGCTGCTGCTCAAGTATCATCACTCCCTTAGTATTCTTCTGCAGTATGTTAAGCTGCTCCTCATGTGTGTTTACACTAAGATCCAGTTGATCCATATGTTGGCCTAGAGAAACAAGCTGACTCTACATCCGATAAGTCAGTTCTCATGAGCTCCAAAAACTGACCATTCATTGTGACCAGTTTTTTGACTTGCCAAATCTTGGCAAGAACCGTTTTCAAAGAATCATCAGGATCACAACCAACCGCCATCTTGTTTGAAGCGTTTTTCTTCTTGATTTTTGTGAGAAAGGGTAATCGAGCTTGGCAGGTTTTAGCGTAGCTATGTTAAACAAGCAGTATCTACAATCGGAGATCTCTTTGGGAGTAATTAAGGAGGGAGAAATCATCAGGATTCTGTGAAGTACCTTGGAGCAAATTCTCTAGGCTGCCATCTTGGACAGTGGCAAGTTCTGCCCCCAAACACCTTTTTTGCTGCAGGCTGTGACCATGATCTCCCTCTTCTCATCTGGCCACAGGGATCCAATCTCCCATATGCAGATAGAAGAAGGTCTCTTCTGCTCGTGGGGGATTGGATCTCTGCAGGCAGACACCTTGCCTCTGGACCATGATCGTGGCCTCCCCCCTGCTCTTCTGCCCGTGGGGATCCAACCTCCTGCAGGCAGATAGAAGGGGTCTTTGCCGCAATTGCAGTCATTCCCTTCTCTTCTGCCTGCGGGGGATGGGATCCCTGCAGGCAGAAGAGACAGAGCCCACAGGCATGCTGTCTGTCCGTGGGAAAAGATCCTCTTCTGCCCACAGGAGATCAATTCCCTGTGGGCAGATAGAAGGTTGCAGCCACTGGGGCAACTCAATTGGGGGAGGATGTCCCTCCAAATGATGCCCATGCTTATCTCCTGCCCAGGAGTCCCAAAACAATAGATCAAAGCAGCTGATAAACACACAGTTCTGCTTTGTGCCTCCAGACATTTGTCCCTTTGAGGAGAGCCCCTGGGGCTGGAGAAGGAGTGACCATCAAATTCCTCAACAAGTAGGGGTGTCCTACATGGAGTGGTGATTTCACCCCTAAGCAAAGACATGGGGAGGGGTGGCCTGCACAGAGCGGCAGGTGTACCTACTCTTGACATTGTACTGGTCAGACTAGATGGACCATATTGGTCTTTATCTGCCGTCATTTACTATGTTACTATCAGGACCGTACCTAGCCCTCTGTGAACGGTGCAGCCACACATGGCGCAAAGGCTTGGAGAGTACATTTTGGCTGCCTGCTGTTGCTCTGCCGTCGCAACCTTTTCTTCTCTCAGCAGCAGCAGGGCAATAGCAGACAGCCGAAATGCACCCCTAAGCCTTTTCATGGCACTTTAAGCAGGTCTGGTCCCTCCCTCCCTCCTCTAATGTGATGTCAGAGCAGGGAGGGAAAGATCTGCTTAAAATGCAACGATTTGCACATCGGGTGTGCGCCCTCTCCTCCACTTCCATCCTGACGCTTTCTGTTTTTTCCCTGCTGCTGGCATCGCTGTGGAGAAAACAGAGGGTGGCAGCAGCAAGGTAAGAGCAGAAAGTGGCAGGCTGGATGGAAATGCGGAGGGGGGGCACACGCCCGATGTGCAAGTTGCACAGGGCGCGATTCTGGCTCGGTACAGCCCTGGTGACCATGTTTATGTTTATCATTTTTTGTATTTGCTATACTGCCCCTCATTTCCATCCCATACTGGGCTCTTTTCTGGTAGTCTCCTAGTACAGAGAGAGTCCATGAATTCTCTATCATATTTTTGGATCTTGAAGAGTATCTGGCCAGTGGGAGTATAGCAGAGGAAGCCAGCAGGTCAGGTTTACATGATGTGCTGTAGTCACTTAGCAATAGCCTTCTGCTGATTGGCCAACACTATGGCTTGCCACTTGAAGTACCAGAGGGGCCACGAACATGAAGTCTGAAGGACCAGCAGAGTTCCAGAATGCAAATGGGCCACCAGTGCCCTCTGAAGGCAGTTTTCCAGGAATGCTGTCTTCTCTCTCTATGAATCTCTTAGACTGTAAAAGCTATTTTTTTCTTGCTTTTTGATGATAGGTTTGACATGGGAGGGCTGATCGGTAGCCACTAGAAATACAGTGCACTTGCTGCAAGGCTGACTTGCCTTCACCTGCTGCTTCCCTCATGTCTGCGCAATGTCAGTCTTGCTTTGCCCCTCTGTGGAGATGACATCGGACACCTACTTTTCTACAGCTGTACTAGAAATTGTAGTCTTTCTATTCTCCTTTTAAAGACATCTCTCTTTGACTTCCGGTGACGTCAGCGGGTCTCATGGTGGCGTGAAACAGACTGTGCCGCCAAAGCCTGTGCTAAAGGGGGAATTACCACCCCTAGGATGCAGGAATTCACGTGCCCTAAGTGAGGGCAAGCAGGGGAAGCCCTCCGGACTGCGCTACTTAAGTGGCGAAACCATCGGCCACACTGAAGAGCCGGACAAAGCGGTGCCAGTAAGCTGCCTCGGAGGCCCTGCCGACCGCATGGCGTGCACGCACGGCGGTGGCTGGAGTGGTGCAGTGGCGGCCTGCCGGAGTGAAGGGGAGTGACAGAGGCCCTGAGATCAGGTGATCCGAAGACCCGGCGCAGCAGGACGTCGCCCCTCCCGACCTCAGGGAGGCGGGAATCAGAGCACCGGGGAGCAGCTTAGCGTGGTGGAGAAAATTCAGCACCGGAGAAGAGGTGGGCAAACGCTCAGGCAGCCGGAGTTAGCTGGAGGAAGCTGCAGGGCCCGAGGAGAGGGGTGCCCAGCAGGACCCCGGAATGGAGGCAGGCGTACAGCGTAGCTGGCAGCAGTGCAAGGCTTAGGGAGACAGAGGCCAACTGAGACCCGAAGCAAGCTGATAGCGCACACTTCAGCCTGGAGTGAAGTGCAGGAGAGCAGCCCGGAGTGCAGAGCCAGAGAGCGGTGGTGCAGGCAGACACGGAGTCTGGGGAGCCAGGAAGTCGATTAGGGGGGCAGCCACGAGCGGAGTGAGCCAACCACAAGGTGAGTGGCCTGGTGGAAAAGCTGACCCTGGTAGGGGGGCACGGAGAGGCAACCGCGAGGAGCCTGGTGGCCGACAGCGTGGTTCCAGAGCAGCAGTGCTAGCCAAGAGGAGCGGACTGGGGGTACCCTACATAGGGGTGAAGCCTGGCGGAGGCCCCCTAGCAGGATTGGCTCCCTAGTGAAGCTTACGGCCTCCCACATACAAGTATGGAGAAAAATAAGGGGACTGTAGTGGCACGGAAAAAACTGGCGGACTTCCGCTCCCCATACGCAACAGCCAAAGGAGGAAAAGAGGGGGAGAAAGAGTGCCGAACACAGGTGGGAGACTCCAAAGACCTGGGAGAGGAGATGGATAATGGAGCTGGATTGGGGGATCTGTCCCAACTAAAAGCCTGGCTCACTGACATGAAAGATGAGATTAAAACCGAAATCAGTGGAGTGAAGCGTGAACTTAAAGAGTCTATACAGTCATTGCGGCAAGACATAGTGGACATTGGCAATAGAGTTGAGGAGATGGAAATCCAGATGGAACAGCAAGGAGAGGAAATGGTGGAACTACAACAGCGCTGGGAGACACTACAGCAGACCCAGGTGGATCAGCAGATGAAGCTGGAGGACCTGGAAGACAGGTCCCGGCGATGTAACTTAAGGATTCGAGGGATTCCAGAGGAGCCTCAGTACCGTAACTGTGAAGATGTTCTGCTGCGGGTGTTTAAATCCTTGCTGCTGGCTGCGGAACTACAGGGGGAGATACCGATGGACCCATCCCAAATTGAGCGAGCTCATCGTGGCTTGGGGCCGATATGAGACAATAAACCCAGAGATATAGTGGTATGCCTACGGTCGTTTAAGATAAAAGAAGGATTGTTGCAAGCGGCGCGGAAAGTGCGACAGATCACGTGGGAGGACCACCCTCTGGAGCTATTTCAAGACCTCTCTGCGGGAACGCTGCAGCGTCGGCGCAGCCTGAAGGCGGTGACAGCATACTTGAGAAAAGAGGACATTCGATATAAATGGCTGTTTCCCTTTGGGTTGCTCGTCACCTGCAGGGGAAAGTCCCGGAGAGTACAAACCAGTGAGGAGGCTTGGACTGTTCTCCGAGACTTTGGGTACCTAATATACCAGAAGGGGGGCAACCCCCAGCAGGAGATTCGACTGCGACTGCGAAACCCCCAAACTCGCAGAGGAATCTACAGAGATGGCACAGAGTCCCCACGGCTGGGAGGAGGGCGGCGAGGCTGAATAGAGAAAGCCCAGGATTGCCAGCAGCGGAGCGAGACGCAGGCTGAAACTGTGGACTTTGATTGAACACTGTTGATTCAGTGGGGTTTCTCTGTCATGGTAACTTTGTGATGTTAATGGCTGGGGGATGGTGGGAGGGGTTAGATTGCATGGGAGGAGGGAGGAGGGGAGGTTAGTAGGGGGGTTGGGAAGGCATGGGGCGAAGAAGGCAGGGGGGGGTAGTGACGAGATAGGGGGGCAAGGTGGAGGTAGCAGGCAAGGCCCGTTAATAGGTCACCAGTATGGAAGGCGATTCCCTCTTATTGAGAGGGGGAGGGGTGGGGGGGAGGGGGGAAGGGTAGAAGGGGGGAGGGGGGTTAGGAAGTGGATAAGGAAGGGGGGAGTGGCAGAATGGGTGAGTTTAAATTTGTTACACTAAATGTAAAGGGGCTCAACTCACCTTTTAAGCGACAAAAACTTTACTCAGAGCTATCTCGCCAGAAGGCGGACATAGTCATGCTCCAAGAAATACATTTGACAAGGGCCACCGAATACCTGGTTAAGCATAAAGGGTATGGGGTTTGCATTCATGCTTCTAACACCTTGGAGAAGAAGAAGGGAGGGGTTGACATACTCTTTGCAACACGATTAAAGCTTCAGGTGCAGTCTGTGTTAAGGGACAAAGGGGGGAGGTATGTGTTGGTACGGGTGAAAATGGGGAATGTATGGTACTGTGTAGTGAATGTGTATGCACCTACTGGGGGGCAGAGTGAATTCTGGACAAATCTGAATGGGGCGATGGGGAAACTGGGGGATGGTATTCTCATTTGCGGGGGTGACTTTAATCTCACATGGAACCCCACCCGGGATGCTACAGGGCCACGAGAGGGAAAAAGGGGGGATCGCAAGCGCTATCATAACTTTGTGACACAGCATTGTTTGGTTGACGCGTGGCGGTTGCACCATCCAGGGCGGAGACAATTTTCCTACTACTCGCCAGTACATGGGTCATATTCCCGCATTGATGCTATATGAGTGTCCAAAGAGGTGGGGGGGAAAATAAGGGAGGCGGACATGGAGTCCATTACCTGGTCTGGTTGCAAGTGGCAGACGAAGGGAAGGGGAATCGGTTCTGGAGACTCAATGAGTCCCTCTTGGAGGAGGAGCAGGTCCAAGCCGAAGTGGAGAAAGGAACGCGGGTGTATTTTCGATTTAACGCTAACGGGGAGGCCACCTGGGGGGGGGTATTTGGGATGGGTATAAGGCGGTGGTAAGAGGTATATTAATCAAATGGGGGGCGCGGAAAAAGAGGGAAAGGGAGGAGAAAGAGCGTCTTCTCTGAGAACGATTATTGGAATTGGAAGAATTAGATGGGCACGGGAACGGTGGAGTCTATAGGGGACTGGTTCTGGCGGCGAGAGCGCAACTCAATGAGTTGCAGGCGGAAAAGATAAGATATCAGATGCAGCTTCTGCGGCAGGAGGCATTTGAGGGGGGGAATAAGGCTGGGAGGTACTTAGCCCAGAAGTTGAAGCAACAGAAGCTTCGCTCCCACATAATAGGGGTCCGGCGGAGGGGGGGGCGTTGGTTACTAAAGATGAGGAAATTCGGGAGGCATTCAAGGAATATTATCGGGAGTTGTATAAAGCGAAAGAACTGCATCCAGCAGAGAGGGGGATAAACTATCTGGCCTCTCTAGATTTGCCTACACTGGGAGTGAGTGACCAAGAGGATATCAATAAACCGATTCGGCCAACTGAGGTGGAGTGGGCGATTAAACAGTTAAAATTGGGGAAAGCCCTGGGGTTGGACGGATTATCCGTCAGGTTTTATAGGACCTTCGGAGGCCTGCTGATTGGGCCTCTGGTGACACTTTTCAACCAACCATGGGAGGGCGGGAAGTTAGCGGACACCATGAGCTGGGCGGGCATCACGGTGCTTCATAAGGAGGGGAAGGATCCGCAGGAGTGTGCCTCTTATAGGCCTATCTCTCTGCTTAACCTGGATGCTAAGCTCTTGGACAAGATTCTTACTGCACGGCTGAACAAAGTTATCGTGAAATTGATTCACCAAGACCAGGCAGGGTTTATTCCGGGTCGACAGGTTGCTGATAATATTAGGAAGATTCTCAATATTATTTGGGCTAGCGAGCGGAGAGGGGAGGAGGCGCTCTTGCTCTCGCTGGACGCGGAAAAGGCGTTCGACCGAGTGTCCTGGCCTTTCCTCTTTCAGGTGCTGAAGAAGGTGGGGCTGGGGGGCGATTTTTTAGTGTGGGTAAAGGCGCTTTATGCGCACCCTAAGGCATGTGTGCGGGTAAATGGGGCCCACTCTGCTTTTTTTGATCAAGGGCGGGGAACGTGGCAGGGCTGCCCCCTGTCTCCACTGCTGTTTGCCTTAGCTATGGAGCCCCTGGCGCAGCGGATAAGGGACAGGGCGGATATTTTAGGAATAGCAGTGGGGAGGCGTGCTTATAAAATCTCATTGTTCGCGGACGATATAATCTTAAGCTTAGCCCGACCTCGGGTGAGTCTGCCTATAGTGAAGTGGGAGTTGGAAGAATATGGTAAGGTTTCGGGGTTTACAATCAATCAGACAAAATCAGAAATTTTGAATCTGACGGTTCCCAGTGGGCTCTCCAACAACCTGGCCAAGAAGTATCCCTTTAAGTGGGCCCAGGGCAGTATTCGGTACCTAGGCATTTGGATAAGCAATAAAATTGATGAGTTGTACAACTTGAATTATAGAAGGGTGCTGGGGAAGATAGAGGGCTGGTTGGATGGGTGGGGACGGGGGTACTTATCTTGGTTTGGGCGTATAGCGACGGTAAAAATGATGTTGGTGCCCCGATTGTTGTTCTTATTTCAGACGCTTCCAGTATGGGTCCCTCCACATAGTTTAAAAAGGATACAGCGGTTGATCAATCGGTTCATTTGGGTGCAGCGGCGTCCTAGGATAGCTATGCAGGTTTTGCAACGATCCAGAGGGGAGGGGGAGTTGGGGGTACCTAATATACACAAATATTATGAGGCAGCGCAACTAAAAGCGCTGTATGAGTGGCAAAGGGAAACATCTAAAGCCTGGGTCCAAATGGAGTATGAGTCGGTGGGGGGAGTGGACCTTGAAAGAGCGATTTGGCGGGGGTATAAGGGACTAGACCAGCATGCCATGAGCCCCATGGTAGCGAACAGCTTGAGGATTTGGAAACGTAACAAACCTCAACTTGTTCCGGAAAAGGGTTATATACAGGGGATGACTATTGAGGCTAGCTTTGAGCGGGGTCAGGGCCCCAGAGAGTGTGTTTTACGTAGATGGGCCAGAACCGGGTTAACGCATATCCAACAGGTCATTCATCCTCAGGGGGTTTACCCGTTTGAAGGCCTCCGGGACCTTTACAAGTTGCAAGGGAGCGATCACTTTGATTATACACAGCTGAGGAGTTTTTTGAGGCAACCTAAGGTATGGAAGGATCTCTGGGAAAACAGGGGGTGGTTTGAGGCTATATGTAATGGCCAGGGGGGGAAAAAGGGGGTATTGTCCAGAATTTACAAAGGCCTATTGGGGACTGGGGAGTGTAAGCCCCGATACATGTTGCAATGGGAGGTGGATTTGGGGGTGTGTTGGAGCGTGGAGTGTTGGGAGAAGCTCATACAGACGATTGCTTCCATGTCAATAGCGACGCAAATTAAGGAAAATGCCTATAAAGTCTTATACCGATGGTACTGGACGCCAGTGCGTCGCTTTAAGGCAGGGAAGGGACGGGATGATTCATGCTGGCGTGGTTGTGTTGAACGAGGGGATTGGATGCATATGTGGTGGAAGTGTGACAGGTTACAAGTTTATTGGGAGCAGGTTTGGGAGGCGATCCACGGTATGACCGGGCAGAAACTCCACGGGAGACCAGCGGCCTGCTTGCTGCATCAACTTGATGAAGGTCTCTCGAGACGGGAGGAGGGGGTTCTGCATCACTGTATAGCCGCTGCTAGATGCGAGATTGCCCAGCACTGGGGGGGGGACAGAGTATCCCCCAGCTGGCAGGTTTTGTGCGAAGAGTGGCTGAGGTGAGTTTGATGTATAAATTAACGGAGCTGCGGCGGGGGACGGGAGGGAAAAGTGTGGTCTATTGGAAGAAGGTTTGGAGCTGGCTAGAGGGCTGGAAGGGGAGGAGGGGGGAGATGGGATTGGGAGCAGGACGTCCGTAAATGGGGAGGTCTGGCTAGGACGCAAGGTGAGCGCTGAGTGGAAGATGGGTTCTGGAGATAATGTAGGTGGGATGGGCGAGGAAGGGGGGGAGGGAGGGGGTGGGAGGGGGAGGATTAGCTGGTTAGATAGCTCTAACTTCGTAAGGGGCGGGTGGGGGCGGTGGATTGGGGGAAGGGGCAGCTTTAGTTGGTTTATATGCATTGTTGTCTGTGTAAATTGGGATTGATGATAGGATTGATTTTTGCATGTTTCTGTGGACCTTATGGGATATAACCGAGTATCAACTGGTTTGTATTGGATTTTCCTTATAAAACCTTAATAAAAAGTTTAAATATAAAAAACAAAACAAAACAAAAAAACAAGCAACTTTCTACCACAAGTAGTTCTCATAAATCAAGCGAGGCTATACTGTGTGCACTATAAAAAAAAAAAAAAGACATCTCTCTTTAGCGTGGGTGGAAGACTAGAGGAGCCTATAACAATACTCTAGGAATGCCCTGTCTCTTTCTGCACACTTGTGCCAGTACTGCTCTTGTCTATCTTCCCTTCTTTCTTTCTCTGACCCTTTCTCCAATGTACCTTTCCCAAGCATTATGATATGTCTCGGCTTGGCACTGCAGTGCAGTGCCCAGTAGGACTGGGTGCCCTTGCTGACACTGTTAAAAGGATCAGGGAGAGGGTGATGTGTTTGCCCTCTAATAACACTTATTAAAAGAGGGCTGCTACACAGTGCCCTGTCCTGTGCTGCTGAGGTAAGCTATATTCTTATTTGATTTAAATTATAGCTCTTTGCTGCTGCTAGGCTCTAACTTATTATGAAATTTAAACTACAAGCTCTCTGCTGGGTTCTAAATTTAACCAGAAAGCTCTCTTCTGTGTTTTACATTTAAACTAAAAGTACTTTGCTGATGCTAGGCCCTCAGTGACTATTAAATTTAAACTACAGCTCTCTGCTGGGTTCCAAATTTAACCAGAAAGCTATCTTCTGTGTTTTAAATTTAAACTAAAAGTACTTTGCTGATGCTAGGCCTTGAGTGACTATTAAATTTAAACTACAGCTCTCTGCTGGGTTCCAGTCCCCTTTTCTAGTCCTTCAAGAGGACTCCAATTTTGGTCTCCTTACAATGGGTCCCAGTATTGTGGACTGTAAAGTTTAAAATCTTGACAATGGTATTTCAGGTGTTAGCTAGAGAAGCTCTATATTTTATTTCTTCAGTTTTACAACATTATATGTCCTTAGACGTAGGCTGCATTCAGCAGATCAGTTGTATTTAGATGATCCTTCTTTGCATACTGTTCATTTAAATGAGACGTTCTCAGGAATTTTCCATTGTTGCCCCTCAATTATGGAATTCTCTTCCTCTTGAATTAAAAAATGCTTACTCATATTTACATGTAAGAAGAATCTTAAAGCTTATTTCTTATTGTGGGAAAGTTTGAAAATTTTATGTTATGCATTTATTTTTGTGTTTTGTTGTATCCTGCCTAGGATAGGAGATAGTATGGGTTTTAAATGTTTTAAATAAATATATAAATAAACACCTTCTAAAAAAAAATCACAGCTTGAAGTTCTTTTTGTGCTTTGATATAGCAAGGCAAAGAGATCCTAAGCACAAGTTGAGGCTTGATGTTTGTTGTATTATAGAAACATAGAAACATGATGGCAGAAAAAGACCACATGGGCTATCTAGTTTGCCCTTCCAAATCCCGTTACGCCCTTAGAAGCAGGACAGCGGGCCAGAGAGAAGTTCGCCAAATGCCCCTGCGGCAGGTCCCAGGATTACCTATTGTAGATGATGGGGGTCAGGTTGTGGTCGGACCGACCAGTCTAGTTTATGTGCCCTTCTCCACAACAGATTTATTAAACTGGAAAGCACATTATGCCTCCTATACTGAGAAAACCCCAAGAGTTGACAGAATTGATGTCTAGTATTATGCAGACCCACCAGCCTACCTGGTCCGACTACCGCCAGCTCTTGTCTACCCTTTTTACTACTGAAGAGCGGGCACGGATAGTGCGAGCAACCACTCGATGGTTGGAAGAGAACCCTGAAGATGGGAGAGACCTGAATCCCCAACAGGCAGCAGCTGTAGATTTCCCAAACGAAGATCCAAAGTGGGATCCAAATAGTGCAGATGGAGAGAAGGCCCTCGCCCAGTTCCACCTTGCCGTACTGCAGGGCCTGAAGAAGGGAGGCCAGAGAGCTATGAATGTTGGGAAAGTAGCGGACGTTCTTCAGCGCCCAGATGAAAGTCCAGCTGCTTTCTATGAACGATTAACTGAAGCCTATAGACTTTACACCCCATATGACCCAGCAGCCCAGGAGAATTTACGTATGGTGAACGCCGCTTTTGTGAGTCAGTCCCAGGGAGACATAAAACAAAAACTGCAGAAATTAGAAGGATTTGCGGGCATGAACTCAGCACAGTTAATGGAAGTCGCACAAAAGGTATTTGTGAATCGTGATCAAGAATGCAAAAGAGAAAGTGAAAGAAAGATGAAGAAGAAGGCAGATCTGCTTGCTGCAGCACTAGTTGAGGGACGAGGAGGAGGGACCTCGAGGTGTTGGCCGGCCGGACCCAGCAAGCCGCTGAGGCAGGGCAGAACCCTCCGATGCAAGGGGACCGGCGGCGCCTGGGATCCTCTCTGCGGTCGGCCGCGGTTCCAGCCGGACCAAACCTGGAGGCGGTAATACGTGGTAGTATTCACTTGCGCACCATTCATGTACCCCACCTTCCCGCCAATGCACCAGGAATATGTTGTAGCGAAGTGTCCGCAATAAATAAAACCAGGAGTCTATTTACTAAGATTCAAGCCAATTTATTTGTGCACAGTCTCAGGCACTGTCACAAATGGTCTGAGCAATGGAGTTCAACAAAACAACAACTTTTATACCTTTCTTCATCAGTTCTATACAGACAAACTCCTCATTGGTCCCGGTGCCCCCTCCACCTCCATCCAATGGGGACCACTGACCGGGCATAACACCTGTTCCCCCTGCTCAGGCCTCTCTAGCCATGGCTCAGTTTCTAGACATAACACATTCTGCTAGAAGGTCCCTCCTCAGCTTAGAGAATGTGTGAAAACAAGATACTGGAACACATCTGTTATCAACAAAAAGGAGCTAAATAGAAGATTCTTGCATTCTTATCAAAAGCAGTTTAAAGCAGTTTTCTAACTTCTACTGGCTTTCAGCTCTGCTCAGCTATAATATTCTCAAGTGGGGGTTGGGACTCAGGCCTAACTTACAGGCCTTTCTTACTCCTGCAGGCTATGCAGGCTATTCTAGGCCATAGCCTATCACAGTAGTGACTGAAATACAATTGTCCCTTTCCTAGATTGGGGACACAGTCCAAAACGTGAGATGAGTGGAAAAACAATTTATTAGAATTATCGAAACCTATAACAACCCGACACAGGCCGTGTTTCGCAAACCTTCATCAGGGGTTGGTCAGGTAAGGTACTAAAAACATAAAAAACATAAATATTAAATATAATAGCATATTAAAAGAGTAAAAGAACAGATCCAAGGTCATAATATGTAAACCATGCAAATGAAACTCATAAAGGATAAAACAATAAATATCTTATAAACTAAAAGGAATAATAAAAACTAAAAACTAAAAGTGAGGATACGCTAAATGGGATTCACAACACATATAATTTGACCACAATATTAATAACACCTAAATTTAAAGTCATAATAAAAACACAACACAAGGGTGTGACAAGCAATAATGCACCATAGAGGTACCTTTGTATATGGACCCAAAAAAAAGGGGGTGGCCCTCGGCAGGCAATAACTAAAATAGATAAATATAACTTAAAAATATCTACTAAACATATAGAGTTATACATACATATTGATCATCCTAAAACTAAATAATCAATAAAAAGCATAATTATTCATTAAAAGGAAAGCTATTTAAAATCAAGGACCAACTTCTGTTTAAGAGCAAAAAGACTAAGAGAAGCAGCAGGAGCGAAAAAGGGGGGGGGGGGGGAGAAATCTTTAAACATCATGGTGACAATCTTCAAAAATGAAAAGTACCTTATTATGTGGACTCAAGGAACAGTATTCCTCAATAGGAATATTGATGATATCGCTAAAATAGACAAATAAATAAATACTATTGCACTTACACACATAATAAATAATCTAAAAAGATAGTAAATGAATAAATAAAAAACTAAAAACAAACTAAAGGGGCTATTCTAAAATAGAGTTTTCAAAACCAAAAAAAGCCAAGGGCAGAAGAATAGTCTAATACCCAATGTTCCATATGAGTATACAAGAAACTAAAAAGTCACTAACATTGGAACAGCGGTCTAGCGATGAATCATAACTTTAAACTATCTAATAGAAATGAAATATCAATCACAATCAAAACCTAACTGTTTGTAATTGGAAAAAAGTGAAACCACCTCAATGGAAGATGATATTGTGAAAGTGACGTTCTTCATAACTCTAAAAGTGGCCTATAAAGCGAAACCGCTATGTTAATTGAATTGAAAAGATTGTTCTGACATGTTCTGGCATGTCACCAGCCGCTGTGCTAATCATCAACTTAAACTTAACATCTGTGCAAACATGCAAAGTATACTATATACTGGTGATCGAAACAGCTTGCATCCGTCCAATATGTAAGCAAATTAAAACCAGAAGATTACAAAAATGATAACAATATCTATAACTAAAGAGGCAAAATCAATCTTGTAGGATTAGCCGTCGATGGAACACCTTCTTATCCCCAAAACATAGCTCTTTGCAAAAAAACCTTAAATTCCACGGCAGCAGCCGAACTGCCCGCACTAATATATAGTTGAGCTCTGAGAACGCCAGCTCATGTGCACAGATTTAACGCGCCAGAAAGCGGAAAAAGAGGAGGCGTATCCAAACAAGATTTCATATCTTCAATTTCATATCTGTGCAACCATGCAGTCCAAAATTCCATGTGATTGTTAAAATTAAAAGGATGTTTCAAAATTATATGAAAATCTAGCAGAAATGGATGGGCATGTTATTACACGAATAGCAGATATACTTATCTTATATTACAACTATCCTTTATATTAGTGATCAAAACAATGTGCATCCGTTCATTATGTAAATAAAATAAAACCAAAATAAAAATACAGAAGTGCTAGCAGATTGTAACTAACGGCGCAAAATCAATCTTGTAGGAATAACCTTCAAAGGAACACCTCCTTTCTTCCACGGCACAACTTCTATACAAGAAAACTTTAATTCCAAGGCAGCAGCCAAACTGCTCACACTAGTGTATAGTCGAGCTTTGAGAACGCCGGCTCATGCGCACAGACTTAACATGCCAGGAGGCGGGAAAGAAGGGGGCGTGTCCAGCCAAGATGAAACGGAGCATTCAGCAAATAACAAGACAGCAAAAAATGACACATAAATAAATTGATTTTTGAAATACAGCTTTCTGGGGGACAGACCTAACATGACCATAACTCATAAGGAACTAAAGAAAAACAGAAAAATCTTGGTCTAAATTGAGACCATGGGGAGCAAGAGAATCTAATAAAAAGATATATCTTTGTTCCAACCTTAAAATGGTTCTATTTATGTCCCCACCTCTCCAGTTTGGTTTGACCTGCTTTATTACAAAAAATCTCAAATCTGTGACCTTATGTTGTTGATCCCGCCAATGTGCAACTAGAGGTTTGTCATCCACATTCCTCCTAATGCAGCTTTTATGTTCCGTGATTCTAGTTTTAATGCTGCGAGTAGTTTTGCCGACATATAGTAATTTACAAGGGCATTGGACTACATAAATGACATTAGATGTATCGCAGTTAGAAAAATCGTTAATAAAAATCTTCTTTTGTGTAGTGGGATGAATAAATGTGTTCCTAACAGGTAATGTATTCAAACAGACAGAACACTTACCACATTGGAACTGACCTTTGTATTGTGACAGATATTTTCTCTCTGTGAGAGCTGAAGGAACAAGTAAATTACGTAGATTAACATTACGTTTATGTGCAATGATGAGATTGATATTTTGAAAGGCCGGCAAAGCTTGCAAAATATGCCATTCTTTCTTAAATATTGTAGTTATTTTGGCTGAATGCTGAGAATACAACAAAGGGCACACAAACCCTTTATTCTCTTCTTTCGTCTTAAGCTTCAAAAGTGATTCTCACGATGTATCTTTAGCTCTTCTATACGCAGATTCAACATACCGTGCAGGGCAATTTTTGTCTAAAAAACGTCTCTTCAGGATAGATGCCTCGCCTTCAAAATCACATAAATTAGAACACACCCTCCTTGCTCTAGGAAACTGACTTACTGGAAGATTATTCTTCAAAGACGGATTGTGGAAGCTGTCATAATGTAGAAAATGATTCTTGTCAGTAGGTTTCTTATAAAGCGTTGTAGAAAAACTGTTTTCTTCCTTCCTAATTAAGAGATCTAAATATGCAATCTTGTAGGGGTCATAGGTCATCTGAAACTTCAAGTTTATGTCTAGCTGATTAATCCAAACATTAAATTCGGATAATAATTCTTCCGTACCCTTCCACAGTATGAGTATGTCATCTATATATCGGATCCACAGTTTAACATTATCTTTAAATGGATGTTCCTTAAGAAAACTCTCCTCAAAATTGAACATATAAAGGTTAGCAACGTCGGGGGCCATGGCTGACCCCATCGCTACACCCTTTATCTGCTTATAAAATAAATTTCGGAAGCAGAAAAAATTCTCAGAAAGCACTATCTGTGCCAAAGATAAAATAAAAGTTGTCGGAATACGACGATGTTCTGTCCGTTTAAGAAAATAATATACAAGAATATCAAGAGACTCTTTTTGAGGAACATTAGTGTAGAGAGACTTTACATCTAAAGTGACAAGAATAATGTCAGCATTATGAAATCTGAAGGTGGATAAAATTTCTATAACATGCGACGAATCGCGTACATAAGACCACATCTCTTTGATAAACGGTCGTAAAAATATATCTAAAAATGTAGAAAGGGGTTCTAAAATAGAACCAATCGCCGAAACGATTGGACGTCCAGGTGGTTTATCAAGAGATTTATGTATCTTAGGCAGAATATAGATAGTAGGAATCACTGGTGCGTCAACAATAAGAAAGTCTCTCTTTTTTGGTGATATAACCAATTTCAAAAGCAGTGGTTACTAAATTATCAATGCTCCTCTTAATATCTGGGGTAGGATCTCCATTGAGTCTCTGATAAAACGTCTTATCGTTAAGTTGTCTATTAACTTCCTGTATATAATCATACTTATCCAATATCACAACAGCTCCCCCTTTATCTGCAGGCTTGATAATAATCTGGCTATTCTTCTGTAAGGATATAATAGCTGCCCGTTCACCTTGCGTAATGTTTTGATAAGAGGGTGATGTACCTTTGGTGACATCACTAACTTGTTTGAGAAGTAGGGAGGCCGCGGGCAGGGTCCCGGCGGCCGACGGTAACCGGGCGCGCGGCCCGGTGCGGGGACCCTGCGCGCGGCCGCGTCTGGAGGCGCGTGGGCGGGCAAAATTCAAAACCATTGGCTTCCGGCGAATGCAGCCGCGTGGGAGCCAATGGGGAGCCGGCATAGGAGCACGTCTGGAGAGGAGGGATGGGCTCCAGGACTCCACGTGGTCAGTCTCAGCGCTGGAGTCCTGGGAGGTGACGGCTTCTTTCTCGCTCTGCTTTTTTTTGGGCCTGCGGCGTGGCTGCGTTAGTGCGGAGTGTTGGTGCTGCAAAGGCCAGTTGTAAGCGGCGGATCGGGCTGCTTTGGCCGTCGGGGCTGAGGGTCGACAGGCAAGTGCTGCACAGGTTACAGCCCGGCTTTCTGGCTCTCTTGTGGGGGCTGTTTAGTGCACGATTGTCAAGGGGTTGGCTCCCGGCCCGGGTAAGGTCACTGCCTAGGGATGCCACCGTGTCGGGGGCGAGCGGGCCGGTCCGCGGGGCGGGGTAGGTCCTTTGGGCGCCGTCGGGTGCTTTCCAGGGCAGATTCTTGTGGGGGTGGAGCTGGGGGGGGATGTGGGGGAGATTGAGAATGTTGTGGGGGGTTCTGGTGTGCAAATAGGGTCGATTGGGGGGGCGGCTTCCAGGAGGGGGGCCTGGAGGGGTTGTGGGGCTGTGGAGGGGTTGTGGGGCTGTGCAGGGGCGAGGGGGATCTTTGGGGGAGTGGGGGGCCAGCGGGGGAGGGACATGGGGGGGGAGGGCTCGGGCTACAGGGGGCTCCCTGCGTGGGGCACAGCGGGCTGGTGCTGCTCAGTCGCGGGGAGTGGGGGCATAGGGGGATAGCGTTGGGGGGGGCAGTTGAAGGGGGGGCTAGTGTTGGCGTTGGGGTGACTGATTGCGGGGGGAGCGTTGCCTGTGAGTGGTGCTCCTTGTTTGCAGAGTGCTCTTCCCATGGCAGTGTGGCCGCCAGTTCAAGGGGGCTATATGGCGGTAGGAGGGCCATCCCAGTGGGAGCACTGGGCGAGCGGTGGTCAAGGGACGTCGGCGTCGGATTGGCGCGCGGCTTGGTCACCCATGTGGCCTTCGGCAGTTCCCCCCTTGTTTTTTATCTCCACAGGTGCGGGGTTTGGCGCAGCCCTTGTGGGGGCCCAGTGTTGGGAGCCCGGATTGGATGGCGATGCCGGCTGGCGGAGATGCGTCGCGGTGCAGTGCTGTGGAAGTGGAGACAGAGGGAGACCAGGTCCTGGCAGTGCGAGACGGCGAGGAGTGTCGCCAGGTGGATCAGGACCCAGTGTTGACTTCTGCGTTGGAGGGATGGGAGCAGGTGAGTTTTCGGGGAATCAAGGTATGGACTTGTCGCACCCGCTGGTGCCGGGCTCTGCGGGGTGCGTGGCTCGAAAGAAGAGACGTCGTTCTTGCCGATGGTGGCATAGTTCCGAGTCGTCTTCCTCTTCCTCCTCGGGGGATTCATCTTCTTCGTCGGGAGGTGAGTTCGTTAGGCATGGGGGCGTCAGTGAGGGAGCGTCGGGATTGAAGATGGGGGGAGGGGCCCCATCGCTTGTGGCTTTCCCGGAGTTGTGGGAAGGGGTTCCCAAAAAGCTTCGTAGAAAAATACGGAAGCAGCGGTACATTGATATTTTTCGGTTGTTGGAGGGCAGAAAGTGGTCCGGCGAGAGCCGTAAGAAGCGGAAAGAGGATGAGAAGGCGGGTCAGATTCGAAAGGTGGCGCGCAATGTTATAAACTGGACCCGAGCGTTTCTGCCCCTAGCCAGTGTGTGGGGGCATTATTCGCCGGCGCATTATGGTATGCTACTGGCGTATGCGGATTCTATTTTGGAAGCCTCGCAGACCCACGAGGGTTGGGCGTGGCTAAATTATGACGAAAAGTTTAGGGACAAGATGGAGGAAAATAGATCGTTATCTTGGGGTACCCAAGATATCAACCTCTGGTTGACTCAAATGTCTGCTAGATCGGGTTTGAGTACGGGTGGGGGTGGGGGGAAGGGGAGTGCAGTGGGAGTACCTGGAGGGGGCCTGTTCTTTCGTTCGGCGGGAGGTGGATTACAGCAGAAAGGCGGAATGGTGGGGGTCAGTGACGTATGCTGGCGGTTTAATAGGGCCACCTGCCCCTTTCCTGACTGTAAATTTAAACACTCATGCTCAGTTTGTGGAGGGGGACACTCCGCGGTTAAGTGCAGTAGAAGAGGGTCCGAAGGTTCTGCCGGAACCGGACCCAAGTCCCAATGAGTTGGGTTGCTGGGCCCCAACTCCGGTTCACTCGGAAGCCTTGCTGAAGTGGCTCCAGCAATATCCGCGGCAGCGGGATAAGGAGGTGTTAGCGTGGGGTTTTCAGTTGGGTTTTGTTATCCCAGTTCAGAGTGTGGTGGGGGCCGCTAGCGCCCGAAATTCTCCTTCTGTACGGCGGTTTGCAGCTGTGGAGCAGGACAAGTTGGCCTTAGAATTGACGTTGGGCCGGATCGCGGGTCCGTTTGTTGACCCTCCTTTCCCTGATATGGTGATTTCTCCATTGGGGATTGTACCTAAGAAGACGCCGGGGAAATTTCGGCTCATTCACAATTTGTCCTGTCCGTCTGGTGCATCGGTGAATGATCATATCCCGCAGGAGTTTTGCACAGTGCGATATGCGTCCTTTGACAAGGCGGCTGAGTTGGTCAGGGCAGCGGGGCAGGCGGCGCTAATGGCAAAGGTGGATATCAAGTCCGCATTCCGCTTGCTGCCGGTGCATCCTTCCTCTTTTCCTTTGTTGGGTTTTTGTTTTCTAGGGAAGTATTATTTTGATAAGTGCATGCCTATGGGCTGCTCCGTCTCCTGCGCTTACTTCGAGAAATTCAGTACGTTTTTGCAGTGGGTGTTGCGTCGGATGACAGGCTCGCGGAATGTGGTACATTACCTAAATGACTTTCTCTTTGTCGGGTCGGCCCATTCCAATGAGTGTCAGCAGCTGTTAGCTGGTTTCCGGGAATTGTCGCTAGAGTTGGGTGTGCCGTTGGCAGCGGATAAGACCAAGGGGCCTACGACTAGGCTCACGTTCCTGGGAGTTGAATTGGACTCGGTTGAGATGATTGCGCGGTTGCCTCCTGAGAAAGTGGTTGGCATGTGGGCTTTGGTCGCTAACGTTTTAGTATCTTCTAAGATAACCTTGCGCGAAATGCAAGCCCTTCTCGGCTCTTTGAACTTTGCCTGTAAAGTGATCCCTATGGGTAGAGTGTTTTCCAGGCGCTTGGCTGCGTCAACGGCGGGGATGCGAAAGCCCCACCACCGGATTAGAATTACTGAATGGATGAGAGCTGATCTACGGGTTTGGAGCCGATTTTTGGAGGATTTTAATGGGACTTCGGTTTTGCTGGGAGCGGAGGTGTCCAACGGGGAGTTGGAGCTGTTTACGGATGCGGCAGGGAGCACTGGATTGGGGGTTTACTTTGGTGGGGCCTGGTGTGCAGATCGATGGCCCAAACAGTGGCATGATTCGGGCTTGACCTCTAATATTACCTTCCTGGAATTGTTTTCGATGCTCATGGGGTTGAAGTTATGGCCAGATAAGTTACGGGATAGACGGATACTTTGATGGTGTGATAATGCGGCTGTGGTTAGTGTCGTGAATTGTTTCTCACCCAAGTGCTTGCGGGTGGCGCGGTTGATGCGTGAGGTGGTGTTGGCCTGTTTATCTTTGAATGTTTCTGTTCGGGCTCGGCACCTGCCTGGTTGCAGTAATCAAATAGCTGATGCTCTTTCTCGTTTTCAGTGGGAGCGTTTCCGTGCACTGGTTCTGGAGGCGGACGGAGAAGGATCTGTAGTCGCAGACACATTGTGGAGCATTGGCCTGGAGGAATGCTGAACCTGCTGCGAAGTTCGGTGGCGGCTGGGACATGGTTAGCTTACCAGCGTGGCTGTGACAAGGTGGCAGAGTTTTTATGGGAGCGTGGGTGGTATGCGGGCAGGGTGCCTGATTGCCTTATTGGAGGTTACATAGCGGAGGCCAGAGGTCACGGGCTGTCCAGAGCGGCGGTGCGTTCGCATTTGGCGGGGTTTAACTTTTTTGCGGGTGCCATGGGCTGGGGTACTCCTTCGGGGGGAATTTTGGCGCGTCGGCTTTTGCGGGGATGGGAGCGGGTTCGGCCGGCTCCCGCAGATTCTCATAGGCCGATTACGCATGAACTGCTGGGGCGTCTCCTGGCAGTGTTGCCTCAAGTGGCTGCTTCGCAGTTTGAGGCTTTGCTATTTTGGGCAGTTTTTTGCCTTGCTTTTTTCGGGGCTTTCAGAATTGGGGAGCTGGTGGCAAATTCGGGCAGGTCGGGGGGCGGAGGGGGATTGCAAAGGCATCATGTGTGTTTGGAAGGCGGGCAGCTACGGACACTTTTGGAGAAGTCCAAGACTGATCAGCAGGGTCGCGGTCTATGGGTGTTGTTGAGGGAGGTAACCGGACTCGTTACGTGCCCGGTGCTCGCGGTGAGGACGTACTTGAGAGTGCGTCCTGTGCGGGCCGGGGCGCTTTTTCTGCATGAGGATGCGCGGGTATTGACCCATTTTCAGGTGACCACGGTGCTCCGGTTGGCGCTGCGTTTCTTGGGTGAGGACCCTAGGTGCTTTGCACCTCACTCTTTTCGGATCGGTGCTGCTACGAGTGCGGCGGGGGCCGGGTTGTCCGATGAGTCAATTCGGAGTATCGGCCGGTGGTGGTCGCGGGCTTTTAAGGGTTACATACAGCTCTGAGGGGTTGGTTGTGTCTGGGGTGGGGGATGCTAACTGTTCGTTTGTTTTTCAGATGGGGATCTTGCGCCTGGTGGTGCCTGGGTGGTTGGTCATTTGTTCGTCCACTGGGCAGGTCAGCGTGCTGCCATTCGGCCTGGAGGCCTGAATTTACGGATGGATCCTGCAGTGGTGTCGGTTTTATGGCTGGGGCAGCGAGGACTCCGATGGCTCCAACTGCTACCTTTGCTGTGGCACCACAAGAGGACGTCGCGTCAGCCGGCAGTGCTTATTTTGCATTTGGGGGGCAATGACCTTGTCTCTTGGTCCTGTCGTCAGCTGATTAGAGCTGCTCAGGATGACTTGGCAGTGGTACTGCACATGTTCCCTGGGGCAATTTTATTGTGGTCGGACATTATCCCTCGGCCGGTGTGCTGGGACCAGAGACGATGGTCGCGGGGGTTGACTAAGATAAATCGTCAGATCGGTCGGTGGGTTTGCAGGCATGGGGGTTACCAGATTATGCATCTTTGGGTGGAGGTGGGTTGCGCTGGGCTTTATAGGGGCGATGGCGTCCATTTGTCTCCTGTTGGCTTGGATCTTCTACTGAATGACTGGCAGGAGGCTTTGGAGTATGTAGTTTTGCGGGATAACTGCTGGTCGCAGCTTTAAGTTTGGGGGGGGGGGGGGCGGCACGTCGACAGGCTTGTCGCATGTGCCGGTGGCAGGATCCCGGAGGTTTCCGGGGTCCAGTGCCTCAAGGTACACTTGGGCGGGGGTGGGGTGCCCCTGACCCGGATGAACCCTGGCCAACTTTTGCTATGGGCATGGCGAAGTCGGGGAAAGGGATAAGAAAACTTGCCGGGGGGTAAGTGTAGGGCCGTAGCGGTGGTAGTGCACTTTGCTAAGGCATGGCTGGTGTGGTACTACTCCGCTATGGGGCTGGTTATGGTTTATGCTGTTGGAATATTGTTAATGGTTCATAATTAATAAAGCTGCGACCAGTTTTGTTCCATGAAAACCGTGTAGTGCTGTTCATTGTGGGATGAACTGTTGGGGTACATGGGTGGAGGGGGTGATATTGGTGGGCAGGGCCCGCAGCACCAGGTACGCTTGCCTCGGTTAGTAGGGAGGCCGCGGGCAGGGTCCCGGTGGCCGACGGTAACTGGGCACGCGGCCCGGTGCGGGGACCCTGCACACGGCCGCGTCTGGAGGAGCGTGGGCGGGCGAAATTCAAAACCATTGGCTCCCGGCAAATGCAGCCGCGTGGGAGCCAATGGGGAGCCGGCATAGGAGCGTGTCTGGAGAGGAGGGATGGGCTCCAGGACTCCGCGTGGTCAGTCTCACCGCTGGAGTCCTGGGAGGTGACGGCTTCCCTCCCACCCTCCCTGAGGGTTTGGGTGTTGGGCGGTAGATCTGGGGTGTTGCAGCTTGGGGGGGGGGGCGGGATCCCGGAGGTTTCCAGGGTCCGGTGCCTCAAGGTACACTTGGGCGGGGGTGGGGTGCCCCTGACCCGGATGAACCCTGGCCGACTTTTGCTATGGGCATGGCGAAGTCGGAGAAAGGGATAAGAAAACTTGCCGGGGGGCAAGTGTAGGGCCGTAGCGGTGGTAGTGCACTTTGCTAAGGCATGGCTGGTGTGGTACTACTCCGCTATGGGGCTGGTTATGGTTTATGCTGTTGGAATATTGTTAATGGTTCATAATTAAAGCTGCGACCAGTTTTGTTCTATGAAAACCGTGTAGTGCTGTTCATTGTGGGATGAACTGTTGGGGTACATGGGTGGAGGGGGTGATATTGGTGGGCAGGGCCCGCAGGACCGAGTACGCTTGCCTCGGTTACTACTTTCTCAAAAGCTTCCAAAATGGAATCTGTGTTTTGGGGAGGAATCCAAGTTGATTTCTTACTAATAACTGAGATTTCACGCGAAATGTCTGGTTGATTAGAAAAAAATTGGTGAATCCTTAGTTTCCTAAAAAACTTATAAAGATCAATCTGTATCTCAAAATTGTCAGCCCTATTCTTGGGAACAAATGATAGTCCTTTGCTAAGAATGGACACTTCATCTTGTGTAAGAGTATAATGAGAAATATTGATAACATTGTTAGAACTCTTATCTATAGGTGAATCTATAGATACCTTCTCTCTTCTGAATGGTCTGCTTTCCACTGTCCCTTCCCTCTCCCTCGGCCACGTCCCCGACCTCTGTAGTACTGATCGTGACCTGTCCGATGAAACCCATAGTCCTGTTCTTGATCTCTGTCTATTTTCTTTTTCTCTTGACGGGTACGTGAATTCTCCTGGCCCCCTCCCTTCCAAAGTTGGTCCATCCTGAAAAAAAGGCTCTTTAAGAGTGTCTTGATCAGGATGTTCTCTCGCTCTCTTATCATTTTGGGATCTACTAGACTCTTTGGTGGAAAAAAGAGAGGCAGATGTATCAAAATCACCCGATTCACTCCTGCTGCATTTCTTTTTATGTTCCAAAGGAACATCTCTAGCTTCTTTATTGACTATGCTTTCTTTACGATCAAAGATAGAGGTCCTTTTTTAAACCAAAGGCGATCGTTGTCTATCTTTTTCCTCCAATGGTACACATAACCTATCCTATAATCATCTTCGTCCCTTTTATACTTATCTATTTTAATGTTCTTAATTTCTT
The DNA here is from genome assembly GCA_033557465.1 of Ichthyophis bannanicus. NCBI lineage: Eukaryota > Metazoa > Chordata > Amphibia > Gymnophiona > Ichthyophiidae > Ichthyophis > Ichthyophis bannanicus. The sequence continues at coordinate 170,143,573 of CM066040.1, read as the reverse complement.
TTTTGAATTGCTGTATATTTTTCTGATAATTTTCAAAAACCTTATCAAATTGCTTGTCACAGCCTTTTAGTATGTCAAGTTTTTCGTCTATCTCAGATTTAAAAATTTCTGATTTCTTGTTTGCAGTGGTTATCAAAAGTATCATTAAATCCAAGGAACATTTGTTAAGAATAGCGTTCCAGCACTTTATAAAACCGTCTTCTGTGGTGTATAATCCCGGTGCTTTATTCATCCGCAGTCCTCTCGGGATAATCTTCGATTTACAGCACTCAAGGAGATATGCCGAATGCATCTGTTCCTTCACTAGTCTTTTAGTCTGCTCAACCACCTCTTCCCATTTGCTCCAAGGATCATCTATACCTTCGTCAGTTACATCAATCAGGGATTCGTGTGGTCTGAGCTTTTCTAAAGCATCTTCCCCAAAGCTAAGAATGTCTTTCCACGGGGAAAACATGCCGATATGTAGAACAGTCCAACAAGGAGGCAGTACTCACGTAAGTATCACAGACACAGTCCAAAACGTGAGATGAGTGGAAAAACAATTTATTAGAATTATCGAAACCTATAACAACCCGACACAGGCCGTGTTTCGCAAACCTTCATCAGGGGTTGGTCAGGTAAGGTACTAAAAACATAAAAAACATAAATATTAAATATAATAGCATATTAAAAGAGTAAAAGAACAGATCCAAGGTCATAATATGTAAACCATGCAAATGAAACTCATAAAGGATAAAACAATAAATATCTTATAAACTAAAAGGAATAATAAAACTAAAATCTAAAAGTGAGGATACGCTAAATGGGATTCACAACACATATAATTTGACCACAATATTAATAACACCTAAATTTAAAGTCATAATAAAAACACAACACAAGGGTGTGACAAGCAATAATGCACCACAGAGGTACCTTTGTATATGGACCCAAAAAAAAGGGGGGTGGCCCTCGGCAGGCAATAACTAAAATAGATAAATATAACTTAAAAATATCTACTAAACATATAGAGTTATACATATATATTGATCATCCTAAAACTAAATAATCAATAAAAAGCATAATTATTCATTAAAAGGAAAGCTATTTAAAATCAAGGACCAACTTCTGTTTAAGAGCAAAAAGACTAAGAGAAGCAGCAGGAGCGAAAAAGGGGGGGGGGGAAATCTTTAAACATCATGGTGACAATCTTCAAAAATGAATAACCGAGGTATCCGGATGCCCAACCCGGCAAGGGCCCACCCCCCCCCCCCCCCACAAACCCAGCAGAACCCTCCCCCAGCCACCCCCCCTTCCCCTCACCGACAAAGCACACGGACATCAGGTATTGGTGCAAAATCGCTTGGTCGCAGCTTTTATTAACGGTAAGAACACCGGCCCAACATGGGCCAACTCAGCAATCAGAACAATAACTGAATAACCCCCACCCATCATCCGGATGGTGCCCCCCACCCGCCCGTTGTAGCAAAGTGGAGCACCATCCAACCCACCCCCCCCCATTACCCCCTCGCGCCCTCCCAGCCGTTATAGCAAAGGCCGGCTGAAGGGGTTGCCTATTCTCCGGGTAGAGACCCCAGCCGGGACGTCTCCCCCAACCTAAAGAGCCGTGCCGCTCACATGGAAAGCGGCATCAAGCTGAACTGAGCCGCCGGGTCAACAAGCACCAGCTCGCCACCCCCCTCACCCGACACAGACAGTACCACACGCCCCCCCCACACCAGCTGCAACAAACTCCATCTCCCCCCCCCGGCCGAAACCAGGGAGGGAACCTTTCCGCAGCGCAAGCAAGGAGGAAGAGAGAGATCGCCAGCCGGCAATCCCTCCTTGCTTGCGCTGTCAGCCCCCGTGACCGCCCAAGAACCAATCACCGGGCTCCACAGGGGCAGCGTGGAGCCCGGCGCGCGCGCATGCTCACCATCCCCCCCCTCTGCGGTAAGAGGCCTGCCTCGAGGTCGGGCCCCGGGAACCCGGTTACCAGGCCGGCCGCGGGACCGGGGCTCGGCGGCACAGCCGGTAAAAGTACCTTATTATGTGGACTCAAGGAACAGTATTCCTCAAGAGGAATATTGATGATATCGCTAAAATAGACAAATAAATAAATAAATACTATTGCACTTACATATAGATGGACACACATAATAAATAATCTAAAAAGATAGTAAATGAATAAATAAATAACTAAAAACAAACTAAAGGGGCTATTCTAAAATAGAGTTTTCAAAACCAAAAAAAGCCAAGGGCAGAAGAATAGTCTAATACCCAATGTTCCATATGAGTATACAAGAAAATAAAAAGTCACTAACATTAGAACAGCAGTCTAGCGATGAATCATAACTTTAAAATATCTAATAGAAATGAAATATCAATCACAATTAAAACCTAACTTTGTAATTGGAAAAAAGTGAAACCACCTCAATGGAAGATGATATTGTGAAAGTGACGTTCTTCATAACTCTAAAAGTGGCCTATAAAGCGAAACCGCTATGTTAATTGAATTGAAAAGATTGTTCTGACATGTTCTGGCATGTTACCAGCCGCCGTGCTAATCATCAACTTAAACTTAACATCTGTGCAAACATACAAAGTATACTATATACTGGTGATCGAAACAGCTTGCATCCGTCCAATATGTAAGCAAATTAAAACCAGAAGATTACAAAAATGATAACAATATCTATAATTAAAGAGGCAAAATCAATCTTGTAGGATTAGCCGTCGATGGAACACCTTCTTATCCCCAAAACATAGCTCTTTGCAAAAAAAACCTTAAATTCCACGGCAGCAGCCGAACTGCCCGCACTAATATATAGTTGAGCTCTGAGAATGCCAGCTCATGTGCACAGATTTAACGCGCCAGAAAGCGGAAAAAGAGGAGGCGTATCCAAACAAGATTTCATATCTTCAGTTTCATATCTGTGCAACCATGCAGTCCAAAATTCCATGTGATTGTTAAAATTAAAAGGATGTTTCAAAATTATATGAAAATCTAGCAGAAATGGATGGGCATGTTATTACACGAATAGCAGATATACTTATCTTATATTACAACTATCCTTTATATCCTTTGGAAAGCCAAAGAGCAGCTGATTTAGTGGGGTTAACATGAAGAAAGTTAGTGGTTATCCATGTAGCGACATGGGAGAGACAAAGGTTGAGTGCGGAGAGATCCGGTGAGAGGGAACTAGTGTGGTGAACAAGAAGGATATCATCAGCGTAGAAATAACCAGAAATCCCTGACTGTTGGACAATAAGTGCTAAGGGGGCCAGAAAAATGTTGAAAAGGAGGGGTGCTAGGACAGAACCCTGGGGAACACCACAAAGGAGGGGTAGGGAAGAGGAGGTAGATGAGCTAGTCTTTACTGAGAAAGTGCGAGAGGAGAGAAAAGAACGAAACCAGGCAAGGACAGACCCACAGATCCCAAGGTCAACCAGCCGAGTTAGATGAGTACGATGATCCACAATATCAAAAGCAGAGGAAAGATCTAACGTTACCACCAGGGAAAGGTCACCTCGATCGTGAGCCTGATGAACTTCACTGAGAAGGGAAGTGAGCATGGTCTCTGTGCTGTGGCCTGTGCGAAACCCGGATTGACGTGGGTGGAGAGAGAGGGTAGAATCCAGATGGGCAGAGAGCTGACTGAGTAAATACAAGTTTCTCCAAGGTTTTTGACAAAAAAGGAAGGTTTGATACGGGGCGTCAATTTGCTAGTGTGGAGGGATCAAGGGAAGGATTCTTTAGGAATGGAGTGAAAGGAAAATCAGAGGCAATGTCCACATCTGTACTACTACTATTACTACTACTATTAATCATTTGGGAAGGAGAGGGCCTACTTGTAGCTGCTCCTCATTCTTCTGACGTAGCTATCCCCTGCTCTGGAGGCCCTTTCCAATATTTTGCTTGAGGACCCTTAAATTGAAGTTCTGTCACTGCCTTCTGCCCACCCATATTAACTTTGGAACCTACCAAAAAATAAGTCCTGGTTAAGTTGCTTTTGTCACACTGTAGATTAGATTAAATCTAAAGACGTGACCCATCTGAGCAAAATCCAAGCTACCTCTTGGGACATGGCTATCTTTCCTGATTTTCACTGGGCTTGCATTTCTGAGGCTGAACCATTTGCTATTGTTGTAAGGCTGCTGAAACAAACTCAGTCTTTGATTGTTTTGAGATCTAAAAATATACTTGAAACTGAATATCATGGTCTGGATCAATGACTCAGGCCATAGGTGTACAAACTGTAGTACAGCAGACATGAGTTTGAGTCTGCTATCTGCTAAGGGTGGCTGGATGAAGCATGCCACAGAGGCAATGTACTAGATCCCAGAGAGGTTGATACGTAGTTTTAGTAATTGTTTTGTTGATATGCAAGTTTTGTAATTATTGTTTGATGTCTTATTGTAGCACACTGTATTGTTTGAACTGAGCGTGTGATAAAATTACAAGAAATGAAAGAAAAAAATAATGAGAGTATATGTAGCGCTCAGGCATATTTTTAGAGAAGATAACCTTGCAACCCTTAGAGCTGGGGAAGGTTCCTAGTTCTTCTCAGGACTGCCATCTGAAGTGTGAGGTTTAGAGAAAAAAAATAGAAAATAAAAGTAAATAATCCTGTATCATTTTATTTAACTTGAACATCTAAATGACTGTTTCATAAGCCTTTGTGACTGAAGACTGACATTTGGATTCCTCTGTTCCATATTGCATCACTTTTCTTTTTTTCTCCACTATTTTCATGTACTTGAGAATTAAACTGTAGGACAAGACTTGCAGTATACATGAAAAGCCGTAGTGTTGCCTGCAAATTACTTTAGTTCCCTCTGCCGTTGTGATAGTCTCAAGAGGATGATCTCCTCTTAATAAGGATAATTACATTGATTTATTACTCTGTAGGGGTCTTATTAAAGATCTAAGAAGAAAATCTTATTTAAATTAAAAGGCCAAAGTAAGATTAAAAAAAAAATAATACTGGCTTAATTAAAATATGACTATTGGATGTTTTAGATTTGTATTTCTTCAGAAAATAAAAGCAGATTTAAAAACTGGTTTCTCACTAATGACTGTAGTAAAAACAACTATTTCAATAAGTATTAAACGTTTTCTGAACTGAGGAAAGCATCCTTTTGTGCGTGAAATGGTAGCTATTAATAATATAGTAATAATTTGGATACTTTGTTCCATAAAGCCTTATGCCCTTCAGTTTTCACAGCACTGTAAGGATAACGAGACACAGGATGCCTATGTGAGAAGTCTAAAAAGGTGCCTATTTTAAGCCTATTTTATAAAGGCAACAAAGGTGTTTGCATCTCTTTATAAAATGGGCTCCTAGGACCAGCCCCAACAGTGCACAAATGCCCATGCATAAATGTATACTTGCTGTATAAAAAGCTGTAAATGCATGTAAGTACCCTCCATGAGTACTCGCGTATTGTAGAAAATCTGAGCACATTGCAACTCTGCTTCTGCTCTGTGTAAACTATGCCTCTGGGAATGCCTGCACACATATCATGTAAATGTAAGCACACTTTTTCCATGCACCTACTTTTTACATGTGCATGTGTTTGTGCAATTTTAGAAGAGCCCTTTTCTCACTGCGAAACAGGCTTTGTAAATGGAAAAACCTCTATAAAATTACTTCCATTGTCTACTGTAGAAAAGACATACAAATGGCACAAGTAAGGTGTCATGAGGTTGGTTAATGCCCTGCTCATTATGTAACAACAAAAGAAAACCTTTAAATCTTTCAGATGAATTATGACTATGTCACTGAGTACACATGCTCATTAGTCATGGGTAGGATTATGCAAATTTGCATCACTGAATAATGACTCTAGCAATTTCCAACCACTTTCAATGCAAGTATGTTACATTTATATGATGAGGTGACTTTAAAAATTCAGATAGTTTCTCAGTCAACAGAAATCATGACAATGTCACTTGGAAATGTTCACTATGGCTGTATCTCTATATTAACAATCACAATACAAATGGGGCTTTCAATTTCTGTCTTTATTCTGTCATTTATAAAAGCCAGGAATTCCATTCAAGGGTGTTACAGATCAAAATATCTTGGTATGTATGAACATGAAATTGTGCTTGTTTAAAATCTCTTCACATTGTGAACTTCCTGGACCTATAAATTAGATCACTATTTCCCAGCTTTATCTTGGAGGCACACCTAACTAGTTTGACTTTCGGTATATCTTTAATGAACATGCACTAGATAGATTTGCATAAATTAGAGACCCAGTGTGTGCAAATCTATCTCATGCATATTCATTGTGCTAACCAGGGCTGGCCCGTCCATTGTACAAGAATGTTTTTCGCACAGGGCCCCGTGCCAATAACATCCCGCACTGAATGGCAGGCAGGGCGGCTTTAGAGGGAGACAGAGAGGCCCTGGCTCACCTCTAACAGCTGCAGAAGTGAAGTGCTTCTTTTTCCTTCACTTCGGCAGCTGTACTTAAGTTTAGAATGATGCTGCGCTTAGTGCCGGGAAACAGGAAGTTCCCTTTGACGTCAGTGCTGCAGTGTTTTAAACTTCAATACAGCTGCCGAAGTGAAGGAAAAAGACATGCTTCACTTCGGCAGCTCTTAGAGGAGAGCCAGGGCCTCTCCGGCTCCCTCTGAAGCATTATAGATAGCTGTGGGGCTCTTTGGGAGGGGCGGGTTTGGATGGGAAATAGGCTGGGGGGGGGGAGCTAGGACTGGAAATGGGCTGAGTGAAGGGGGGGGACTTTAACTGGAAATAGCTGATGGGGAGGGGGGCTTGGAATGGAAATGGGATGACTGTGGGGAGCTAGGATTGGAAATGGGCTGATGGGGGGCTGGGATTGGAAATGAGCTGATGCAGGGGCTAGGATAGGACTGGAAATGGGCTGTTGGGGGGCTAGGATTGGAAATAAGCTGATGGAGGGGTTAGGATAGGACTGGAAATGGGCTGTTGGGGGGCAGCTAGGACTGGAAATGGGCAGAGTGGAGGGGGGCTTGAACTGGATATAGCTGATGGTGAGGGAGGCATGGACTGGAAATGGGATGACTGGGGGAGCTAGGACTGGAAATGGGCTGATGGAGGGGCTAGGATAGGACTGGAAATGGGCTGAAGGGGGGCTGGGATTGGAAATGAGCTGATGGAGGGGCTAGGATAGGACTGAAAATGGGCTGTTGGAGGGGCTAGGAATGGAAATGGGCTGATGGGGGGCTGGGATTGGAAATGAGCTGATGCAGGGGCTAGGATAGGACTGGAAATGGGCTGATGGGGGGCTGGGATTGGAAATGAGCTGATGGAGGGGCTAGGATTGGACTTAAAATGGGCTGTTGGAGGGGCTAGGATTGGAAATGGGCTGATGGGGGGCTGGGATTGGAAATGAGCTGATGCAGGGGTTAGGATAGGACTGGAAATGGGCTGTTGGGGGGGCTAGGATTGGAAATGGGCTGTGGGGGGCTTGGATTGAAATGGACTCATGGAGGGGCTAGAACTGGAAATAGGCTCATAGAGGAGCTTGGACTGGAAATGGGCTGAGTGGGGGGGGGGGAGCTAGGACTGGAAATGTGCTGATGGTGGGGTTGGGATTGGAAATGAGCTGATGGAAGGGCTAGGATAGGAAATGGATGGGGAGCTAGGACTGGATATGGGCTGATGGTGGGGCTACTATAGGACTGGAAATGTGCTGATGTTGGGGCTAGGATTGGAAATGGGCTGATGGTGGGGCTAGGAAAGGACTGGAAATGGGCTGTTGGGGGGCTAGGATTGGAAATGGACTGTGGGGGGACTTGGATTGAAATGGACTCATGGAGGGGCTAGGACTGGAAATAGGCTCATAGGGGGGCTTGGAATGGAAATGGGTTGAGTTGGGGGAGCTAGGACTGGAAATGGGCTGAGTGGGGGGCTTGGACTGGAAATTGGCTGAGTGGAGGCGAGCTAGGACTGGAAATGGGCTGACGGTGGGGCTAGGAAAGGACTGGAAATGGGTTGATGGGGGATGGGATTGGAAATGAGCTGATGGAGGGGCTAGGATAGGATTGGAAATGGATGGGGGAGCTAGGCCTGGAAATGGGCTGATGGTGGGGCTAGGATAGGACTGGAAATGGGCTGATGGGGGGCTAGGGTTGGAAAGGGGCTGATGGGGCGGCTTGGATAGGACTGGAAATGGATGAAAGAGCTAGGAATGGAATTGGGCTGATGGTGGGGCAAGGATAGGACTGGAATGGGCTGCTGGGGGGCTAGGGTTGGAAATGGGCTGATGGGAGGGGCTTAGATAGGACTGGAAATGGATGGGGGAGCTAGGACTGGAAATGGGCTGATGGTGGGGCTAGGATAGGACTGGAAATGGACTGATGGAGGGCTTGGATTGGAAATGGGCTGATAGGGGGGCTAGGATAGGACTGGAAATGGATGGGGGAGCTAGGACTGAAAATGGGCTGATGGAGGTGCTAGTATAGGATTGGAAATGGGCTATTGCGGGGACTAGAAGGGAGCAAATGCTGGGTGGGGCTGGAACTAGAAGGGAGCTGATGTTGGGGGAGACTAGAATGGGATGGGGCTGGGATAGTGAAATGGAGAGGGGAAAAATATTTTGTGTGGGAGGGAAGAAAAATCTACAATTGGCCGGGTATTGGGAGAGTAAGTGGGGATTGAGGATGGAGGGGTAAAATTTGAGTGGACGAAAAAGGAATAAAGAAAGAGATGGAGGAAAGAGCAAAAGGAGAAAGATCAGTATGTTAAAGCAGATGTAGAGGGAGAATGGAAAAAAACTAGAAGAAAGAATGGATAGCAGACAATGGAGAGATAGCAGAAGACAAGAAGAAACCAGAAGAAAGTGACTGGAGCAATTGCAACTGAAAAATAAAATGCACAAACAACAAAAGGTAGAAAAATACTTTATTACCTGGGGAATTTCAAACCCCCCAGTAACTGGTACAAACCGTTGTAAATAGTTGTCATTGCAAAAGTGCAAATCTATATAAATACTTGATTATTGTAAAACGTTCTGTTATATATACCCATGTAAATATTTGACCAGTGTAAAATGTTCTGTTATTATACACATGTTCAATGTGAGCAGTCGTAACACACTGCATTGTTATGTTTACTGTAAACCGTCTTGATTTTCAGAAAGACGGTATATAAAAACTGTTAAATAAATAAATAAATATGTCAGCTCTGGGAAATGTGTGTCTTCAACGTCTGCATTTTGTTTAGTGCAAGTGGAAATTAATTTATAGTTTTATTTCTGCAGTGTTGGTGTACATTCGAAGACTGGCTTTTGGGGTTCCCAATTGAATTATTGTTTTTCTATTTCTAAATTGTGATCCCTTGTTCTTTGGTGATGGTCTATGTTCTGCATGTGTAACTGAACTGAGGTATTCTGTTTATGGAGTTTCTATTTGACAGTGCCACTTGTTTTCTTTCCCCAGTAGGAGATGGTATTCTCTGAGATGTATTGGTTTAATATTTGCAATGTTGCCTTTTGATAGGTAGGGTTTGGTGCTTTATGAGTCCTGGAAGTACTGTTATGATATGGTGGGTTTGCTATGGGTTTTAAATGGGCAGTGTTTGTAATACTTCCTAATGTGTCTGGCGGTTGGCACTGGAGTAAAGTAATGTAGAAATCTGGTAGTCTTTCTTTATTCATACACTCATTAAGAGGCATGTTTACTAAAAGTCAGTTCATGTTAACATTATGTAAATATTTATGCAAATGAGGCCCCGCACCGAGTCTCTGCACATGGCCCTGCACCTCCCTTGGGCCACCCCTGGTGCTACCCTGAAAACCACATTGGTTAGGTGAGCCTCCAAGAGTTGGTTGGGAAACACTGAATTTGATGTTTAAAAAGAACTGAAGTGCACTGCAATAAGTTGCATGTACATATCCCACCATATGAGTTCCAGAAGGAAGCTCTTTGTCATAATAAAAGGATTAAGTTGAGCATTAGCAGTACATTTGAGAGACTGAAAACACACCAAACATACCCTAGCTTACGAATGAGATTATTCCTGCCATGATAAATGCAAAACAAAGCCATCTGGAAATTCTACTCCTTAGAAAACAAACAAACCCTTTATACATTGAAAAGAACCAGATCAAGGGCTGATCCTTGTGGCACACCACTGGTAACACCCCTTTCCTCAGAGTAAACTCCATTAACCATCACTCTGTCTTCTCTCATTTAGTTTCTAACCCAGTCAGTCACCTTTAAGTTCATACCACGGTACTCAGTTTATTTATTGGTTGCTTATGCAAAACTGTGTCAAAGACCTTGCTAAAATCCAAATATACTAAATCTAGTGCTTTCCCTTGATCCAACCTTTGGATCATCCAGTGAAAGGGAATTGATCAGAGATGTTTGACAAGACCTACTTCTGGTAAAACTATGCTTCCTTGGATTCTGTAATCCTTTGGATTCCAGAAATTGCACTATCCCCTGTTTTAGCAGTGACTCCATTAACTTATGCATCATCAACATAAAACCAACCATCCTATAGTTCCCAGCCTCTTCCTTTCTTCTTTTGTGAAAATGAATCACATTCCCCATTTCCAGTCCCCAGGAACAGAACCATACCTAGGGCTGTGCAAGTTGGCAAGCGCAAGTATGAAAGGGGCACTGATATAATCACTGGGCTTCTAGGAAGCTCAAAAATAGTGAGTTACTACACATGGCTGGGTGTAGGGTTGCCAACCAGCCGGTATTCAGCTGGTCTGGATGATTTTTATATGGCCAGGCTAGATGTCAGCAGAGTGCTAGAACGGCCGTTGAAAAGTCATTTTTTTGCTTTGGCCGCAGGACCAGGAAAGGCCAGAGCAGAAAACCAGCTTTTCATCTCTCTCCTTGTCCCCCCCCCCCCCCACAGCCTCACCCCCTCTCCTCTGATCCTGCCATGGCTCCTGCATCTTACAGAGCCGCAGCTGTGATAGCGATAATAATTTAAAATAAAACCAAAACCGGTGCGGAGCCTTCCGGTCTATGTTATGGAACCATTGCTGTTGCATCCCGTCCTCAAAAGGAAGTTACGCTAGAGGGAGCGGGACACAGCAGCAGGGGTTCCATAACAGAGGCCTGAAGGCTCTGCACCGGTTTTGGTTTTATTTTAAATTATCATTGCTATTGCAGCCGTTGCTCTGTAAGAAGCAGGAGCCGCGGCTGCCAGGGGAAGGAGGTAGCAGGAAGGAAGCTGACATGGGGGAAGGAGATGGCTGGAAGGGAGCTGATAGAAGAGGAAAAGAGGGGGCTGGAAGGGAGCTAACACGGGGGGGGGGGAGGAGGTGGCAGGAAGGGAGATGACAGAGGGGGGAAGGAGGGAGCTGATATCTGAGGATGGTACTGGAGAGGAACTGGAAGGGTGATGACACTAGGGAAGGGAGGAGGGGGATGGAAGGGAGCTGACAACTGGGGATGGTACTGGAGGGGGGACTGGAAAGCAGCTGACACTTGGGGATGGGACTGGTAGGTGGCTGGGTAAAAGGGGGGCTGGAAGGGAGCTGACAATTTGTGATGGCACTGGAAGGAGGGTGGGTAGGGTGACTGGAAGGGAGCTGACATGGGGCAGGGGGATGGCACTGGGACTGGAAGTGAGTTGATACCTGGGATGGTATTTGGACTAGAAGGGGCTGGGCAGTGGGGAACGAGGGGGACTGGACACCAGTGGCAGTTCTGCGAATGCTGGGTTGATATTGGAAGGTACTGGGAGGGGAAGACTGAAAAGGGGGATGAAACTGGGGAGGGTTACTGGGACTGGAAATAGGCTGATGGAAGAAAGTGAAGAAAACAAAAGAGACAAGAAATGGCAGATGGACTATAGACCATAGAAAGAGAGCTAAGAGAAGGCAGGAAACCAGAAGCCTCAGATAAGGATCAGCATCAGCATGATCAGAGAATAAAATGGTCAGACAACAAAGGCAGAAAAAATAAATTTATTTTCAATTTAGTGACTGGACTTTGTGCTATCTTTATATTTTACACAGTATGGGGAACTGCATTTCTTATTTATCTGATGTTGCATTGCATGCGGAGTCTGGCTTCTTGGGTTTCAGTTTAATTTTTGTCTACATATTTTTATTTTTACTTTAGGTTGTAGTCACTTATTCTGTACTTGTTGAGGGGCTGTGTTCTGAGTGAGTGACTGAGGCCAGGTGTTCTGTTAACATGGAGTTTGTAAGTAGGGATCTATGTGTACTGTAGTATTTGGAATTGTTCAGCTTTTCAAATAGGTGTATGCATGTTCTAGGGCTCCCTACAGTATTTATAGTGCTGTTTTTTTCTTGGTAGGCTCTTTGTTGTATAAGTTTTGGAAGTTTATGCTGGTATGGTATGGTAGATTTGGCTTGTAGATCTTCGGTGACTTTTGTAGGGTTTTATATTAGTTCACCTATATGCCTAGTACTGGAAAATGTTTATATTGTTAGTGAGATGACCAGAATCAGGTTTTTTTTGGACTATCACAGCCTGTTTGAATGATACTATATATTTACTGCTAAGTAGTTATGTTTATTCTGGCTATGCATTGACCCTTTCAACATTAGATTTGAAGGAGAAATACTAGCATTGCGTGAAAAGAGTTCACAAAGGAGTTTGGGGAACAAGGAGGGTGGGGTGTAGCCAACATTAATAATAATGAGGGAGGGGCACCAATTTATAGGTTTCAGAGGGGCACCAGAAATCCTAGCATGGCCCTGCCAGGCCGGCCGTACGCATGCAGCAGGACAGCTTCGGGCTGCGACTGGGGCTGCCAGCGGCCATGGTGGGCCCGAGTCAGCTCTGAACAGTGGCAGAATTTAAAAAGAAAAGTGAAGACATGGGGCTGGGCTCAGTCAGCATACGGGGTTATGTGGGTGTCGGGGAGAGCCGCGAACACTGTGGCTGCTACTGTTAAAGGCTCGCGGTGCTTGTGGCTACTCCCAGGCATTCCCGCCGCAATCCTCACAGCAGTCCAGCACTCTAGAGTAGCCACAAGCACCGCAGGCCTTAAATGAGAGCAACCACAGTGATTGCGGCTCTCCCTGACACCTGCCTGAGCCCAGCTCTGCGGTTCCACTCAGCCACCATCATGCGGCGTCACTTTTCTTTAGAAATTCTGCCGCTGCTGTCCAGGGCTGACTTGGGCCCACTATGGCCGCTGACAGCCTCGATCACAGCCTAAAGCAGTCCTGCCTCAACATCCATGAAAAACTGCGGTGGTATTTTCTTTAAAAAAAAAAAAAGAACTTCTTCTCTGCCATAGCTCTCCAGAGCGGTCCAGATATAGCCTGTTTTCCCTCTTCTGCTGATGCCACAGAACCCCGGTAAATATTTGTTTAATTTCTTTTTACACCTTGGGTTATATTAGCACTGGAATAGGACAGGAAATGAGCTGATGCTGGAATATGGGGGGACTGGAAGGGAGATGATACTGGAGGAGGACTGATGCTGAAGGGGGGGGGGCTGGAACTAGAAATGATGCTGGGAGGGACAGGGACTGGAAGGGAACTGCTGCTGGGAGGGACTGGAACTAGAAGGGAACTCATGCTGATTGGTGCTGGGACTGGAATAGAGCTGATGCTTGGAAGGGCTGGAACTAGAGGAGTAGCCTAGTGGTTAGAGCATTGACTTGGTAACTAATGGCCTGATTTTCAAGTGGGCGATGCTATGCGTCACATAGCCCACCCCCCTTTCTGCCTAACTCAGATTTTCAATGCCGAGGTGATATACAGTCCTGGCATTGAAAATCCAGGTCTTGCCACACACCCTGGAAGCCACAGGAACTAGCCAGGTAGCACTGATTTTCAATGCTACCTGCTTAGTCCCTGCGCCTGAAAGATAGGTGAGAAAAAACTTTGCCTATATTTAAAGTGCAAAGGGCTAAGCGGGTAGCATTGAAAATTGGTGCTACTCAGTTAGCCCTTTCCTTCATCTCTGTTCCACCCCAGAATGCCCCTAACACACCTCGATGCTAACCGCATAGCATCTGGGCGCATTAGGGACATATCCTGGATTTTCAAAGGGCACTATCTGTGTAGGCGCCCTTTGAAAATTCCGGTTATGGCATTTACCTGGATAACTAGGGAAGTTACCTATGTAAATGCCTTCAAAAACTGGGCCCCAAGTGACCAGGGTTCAATTCCCACTAGCACTTCTTGTAGCCTTGGGCAAGTCACTTAACTCTCCATTGCCTTGGAAGAAAAGCCTGGCAATCTACTTCCAGTCATGCTGCCAAGAAAACCCAGGAGCTGATGGGTCGCCAGGAGTGGGCATTGACTCAAAGGCACACATTGTATTGCCTAAAGCCCACTACAAAGCTGTGCCTTTTTCAGTCTCAAACAGATCTGAGAGCCTCTCTGCTTGTGGATCTAGGACAGTTGCCAGATTACATCCCTCCTAATGCCAATCCTGACATCTGCTGTCTTTTATTTTATACAATATGGGGGAAATGCATTTCTATTTCTCTTGTGTTGCACTACATGCAGCGTCTGGCTTTCTGAGGTTTTAATTTAATTTTTGTCTATGTATTTCTCTTTCGTTTTGTGCTCATTTATTGATGGAGGCCTATTTGTATTGTGTGTGTGTGCAACCAATGCTGGGTATTGTTAGTATGGAATTTCTGTTTAACACTAGAAGCCCCAAAGTGCGTTAATTGACGCAAATGCATCTTCGAAGTTGTATACCAGCGCCACTGCTAGAACCATGTCAGTCATGTTCCATGACTTTGTTAGCAAGATCAAGATGTTCAAATATATGCATCGAAAATTAATGACAGATGCACCACCTAGCGGGGATATGAATTTATACCTAGAAGCCCCAAAGTACGTCAATTGATGCACTCAATTGTCTTGGATGCGTCAATTGATGTACTTTGGGGCTTCTAGGTATAAATTCATGTTCCCACTAGGTGGCGCATCTCAATCACTGTTTACAGTTTTACTCCGACATTACAAACAATAAACAAATGATGACGTCATGTAATGATGTCACATACTGCACGTATTTAACAAATAAGTAAATTCACATTAATTCACATCTGCATTTCATGCTAAATGCAGTCGTCATGATAATGCGTCAATTAACACACTTTGGGGTTTCTAGGTAAAATTCCTTTTGGGGCTTCTAGTGTTAAGAATGTGTAGCAATCTTGCTTGTTGAGCTTGCACATTGCCTTCTCTGCAAATATTTGGGGGGGGGGCAGGAGGCGGAACAGGGGGGTGGGGCAAGGGTGGGGTGGTGGCAGGACAGGGGCGGGATGGGCATGGGCGGAGCATGGCTAACAACTGGTGGTGGGGTTTTCTCCTTCAAAAAGTCGGCAGCCATAGTTGGATGGAGGGGAGGCACCAGATTCATTAGTCACACATGACTCATTTCTAGCTTGGTATGGTCCTGGCCAGGAACTACTCCTGACTCTAAGGAAACATTAAAAAGCTCAGAAAGAGGAGCCACCAGAACTTCCCTTAGTTTCTTTAATACCCTTAGATGTATCCTGTCTGGTCTCATCACTTTAGTGACTTTTAGCTTAGCTACCTTCTCAGATACAGTCTTCTGAAATTGTCTTAAGATCTATTTTATTTATATTGTTATTTGTATAGGTTTTCTGCAGTCCTGCTCAAGGTCCTTCCTTATTGAACAATGAACTGCAATATTTGTTCAGTAATTCTTTTTTCTCATTAGCTTCTAATCAGTGGTTCCAAAACTTGGGGTCACATCAGCAGTGGATAGGGTCACAGAAATATGGCCATTTCCCCTTCTCTCTGGACTTTCACTGTTACTTATACCAAGTCATCATCTGGTGTCACGTGAATTTCCTGTTAAAATGGGATCATACAGGATTAAAGTATTCCTTCCCTTCACCTGAGTTTTACACTGCTACGTTTATACTTGCTCCTGTCACTAACATACCTAAACAAAGTTTTATCCTCTTGTTTTTCTTCCATTTGGATTTTTGCTCTCCTGACTACGTTTCCGTCCTCTTATTTTTGCCAGATATAGATGATTGTCTTACTCTTTGTGATCTCTTATAATTTGTGAATACTAACAATTTTTTCCTTACATTTTGTTATTTTCAGAAAGCATACATGCCTCTTTTTCCTCTTTTACCTTTATTTACTATCCTAAAGAAACGTTTGGTGCCTTTACGATATCTCCTTTCAGTTTTGCCCCTGCTCTTCTACTTCTAGATTTGCTCATCCAGCTAATGATTCCTTAAGGTACTCCCCATTTTAAGGTTAGTTTTACTGAAATCTAGGGTTCCTTGCTTTTAAATGAGCCATCTCCATTTGTACTCTAATGCTGAACCATGCCATCCAGTTCTATACAGAGGCATTATTACCTCATTTTTTTCTGCTGGCCATTCCTCTCCCTATGCACCCAAGCATAAAGCTGGCTTGCTGCGCTGCCTCCAGGCCTGACCGCTCTTCTCTCCCAGGCCAAAGTCTTGTGATTCACGAGACTTCAGCTAGGCCTGGAGCGGAGACAGCGCAGCAAGCCAGCTTTATGGTAAGTTTGCTGCGCTGTCTATATGGGCCTTGCAGGGGTGCATCCCCTTCTGGCTAGCACCTGGGGTGGGCCACACCCATCTCCTTGCCCTGGGTACACCACTGCTTGGAACCCCTGAGAAAGGAGGATGCTTATAAGCTAGTTGGTCTTTGTGACCCATGGACGAAAGGAACATTTGCTCTGTGTTAGAGCTCACTGACTTACTAGAAAGAAAAGCTGATGCCTGGGGTACAGGAAAGGAAGCAGTAGAGGGAGGCGGTGGTAGCTGTGATAAGCCATCAGAGGAAATACCAGGCATGTCAACAAGCAATATTGCTAGCATGAATACTGCCTTGTCACCTACCACTCTCTCCCCCCCCCCCTCCAGCTCTTCATGCTCATGGCCCACAAGTCCAGCCAGGGGCAATATTTGATAACCAAAGCCCTATTTACGTTGCTAAGCTGCAGACATGATCAGTCTGCCACAAGTCAGACTTCAGCACAGATTACAGTGACACCCGACCTTACAGAACCCATCGAAGCTATGCACGTGGATCCCTTAGCATATTGGGCACACAAGGCAGCTTGGGCAGACGTGGCCGAGGTTGTGCTGCATTTCTTGTCCTACCCTCTAACCAGTGTGCCCAGTGAATGTATATTCTCGATTTTAGGGACTATTGTGGCTCCTCATTTTTCATGGCTAGCACTGAACTTGATAGAAAATCTATTGTTTCTGAAGACCAACCTTCCCTTGCTTGGTTTCCCTTCATTTTCATGTGTGGAGGAGGAAGGAGTGTAGAGATGTAGTGAGAGCCAGTTGCCCACTCTCTCTGCCTTCAGTGTGTTTACTAGCTGTGTCTTTAACAGTTAGCTTGGTACTGCAGTCTCTTTGGGATGATGCCAGTTCCATTAACTAACTTTCATCTCCCCATGCCAAAACGTAGCATGCAAAAGCAAAAAAATTTAAAAAAGTATTACAATCTAAGCAAGTCAATGGCAGCATTCCTGGCAAAACAGTAAGCTTGATCCATCCAAAGTTGAATCATTTAGGCCAATCTCAAGCATCCCCCAGCTTGCAAAAATCATTGAGAAAGCTGCCCAACAACAACTTCAGCATCACATTGACACAGAAGCACCCCTAGACAAATCACAACATGGATTCAGAGAAGCACATGGAGTCGACACAATCCTTACAACCCTATTCAACGATCTGATAACAGGAATAAACAACATCAAACAAGGATTTGTCCTCATCTTTTTAGACATTTCTGCTGCCTTCGATTCTGTAAACCACGATATACTAATTCAACGTCTGAGAGAGAAGGGGATTCGAAGCACAGCACTGGAATGGTGTAGATCCTACCTTTCCAACAGGTGGCAACAAGTTAAAACAGGCCAGAAATCCTCAGAGCCGTTCCTACAGTCTCAAGGCGTACCACAAGGATCTTCACTATCGGCGTTAATGTTCAATATTTATATGCAGCCGATTTGTGAATTGATCAGATCCTTCAACGTGCAATGCTTGGCATACGCTGATGACATCCTCATATACATGCCGTTCAAAACTGACCAACCAGTGTTTACTCCAATAACCAACTGTTTCGGAGCAGTAGCCGAATGGTTGCTGACTCAAAACCTAAGAATAAATCATAGCAAAACTGATGTCCTATTTGTTACAAGGAATCTTAAGTTTGTACCTCCGCCGTCACTGCTGGTCAACAACACAGAACTGACATCCAAACCCACGATCAGATACCTCGGCATAACATTAGATCAACACCTGGACATGACAATGCACGTGAAGAATGTGACAAAGAACATATACCATAAGATCAGAACACTACGCCACCTCCGTCCACTACTAGACTATACTGATTACCGGTCAACCTTCCAGGCACTAGTCCTGCCACATCTAGATTTCGCAAACATCATCCTTCACGGGCTCCCTCAATCAACCTTAAACCCACTACGTCTGGCTATGAATACAGCTGCTAGAGTCCTTTCTGGGTCACCAAGGTCTGCTCATATAACACCTATCATGAAAGACCTACACTGGCTACCACTACAAGCCAGACTCTCATACAAGTCACTAGTTTTGACCTTCAAAGCCATGAATATCTACCCACCAACACCAATCAGAAAACTAATCCACAACACCCCTGAAAATAGAAACAGAAGGACTACAACTATGAACACTTTAATAGTTCCTAAGATGATGACTTCATGTACTAAAGCCACATCAAACAGAGCTTTTTCATTGTTTGCACCCAGGAATTGGAATAAACTTC
The DNA here is from genome assembly GCA_033557465.1 of Ichthyophis bannanicus. Lineage (NCBI taxonomy): Eukaryota > Metazoa > Chordata > Amphibia > Gymnophiona > Ichthyophiidae > Ichthyophis > Ichthyophis bannanicus. The sequence goes on along the minus strand of CM066040.1, from coordinate 170,124,850 downwards.
CCCACGAAATCCGCGGCATCAAAAGTCTATTACAATTCCGCAAAGCCGTAAAGCATCACTTATTCACAAAATACTACCCAGAAGTGTCCATGGACACCCACACAGCCAACAGGCCTCCCACTCACACCAAACACCCTAGCACTTTAATCCAACCAGAAAACGGGTAGTCCCCACGAAAATCTACCTTACTACTATAGACTCATCCTACCCATGAATACATGTTCAATATTCACTCGAGTTTAAATATGGTACATAATTAAAGCATATAAATAGTATATTGTTTATTGTACATAGTTATCCCTGTTATTCCATGTTTTATATTCCCCTGTTCTCTGTAAACTCGATGTTACCTGTACACATTGCAGTATATTTTGTTCGATGTACACCGCGCTGATTTTAATAGCGCGGTATATAAGAGATGTTAAATAAATAAATAAAAATAAATAAATTGCAATCGGAGGGTATCTGTGGTGTTTCCTACGTACAAGCATAGATATGATGTTTCATAGCATACAAACATAAAACTGGTTATAGCATTTATACGGTACAAGTATATGCCTGAGAGTGTACAACATTAAGCGATAAGCCTCTTGATAGAGGTAGTAATTTTACTTACTAGGAGCTAGTCTCTTATGGTGATGCTTTTCTGTTCTTACCTAGTAGCTTTTGTGAGAAGGTTTGATTTTAAGTTGCGCTGTTCCACGGGCTGTCGCCTAAGGGTCACGCAAAGATGCCTATAACGCAGCTCCTTGGAGGGCTTCCCTGTTATTCTGTCCCATGTTTCTTTGGGGATTTTGTAGCGTTTGTGCTGGGATGGGTTGTTCCAGAGAGGATGTTTGTGTCTGTGTCTGCTTCCGTGCTCCGCCTAAGAGCCACGCTCAAGGTCCTTCTGGCACAGGCCCGCCAGGCACGGTCGTACCTGATGGCGCTTCCTTTTATCCTCTGATGCAGGCCCTGATTGGGCAGGAAGAGGCAGGTACTGCAGGTAGGCTTGTTCCAGTACCGGCTGGCTTGACCCCAATCAGGGGAGCTGTGGCTGGAGCAGTAAGAGGTGGTATCCGCTGGTCTGTCTCTCAATGGCGATTCTGTCGCTGGCGTCCTCTGGTCTGTCCCTCGATGGCGATTCTGCTGCTGGCGTCCTCTGGTCTGTCCCTCGATGGCGATTCTGCTGTTGGCGTCCTCTGGTCTGTACCTCAATGGCACTTCCTTTTATCCTCTGATGCAAGCCTTGATTGGGCAGGAAGAGGCAGGTACTGCAGGCAGGCTCGTTCCAGTACCAGCTGGCTTGACTCCGATCAAGGGAGCTGTGGCTGGAGCAGGAAGAGGTGGTATCTGCTGGTCTGTCCCTCGCTGGCGATTCTGCTGCTGGCGTCCACTTATCAATTGTTTCCTTGTTGTAGACAATGCTTATATTCACTATCGTTTCACGCCTAAGGGCCACGCCAAAGGGCCCTCTGGCGAGGCCCTCAGGTGTGGGCCCGCCAGGCACGGTCATGCCTGCAGCATGCTCCTTTTAAAGTGAGCAGAAGAGCACCCAATTGGCTGGTGGCGGTGCGAGAGGCATGCTACTTTTCTGCCACGGCTGCCCCAGGTGGCAATCAGAGGTCCGGGGAAGATGGCGTGTCCGGTGGGAAGGACTGCTTGCCTGCAGTGCACTCCTTTTAAAGTGAGCAGGAGAGCATCCAATTGGCTGGTGGTGGTGCGGGAGGCATGCTACCTTTCTGCTGTGGCTGTCTCAGGTGGCGATTGGAGGTCCAGGGAAGATGGCGTGTCCGGCGGGAAGGCTTTTAACAAGGTCCCTCATGAGAGACTTTTAGCCAAATAAAAAAGTCATGGGATTGGAGGCAGTGTAGAATTGTGGATCAGGAACTGGTTAAAAGATAGAAAGCAGAGAGTAGGGATAAATGGCCAATCTTCTCAATGGAGAAAGGTAAATGGTAGAGTACCTCAGGAATCTGTGCTGAGCCCTGCTGCTTTTTAACATCTTCATAAATGACCTGGAAATGGGAATAATGAGTGAAGTGATCCAGTTTGCAGAGGACACAAAATTATTCAAAGTCGTTAAAACACAAGAGGTTTGTGAAAAATTGCAAGAGGACCTTGATAAATTGCAAGACTGGTTGTTCAAATGGCATCTGAAATTTAATGTGGACAAGTGCAAAGTTATGCACCTAGGAAAGAACAACCCAAACTACGGTTACATGATTGTTGCTCCATCTCGGGTCCAGTCCAGTATCGTCCATCTCCAGTTCAGCAGGCAGGCATCTAATAGTCCTTTAAGGTCCCTCTGGTGATCCTCCTGGTTTAGTCCGCTCTCAAAGAAGAGTCTAGGAATCACCACTTTATGGCCTCCCCCTACCAGGGAGGTCTATCTCTGGAGCTCCCCTGTACGTTAGGGTGAGTGATCTGGTGGTCCGATAGTTCACATTTAGTGGGATCCCTTCCCACACTGGGGTCTGCCCCCCCTCCGGGCAACTGTTTCCTCCCTGGGTCCAAAGTAGTCCTCACCAGGGTCTTTTATAACAACATAAAATGTTGATTGATATTCAGATTAGGTCAGGAATATGCAAATGATGTCTTCCCAACGTCCTTCCATTTAGATGAACATATCCATTGAACATTACAATACATCCCCCCCCCCCCTTTAAATCTTGGATTCAGCTGGGGTGTGTCCCAAGTGTGGAATAACCTGGATGCCCTGCCACCTCCCATGTAGCTGCTTGTTGCTACTACAAATTTGGTGGGTTATCTACTGGCTCAGTATCCATGGGTGTCTCTTCAGGGACTAGCTGTTGTTCATTTCCCAGCTCCATCTCCTCTTCCTGCTGGAGGTCTACCTCCTAAGGAGGTCTACCTCCATGTGGGTCTGGGCCAAGTCCTTCACATCCCTTTCCACCTCCCTTATATCCCAGGTGTTGTCACGGAGTCAGGACCTGGCCGGGGAGGGAGCAGGGCTTCGGGCCCTTCCTCAGCCCTCAGGTGTCCTCGTCTGCCACTCCAGGGGCTCCTCCTAGATGGGTCTACACCTCCAGAGCCGGGGCTGCCTGGGGTCCCCAGGAATCCTGCAGTAACGGGACATACACCCGGTTACATAACCCCCTCCCCTTTACGGAGTCCGTTTGGGTTGGGGTGTGATGGGTCAACCCATTCTGGAGGTCCTTCGCCCTCCTGGGACAGGAAATCTGCATTTGTATGGACTTTTCCCAACCCGGTGCTGGACTTCAAAGTCATAGGCCTGTAAGGCCATGTACTATTGGGTCAAGCGGGCATTGGTGTTTTTCATAGAATGTAGTCACCTTAGGGCTGCATGGTCAGTTACAAGGGTGAAATGCCTACCTAGCAAACAGTATCTTAAGGCATCTACAGCCCACTTGATCGCAAGGCACTCCTTCTCCGTGACTGAATACTTAGTCTCTGTCTCCCCTAGCGTACGACTAAGGTACATGACCGAGTGATCTTCTCTGGCCATATTTTGGCTTAATACAGCTCTCAAACCTACCCCAGATGTGTCCGTTTGTAATACAAATGGCTCTTTGAAATCTACATTTCTTAACACCAGTTCTTTACATAGGGCGTGTTTGAGGTTAACAAAGGCCTCTTCTTCCCATGTACCCCAACGTACCTAGTTAGGGGATTTATTTTTCAGCAGATCGGTAAGGGGAGCGGCCAGTTCCGCAAAGTGGGGAGTGAACCTCCGGTAATAGCCCACTAGACCTAAAAATGCTCTAACTTGCTTTTTGTTTTTTGGCAGAGACTTCCCTTGAATTGCAGGTACTTTGCTAAGGGCAGGTCGCACTATCCCATTTCCTACCCAGTGGCCTAGGTACTGTACCTCCCAGTTCGCCAACTGGCATTTCTTAGGGTTAGCTTTCAACCCGGCCCACCTTAAGGACTCACACACCTTATGCAGGTGGATTAGGAGTTCCTCCCAGATCCTGAAATAAATAACCACATTGTCAAGGTATGCTCCTGCGTACCTTAGATGTGGTTTGAGTACCTTATTGATAATACACTGGAATGTAGCTGGCGCCCCATGAAAGCCGAAAGGGAGGACAGTAAACTGGTATAGGTTCCGGGGAGTTCGAAAAGCTGTTTTCTCCCTAGAGGACTGTTCCAAGGAAATCTGCCAGTATCCTTTTGTTAGGTCAAGGGTTGAAATATATGCAGCCCCTCTCAACTGCTATGCCAGTTCCTATATCCTGGGCATGCGGTAGGCATCAAAAGTCGAGATGGCATTCACTTGCCAAAAATCAATACAGAACCTAGTGGTTCCATCGGGTTAGGGCACTAGGACTATTGGACTAGACCATTCACTGTTGGATCTTCGATGACTCCTAAATGCAGCATAACCTCTATCTCTTTCTCAATCTCCCTTTGTTTGGCTTGGGGAATATTGTATAGAAACAGAAATATGACGACAGAAAAAGACCACATGGCCTATCTAGTCTGTCCTTCCATAACAACTACAACAGTCCCCTTTTTTTCTTTAGAGATCCTCTGTGTTTGTCCCATGCTTTTTTGAATTCAGTTACTGTCCTCATCTCTACCACCTCCACTGGGAGACTATTCCACGGATGGCTATTCCACGGATGGCCATTGCCTTACGATTGCACCATCCCTGGTGATAATTCTGTGAGTTCCGAGATGGGTTCTCTCAGGCAGGGGTGAAAACATTTATTTATTTATTTATTTTATTTGCAGTCTCTTTTATACCGTGCTATTCGACATCAGTGCGGTTTACAATGAACATAAGAGTTGCACATCTCAATTTCGTGATTTGTGCTTACAGTGAAACAGGTATAATAACTTGGGTATACATTAAACAGGAAAATTAAACTTGAAAACATGACTGGGAACTGGAATAGCAGGTGCTTCACCTGTCTCTTCTGGTCTCCCGTCAATTCACTTCCTATTGAGACCTCTGTGATGTTCTTTGTCTGGGCAATCTCAGGACTCAGGTCCTTTTCCTTTTCACTTACTTGCCTCCTAGCCCCTTCCTACACACCCAGGGTTTGAGCAAATTGATGTGGAAGGTCTGCACCTTCCCTTTCCGCTGCTCCACTTCATAACCTACAGGCCCCAGTTTCCAGCGCACCCTAACGGGGCCTCTCCACTGGGCTGGTAGCTTATTATTGGAAGTGAGCAGCATAACTATGCGAGGTCTCCTGGGTTAAGACTCCTCTCCCGTGCCTGCTTTTCATAATAAACCTTTTGCTTCTCTTGGCTTTTCCTCAAATGTTTGTTAGCCCACCGGGAGAAGGTTCTTAACTGGATTTTCAAATGGGTAACCTCTTCAATTACAGGCTCTTACTCTTTCAGTTTCTACCCAGGCTTCCTGTACCACATCCAAGAGTCGCCTGGGTTGTCTCCCCATTAAAAGCTCAAACAGGGAAAAGCCCAATGTAGCTTGGGGAACTTCTCTATATGCAAACAGTACAAATGGGATCACTTGCTACCATGTCTTAATGTTATCGCCTATACTTTTTCTAACCATTTGCATCAGGGTCTGGTTAAACCGCTCGACGAGGCTGTCGGTTTGTGGGTGATAGATGGCGGTCTTAACATGCCTGGTCCCAAACAATGCCAAGAATGTCTCTAATTGTCTGGACAAAAAGTTAGTGCCCCAATCTGTCAAAAGTTCTCTGGGGAAGCCTACCTCACAGAAAATTTTCAACAGTTGTCACCCACCTATAGGTTCCCAGAGGCTAAAAGCATGGGAGCTACAGTGGGGCCTCTTCTTAAACAGCGGGGGTTGGTATCAAGAAGGTATTGAAATGCCCCCTGGGAACTGTAGTCCCACAAGCTAATATAAGAATGTAGTTGTAGACGAGTAGCAAGGCTTTAAAGAGAGGACTTTTTATTTTCCCTTCCCGGGTGAATTTTCAGCACATTGGAACAAAAGACAAAAACCATACTTCTGGTATAAATAAAGGTAAACTACTGGAACAAAATAAATGCTTGTATCTTCAGCTTGGCCATAAACAAAAGGTAATTCAAACAGTCCTTTTTTTCTTAACAAGCAAGTTTCTTCACTGCTGTTTTCCTTAAACAGATTTTCTGTAGACACTTCAGCACAATGAAGAAATCTCATCAGAAATTATTAACGTACAATCCATGCAAGACTCAGAAGATGTTTCCTCACAGAAATCACACTGCATTTCCTCACATGCTTCTTCGGAGCTATACTCCCTAGGATTGTAACTTAGGCTATTTTTAAACAGTCCCTCTTCTCGGTTAAGAGAGCTCCCCTCCTCCTCTCTGCTAGAGTAAAATGGGAGGTTACCACACACAGTAGAGTTTCCTTCCTGAGAGCCACACACTCTTGGATAAGTGTAGGTAAAACTCTTACTTTCAGCTTCTCTTATACTAGAAGGAATAAGCCTACCTTCTGGCTTAGTTCTCACGGAGCTTCTGGGTACAGGGAACTTAACGGAGCTTTGCCAAGATGAAAGCCTCTCACAGCCTTTCTCTTTCTGCTTTCGTTTGGGCACAAAAGTATCCTCAAGATAAAAACTCTTGCCCTCCTTGTACCTGTTACTAGGAAGATTCTTTCCCACAGCTTTTCTCAGCCTGGTTCCAGAAATATCTTCGTGGCAAAGTCCACTGGGCTTTTGTTCAGTTGTGCACTGCTCTCTGAAGCAAATCCCTGGTATTCTCTCCTGGGTTTCTTCCTCTAGAACATTGTGTAAGACTCCGTGTGAAGCTCTGGCCCCCTGTCCAGCTCTCTGATCAGTTCTGCAATCAGTTCTGCAATCAGCTCTGACTCTAGCCTCCGGTGAGTGAATTTTAACTGCGTCAATCTTGGTGTTTCCTTGAGCCCTGCCTCCTCCCAGCTGTCCCTCATTACCTAATGGGCTGTGAGGTAACCTACTGCTTGGGCATGCTCTCACACCTGGTAATTCAGTTTGTGTACATTGCCTATAGCAACTCTGCTCCATGTGCTGCTCTAGCCTGTCATTACTAGAACTGTTCTGCTCAGTTTTTCCTATTTCCATAGGCTCTGGCTGATCCACCTCATGACACAGTTCACGTGTTATTTGACCTGTGGTAACTTTCCCCAGTAGAATTGCTCATGGATAGCGGGTGGCATAGTTGACAAGTACTAAGAGATACTGTTAACCTGCCATGCTCCTATCTAACAGACCCACAATGTCTATGGCCATTCGATCCAGGGGTTGTTCGACCCCTGGGATCAGAATCAAAGCTCCCCTGATTCCGATCCCAGAGGTCGGATAACCCCTGGATCGAATGGCCATGGACATTGTAGGCTGGTTCTTATTTTTCCGTTGGCACATGGGGCATGCCTGGCAGAACTTAGTCACCTCCTGATATAGGTTGGGTCAGAAGAACTGTTGTGTAAGATATGCAATAACCCCCTGCTCCCTTAGGTGTCCTGCCAAGGGGTAGCTGTGGGCCAAGATCAATAGAGCCTCCCAGAATATCTGGGGCACCATGATTTGGGCTTATTCTCCTTTCTCTTCCCAGAATAACATGGATAACATGGATGACATGTTAAAACCCTCTGCCCAGTGTGCAGCGGCAGCCAAGAAAGCAAATAGAATGCTAGGTATCATAAAGAAAGGGATGGAAAATAAAACAAAGGATATTATAATGCCTCTGTATCGTTCCATGGTACGACCGCACCTTGAATATTGTGTGCAGTTCTGGTCACCATATCTTAAAAAGGACATAGCATTATTAGAAAAAGTACAGAGAAGAGCCACCAAAATGGTGAAGGGGATGGAAGGCTACTCCTATGAAGAGAGGCTACAAAGTTTGGGGCTCTTCAACCTGGAAAAGAGACGGCTGAGGGGAGATATGATAGAGGTCTATAAATTAATGAATGGAGTGGAGCGCGTAAACGTGGATCAATTGTTTACGCTATCAGAATATAGAAAGACTAGGGAACATGCAATGAAGCTACAGGGTAAACTATTTAAGACAAATAAGAGAAAATATTTTTTCACTCAACGTGTAATCAAACTCTGGAATTTGTTACCGGAGGATGTAGTAAGGGCTGTTAGTGTAGCTGGGTTTAAAAAAGGTTTGGACAAGTTCCTGGAGGAAAGGTCCATAAACCACTATTAAAAGGGACCCAGGATAATCAATGCTTGACCCAGTACAAGCATTGTGGAACCTGTGTCTTTTGGGGATATTGCTAGGTACGTATGACCTAGATTGGCCACTGGTGGAAACAGGATACTGGGCTTGATGGACCTCGGTCTGACCCAGTATGGCATATCTTATGTTCTTATGTTCTTAATGTAATCTGATATAAGAGGTTATTCCTCTTCCTGAAGAGAGGATAACTCTCCTTTCCCTTCTCAGAGCCTGCCCATTCTGCTTTACCCTAGGCTTCCTGCAAGGACGGGTCTTTTGCTTGCTCTTCAGAAAAATTATTGAACTTGGAGAGCACCTCCTCCCCAAGAGCTTCGACTCCCCTTGGGGAAATCAACCCTTTCCACCCTCCTCTGAGCCCTGCTTTTTCTAGTCTTTACCCCTCTCTCTACCACGTCCGGGTTTCAAATGGGAACAACTCCCCATTACTGTGGACAGACTTTTCCTCTGGGGTATAGTCTCGGGAACGAGTGGCTACTAAAGCAGAGTGGAAGCTGGTTGAGTCCAATAATCCCTCTGAATCCCGGCCTAGGATTAATGGCATTGGGAGTCCGTTCACAATAGCCATTCCTAGTAGTTGTTGTTTGTTATTCCACGTGATTTTTTATCTCACAAACGGGGTATGTCCCCGTGGACACACCTCACTCATACGGGCTCTAGGTATCTACTCTACTTCTTACCAATCCCTAGGCTCTGGGCCAGATCTCAAGACATCAGAGACTGATTACCCCTAGTGTCTATGAGAGCTTCCATGTCCCATCAGTCTGGATCCCTTTTTTAAGGTGTCCACTCCAGCCTCCTGGGTCCCCTGTGAGTCCTACACCAGAGAAGGAACATTCCCCTTTTGGACACTCCCATTGGAAATAACCTGGTTCTCCGCACACAAAGCATTGTGGCTCTCTTTGAGACTCCTGAGTGGGTTTCTGCACTGTAGGGTCCTTAGGGTTATCCCAACTTCCCTTTGGCCTAGGGGGTCCTTTTCCCACAGGAATCCCTTGGAGTATCTCCTTTCTCCCTTCCCTGGGGACTCAGGGTCCTTGGGATTCCGAATTGAGAAAGTTCTCAGCCTCAGTTATGGACATGGGCCCCTATAGCCTCCGCCTACAGCCTCAGTTATGGACATGGGCCCCTGCCTAGATACCCATGCCCATACTTCCCTTGGCAAAATACAGAGAAATTGTTCTAGCACTATCTTCCTTATTGTGACAAGTCCAGAGTTCTTATCAGGTTCCAGCCATCTGGTGGCCAAATCAGATAATCTGTGGGCCACAGCCCTAGGCCTTTATCCTGGGTGAAATTCAGTAGCCCGAAAATGCTTTCGATAGTTCTCTGGGGATAGCCCCAATTGGTCCTGGATAGCCGCTTTCACATCATAATACTTTGCTGCTTGAGTATTGTCTAGGGACTGATAGGCTGCCTTGACTTCCCCCGTAAGCAGTGGTGCTAAATGCATGGCCCACTGGTCCAAAGACAACCCCACTTCTGTAGCCACCCTTTCAAATGTCAGAATGTATGCTTCAAGATTGTCTCCAGGACCCATTTTTGCTAAGGTGAGGGTCCAAATCCCCTCCAATCCTCCCGCTGCAACACATCCCTCAATTGAGCCTATCTCAGGTTTCAGTGTTCTCGCTGAACCAATCACCCCATCAGTGAGTTTCTTAAGCTCCTGAGTTTGTACCTCCAGTAGCTGGAAGAGTGGCTGGTTAAGTTGCATCTGAATTTCCAGTATCTGGACGATTCTCCAATCCATCACCTCATGCTGGAGTCGAGTCTGCTCTGCCATCCAATGAACCAGTTCTTCTGAAGTAATGAATGTAAAGCAAACAGAGAGAAAACAACCCAAGTGCAGGTCTTTAGGACCAACTGTCCTACCCCATCCCATGCTCGTACCTTCTGGGCAGACTGGTCTTATCGTTGTTAGTCAGTTGGCCTCGCTGGAATGGGCCTCTGCTGGATTCCTTCCTCATGGGATCAGCAGTTCTGCTCCAGCATGCTTTGGAGATCCCACTACTGATACTATTTGTTGCTCCATCTCAGGTCCAGTCCGATATTGTCCGTCTCCAGGTCCAACAGGCAGATGTCTGGTAGTTCTTTCAAATCCCTCCGGTCCTCCTGGCTTAGTCTGCTCTCCAAGAAGAGTCTAGGAATCACCACTTGATGGCCTCCCCTACCAGGAAGGTCTATCTCTGGGGTTCCCCTGTACGTTAGGGTGAGGGACCAGGTGGTCCCAAAGTTCACATGCAGTGCTGGGGTCTGCCCTCCCACTGGGCAACTGCCTCTCTCCCTGGGTCCAAAGTAGCCCTCACCAGGGTTTTCTGTAACAACACAAAATGTGAATGATATTCAAATTAGGCAAGAATATGCAAATGATGTCTTCCCAACATCCTTCCGTTTAGACAAACATATCCATTGAACATGTACAATAAATTCCCCCAGGTGTGGAATTACCTGGACGCCCTGCCACCTCCCACATAGCTGCTTGTTGCTACTACCACCCAATTCTGGTGGATTATCTATGAGTGTCTGGCTGAATATCCACGGGTGTCTCTTCAGGGACTAGCTGTTGCTCATTTCCCAGCTTCATCTCCTCCTCCCACTGGGGGTCCCCTCAATCCTCTCTATGGGGTCTAACTCCATGGGGTTCTGGGCCAAGTCCCTCACCTCCCTTTCCACCTCTCTCTCATCCCAGGTATTGTCAGGGAGCTGAGCCCTACGTCTCCTGGCCAGGTAGGGAGTAGGTGTTCGGGACCTTCCTCGACTCCTGGGTGTCCTTGTCTGCCACTTCAGGAGGCCCCTCCTAGATGGGTCCACACCTCCAGAACTGGGGCTGGCTGGGGTCCTCCGGAATCCTGCAGTGACAGGATGTAAACCCTGTCACAACGATGCAAATATTCCACATTACGAACCACCACACAGGAAAAAGATTTCGGCATCATTGTGGATGACACGTTGAAACCCTCCACCCAGTGTGCCGTGGCAGCCAAGAAGGCAAATAGAATGCTAAGAATCATAAGGAAAGGAATGGAGAAAAAAACCAAGGATATTATAATGTCTCTGTATTGTTCCATGGTGCGATTGCACCTTGAAAATTGTGAAAATTGTGGTCATCATATCTTAAAAAGGATATAGCAACATTAGAAAAGGTACAGAGAAGAGCCAGCAAAATGGTAAAAGGGATGGAAGGATACCTCTATGAGGAAATATTTAAAAGGTTAGGGCTTTTCAACTTGGAAAAGAGATGGCTGAGGAGAGATATGATAGAGGTCTATAAATTAATGAATGGAATGGAATGGAACGGGTAAACGTAGATCGGTTGTTTATGCCATCATAAAGTAGAAAGACTAGAGGACATGCAATGAAGCTACAACATAACCTATTTAAGACCAATAAGAGAAAATATTTTTTCACTCAACACATAATCAAACTCTGGAATTCGTTACCGGAGGATGTAGTAAAAGCTGTTAGTGTAGCTGGGTTTAAAAATGGTTTTGACAAGTTCCTAGAGGAAAGGTCCATAAACCATTATTAAAGAGGACTTGGGAAATCCACTTCTTGCCCTGGGACAAGCACTGTGGAACCTGTGAGCCTTTTGGGAACCTGCCAGGTACTTATGACCTAGATTGGCCACTGTTGAAACAGGATACTGGGCTTGATGGACCTTGGTCTGACCAAGCTGGGCATTTCTTATGTTCTTAAAAATCATCAAAAACTTGATTAAGACACCAACAGGCCTCAGCACCAGCAAAAAAAGTACCCAAATTGTGGGTTACTATGGAAGTGGTGACTGAACTCTGTGGAAAAATAAAAACTTGAGGCAGTCCCGTGCAACAGCGGCAGTCAAGAAGTGATGCAAATGCATGGTGAAAACTTCCAAAAGCTTCAGAAGGATTATAAACTGGGAAGCTGTTTCTCATGCTGGGCTCCATTGACATCACCCATCTGTGAGGGCTTTTTTTCCTGCTTGTCCTTGGAAAATATTAGCTTCATAAGCTGAATTCAATATGTGCGACATTGCACAGAAACTTCTAAAAATGTATATACTCTAACTTCAAAGCTCTAAAAATGTCAGTGGATCATCTCAGACTCAATCCATTTCAGAAAATTCTATCAGTTTTAGCGTGGCTTCTACCACATTAAAGAGAAAAATGCTGGTATCAACAAGATGCTTTTTGTTTCTGCTCATCAAATCATTCAAAGAAACTGATAACCAATCTTTATAGAATGTGGAAGTCAGATATACTATGAATCTATTATTTTACTGGCACTCTTGGGGTAGACTTATCATCTGGAAACCATTTCACATGGTGGATTTGACTTTCATGTGGAGTATCATAATGCACCCTAGATAGGAATCTAAAATAAATTATATGGCATAAAACCTTCTTCTTGCTGGAATTTAATGTTCCCATGGTGCAATAATTTTGAAAATTGTATCACTTTATCTATAAAACCTCAACTACTTGAGCTGAAGTAGTTGTCTGATTGGATGCTACACAGTCTATTAGTAGGGATTAATTTATATGAACCTCTAGTTTACCTGGAACACTTTTTCAATTCAGCAGTCTAAACTGACAACTTTATCCTCTGTGCATAATATCCCTCCCAACATTTGCTTATCAGTTTTGTAAAGCAGCTCCAGAAAGCAGGCATGCCTCTCATCCTCCCAAGACAGGACTGTGCTCGTAGAATCAGACTTTAAAGAGGCAGACACAGTCACTCGTGTCTCTTGGCGGCCTCATACAGCATATGATTTTTCAGTGACAGTTATACTCTTTTCCATATTTATTCATGCATTGTTTATGTATTAATAAAATATGAAATATCTCTTTGAAGCAAATACAGTAAAGTACTAAATCAGACCTATGCATAAGGTGAAAATTGCAATACTAGCTGTTATCAGAAGTAACAATAGAAAATAGGAAATGGAAGTGTAGAATGGCCTTCCAGTGGAGACAGTAAAGACAAAAGCAGTAACAGAATTCAAGGAGGTATAGGATAAGCACAAAGGATCCTTGTTGGTTAAGAAGTGAAGGGAAAGCCAATGATCAACTGCAGCCTATGCTCTCCACCAAATAGAAGCAAACTAGGGGGCTCTTTTACTAAAGTGTGCTAAGCAGTTAGCATGCGTGATGCATAAGGGGCCACAGAAGCTGTTACTATGGGGGCATGACAGTTATCTAGTGCTGATTTGCATACTAACTACCAGTCAAACATTGGGGTGTAAATGAAAGAGCTAAGGGCAGAGAATGTGTAGAGAGCACATTGCAGTTAGTGCAGGAGACATGTCACACGCTGTCAATGTTACAATTAGCACGGATGCAACTAATGTCACTTCAGTAGATGGAATTAGGTGCACACCATGGTAATTGCACCGTGTTTTAGGGTATGCATCTGCATGTTAATTTCTGGGAGCATGCTGCCATGCCAAGGAGGCTTTGCATTTAACACACATTAGTTTTAGCGCTAAATGTATGTTAAGTGCAAAAACCTAATGTACTTTAGCAAAAGAATCCCTAGGCAGATTAGATAGGTCTTTATAGTCCTACCTTGCTGTCAGTTTTTGTGTTTCATAGGAAACCTATTACCCCTCGATTGCACATTATATTCTGACTGAAAAAACTTAGCCAGTTATCATTTGCATAAATCTGTGAGTTTTGATAGTATTTGACTTAAGTAAATAGAGAGCAGCAGCCTGATCTTTCTAAACACATAAAAAAGATAGCCCTCCAAACACTATCTTATGTTTTCTACAAAGACAGCTACATTTACTCAAATCTCCTAATCTACCTTAACTGGGAATTTTTTTTATCATGATGCACAGCACCATGAACATCTTTCATGCAAAAGGAAAAGAGATTAAGGAAAACTGAAAAAAGAATAGAACTAAAAGTGCAATGGCATTAAATAGCTAAGAAGTAATATCACATATTTCCTTCAAAGAATTGTTGTCAAGTGCCCCGCAGTCAATGTTGGGCAGTAACTTTTCTAAAGTAACATTAAATCATTATCTGCTGACCTCCTTTGAGGTTCTTTATTAGCTCATTTCTCTTATATTTGGTCTTGGGTAAACTACATCCGTCAATGGTGCACTTCTCCAAGAAATTAATGATGTCATAGGGGGTGATATGTTATCTTGAGAAGGAAAAGGCTATTAACACAAAAACGAACACAGCTGGATGTGAAAGTCAATATGAGCCATGGAGAGGATTGTGATTGGGAGCAGAGGGACAAATTGTTTCTTTGGGCCGATGTGGAGAAGAGTGAGGTTGGAAGACATCAAAAGACTATATTCTTCCTAGGAACCTTTGATAATTTACTTTGAATTTTGCAGAGGATTAAACTTCCTGCTACAGTGGAATCTTTGGAAGAAGTTTGTCTTAGTCCTGTTATGCACTCACCACTTCTTCCACTAGCCAGAACTCTGTGTTCCTTGTTGTTAACTCCAGATAGTTTGAATGGAGTTGGAGGAAACAAATCTCAGGGTCTGGTGGATAACAACAAAGAGAATCTCTTTGCAGCTTTTAATGGTAGTAACTCCCAAGGTATTGAAATTGGGCAAGTGAAGTTTTGACCATCTAAGAGGGAGGATAGGTCTCTAATCTCTATTGGGAAAGATCTGAAGCTGGTGGTTTTCCTAACTGTTCTGGTTTTGATGCCCCTCACTCTTTTAAAACCCCCAGGAAGGTAACTAATCTTGATATATCGTGAATAGTGGCTAAGATGGAATCTGCAATCACTTCCTGCCTACCACAGTTATGTACTTTTACTAAGTTCAGAGAAAATTGGAAGATAAAGCCAACATAATTGAAAACATTGAACAGTCTAATGTTGGTTAAAGGGAATTCACTTCTTGAGAATAAAATATAAAGATTAGAAAATGCTTATCGTGTAAAACAGTTGAGGTTTTTAAATTGTCTTTACTGCAGTATGATTTTGGCTATGAAAATGTTAAGAAATATTTTGTAGGAGTTTTGCATTTAGACCCAGTTTCTCTTGCTGGGATGGAATGGGTTTATTATATTTCTTGGTCAATCAAACACTTGCCTTTTAGATCAACTCAGGAGGAGAGAGGGGAGTTAATTGAGATCTTGGAGACCTCTATTCAGGAGACAACCAACCATGGGACAGTGGTTGCCACCTTTAGGGATCTCTCAGACAGGGATTTCGTATTAACTTCCTTTTATAAAGATCGTTTGGCTACTTTCCATGCATGTTAAGTTTACATATTTCCTGAGCCCTCTCATAGAACCCTGGAGATTCAGAGAGCTTTTTTACATTTCTGATCTAGAGCTTTGGCTTGGGCATGGTCTTCTTCCCAAAATATCCTTGATCTTGTATGATTAAATTCTCTGGTAAAGATTATGCTTTCTTTGAACTCTTCTACTACTATTACTACTATTAAACATTTATAAAGCACTGCAAGGCATACACAGTGCTGTATAAACACAGATAGAGACAGTCCCTACTCTTCAGAGCTTACAATCTAATCAAGACAGACAAGACAAAAGATAGGGATAAGGATAGAATAGGGAACGGTAAGGAAACACAAGGAAATAAGGGATCAGGATCCAAAAGCAGCCTCAAAGAGATGAGCCTTTGAAAATGCTGATTTGTAGGCAGAAGATGCAAACTGAATGCCAAGAATAGGATTAAGTTAAGAAGTGTTTGTTTTGTCTACTGTCTGGTGGTTATTTATTTGGCTGATCAATGTACCCTAAGGGGTATACTTTCATTTATTTTTGCTTATTTCTTATATGCATTGCATTGACACACTCCTTTTGAATATTTTATTTTATTTTCTTCTTTTGTTATATTTGATTGAAACTCAATAAATAAAGTAAAAAAAATTTGAATGTGAAGCAGATGGAGTTATAGTTATTGGAGGGGGAGGTGCCCAGACCCATGTTACAGAAAGTTGCATCTGATGTGGTAGAGTCAAAGGGGGTTATGTTGTAGCCTGGAGGTATGGTTGCATTCTGTGGTACGGTTGCAAGATCATGTTTCTCAAATTGTGAGTGCCTCCTTCTGCACTCTTTATAATGATACGTCAACTGGGGGTCTACTTGTCAGAAGAGTATCTAACAGCAGCAACTTGTGCTTTGATTCTTCCTCATCTGGACTATTGCAATGTGCTGCTAATAGGAAGTGGGGTGAGAGATATGCAGCGCTTGCAATTGGTACAGAATACAGCTGCCAGATAGATAAAGGGCCTCCACAAGGTTGATCATGTGACCCCTGTTCTTATTGATCTGCATTGGCTGTCTGCTGGGTTTCAAATCATAATTAAAGATCATCTTGTTAGTGTTTAAAGTATTATGGGGAATGCGTCCAAGCTATTTTAGAGGGAAATTGCAACCTATATGCTAAATCGGGCTTTGTGATCTCAAACAAAAGAGTTTTTAGTGGTTCCAAATGTGAAAGAGATGCACAAAGTTTGTTATAGGTCCTGTGCTTTTTCCATTTAAGCTCTAATCCTTTCGAATCTGCTCCCTGATGAGTCAAGGTTGGAACAAGCTTTCAGTGTTTTTAGACAGTTTAAAAATATGCCTTTTCTGACCAGCATTTGGGTATAGATGACTGATGGTGGGAAGCTTGGAACTATAGTTATGTATTTTATGGTAGATATTATCTTTTATTGTCAATGAGTCAATATTCAAAAAGGTTTAGCAGGATAGCAGGTCCTGCTAACCAGCTAAACCCCACTCTGCCCAATATTCAGCAGTACCAACCGGTTAGTTCTGCTGAATATCCCCACAAACTGCCTTAGAAATGTGTGGTCAGTTTCAGGGAAGACTGTCGGCAGAGCTGGGGAGCTCCTGGCAATTATTCAGTTGGCAGTGAAATTCAGCTGCTAACTAGATAGGCCATTTGCATAAAGTTAAGACAGGCCAATGGCTGTCCTAACTTCATGGGATTTTGCTATCCAGTTAGTGGATGAATACCGCCACCAACCCTATAGCAAAACTGTGGTAGTCAAAACAGGTTATTCAGCACCAGATGCCAATTAGGCCCTTGTACTGAATATCCACTTTCATTTTTGACTGCAGTGGTCAAGCGCTTTAGCAGCCTGACTGTCGGAGTCTGTCTACCCCCATGTATTTTTATATATTTTGTTTGTAACGCACTATGAGCTTTTAGGGATATGTGGTATAAACAT
The DNA here is from genome assembly GCA_033557465.1 of Ichthyophis bannanicus. Classification (NCBI taxonomy): domain Eukaryota; kingdom Metazoa; phylum Chordata; class Amphibia; order Gymnophiona; family Ichthyophiidae; genus Ichthyophis; species Ichthyophis bannanicus. The sequence goes on along the minus strand of CM066040.1, from coordinate 170,107,575 downwards.
GGAAATAAATAGATATAAGCCTCCTCGTGTGACGTTTTCCACAAGAAGTCTTGAGAACTGGAGTTCTCTGCTGGCAACATATTTACTATACTTTGATTTGAAATGAAACAGAAAATTTGAACAGAATTGTATGTTTCCTTTCTTTTTCATTTTAGAAATGAAACAAAAGAAAAATGAAGAAAAGCAGGTTCATATATTGCTTTGTTCACACTGGCACCCCCCCCCCCCCCTCTATTCCACCACCAAAGTTTTAGAAAGAAGCCTCGGAGGCTTGGCCACATCATCCCCAAACCTTTAACCCCATCTTCATCATCCATGTGGTCAAAATGGAACAGAAGTGACCGCTAGCCACTTCTGTCCCACTGATGTGGTAATCCAAAATGAAGCCCATTGACCTGAAGCCAATACAATTTTGGACTACTGTGTTAGCTTGGCAGGAGACCTGAGGATCACTCATGCCCTGCTTTGGCAGATAGGGTAAAATGCTGGGTAGAGTTGGGTGTAGGGTTCAGGGAGATATGGGCAAACCCAAGGGCACTTTTTAAAAGTCTTGTCAGTAAGGTAGAAACATGAGGGACCTTGGCCAGACATCAATATTAATTTCATTTAGATTATTTTGGCTTTTTTTTTCTTTTTTCTTTTGTTTCCCTTATTTTACATAAACAAAACAACATGATATAGACAAATGAAACAAAACAAGAAGTAAAACACTAAGATGTTTTCATGTACATCCACAGCAATGATCAGAAGTTTTCCCATGAATAAATTAATGTTTACACACATAAACAATGTGGTCTGATTTTCTGAGGACAAGCAGGACAAAGGATGGATGTTCTTAAAAGAAGCAGTGGCATATTCAATGTACACAATAAAAAAAGAAACAACAAAACATGAACTAAAGAAATAGATGGAACATGACCATAGACTAAAAATGGGCAGGCAGGACAGCTTACAAAGAAAAGAACAGCAGTGTAGCCAGTGGCACATGTGAAGGTATTTCCGGTTTACAGGGTAGATTGCATACTACTAGATCCTAGGATATATTTTTGTTTGTTTTGTTCCATTTAGAATGCATGTAATAGTTTTAGTACACACAGAAACCATTTAGCATGCATGAAATAAAATGAAAAAGAAAAATAAACAAAACAGAAAACATAAACATTGAAAAATGAAACAAAAAGCACTGTGGGAATTGCCTTGTGAAAGAACAAGTGAAAGAAGATTCTTCTTTGCCATTTGAGGTGTCAATGCTGCAGTGAGGGAGAAAATAGATTGAATAAAAGGAAAAAAAGGTATTTTGTTTAATCAAGACTTTATATACTGCCTTTCACAAGTGAATCAAAGTGGCTTACAATTGCTGCTATGCAAAAGAGCAGTATTACATGGGTAGTAGAGAACTAGATAGGAGTAAGAGAAAGCTATAGCCAGGGCTGGCCCAACCATTAGGCAAACTAGGTAGTTACCTAGGGCATCAGCTTCCAGAAGGTGGCACAGAGCACGGCATTCAAAGCTAAACAATAGATTCTGACAGCCAGAGAGTCATAAGGCTTAAGGTTTGTCTAGGGTGCCAACACCTTGAACCAAGTCTGGGGCTGGCTCTGGCTATAGCACAGCCTCAAGAAAATCCTACCTGTTACCAAAACCACCCCCTCAGCCAGGATATAAGTTAAGGAAAAAAAGCAAGGGGGCATATTCAATGACAGCAGCTAGGCTAGTGAAAAGTACCTAGCTGCTGCCATTTTATTTATAACCAGATATTCAACAATGGAAAAAATCTGGTTTCCGATGCTAAATATCCAAGCTCACCAGATAATGAAATTGCTATCCAAATAGTGGTGATATTCAGCTGCTAACTGGATAGTGAAAACCAGCTAAAGTTAGGACAGCTATTCCGTTGACCTAACTTTAGCTATCCAGTTAGCAGCTGAATATCACTGCTGTCACTAACCTTGCTCCACTCACAGGTATTTTTTCAGCAGTCTGTGGAGATATTCAGTGGCACCAACCAGCTAGTACAATGAATATCATGCTGATTGCATTTCAGCTGGTTAGCAGGTCAGCTAGCTGGCTAAAATGCTTTGAATATCAGCCCCCATAGGTCATTAGGTATGTCTTGAACTTTGTAAATGATGTTTCTATCCATAGGAAGCGGGATATGGAATTCCAAAGAGATGGTGCTAGATAAAAGAAAGCTGAATGGCAAGAAATCTCCAGCCTTATTGCAAAAGAAGGAGGGACTGTCTTCATTTTGTGAACGAAGCATGTATGGAATAAGCAAGTCAATAGATAGACAGGTTGGCCAGAAAGAAGATTTCTATGTCATGATCAATACTGTGTATTTAATTCTCTCTATATTAATATATCTGTTTATTTATTTATTAGTAGCATTTGGTATAACACCCTTAAATCAAAGGCTGTCAGAACGGTTTACAATCCAGATAAAACTGCCTCATGGATGAATACATAAATAAAATGACAATAAAACAATAAACAAGAAAACATAGGAATTAATCATAAAAAGATATGACAACAATTAATACCTAATACATTGGTTAATAACATAAAATATCAGACCAATATTAACTGCCACTGTCCATTAATCTAAGGGCAAAGTTTTTATTGAACAACTATTCAATAATTTCTAGTTTATTTTTGAATAGAGTTAATTGGCAGTTGGTGATTTTCCTTCATTAGCCGGGTAAGATGGTCATATTTGTGGGAGTAGATGATAAGTTTCACTACTGTGTTTTGGATGTTTAATAGATGCTTTATTATGGATATATTTTTTCACATCCTGACCTTCCATGCTAGCAGATCATTATGTTTTGTTTCCAGTTACCGATTAAGGAGTGGAAGAGAAAGTGAATGGGCAGTCCCCCCAGGGTCCAAGCCTAGAGGGGACCCCATTGAATGTCTTAGTAAGAGTATAAGTAAACGGTAGGGAGATGTGCATTCATTAGAAAAAATGGTAAAATACAATAAATGAGGCCATTTTAGATTTCTTCCCAATAAATAAGCCTAATGAACAAGGGTCCTGAATGACTCAAAAATTCAGTTGTTTTCAGTGTCATTATAGTCTGTGGGGCTAGGAAAACAGCACGTGTTCTTGCTTGGTCAATATGAGACTCAATGGGAATCAAAACCATGTGCCTTGGACATGACAACTAAAGACTTTCTGCTGAAGCACCAGGAGCTATATGGGCAAAAAAAGGCCAGCGAATAACTATCCTTTGGATAGCAGAAGGAGCAATATGACCCTGGAGATGCCTATTGGATTAACATTTGGTTGCTAATCAAGGACACACCCCATATTGGTCCAGTGGCCTCCTCCAGGGGCATGTCTTGCCTTCTGCTGACCAGATCACTCCCGGAACCCCAAAGGGTTCCAAGGATGATTCGGTAAACTACAGACTGGTGAGCATGATGTTAGTATCAGACAAAATGGTAGAAACCATTATAAAGAATAAAATTACCAAACATGTAGATAGTCATGGTTTAATGGGAGAAAGCCAACATGGATATAGCCAAAGAAGATCTTGTCTTACTAATCTGTTATTTCTCTTTTGAAGGTGTGAATAAAACAGGTAGATAAAGATGAGCTGGTTGATATCGTGTATCTGGATTTTCAGAAAGACTTTGACAAGGTCCCTCATGAGAGACATTTGGTAAAATTAAAAAGTCATGGATAGGAGGTAGTGTACTATTGTAGATCAGGAACTGGTTAAAAGATAAAAAGCAGAGAGTAGGGCTAAATGACCAATTTTCTCAATGGAGAAAGGTGAATAGTGGAGTACCCCAGGGATCTTTGCTGGGCCCGCTGCTTTTTAACACATTCATAAATCACCTGGAAATGGGAATAATGAGCGAAGTGACCAAATTTGCAAATGACAAAATTATTCAAAGTTGTTAAAACACAAGAAGATTGTAAGAGGACCTTAATAAACTGAAAGACTGGATGTCCAAATGGCAGATGAAATTTAATGCTGAGAAGTGCAAAATTATGCATCTTAGAAAGAACAACCCAAACTACTGTTATACGATGAAAGGTTCCACATTAGGAACCACCATTCAGGAAAAGGATTTAGGTGTCATCATAGAAAATAAACTGAAACCCTCTGCCAATGTGCAGTGGCGGCCAAGAAAGCAAATAGAATGCTAGGAATCATAAGAAAAGGAATGGAGAATAAAACTAAGGATATTATAATGCCTCTGTATCGTTCCATGGTGCGACTGTACCTTGAATATTGTGTGCAATTTGAATGTACCCGGCTTCACCCCTCACCAGCAACAGAACCTGGATTCTTGGGCTTCATTCCTTCACTCAAAGCAATGGGAGAGAGAGTAATAATACGTAATAAAACAATTCACACACACAGAATTAGTTTAAAAACACCTGGGCCACATTAAGAAGCATGGGTATACCAGAACACCTGATCGTACTCTTGCACAATCTGTACATTGATCAAGAAGCAACAGTTCAAACGGAACAAGGAGAAACAGAATGGCTTAAAATAAGCAAAGGTGTAAGACAAGGCTGCATACTTTCCCCCTACCTGTTTAATTTATATACAGAACAAATCATCAGAGAAGCAGGATTGAATGAAGACAACAGAGGTGTGAAGATTGGTGGAAGACTCATCAACAACCTTCGCTATGCTGATGATACCACATTACTGGCTGAAAGTGAAGATGATCTGAAACATTTGCTTCTCACATTCAAAGAACATAGTCTCAAAATGGGCCTGCACCTTAATGTAAAGAAGACAAAGTTCATGACAACTGGCATAATCAACAGGTTCATCGTTGAAAGAGAAGAAATTGAAATTGTGAACAACTGTAACCTACTTGGATCAACTATCAATAAAGAAGCAACAAGCAGTCAAGAAATTAGACGACACATTGCTCTTGGCAGAATGACTGAAAGACCCAGATAAGATTCTCAAGAGCAGAGATGTCTCTCTCCATACAAAGATTCAACTTGTTCAAGCCATGGTATTTTCAATAACATCATATGGATGTGAAAGCTGGACAGTGAAAAAGATAAGAAGAAAATTGATGCCTTTGAACTATGGTGCTGGCGGCGAATACTGTGTATACCATGGACTGCCCAAAGAACAAACCAGTCGGTACTAGAGGAGATCAAACCTAAGCTTTCTTTAGAAGCTCAGATGACAAGACTTCGACTTTCATACTTTGGACACATCATGCGAAGAGAGAGATCTTTAGAGAAAGACATCATGCTTGGCAAGATAGAAGGTCAACGCAAAAGAGGAAGGCCAGCAATGAGATGGATCGATACAATAACAGCAGCTACGGGTACCAGTCTGTCAACAATGAGCCGCCTGACTGAAGACTAAACACAATTTAGGATAGCTATCCAAAGGGTCGCCATGAGTCGACTCCGACTCGACGGCACTTGACAACAACAACTCTTAAGGCCTTAAGGGAAGGGAGTCCACAGTCCTGCAAATTCAAGCAGTTCATGTAAATCCCCTTCCACCTGGCTAGACCATAGCACCTTTTTTATTGATAGAAAAACTGCATTGTCAGCACCACATTTGTTGCAAGTCTTGTTATGGGACAAAGTAAGCAGAGACATATTGCTTAGCTGAATTAGAAGAAACAAAAATATTCTGTCCCGTTCTGCTAAACATGGCCTTGGTTTTAGGTACACATATCTCTCCAGGCTGCTAGTGAATTCTAAGCCATTCTTCATATTAACTCTTTCAAAGGTCTCTCGTACCCCATTTCAAGTTCCTCTCAACACAATTCTGGTCACCATATCTTAAAAAGGATATAGCAGAATTAGAAAAGGTACAGAGAAGAGCCACCAAAATGGTAAAGGGGATGGAAGGATACTCCTATGAGGAAAGGCTTAAAAGGTTAGGGCTCTTTAACTTGGAAGAGAGACGTCTGAGGGGAGATAGATAGAGGACTATAAATTAATAAATGGAGTAGACTGGATAAACGTAGATCAGTTGTTTACTCCATCAAAAAGTAAAAAGACTAGGGGACATGCAATGAAGCTACAATGCAGCCCATTTAAGACTAATAAGAGAAAATATTTTTTCACTCAATGTGTAATCAAACTCTGGAATTTGATATTAGAGGATTTGTTACTAGAGAATGTAGTAAAAGCTGTTGGTGTAGCTGGTTTAAAAAAAACATTTGGACAAGTTCCTGGAGGAAAGGTCCATAAACCATTATTAAAGAGGACTGGTTAATCCAATCCTTACCCCAGGATAAGCATTGCGGAATCTGTGTACCTTGTTGGGAACCTGACAGGTATTTATGATCTGGATTGGCCACTGTTGGAAACAGGATTCTGGGCTTGATGGATCTTGGTCTAACCCAGTATGGCATTTCTTATGTTCTTATTCACTGGGTTCTACCTTAACTGTATGCTCCTGTGGCTTCAGCTATAACAGCCTCTGTCCCTGAGAGTCATGGGGGTTTCATCTCCAGTGAGCTTGATAGTAAGATAGAATAGGGTCACATTGGGAGGGAGCAGGATAAGCAGGAGTCACTTCACCTACCATGACAAGTAGCCAAATACACTCATACTAGCTTCACCTCTTCCATATCCCATGACAAACGATATCATCATGAATCAGAAATTGGCACCATTACCTTGCCATTTCTCTCTTAGATTTCAGAGATTGAGAAGCTTGTATTAGAAAGGTGCAGGCTTCAGAGGGAAAGAGTGAAAATTACCAGCCTTAAAGATAGAAAGCAAAGAATACACAGAGAGCGTAATTCCATCCCAGATGTACAGTCCCTCTGTATGTCCGGTTTGAACTGGATGTTCAGAGGGGATCATGATTCTGATCCCGCGAGGCACATCTAGCCCCATGGGACCAGAATCGCGAATAGCCCTGTATGTGCAGGCCGGGACTGCGATTCAGCCTGGCTTACACGTACAGGAAAAGCTCAACTAACTCAGTCAGGGCTTTACAATGGAGCTGTGGCGCCATGTCATCTGGTTGCCATGGCACCATTGTAAAGCCGTGATCCCGGCCACCGGCTTAACAAAGGCTTTCCCCACAGCCCGACCCTCGATCCGGCCTCCTAAGGCCAGAGTCAGGCTGCGGGGAATGTCCTTGGGCCCCCCTGCCCCATCTGCGCCCCGGGCCCACCGAAAAAAAAAACATCCAGGGAAGTTATTCCACCTCAGATGTGGAATAATTTCCCTGCACAAGTCGCCAGCCCTGGACGTACAGGGTCGACATTAGAATTGGCCCTGTACTTCCAGGGCCAGCAACCGCCCGCCGCCTGCCCTAGCTCTGCCCCCAATCCGCCCCTTCTCTGCCCCCGTCTAACTTCCCCATACAACCGGTGGGGAAGTTAGATGCTGGCAGGGAGGGCACAAATAGCGGGGATGGACCTCCTGCTATTCATGGGACAGAATTGGGCCCAGAGGGGCTAGGCACTGATTGATTTTGTGTATCAGAGAAAGTCAAGCTCTGTGATGCAGAGCAGACAGATTCCTTAATAGAAGCTCGATAGAAAATAAACCAAAAAGAGCACAGCAGAGACAGGACTGAAATAGAGGGTTATGCAAGACAAACAATTGAGTAGGTGTGTGTGAGAGTCACTTCACTTGTTAGAGTATGGCACACTTTGTAGGTCCATACAGACTGCAAACTGACTGGTTCTGTTTCAGTATCCACTTACCTTCTACTCAAATACTAAATATGGTGTGTATACCGTGTTGTACATTAACAGTAACATGATTAGACATTCCACTATATATAGAAATTGTTTCCCTCACATTGAATCATGTCAATGCCTGGTAGAGGTAGGCATGGGAGTGGAGGAGTAGCCAAATGGTTAAGAACACTGGCTCGGGAACCCAGAGACCAGGGTTTGATTCCCACTAGCACTCCTTGTGGACTTGGGCAAGTCACTTAACTCTCCATTGTCTCAGAAAAATCCAGGTTATCAATGTCCCTGTTTAATGTATATTACCAAGTTTAAGTTTCAATGTAAACCACTTTGATTGAAATGATAAAGTAGTGTATAAAACCTGTTAAATAAATAAATAAAAATTGTGGGAGAAGCAGTGGAGGAAAGGGAGTTGGAGATGGCTTGCCATATGGAGTCAGTTTGTAAATATGCCCTGGTCATTGTAAGTAAAGCATAGTTACTCACCTGTAACAGGTGATCTCCAGGAACAGCAGGAATCAGTCTTCATATATGAGTGAACATCACCGACAAAGCCCAAGTGGGAATACTTCCCAGCATCCAATAGGAAAGCCTTTGGGAGAACTCCTCTATGCTTGCATGCCTGCCTTCCCAACTCCTCTCCTCAGCTGAGAAGGAGAAGAAAATAAAAGAACCCTTCAATTCCCAGGGGAGGAGGGTGGGATGTGAAGACTGATTCTTGCTGTTCCCAGAGATGATCTGTTACAGGTGAGTAACTACACTATTTCCAGGAACAAGCAGGAATGCAAGCTTCACATATGGGACTCACTAGCTCCCAGGTACCAGACTAGTATGGTGGGGAGAGTAGTGCAATCCCCGAGACAGAAAATGTGTAGCCGAAGAGTCTGGAAGGGTTGTGGGCAATTGGACTTGATTCCAAGAGGTGATACTGCCTCAGTAATAGTCTGGTATCTTGTAGAAGTCTGGGATGGAGGGTAGGAGTTGAGTTTAAGTTCTAAAGAGGTGCTGGAGTATAGCTTGGCCAAAGACAGTGTCCTGATGGGAGTTTCTGTCCAGACAGTAGTGTGCAGCAAAATTATGAATGGAGGACTAGGTAGCTGCCAAACAGATGTCCTCAATGGCTACTGAATGGAGATTAGCAACAGAGGTTGTCATAGCCCGCACAAGATGAGCACTGACATGACCCTCCAATGAGAATCCTGCTTGTGCATAAGCAAAAGAAATTCAATCTGCTATCCATTTAGTTAGAGTACGTTTCATCACTGGTAGGCCCAGGTGGCTAGGATCAAAGGAAATGAATAATTGAGAGGATTTTCTGTGATCTTTAGTTCTATCCAAGTAGTAGGCCAGTACTCGTTTACAGTCTAAAGTGTGTAGTGCTGTCTCAGCCCAAAACACATGTGATCTAGGGAAGAAAATCCAGAGGATTACCGACTGGTTTAGATGGAAAGAGGAAACCACCTTCGGGAGGAAGGTGTGGATGGGTAAGGAGAACCACCTTGTTGTGGTGGAACAGACTATAGGGAGGATCTGCCACTAGAGCTTGTAGCTCACTGATGTGGCGAGCTGAAGTGAGGGCTATAAGGAAGATGACCTTCTAAGATAGAAACTTCAGGGAAGTGGTGGCTAAAGGTTCAAAAGGTAGCTTTAGAAGTTGCGCCAGAACCACATTCAGATCCCAGGCCACCAAAGGTGGCTTAATAGGTGGCTTGAACAGTAGGAGTGTGCTACTAAGGAGTGTGAGGAGATAGGTTGTCCATCCACTGGTCTGTGAGAGGCCAAAATGGCACTAAAAACTAACTCAGTGAGAATTCACCTAAGACCTGTCAAGGATAAGTGAAGGAGATACTGTAGAAGCAACTCTACCAGGCAAGATAAGAGGTCAATGTCCTTTGGGAAGCACCAGAGGGCAAACCTACACCATTTGAGGACATAAGATTGCCTGGTGGAATCCTTACAAGATGCAAGGAGGACATCCTTGACTGCCTGTGGTAGGTCGAGGTCGGCAAGCACTAGCCCTTCAGCAGTGAAGATTGGGATGGAGTAGCATCCTGTGGTCCTGAGAGATCAGATCGGCTGCACATCCCAGGTTGAGTGACTGAGTCTGCACAAGGTGAAGAAGCAGAGGAAAACCATGATTGCTGGGGCCAAAAGAGGGCTATGAGAATCATTGAGCCCCTGTCGGCCTGCAGCTTAAACAGCATCTTGGGTATCAAGGGGATAGGAGGGAATGCGTAGAGCAGCCCCTGACCCCAATTGAGATGGAAGGTGTCCGGGGCTTGTTGGTGCAGCGAAGGAAACCCTGGAGCTGAAGAGTGGAAGCTGTGTGTTTTGCAGAGTGGCAAAAAGATCTTATGACTGGGGTTCCCTATGTTTGGAAGATCTGAGCAGCTATCTCACGATACAAGGTCCATTTGTGTGGACAAAGGATATGGCTTACCTTGTCTGCTAGAACATTGAGTTCACCTGGGAAGTACACCACTCTGAAGTGAATGCGGTGAGAGATGGCAAAGGACCATAGGTGAATAGCTTCCTCACAGAGGGGATGGGACTCTGTTCCCCCCTGTTTGTTTATGTAGAACATGGCAACTTGGTTGTCCATTCTCACTAAAATAGGTTTCCCCGATAGTTGGGGTTGAAAAACCCCAAAAGCATTTGTCAGTGACTGTAGTTCTAGCAGGTTGATCTGCAGATTCCTGTCGTGTCCACAGTCCTTATGTGGTCAGGTCATTCAGATGCGCCCCCCCCAATCCAGCTTGGAGGCATCAGTCATCAGGGTGCATTGAGGTGGAGGCATCTGAAAAGGTGACCCAACTAGTAGGTTTTGTGGGAGACACCACCACTGAAGGGACTTGATCATTTGAGGGGTGATGTGGATTCTGTCTCTGAGAGGACCCTTTGCTTGTGTCCATTTAGAAGACAGAGTCCACTGCGCTTGTTGCATGTGTAGTCAAGCTTTGGGGATGACATGGACCATGGAGGCCATGTGTCCTAAGAGTCATAGCATCTCTCGAGCTGTTACTCAGCTTTGCTGTTGTACCCCTTTTGCCAGCTCAATGAGGTGAGCACAGTAATCCTATGATAGGAAAGCTTGGGCACGTTGAATGTCTAAGAGCACTCCGATAAACTCCAGACTTTGGGTTGGAGAGAGGTGGGACTTTGGGAAGTTTATGACAAAGCCCAGGAATTGGAGCACTGTGATGGTGTGATGCAGCGAGAGTCTTACCTCTTGAAGGGAATCTCCCTTGACCAGTCTAAGTAAGGAAAGATGAATACCCCCAAGGTGCGTAGGTAGGCAGCAATGACTGCCATGCATTTTGTGAAGATCCTTGAGGCAGAGGCTAGACCGAAGGGGAGAACCCGGTATTGATAATGGTTTCCCTGAAACATAAAGTGCAGATACTGTCTGTGCAAGGGAAGGATCAGTAAATGCGTGTATGCCTCTTTTAGGTCTAGAGAACATAGCCAATTGTGTCTCTGGAGGTATGATAGAAGAGTTTCTAGTGAAATCATTTTGAATTTTTCTCAGACCATGAACTTGTTTAGGTCTCTGAGATCCAAGATGGGCCTAAAGCCTTCTGTTTTCTTTGGAATGAGAAAATATGAAGAATAGAAGCCCAACTTTTCTTGAGGAGGAGGAACTCTTTCTATGGCACCCTGGCACAACAGGGTAGTATCCTCTTGTTCTAAGAGATTGCTTTGAAGGGGTTGTGTGGGATAATCCTCTGTGAAGCTGGTGGGGGGATAAGGTTTTGAAGTGAAGCTGATAACCCCTTTTGACAATTTGGAGCATCCACTGTTCTGATGTTATGAGGTGCTACCTGTGGGCATAATGACAAAGTCTGCCTGCTATGTGGAGGGGCTGGGGACCCTCCAGGGGCAGATTGGCAATACTCTCCTGGAAAGTCAAAAACCAGGTGCAGCCTGTGCCTCTGCAGCTGGTTGAGGCTTAGCAGTCTTGGGTTTCTTGGGCTGGCGAGGACCCTGAGGTCTCTGCTGAGAATGCTGAGGTTGATAGCCAGCAGAAGGCGGGTAAGAAGGATAGTATCTCTTCTTCCTAGAATAAAAAGACTTCTTGGGAAGAGCCTTCCTTTTGGATGGGTCAGCTGTTTTTCTGGAAAGGCATTTTAGGGCGAGATCATCTATTTCAATTTCCCCTGCCCTTTCCCTCCAACCTTTTCTTAAAAGGCTTTCTCCAGTACATGGGATATTGGTTAGTTTATCCTGGACCCATTATTCTAGGTCTGATGCATGTAACAAGGCCATCCTGCGAGCACCAATGTAGACTGCTGAAGCTCTGTTTGTAGATTCAAAAGCATCAAAAGAGGCCCGGGTAAGCAACTAAGAATTATTCTGGCCTTTCATGATGAGTGTCTGGAATGCACTCCGCTTACCCTCAGGAAGCAGGGGAGTGAAAGTGTCCAGATCCCTGGTGACATCCTTCAAAAACATGCCTATATACAGCATGTAAGAGTTGATTCTGGAGGCTAACATGCATGCCTGGAAATATCGATGCCCGAAGGCATTCAGTGTTCTCGAGTCCCTACCAGAAGGCAAGGTTGAATGGTTCTTAGAGCTCTTTATTCAGTGCATCGCCGATTCTGCCACCATTGAGTGGTGGGGAAGCTGAAGTTTTTGGAAGTCTGGGCACTCTTGTACTCTGTACATAGTATAGAGTCTCTTGCTGACAGGTGGAACCGTGAGAGGGGCCCAATACGATGCACCAATAATATAGCTGCCTCCTTGGGTGTGAGAGGGTAATGGAGTATCTCCAATTCCTCCACCCTTGGTTCCTTTTCAGAGGCTACTGTGATGGTGAGCACTGCTGCCGTGTCTCATATGAAGTCCTGAAAGGACATATCTTCTGGTGGGGACTGATGCTATTCCTGAGGCGGCAAAGGGTCCGAGGGGATATTGGGAAGTTCTATGGAATCAAGTGATCCACCGTTCGATTCTGAGGAACTTGAATCAGAGTCTGGTAATACATCAAAGTACTGGTGGTCTTGGTCTCGACCGCGATGCTTTGTGGAAGTCGACAGTTGATGCCAATACTCATACTCAGAGGTATCAGAACCAAGGGCCATGGCAGTCTGAGTCTGTTGGATACTGGGGGCATCGACCAGTTCCAATGAAGGAATCAAACTCGGGTGCTCTGACGATGCCAGTTTGAGGGCTGGCAACGGACCCAATATGCTCGGATGTAGGCTCAGTGCCGAAGCCTGCACTCCTGAAGCTCTCTGTTATCGGTACCAAGGCTGCCAGGAGTGCTGCCAAACTCCTCTCGCAGGCCAGCATGTGCTGGTCTAGGGAGATGGCCGATGTCTGGGTAGAATCACCAATGGGGCTCTGAGCCGCCATCCCAGAACATGGAACCAGTAGCAGTCCGGAGGTAGATGCCTCAGGAGCATTCCCGTAGTCTCATTTGTGCTTTGGAGGACAGATAAGAACATAAGATAGAGACATAGAAACATAGAAATATGACGACAGAAAAAGACCACATGGCCTATCTAGTCTGTCCTTCCATATCAACAACTACAACAGCCCCCTTTTTTCCTTTAGAGATCCTCTGTGTTTGTCCCATGCTTTTTTGAATTCAGATACTGTCCTCATCTCCAACATCTCCACTGGGAGACTATTCCACGGATCCACCACTCTTTCCGTAAAGAAATATTTCCGCATATCAATCCTGAATCTATCCCCCTTCACCCTCATCCCATGTCCCCTCGTAGCAGAACTTGCTTTCAATCGAAAGAGGCTCTCCCCCTGTACATTTATACCATGGAGGTATTTAAACATCTCAGTCATATCACCTCTATCCTGCCTTTCCTCTAAGGTGTACATATTAAGATCCTTAAGTCTGTCCTCATATGCTCTATAATGAAGACCACTAACCATTTTAGTAGCCACCCTCTGTACTGACTCCATCCTGTTTTTTATCCTTTTGAAGGTGCGGTCTCCAGAATTGCACACTATACTCCAAATGAGGTCGCACCAAAGACTTATACAGAGGCACTATCACCTCCTTTTTTCTGCTAGCCATTCCTCTCCGTATGCACCCAAACATCCTTCTAGCTTTTGCCATTGCCTTTTCTACCTGTTTAGCTACTTTAAGATCATCAGACACAACTACGCCTAGATCCCGCTCTTCTTTAGTGGACAAAAGTACTTCACCCCCTATACTATATTGCTCCCTTGGATTGCTGCAGCCCAAATGCATGACCTTACATTTTTTAACATTAAATCCCAGCTGCCAAATTTTAGACCATTCTTCAAGCTTAGCTAGATCTCTCCTCAAGTTATCTACACCTTCCTGTGTGTCTACTCTATTGCAGATTTTGGTATCATCCACAAAGAGGCAAACCTTACCCGACAGCCCTTCCACTATATCACTAACAAAGATGTTAAAAAGAATCGGACCAAGGACAGATCCCTGGGGCACACCACTGGTAACATTCTTCTCCTCAGAGTGAGCTCCATTTACCTGTACTCTTTGTCGCCTCCCACCCAACCAATTTCTAACCCAAGCAGTAACTTTAGGGTCCATCCCTAGGGTGCTCAGTTTGTTTATAAGTCGCCTGTGAGGAACAGTGTCAAAGGCTTTACTGAAATAAATACACCACATCTAGGGGTCTCCCTCGATCCAACTCCCTGGTCACCCAGTCAAAGAAATCAATCAGATTTGTCTGATAAGACCTGCCTCTGGTGAATCCATGCTGCCTCGGATCCTGTAATCCGCTGGACTCCAGAAACCTCACTATTTTCTCTTTCAGCAGCGTTTCCAATAATTTACTCACCACCGAAGTTAAACTAACCAGCCTGTAGTTTTTAACCACATTCTTACTTCCACTTTTGTGTAAAGGCACTACATGAGCCTCTCTCCAGTCCTTTGGCAACACTCCCGACTCCAACGAGGCATTGACAAGGTCAGTCAGTGGAACTGCTAGAACGTCCCCAGGTTCCCTCAGTATTCTAGGGTGTATCCCATCCAGTCCCATCACTTTGTCTACTTTAAGTTAAGCTAGTTTCTCACGATATGTCATACTGGGTCCGACCAAGGTCCATCAAGCCCAGTATCCTGTTTCCAACAGTGGCCAATCTAGGTCACAAGTACCTAGCAGTTTTCCCAAAAGACACAGGTTCCACAATGTTTGTATTGGGGCAAGCAGTGGATATCCCAGGTCCACTGTAATAATGGTTTCTGGACCTTTTCTTCAGGAGCTTGTCCAAAACATTTTTAAACCCGGCTACACTAACAGCTTTTACTAAATCCTCTGGTAGAAAATTCCAGAGTTTGATTACATGTTGAGTGAAAAAATATTTTCTCTTATTAGTCTTAAACAGGTTAACCTGTAGCTTCATTGCATGTCCCCTAGTCTTTCTATATTTTCATGGTGTAAACAATCGTTCTACGTTTACCTGTTCCACTCCATTCATTAATTTATAGACCTCTATCATATCTCCCCTCAGCCATCTCTTTTCCAGGTTAAGGAGCCCTAACCTTTTTAGCCTCTCTTCATAGGGGTATCCTTCCATCTCCTTCACCATTTTGGTGGCTCTTCTCTGTACCTTTTCTAATAATGCTATATCCTTTTTAAGTTACAGTGACCACAATCACACACAATATTCAAGGTGCGTCGCACCATGGAACGATATAGAGGTATTATAATATCTTTAGCTTTATTCTCCATTCTTTTCCTTATGATACCTAGCATTCTATTTGCTCTCTTGGCCGCCACTGCATAGTGGGCAGAGAGTTTTAACATGTTATCTACAATGCACCTAAATCTTTTTCCTGGGTGGTGGTTCCTAATGTGGAACCTTGCATCGTGTAACCATAGTTTGGGTTTTTCTTTCCTAGGTGCATAACTTTGCACTTGTCCACATTATATTTCATCTGCCATTTGGATGGCCATTTCCAATTTATCAAGATCCTCTTGCGATTTTCCACAATCCTCATGGGTTTTAACAACTTTGAATAGTTTTGTGTCATCTGCAAACTGAATAGCTTCACTCGTTATTCCATTTCCAGGTCATTTATGAATATTATTGTTTATTGTTTAAAATCACTTGATATACCGCCCCCCATTACATCGGGGCGGTTTACAATAAAATAAATTTAAAATATATAAATTAAGAAAGGAAAAAGAAAGTAACAATAATGTTAAAAGAAAAAGAGAGAGGGGGGGAAAAAAAAGGACAGGAAGAAAAGGACAGACTATAGACAATACAAAAAAATAGTAAAACAGGAATCACGGGGGAAGGTTGAAGGCAGAGGAGAAGAGATGCGCCTTGAGAAGAGAATGGAACTTAGCAGGGGGCTGTTCTAGTCGGAGGTCAGTGGGGAGGGAGTTCCAGAGGGTTGGACCAAGGTAAAAGAGTGCCGATCGTCGTGTTGAGTGAAGATGAGCCTGGGAAGGGGAGGGAAGGTGTAAGCGATTGATATGAACTGATCGTAGGCTGCGGATAGGTGTGTGAAAAGTTAGCAAATCAGATAAGTACTGAGGAGTATGAAGATAAACGGCCCAATGTACGAGAGTAAGAATTTTGAACTGAAATCGAAAATTTACTGGTAACCAATGAAGGTGCTGAAGGAGAGGAGTAATATGATCACGAGGGAAAGCATGCAGGATCATCCGGGCTGCGGTGTTCTGTAGGAGTTGTAACCGATGACGTTGAGATTGGGGAATACCAGCATAAACTGAGTTACAGAAATCCAACCGTGTGATAACTAAAGAAAGAAGAAGGGTGGAGAGAGCCTGAGGAGAAAGAAATGGTCTAATGGCACGAATCTGTCTAAGGCAATAGAAGGAGCACCGAGAAACTTGTGAAATATGGTCACGATAGGAGAGGTTGCTATCGAGAAAGACACCCAGATAACGAAGCTTGGAGACTAAAGAAATCGGGGTGCCCGAAAAAGAGGGGACAAGTGACGGAATGGTGGAACTGTGAGGAAACCAAATAGATGCGGTTTTGGAAATATTCAGAATGAGACAGTTCGTAGAAAGCCAAGAAGAAACCAGAGATAAGCAATTATTGAGAGGAGCGATATCAGGGTGAGAAGAGGATGTATGGTACAGAAGGAAGATGTCGTCTGTGTAATAATAGCCTGAAACACCAGATTGCTGAATTAATAAAGCTAGAGGGGTCAGAAATAAATTAAATAAGAGAGGAGCCAGTATTGAACCCTGGGGAACACCACAGGTGAGGGGGAAGCTATCAGTAATAGCAGAAGCGGAAGTGACTGCGAATGACCTGGAGTGCAGGAAAGAATGGAACCAGTGATAAACAGTCCCTCGAAGACCCGCATCCCGTAACCTATGTTAAAAAGAGCGGACCCAGCACAGATCCCTGGGGTACTCCACTATTCACCTTTCTCCATTGGGAAAATTGGCCATTTAGCCCTACTCTCTGCTTTCTATCTTGTAACCAGTTCCTGATCCACAATAGTATATCACCTCCTATCCCATGACTTTTTTAGTTTTGCCAAAAGTCTCTGATGAGGGACCTTGTCAAAGGCTTTCTGAAAGTCCAGATACACTATATCAACTGACTCACCTTTGTCTACCTGTTTATTCACACCTTCAAAAAAACATAACAGATTAGTAAGACAAGAACTTCCTGGTCTAAAGCTATGTCTCCCATTAAACCATGAGTATCTACATGTTCAGTAATTTTGTTCTTTATGATGGTTTCTACTATTTTTTCCAGTACTGACGTCAGGCTCACCGGTCTGTAGTTTCCCGGATCACCCCTGGAACCCTTTTTAAAAACTGGCTTTACACTGGCCATCCTCCAATCTTCAGGTATTACAGATGATTTTAATGATAGTTCACAGATTACTGATAGCAGGTCTGCAATCTCATATTTCACTTCTTTCAACACCCTTGGATGTATACCGTCCGGTTCAGGTGATTTGTTACTCTTCAGTTTATCAAATAGTTGAAATACATCTTCCCGGTGTATTGATATTTCTTTCAATTCTTCCACAGCATCTCCTTTAAATACCATTTCAGTCATGGGTAACATCCCTACATCTTCTTCAGTAAAGACTGAAGCAAAGAATTCATTCAGTCTCTCCGCTATGGTCTTGCCCCCTCTTAGTGCCCCTTTTACCCCCTATCATTTAATGGTCCAACAGACTCTCTCACAGTTTTTTTTTCTACGAATGTACTTGAAAAAGTCTTTATTATGCATTTTTGCTTCCACAGCAAGCTTCTTCTCAAATTCTCTCCTTGCCTGCCTTATCAATGCCTTGCATCTAACTTGCCAGTGCTTATGCTGTTTCCAGTTTTCATTATTTGGCTGAAAGATGCTTTTTTGGCAACAACAGCTTCTCTGACCTCACCTTTAAACCATGCTGGCAGTTTTTAGGACTTCCTTCCACTTTTCTTAAAGTGTGGAATACAGCTGGTCTGGGTATTTTTAAACAACACCCATGCTTGATGTAAATCTTTAACCTTTGCAACTGCTCTTTTTATCATAGTCTCCCTTTTGAAAGTTAAAAGGTAGTACTGTGGATTTCCTTACTCTCCCTCCTCCATTTATTAAATCAAACGCGATCATGCTATGATCACTATTGCCAAGTGGCCCTTATCTCTTGCACCAGATCTTGTGTTCCACTAAGGACTAGGTCCTAAATGGCTTCCCTTCTTGTCGGTTCATGAACCAGCTGCTCCAAGAAGCAGTCATTTATTTCATCTAGAAACTTTATCTCCCTAGCATGCCCTGCCATGACACTGACCCAGTCGATACCGGGGTAATTGAAATCAGCCATTATTATTACTGTGTTGTAACTTTTGTTAGCTTCTCTGATTTCTTTAAACATTTCATCCTACATTTGTTCAAAACTCCTGACAGAGCTGTTTGGCTGGCTGGTCTTTATCAGAAGCACCTCTAGGGGAGTCACAATGCTTATCCTGGGGCTTCTCCCTGGCCTCGGTATCGGTCTTCGATGCTGATGCTAAAGATTGGGAAATTGACAGAGACTTTGACTTACTTTTGTGTTTGGACTTTGAAGAAACCTGAGACCCATGAAAGGAAGTTGATGCCCTCAATGAAGTGGAAGCCACTGAAACCGATTCAGAGGCGAACAACGATCCAAATTGTCTGGTCAGTTCTTGAGACCTCTCTTTGTCATTTGTTGGCACAAAGCACAAGAACTGGGTTGATGTTCAGGACCCAAAGATTTTAGACACCAGTGATGTTCATCAGGGGCCGAAGTGGTACCGGCACACCTGGTACATTTTTTAAAACCACTGTCTGGCTTTGCCATGCCTTAAAAAGTTGTCTTCGAGAATGAAGATAAGGCTAGGGAGGTCTAGTTTAGCAGTGAAAACCATGGTAAAAAATGAATATAAAAGAAAGAGAAATTTGAAAAGAAAAAAGAAAGAATTACACAGGTACACTACCAGAAAACTGCCTCCAGTTTTGCAACTGATTCCTATAGATTTTGGGGTGCTGAATCCAGGAAAAATAGCCAAAATGTTCCATCACGTCACGTTTTCTTGCAAAATTAGATTTCTTACCCATATAAGGAATGTTCACATAATTTCTTTTTAGCCGACTGCAGTTTATTTTCTTGGCCCAAAATAGAGGTTGCAATGGTTAACTAACTAGAAACACTCCCTCATGATATTTTAGAGTGTTTTGTATTCATTTTATACATTAACAGGACAATTGGGAGGCGGGGGGCTAAATCCAGTACTCGCGCTGGCGCATGTTCTTTCCTGTTCGCCTCGCCTCGTTCGCTCGCTCAAACACGGTGGTTGCGACATGAACGTTCCTGTCAAATTTCAGTTTCTTGCAAGTTCATTATTACCTTTTGTTTGCTCAGTCGTAATCCAGCTTTATTCCGAAGTGGTTCACTACAGTTGTAGTTTGCAGTGCTGTGTATTTGTGATGGCTCACAGAGCCAGAGGTTGCGTCAACTCTCTGTACAGTTTTTGTTTTATTTGTGGGGAATATACCGTGAAAAAGTGGCAGAGGAACATTTCTGCATTTATTAAAAAAGTATATTTCGCCTATTTCGGTTTGAAGTTAGGCGATCAAGACAAACCGTGGGCTCCTCACAAAGTGTGCAAGACATGTGAGGAAGATCTACGCTTATGGATGAAAGGTAAAAAACAAGCATTTCGTTTCAGAATACCTATGATGTGGCGTGAACAAAGAGACCACAGCAGTGACTGCTATTTTTGCTCTTGCATTGTGAAGGGATACAACTTAAAAAATAAGAACGTAATAAGTTACCCCAACCTTCCCTCAGCAATTAGGCCTATGCCTCATAGCAACGAAGTACCTGTGCCTGAACCACCAAAATCTTTGGATCATATTTGTGTGGACGGTTCTGATCATGATGAGACTCATCAGATGGCTTTTCCCGATGAGTCCAGTACTTCCGAGTTTGAAACTGAACCAGATCCGAAACCTGAACTTTTCTCTCAAGCTGAATTGAATGATTTAGTCCAGGATTTAGGACTCCCAAAAGATGCTGCCCAACTGCTAGGTTCTCGGCTTAAACAGAAAAATCTATTGTCACCAGGAACAACTTTTTATTGGTACCGCAACCGCGAGACACAATTTTTGAAGTATTTCAGCAAAGAGGAAGATTTGGTATTTTGCAACGATATATACAGAGTGATGGAAAAGTTTAAACTCAAGTATGATCCTGCTGAATGGCGGCTGTTCATTGATTCGTCAAAAGACAGCATAAAAGGTGTTCTTCTTCATAATGGCAACACATTCGCTTCAGTTCCTATTGCTCACTCTGTTATTCTCCAAGAAAAATACGAGAATTTGGCCCTGATTCTTCAGAAGATTCGTTATGATGAGCATAAGTGGATGATTTGTGGAGACTTTAAAATTCTATCCATGCTATTAGGGCAGCAATCCGGTTTCACCAAATATCCCTGCTTCCTTTGCTTGTGGGATAGCCGGGCCCGCGACCTACACTGGGGGATAAAAGACTGGCCAATTCGGGAGTATTTGAGACCCGGTGAGAAAAATGTTCTTCATGAGAGCTTGGTACCTCGTGATAAAATTCTATTACCACCTCTCCACATTAAGTTGGGTCTCATTAAGCAATTCATCAAGTCCCTTCCAAAAGATGGTGAGTGCTTTCGGTACCTTTGCTCAAAGTTCCCCCGACTTTCTGAAGCAAAGCTAAAGGAAGGAGTGTTTGTTGGCCCTGATATAAGGAAACTCATTTCAGATGGAGCATTCGCTGAAACGATGTCTGAGAAGGAAAAAGAAGCCTGGGATTCCTTCAAGGATGTTGTTCTCAAATTCTTGGGGAACAGGCGGGATGAGAACTATAAGGATATTGTTGCCAGGATGCTCAATGCCTTCAAAGAACAAGGCTGTAACATGAGCCTGAAAGTCCATTTCTTGCACTCCCATGTGAACTACTTTCCCGAAAACTTGGGGGCGTACAGTGAAGAACAAGGTGAAAGGTTTCACCAGGACATCAAGGACGCAGAGAGAAGGTACCAAGGAAGATGGAACACCACTATGATGGCTGATTTCTGCTGGTTGCTGCTGCGGGAAACCCCAGATGAAAAATACGGCAAGCAGCGCACCAAGAGAAACATTCGGGGGAAGAAGAAACGGGCCCACCAGGAGATTGATTGACCCAAGAATGACTTTAAAATCTAAACTGTGTTGACAAATATCATGTTTTTACTAAACTTTGAAATAAAAATTTGCTAGTTATTACCACAGTGTCGGATCTCATTTATTAGAATTTTATTTTCACACCATCGGGTGTTTGTCTTCATGTATTGCAATGGTGCGGTTTGCGTTTTTCTATTCTTACATACATACCTGTACAACATTTTTTGCACATTTCTTTGCTTTGCTTTGTGTCTAACCTCGCTCTTATATGCTCAATGTTTGTGCACATGTATGTGGCTGTTTTAAGTGCAGACAATTTTGCTACCATCACAGTGTGTTTTGTTGACATTACTCTATTCTTATGTGCTGCCTTGTTACAATTTTCTTTATTCTTATTTGAATAACTACTAAACAATTAGTATAAAGAATTCATCCAAGAAACTTTTATCTCGATCGCACTCAATCTGAAACGTTCACCTCAAACTGCTAACCCAATGTAGCAAAAAATCTGTACGTGATGGAGCAAATTGGTTACCAGATTTGGATTCAGCGCACCAAAAAACGTAAAAATCAATCGAAACATTAGAGGCAGTTTAAAAAAAAATTTTTTTAGTGTACCTGTGTTATCGGGACCAGTGTCAAATTCAACGGAACCGGCATTGACAGGAAGGCAGAAACACGATGTTCCTCAAAAAAGAGACGTTTTTGGCAGTGACAGAATGATGCGTCCTACTGGCTCTGCAGAAAATGAAGAACTAGAGAAATGTTAGGAAGGTGGGAAAGCGGGCATGCAGGCGCAGTGGAGTGCTCCCAAAGGCTTTCCTATTGGACGTTGGGGATCGTTCCCGCCCGGGCTCCATCGGTGATGTTCACCTATATGTGAAGACTGCATTCCTGCTTGTTTCTGTAGATTATAATTCATGTTTCTAACTGGAGGATATGGGATCTTCATCCCTTTCCCATTGGCTTGTTTTTGCTGCTTTGCCTCTTCTTGGAACCTTGGATTCTTCAGCCAGTGTTAGTGTTGCTTTGACCCTCACCTAATGCTTTGAGGTCTTCATTTCACTGTTTGTATTGTTTTTCCCTCCTCATGGGGCTTGGTATCTTTATGCCACTAGTGCCTTTGCCTTTCTTTTGGTGCTCTGGAGTCTTCATGTCACTCTTGATGTCTTGTAATGCTGTTGCCTCTAGCAGATTCCTGTTAGCAAGTTTAAGCAAGTGAGATTAAAAATGAATGGAAAGCCTCACTGTTAGGGTGCAAAATTTCTTGCTCCATTGACTTTAATTGATCTGAATGAAACAAATAATTTAGACTCTGAAAACAAAGCAAATGGGTGACTGATATGAAAAAGCACCGAACCAAAAATGTTTCCCATGCACAATCCTACTAAAAGGTAATGGGACTGGGAGACCCTTGACTGGAGCATTATGTGGAGCCCACGGCCCCATTTATGGACTTATAACCCCATTTGTATCTTGCTAGCCATTGCAGATGATGTTTTGGAGTACAAAAAAGACATTTTCAATATACAGTAAGACACATTTTAGATAGTAGGTGGTGATCGGAATTGAGACATTAAGGTGTAGACATACGCTATTATGTGCAGGGACTCAGGGGGATTGATATCCATGTGGAGCAGGAGGAATCATTTCAGAAATATACATGTGGAAAAAAATCGATGGAGGAATCCCAGCAACTTACATGTGTAAAATGGGCATTTCACAATGTGCAGGTGTAAATATTGGTACTTAACACATGTATCTAAGTCAATTTGCAAACCTAGATATGCCGATGCTGCTACTTAACTACAGAAGATCCTATTTTATGTCATTTCAATTTGGAGGAGAAAAGAGGCAGAGGATTAAAGGGGATATACCCCTTAATTCTTCCGGTAAAGAACGGGGCAAAATGAGCACTTTTTACATACCCATTCGTATCAGGGAGCTGGTGTAATCTGGACATGGAGATTTTTCGGCTTGCATATGATGAAATAGGAAATAAATATGGTCCCTCCAGGACATGCCTCCATCCACTTTTAATGTGCTATGGGCATCCACATATAACATGAACCTTTTTTAAAATGGCCATTTACACATGGTGTCACAGCCCCTCCTAGTGGCAGTGTGCCAAAGGGTCAGGGTGGACATTTTAATTTTGTTGAAGAAAGAAAACCTTTTAGACCAAGTGCATTCTGGTCCTTGTAGTCCCTCTTCACAAGAAAATAGATGTGTGAGCCTTGAGCAGGGTGAAACAAAAAGGTTTTTATTCCCTTGTTACACAAAAGGTTCTTCAGGAAACAAAGTAGAATTACCTTACTTCAGGTTTAGTGACAAGAATATTTGCCAAAGGTCAGCACCTGTTACAAATGCTTCACAGTTCTCTGTATCCAAGCAAGTTTCTCAAACAGCAAGAAAAACAAGACAAAACTTCTTCCTTCAGTGTTAACAGAAGCAAAAGGTACTTTAAAACATGTGCTGCTGTTATATCTTGGTAAGAGATTCCAGGCTCTCGGTAATACACAGAGAACAGTCCATTGGTTCAAGCATCAACGGTTCTGGTTCTGCAAACTCAATTTGCATGGGTTCTAGCTCACTCGTGGTGTCTTCTAATCCTGAGCTTTCCCTGATTAACACGGGTTGCAGTTCAGTATTTCTTTCCCCCACTTTCCAGCCTTGCTGGCCTGGGTTTAGCAAATAACTATTAGGGCTTTTCCCTCTACCTCTCTGTACAGGGTTACAAAACTTCCTCCAGCTTTGTTTCTTCTCAGAATGGCTTTTTAGGTTATCAGCCTTCCTAGGACCTGGCATCCATTTAATAAATGAAGTATCACTGTACCTTGGATCTCTGTAGCATTTGCTGCTGGTGTTCTCTCCACCAGAGACTCTCCCTTTGTCACCGTCTTCCTTGAAGACTGGCTTCTGGAGCTTTCTAAGCTGGGCTTGTTCTCCCTGGAACTTAGCTCTGCTTTTCCATGTATCCAAGCTTCTCTGCCTTGCAGTGTATGAGGTTCCTTCCTCAGGTCCTTCCTTCAAAGATCCTTTCTCTTTCTCTCTCAAAGGTCCTCCCTCAAGTTCCTTCTCAGATCCTTTCTCGAGTTCCCCCTTAGATACTCTCTGTCTGCTTCCTTGTGAGCACTGCTTAAAAAGGCGTTCTCCAACTGAGTTGCCTGGCTTTCTAACCAGGTGCCTTTGATTAGGTACTGCATTGCTACAACCTGGGTGTGTCAGCTTAACTTCTGCAGCCTTGTGCCTGCTCCCTCTAGCTGCACTTCTAGGTAATTGCACCCTCTGTAACTCAGTTGCTTCATTTTTTCTACATTAATCGCTTCAATGGCTTCAGCTCCATCACAATGGGTGCAATTTACATGTGCATCATGTCATGGGGTCATTTTTACATTGTAAATCAGGAATATGGCTTCTGAAATAACCCCCAATATGTTTTGATGCTGGCCTTCCCACCTTTATATTTTATGGAACAGAGTTGCAAAAGCATTTAAAAGGATTGCTAAATGGGCAGCGAGTTGAATGAAACTTGGTTCAATTATTTTTTAGCTTCTTGCCTTTACTTGGTGCAGACATCATGCTTTATGTTTCATAGTAACATATAGTAACATAGTATATGACGACAGATAAACAACCAATTGGACCATCTAGCCTGTCCAGCAAGGCGGTAAGAGTAGGTGCACCTGCCGATCTGTGCAGGTCATCCCTCCCCATGCCTTTGTTTAAGGGTGTACATGTTTCAGACACTTCCATCACAATTTCAGATGTTGCTGATGTCAAATGTCCATAAGAGAATAACCATGTATCTTTTAATGAGCTCTTGCTTGGTTTGCAGCTTGTTGTGCCATGAGGGTCTCCCAGGATGGACAGAGGTGCCAGACTAAGACAAACTATCCATCTGGCAGCAGCAGTATGGGACAATGTTGGTGGCAGAGGATCACATTTCTGTGACAATAGCAACAATACTGGTATTACCTGCGTAGAAGAAATGCCTGGTAATATACTTCTGTTTCTTGCCATGAAAAAACCAGTGGATAGCTCCTGCAAGATGCTCAGGCATCAGCCTTCCTCGAAACTCTCAAGGAATTAGAATATAGGCAACTGGTCAAGGAACCCACCCATGTGAAAGGAGACATATTGGACCTGGTATTCGCTCCACAGACAACTTTCAATCCAGCCAACGTCCCCAGGTTGTCCATTACCGCAGTCCCTGGTCTGACCACAAGCTGATTGTATTCCAAATACCCCTGCCCAGCAACAGTGAGAAGGAAGCCAGAAGGCTGAGCAGCACTGCCATGGCACCACCATGAAGGTTTCAGGCCTTCGACAAGGACTGGATTCTAAGTAAAACCAGCCCACTCCTCACCTCGACAGCACACAATCCTGAGGACCTGGTTTCCGACTGGAATAAAAGCCTTAGTACTATTGCTCAACATCCACCATCTAACAAGCTTCCAGGGAAACGGGCCACCGCAGCCTGGTACTCCACTGAGCTGCGATTCTCACTCACCCTCCTAAGGAAGCTGGAAAGATGCTGGCACCGATCGCACTCCGCAGACGACCAAAGGGCATATAACTTTCACCTGGCAAGGCACCGCGAAGCAGTAACAGAGAATATGAGATGTGGTGTATTTATTTCAGTAAAGCCTTTGACACTGTTCCTTACAGGCGACTTATAAACAAACTGAGCACCCTAGGGATGGACCCTAAAGTTACTGCTTGGGTTAGAAATTGGTTGGGTGGGAGGTGACAAAGAGTACAGATAAATGGAGCTCACTCTGAGGAGAAGGATGTTACCAGTGGTGTGCCCCAGGGATCTGTCCTTGGTCAGATTCTTTTTAACATCTTTGTTAGTGATATAGTGGAAGGGCTGTCGGGTAAGGTTTGCCGTTTTGTGGATGATACCAAAATCTGCAATAGAGTAGACACCCAGGAAGGTGTAGATAACATGAGGAGGGATCTAGCTAAGCGTAAAGAATGGTCTAGAATCTGGCAGCTGGGATTTAATGTTAAAAATGTAAGGTCATGCATTTGGGCTGCAGCAATCCAAGGGAGCAATATAGTATAGGGGGTGAAGTATTTTTTTCCACTAAAGAAGAGCGTAGGCGTGGTTGTGTCTGATGATCTTAAAGTAGCTAAACAGGTAGAAAAGGCGTCGGCAAAAGCTAGAAGGATGCTTGGGTGCATACGGAGAGGAATGGCTAGCAGAAAAAAGGAGGTGATAGTGCCTCTGTATGAGTCTTTGGTGTGACCTCATTTGGAGTATAGTGTGCAATTCTCGAGACCGTACCTTCAAAAGGATGTGAACAGGATGGAGTCGGTGCAGAGGGTGGCTACTAAAATGGTTAGTGGTCTTCATTATAAAGCATATGAGGACAGACTTAAGGATCTTAATATGTACACCTTAGAGGAAAGGCAGGATAGAGGTGATATGATTGAGATGTTTAAATGCCTCCATGGCATAAATGTTTAGGGGGAGAGCCTCTTTCAATTGAAAGCAAGTTCTGCTACGAGGGGACATGGGATGAGGGTGAAGGGGGACAGATTCAGGAGTGATTTGCAGAAATATTTCTTTATGGAAAGAGTGGTGGATCCGTGGAATAGTCTCCCAGTGGAGGTGGTAGAGATGAGGACAGTAACTGAATTCAAAAAAGCATAGGACAAACACAGAGGATCTCTAAAGGAAAAAAGGGGACTGTTGTAGTTGTTGATATGGAAGGACAGACTAGATAGGCCATGTGGTCTTTTTCTGTTGTCATATTTCTATGTTTCTATGTTTCCATGTAACTCGATCTGTTGGGTGTCAGCAAACTTAAATGAACTGGCATCAGGCACTTTGAATCTAATGATCACATGGTATGCTACACAAGAAATGAAAGACAAAGAAGAAATGGTGTTGCATTTATATTTTACAAAAAACTTGTAATAACTATAATGAAATACAATGCAGTTAATGAACGCTTAATTTATATTCGTCTATGAGGAATGCCCATCGGGGCGTTCTATCATTAGGCCAACTGAGGCGGTAGCCTCAAGCAGCAGTTTCTAGTGGGCGACACTCCGGCTGGGTTTATTTCTGATTTGCCGCTCCCTAGACCCTGCCTATGATAGATCCTCCAATCTTCCAGCAGGAGCAGGGCCAGCGCTACCCGGTAAGCTGGTTAAGTGTGGCATGAGGGCGCCGGCGGGGGGTGGGGGTGGGGAGGACGAGGTTGCTGCTGCTTCTGCCGCTGCCACCGCTTCTGCTTCAAAAAAGAAAGCAGCCATGGGAAATGCTTATTCTTGCCTTTAGAAACTCTGCGACCCAGCAGTTTAAAAGTTAGCAGAGCCGTGGAAATAGAGAAATGTTTCCACGGCTGCTTTCTTTTTTTTTTAAAGGACGAATCAGTGAGGGGGGGGGAGGGAAAGGCACCAGATGGCAGCAGCTATGGGGGGGGGGGAGCTGGAAGGGAGCAGATCAGACATGGGGGGGGGGAGCTGGAAGGGAGCAAATATGGAGGGGGGGGCAGACAGGGGGACCTGGAAGGGAGCAGAAACGAAGGGAGCTGGATGGGAGCAGACAGGGGGGCCTGGAAGGGAGCAGAAACGGGGAGGAGCTAGAAGGGAGCAGAGCAGACATGGGGGGGGGGAGCTGGCTGGAAGCAGACATGGGGGGAGAGCTGGAAAGGAGCAGACAGGGGAGCTAGAATGGAGCAGAAACAGGGGGAGCTGGAAGGGAGCAGAGAAGACATGGGGGGAGTGAGCTGGAAGGGAGAAAATATACGGGAGAGCTGGAAGGAAGCAGACATGGGGGGAGCTGGAAGGGAGCAGACACTTGGGGATTGGGCTGAAGGTGGCTGGATAATAGGAGGGGGGGTTGGAAGAGAACTGATGGGGGGAAGGTGGGGGCTGGAAGGGAGCTGACATGGTGGTTGGAAAGGAGAGGAAAACAAGCGAAGGTGGGGGTTGTAAGGGAGCTGACACCCGGGGATGATACTGGAAGGTGGATGGATAGAGGAGAGGGTGGCTTGAAGGGAACTCACATAGGAGGGGGCACTGGGACTGGAGGTTCGCTGATACCTGGGATGGTATTTTGACTAGAAGGGGCTGGACAGTGGAGAAGGAGGGGGACTGGAAGAGAATAGACACCAGTGGCGGTCAGGGCCGGCCCGTCCATTGAGCAAGAATGTTTTTTGCACAGGGCCCCGCGTTTCAGGGAGGAGTGGAGGAGTGGCCTAGTGGTTGGGGCAAGGTACTTAGGCCGGAAGGTCGGGGGTTCAAATCCCACTAGAGGACAGCAACCTTGGGCCGGAAGGACTGGGGTTTCTAGTCCCACAGGTGCTCCTTGTGGTCTTGGGCAAGCCACTTAACCCTCCATAGCCCATGTTTCCTGTAAAATAGTTATCTCCAAGTTATAATGCCCTGTTCGATGTAATTTCAGTTGTTCAATGTAAACCGCACTGGTGCAGAATAGCGCGGTATATAAGAGAATGTAAATAAATAAATAAATAAAATAAATAAAGAACATTCTGCTTTAAAAATAAATTAAATAATAAAAAGAAAAGCTGGCTGCTGCTGCTGCCGCTGCGGCAGCAGCAGAATCGACTGTCCCGCGGGGCCCCCCCCCCCCCGTCTGGCTGAGCCCTCCCTGCCCGGCTGAGCCTCTCCACGACGGCTTTCAGATCCGCGAAGGGAGAGTGTCTCCTCGCGGCTCTGTTAAGCCTGCAGGGGCTGATGGGAAATTTCCCATCAGCCTCTGCGGGCTTAACAGAGCCGCGAGGGAGACAGTGAGACTCTTTCCCTTCGTGGATCTGAAAGCCGTCGCGGACAGGCTCAGTCGGGCAGGGAGAGCTCAGCCGGGCAGGGGGGGGGGGCCCTGCAGGACAGTCGATTCTGCTGCTGCTGCAGCGGCAGCGGCAGCAGCCAGCTTTTTTTAAAAAAAATTTCCCTAGGCCGATGGGGGGGAGGGGGGGTTAGGACTGGTAATGGGCTGTGGGCTGATGGGGAGGTTAGGACTGGAAATGGGCTATGACTAGAAATGGGCTGATGGTGGGGTTAGGACTGGAGGTGGGCTGATGGGGTTAGGACTGGTAATGGGCTGTGTGCTGATGGGGGGATAGGACTGGTAATGGGCTATGGGGGGGGCTAAGTCTGGAAATGGGGTGATGGGGGTTAGGACTGATAATGGGCTATGGGGGGCTAAGACTGGAAATAGGCTGATGGGGTTAGGACTGGAAGTGGGCTGATGGGGGGTTAGAACTGGTATTGGGCTATGGGGGGCTTAAACTGAAAATGGGGTGATGGGGGGTTAGGACTGGAAGTGGGTTGATGGGGGCTAGGACTGGTAATGGGTTGGGGGGTTGCTAGGACTGGAAATGGGCTGAGTGGAAGAGGAGGCTTGAACTGCAAATAGCTGATGGGGACGGGCACTTGGAATGGAAATGGGCTGAGTGGAAGGGGGGCTTGAACTGCAAATAGCTGATGGGTAGGGGGGCTTGGAATGGAAATGGGTTGTGAGGGGAGGGAGCTAGGACAGGAAATGGGCTGATGGAGCAGCTAGGATAGGACTGGAAATGGGCTGTTGGGGGAGCTAAGATTGGAAATGGGCTGTGGTGGGGGCTTGGCTTGAAATGGACTCATGTAGGGCTAGAACTGGAAGTAGGCTCATGGGGGGCTTGGATTGGAATTGGGCTGAGTGGAGGGGAGCTAGGATTTGACATGGGCTAATGGTGGGGCTAGGAAAGGACTAGAAATGGGCTGATGGGGGACTGGGATTGGAAATGAGCTGATGGAGGGACTCGGATAGGACTGGAAATGGATGGGGAGCTAGGACTGGAAATGGGCTGATGGGGGGCTAGGACTGGAGATGGGCTGATGCAGGGACTAGAAGGGAGCGGATGCTGGGTGAGGCTGGAACTAGAAGGGAGCTGATGTTGGGGGAGAGTTAGAATGGGATGGGGCTGGGAGAGTGAAATGGAGAGGGGAAAAATATTTTGTGTGGGAGGGATGAAAAATCTACAATTGGCCGGGTATTGGGAGAGTAAGTGTGGATTGAGGATGGAGGGGTAAAATTTGAGTGGATGAAATAGGAATGAGGAAAGAGCAAAAGGAGAAAGATTAGTATGTTAAAGCAGATGTAGAGAGAGAGAGTGTGGAAAAAAACTGGAAGAGAGAAGAAAGGACAAATGGACAGCAGACGATGGAGAGTTAGCAGAAGACACGAAGAAACCAGAAGAAAGTGGCTGGAGCAATTGCAACTGAAAAAAAATGCACAAAAGGTAGAAAAATATCTCTTTATTTTGAATTTATTAACTGGAATATGTCAGCTCTGGGAAATGTGTATCATTAACGTCTGCGCTTTGTTTAGTACAAGAGGAAATTAATTTATAGTTTTATTTCTACAGTGTTGTTGTACATTCCAAGTTTGCCTTTTGGGGTTCCCAGTTTAATTATTGCCTTCCTGTTTCTAAATTGTGATTCCTTGTTCGGTGATGGTCTATGTTCTGCGTGTGTAACTGAGCTGAGGTATTCTGTTTATGTAATTCCTATTTGACATTGCCACTTGTTCTCTTTCCCCAGTAGGTCATGTATTGTTGTTCTCTAAAATGTATTTGTTTAATATTTGCAGTGTTGCTTTTTGGTAGGTAGGGTCTGGTGCTTTGTGAGTCCTGGTAGTGCTGTTACGATACGGCGGTTTGCTATGGGTTCTAAATGGGCAGTGTTTGTAGTAGTTCCTAATGTGCCTAGCGGTTGGCACTGGATTATAGTAATGTAGAAATCTTTTAGTCTTTCTTTATCCATACATTCATTAAGAGACGTGTTTACTAAAAGTTAATGTATGGTAACATTATGCAAATATTTATGTAAATAAGGCCACTTATGCAAATGAGGCCCCGCATCGAGTCTCCACACATGACCCCGCACCCCCCTTGGGCCGCCCCTGGTGGCAGTACTGGGAATGTAAGAGGGTTGGCACTGGAAGGTACTGGGAGGGGAGGCTGTAAAGGATGCTGGTACTGGGGAGAGTTACTGAGACTGGAAAAAGGCTGATGGAAGAAAAGGAGAGACAAGAAATGGCAAATGGATTATAGACCATAGAAAAAGTGCTAAGAGAAGATAAAAGAAAACAGAAACCTCAGATTGGGACCAGCATGATCAAAAATCATCAGACAACAAAGGTAGAAAAAATAATTTTATTTTCAATTTAGTGATTGGACTTTGCGCTATCTATATTTCACACAGTATGGGGAACTGCATCTCTTATCTGGTGTGGTGCCACATGCGGAGTCTGGCTTCTTGGGGTTTCATTTTAATTTTTGTCAACATATTTTTATTTTTGCTTTAGGTTGTGGTCACTTATTCTGTACTTGGTGAGGGTCTGTGTTCTGAGTGTGTGACCAAGGCCAAGTGTTCTGTTAACATGGTGCTTGTATGTAAGGATCTGTACTGCAGTAATTTGACATGTACAGCTTTTCAAATAGGTGTATGGATGTTTTAGGGCCCATTGCAGTGTTTATAGTGCTGCTTTTTTCTAGGTAGGCCCCTTATTGTATGAGTTTTGGACGTGTATGCTGGTATGGTATGGTAGATTTGGCCTTGCAGATCTTTAGTGACTTTAGTAGGGTTTTATATTAGTTCCCAGTATGCCTGGTATTGGAGAATGTTTGTTGTTGGTGAGATGACCAGAATCGGATTTTTTGTAATATATTGAGTTCTGTGGGTGAATGTGCTACCTCTGCTCTGCACCCATTGTTGAGGAGGGGTTCTGTGAAATCAAAATATATGTTCAAAAAGAAAAAGCAAGCACCATAACACAGTTTATAACAGCAAAAGAGAAATGAATTATAATTTGGAGTTATAAACTGCTGTGGTTCTCGTTCTTTCTTTTAGTTCTTTGGTGTGCGAACATCTTGCATGTGCTCCACTTTATCTAATTGGCTTTTTGGTTTGGTTCAGTCCCTGATTGGAGTTTTCAGAAAGATCCCCCCTCCCGCGGGGGGCACCATCTCATCCCTCGCCTCAGGCAGCAGATTGCCTTGAGCCGCCCCTGATGCCCATCCACAATGATTTACTTATATGCCCAACAACAGATGCAGAAGAGGATGCAATTGGTCATTTCTATGGAGAAATACAAGCTAAAATAAACAGAATATTCAAACAAGATATACTATTAGTAATGGGCAACTGTAACACAAAAGCTGGGAACAAAGAAGAAGGCAAAGTAGTTGGAAAATATGGGCATGGCAACAGAAACAAAGCTGGAGAAAGCCTGATAGCATTCTGCAAGACCAACAATCTATTCATCTCAAACACCTTCTACCAGCAACACAAGCGATGAGTGTACACATGGACTTTGCCCAATGGATTGTACACCAATTACATGGACTACATCTGTGGAAGTCAACAATGGAAAAGCTCAATAACATCAACAAAGACAAAACATTTAAGTCCGAGCGCGGAGTCGCGAAGGACGGCGGTAACCGGGCGGTCTGCCCGGTCCCGGCCCATCCTTCCGTCTTCGGAAGAAGAAAAGGGGGGGGGGGGGAGAGAAGAGAGAAGGAGCAGGCGGGGGTCTGATGACGCAGGCAGCAATTTTGAAGGGATTGGCTCCGCAGAAGGAGAGAGCGGAGCCAATCAGAGCTGCCGGCGCTGGAGGGGGTTTTAAGGAAGGAGCCGTTTACGCTCCCCCCTTTTGTCCGGCGGCGGGTGCGGAGACGGTAAGGCTTCTTGCGTGCAGACTGAGGAGAGCGTGATCCGGTAAAAGAAAAAGAGGTTTGGACAGCGCAGGAAGCGGGGTAAGGTGGTCGGGGGCCGCCGCGTATGTTTGCCTGGCCTGTGCGGCGTGTGCTAAGGTTAGCCTTTGGTGTGGTGGGTTATTCGGCGTTGCGAGGCAGAGGTTGTACCAGCTGAGGGTCCAATTCGAAGGGCGAAACGGATTTTCGGGGAGGCGGAAAGTGATAAATTAAAAAAAACAAAAAAACAACCAATTCGGCTCACTTTAATACTCCGGCGTTTGCTTGGGGCCTGTACGCCTGGGCTGCATGGCACGTGGAGTGAAAGCCGGGGCAGCTGGCCCTGGTAGGGCTGCGCAGGCAAGGGGTTTTCCAGTGGGTAATAGGGTTAGGGCTGCTGGGAGGGGGGATAGCGGGGGGGGTCGGGGTCAGCGAGGCACGGCCAGTCGGAGGCTGCCTCAAGCAGCGGCGCCTCCGCGAGGTCGGGGAGAAAGGTTGGCAGCAGTACGGGGAAAAGGGGCTGCAGGTTCCAGTACGAGGGGGCAAGCTAGGCGGGGACAGTCGCAAAGGGGCGGTGGGATGGTTGATGCTGGGCCTTTGCCTGCGGTGTTAAATGAACATGGGTCCGCTAGGGATGGGGATGAATTCGTAGAGGGTGGGCAGGTGCTTGAGCAAGAGGGTATAACTCGGAGGGGATGGGGTTATGGGCATATGGGTGTTGGACCTATGGTGGTGCCTCCGGGTGCACATGCCATAAATCCTAGCGACGGGGCGTCCTGGGAGAGTGGACAAAGGGGCCCTGGTGCCTTTGGGGCTTGGGGTGGTCCATCTCCATGGGGACACTGGTTGGGGGGTGGGCAAGGTTCCTCTCGGGCGGAATGGTTGGATGCCTGGCAGCCTGGGTGGTCTTCTCCTGTTCCCCCTCCCCCTCTTTTTCCTATTATGTCTCAACAGGGTACAACGTCATTATCAGGAAGAGCCGACAGTGGACGGCGGCAAGTAGAACGCTTGGATTCGACTCTGATCCGTCAGCGGGAGATGTCCAGTGATGGTGCGGTTCGAGAGGCTGGTGGACGAGAGCAGGATGCGGGGCTCAGTACCGTGGATGTTGGTCCGGATGATGTGGTGCCGTCTGCGACTGGTGTTGCAGGTGAGTTACAAGCGGATTCGGGTGAGAGGAGTAAGGAGAGTAGTAAGAGGAAAGCAAAAAGGACGGCAAAACGGAAACATTCCTGTAGAAGGCGTCGCAGGTACAGTTCGTCGTCGGCTTCGTCCTCGGCTTCGTCTTCTTCGTCGACGTCATCGGATGATAGCATGTGTTGGCAGAGGAAGGGTGATGGAAAGGTCTCAGGAAGAGGGCCCGAGGGTGGTTTGCCGTCAGCAGTGGTAATTTCAGAGTTATGGGAGGGAGTGCCACGGAAGTTGCGGCAAAAAATTAAAAAGCGGCGTTATATCGATATTTTCCGGTTGCTAGAAGGTCGCAAACGATCGGGTGAAAGTCGGAAGAAACGTAAGGAGGATGAGAAGGCGGGGCGTATTAAGAAAGTGTCAAGAAATGTGGTCAATTGGACACGGGCGTTTTTGCGTTTGATTAGTGTTTGGGGACAACATTACCCGGGGCAATACGAGCGGCTTTTATCTTACGCGGATTCAATTTTGGAAGCGTCGCAGACGCATGAAGGGTGGTCATGGTTAAACTATGACGAGAAATTTAGAGATAAGATGGAAGAGAATAGAGGGGTGTCATGGGGTATGCAGGACATTAATTTGTGGCTGACCCAGATGTCGGCCAGGGGTAGTGTCGGAGGAGGGGCAAAAGGGGCGGTCGTCAGCGGGGGGGGGGGCCTAGTCGTCGGTCCTTTCGTGGGGGAGCGAGTTTCGGGCAGCAGCGTGCCGGGGGCACTGGGGCAGGGGACATTTGCTGGAGGTTCAACAAGACCTCGTGCCCTTTCCCCGATTGCAAATTCCGGCACGTCTGTTCCCTTTGCGGGGGAGCGCATTCAGCCGTTAAATGTGTCAAAAAAGGGAGCCCCCTGCCTCCGACTTCTGGCGCAAAGTGATGCAAGGTTGTTGGGCCTCGCCCCCACGCCTGTTAGAGTGCCAGTATTGAATGCTTGGTTGGGCCAGTACCCTAGACAACGCGATAGAGAGGTTTTATATTCGGGTTTTAATTATGGTTTTGTAATCCCAGTATGTGGGCAAGTGGGGGGGTCGGTGGGGAGGAATTCAGTGTCAGTGAAGCGATTTGCGTCGGTGGTGAAAGAAAAGTTGGCAGCGGAATTATCGCTTGGTAGGGTAGCGGGCCCATTTGTCAGTCAGCCATTCGAAAGAATGGTGATTTCTCCATTGGGTATAATACCAAAGAAGGAGCCGGGGAAATTCCGTCTGATACATAACTTGTCCAGCCCCATCGGAGCTTCGGTCAATGACCATATTCCGCGGGAATTATGTTCCGTGCGATATGCGTCCTTCGACAAGGCAGTGAAACTAGTACGATCCGCTGGGCGTGGGGCGCGGATGGCAAAGGTGGATATTGAGTCCGCGTTCCGGCTGCTTCCAGTACACCCTGCGTCGTTTTACTTGTTGGGTTTTTGCTTTGAAGATGGTATTTATTTTGATAAATGCATGCCCATGGGCTGTGCCATCTCTTGTTCATACTTCGAGAAGTTTAGTACTTTTCTGCAGTGGGCGATTGAAAGTAAAGTGGGTATAGCGCAGGTAGTGCATTATTTGGATGATTTTTTATTTGTAGGGTCGGAACACTCTGAGGAATGCCGCGTATTGCTGGATGGTTTTCTGGAATTGTCCAAGGAATTGGGTGTGCCGTTGGCAAAAGAAAAGACGGAAGGTCCTACTACGCGGATCACTTTTTTGGGGGTGGAGCTAGATTCAGACTTCATGGTGGCACGTCTCCCCCAGGAAAAAATTTGCGGCTTGCGGGCGTTAGTGGCCAATGTACTGGCATCATCGTCCTTGACCCTGAGGGAGATGCAAGCTTTGATAGGCTCGTTAAATTTTGCTTGTAAGGTGATACCGATGGGCCGGGTATTTTTGAGGCGTTTGGCGGCAGCTACTGCGGGGGTGCTTAGGCTTCATCATCATCTGAGAGTCTCAAAGTCAATTAAGGCGGATTTGCGGATTTGGCAGGTCTTTTTGGAAGAATTTAATGGGACCACAGTATTACTGGAACCGGAGCTCACCAGTGCGGATTTGCAATTGTATACTGATGCGGCGGGGGGCGGGGGTTTGGGCATTTACTTCGCTGGGGCCTGGTGCGCGGAGCGTTGGCCGCAATCCTGGTACGAGTCGCGGATTACCAGTAACATAACTTTTTTGGAACTGTTTCCCATTTTAGTTGCACTGGAATTGTGGCCGGAGAGACTTTCTAACAAAACGGTTTTGTGGTGGTGTGATAATGAGGCGGTAGTTCAGGTGGTGAACCATTATTCACCGCACTGTCTTTTGGTGGCTAACTTGATGAGGGAAGTGGTTTTAGCTTGTTTGCGGTTAAATGTGTACTTGAAGGCTCAACATATACCAGGGTATGCTAATTCCATCGCTGATTCTCTTTCCCGTTTCAAGTTCGAGCAATTCCGACGATTGGCACCACAAGCGGATGCAGAAGGAAGTGCGGTCCCCTGGAAGTTATGGAGTCTTGGCCATCCGGGATGAAAGACTTGTTGCGGTGTTCGGTAGCGGCTGGTACCTGGGCGGCGTATCGGCGAGGATGTCAGAAGGTGGTGGAATTTTTGGAACGTTCGGGTTGGCGGTCTGGGCCTGTTTCACCTCAGTTGCTAGGACAATATGTGGTATGGGCAAAGGAGAATGGAGTGGCTCGCTCGGCAGTGCGCAGTCATTTGGCGGGTTTTGAGTACTTCGTGAAGGCGGTGGGCTGGGATCTACCGTCAGGGGGTGCCTTAGCCCGTCGGCTCTTGCAAGGATGGGGTCGGACTGTGCCTGTTCAGATGGATGCTAGGCGTCCCATCACGCATGATTTGCTAGAAAAAATATGCAAGTCAGTGGCGGTGGTGGCCTCGTCGCACTATGAGGTGACGCTTTTTCGAGCAGTTTTTACTTTGGCATTTTTTGGGGCTTTTCGTATGGGCGAGCTGGTGGCGCGATCATCAAGGGCTGGAGATATGGGGATTTTACAACGTCAGCATGTTTGTTTGGACAAAGGGCGGTTGCGAATTTTGTTGGCGAAATCTAAGACTGATCCACACGGCAAGGGTTTGTGGGTATGGCTTAGTGGGATTCCAGGGTTTCGCACTTGTCCGGTGAGCGCAATGCGTGCTTTCTTACAGGTTCGCCCATTGCGAGTGGGGGGGTTGTTTCTGCATGCGGACGGGCGGCTGCTGACACGCTTTCAGGTGTCAGCGGTTATGCGGTTGGCATTGAGGGCTGTGGGCGAGCCCCCTGAACATTATGCAACTCATTCTTTTCGTATTGGCGCGGCCACCAGCGCTGCTGCGGCAGGCCTGTCGCAGCAGGACATTAAGAGTATTGGGAGGTGGCGTTCCCAGGCTTTCCGGGGTTATGTTCGTTTATAAAAAAAAAAAAAAGAAAGAAAGAAAACGAGGGGGGGGGGGACTTGATATGGATTAACTCTTATTTTCTTTTACAGTTGCAGGAGGGAGTGTTCAGAGCTGTTGGATGATCGGGCACTCTTTCATGTACTGGGCCGGCCGGCGAGCGGCTGAGCGGCCATTGGGGCCTAACCTGGGGCTCGATCCTGCTCAAGTGTCGTTGCTATGGCTGGGTGAGAGAGGGTTGAGGTGGTCTCAGCTCCTGCCTTTGCTACGGCACCATGAGCGGGTGAGGGGCAGGCCACGGCTGTTGCTGTTGCATTTAGGTGGCAACGACCTTGGGACCTGGACTTGTAAGCAACTCATCCGAATTGTTATAAGAGAGTTGACTTTATTATTACATATGTTCCCGGGAATTCAGTTAATTTGGTCAGACATTATTCCAAGGCCTGTTTGTGCGGCTCAGCGGCGTTGGTCGCGGGGTCTTACAAAAATAAATCGTCAAATAGGACGGTGGTTAACTGGACAAGGTGGGATTCAAGTTCTTCACCCGTGGGTGGAGGTGACTTGTACGGGGTTGTACAGGATTGATGGGGTTCACTTGTCCCCTGTGGGTATTGATCTACTGTTGAATGATTGGCAAGAAGCCTTGGAAGATTTGTTACACGGGGATGCCAACTGGTCGCAGCAGGGCACTGGGGGGGGCGGCACAAGGGCATTAATATGCCAGTGCCGGTGGCGGGATCCCGGAGGTTTCCGGGGCCCGGAGCCGTTTGATCATACTTGGGCGGGGGTGGGGTGCCCCCGACCCGGATAAGCCCTGCTGGCCTTTGCTAGTCATATGGCGAGGTCGGGGAAAGGGCGGTGGGAAATTGGCCGCTGGTCAGACACGGCCGGAGCGGATGAGACCCCACTTTGCTAATTATGGCTGGGGGGGTATCACTCCGCTGGTGGGAGATTGTTTACAGAACTGTTTGATATTGTAAAGTTAATTGTTTGAATTATAATAAAGCTGCGACCGGTTGGTACTTCCAATAAGAAAATTGTGTCTGTGAAATTTTGTAAGGTGGGGGAAAGGGTGGGGGATGGGGTGAGAAGAAGGAGGAGGGGGGGTGAGTAAGGATGGGCGTAGGGCACCGGATGCAGCCTGCCACGGTTAATTTAAGTCCGAGCGCGGAGTCGCGAAGGACGGCGGTAACCGGGCGGTCTGCCCGGTCCCGGCCCGTCCTTCCGTCTTCGGAAGAAGAAAAGGGGGGTGGGGGGGAGAGAAGAGAGAAGGAGCAGGCGGGGGTCTGATGACGCAGGCAGCAATTTTGAAGGGATTGGCTCCGCAGAAGGAGAGAGCGGAGCCAATCAGAGCTGCCGGCGCTGGAGGGGGTTTTAAGGAAGGAGCCATTTACGCTCCCCCCTTTTGTCCGGCGGCGGGTGCGGAGACGGTAAGGCTTCCCGACCTCCCTCCCTTCAATTTTGGTTTAGTATGTGGGGTGGTGGTGTTTTTGGGGTGTCGCAGTGGGGTGGTGTTGACAAGGCGGGATCCCGGAGGTTTCCGGGGCCCGGAGCCGTTTGGTCATACTTGGGCGGGGGTGGGGTGCCCCCGACCCGGATAAGCCCTGCTGGCCTTTGCTAGTCATATGGCGAGGTCGGGGAAAGGGCGGTGGGAAATTGGCCGCTGGTCAGACACGGCCGGAGCGGATGAGACCCCACTTTGCTAATTATGGCTGGGGGGGTATCACTCCGCTGGTGGGAGATTGTTTACAGAACTGTTTGATATTGTAAAGTTAATTGTTTGAATTATAATAAAGCTGCGACCGGTTGGTACTTCCAATAAGAAAATTGTGTCTGTGAAATTTTGTAAGGTGGGGGAAAGGGTGGGGGATGGGGTGAGAAGAAGGAGGAGGGGGGGGGTGAGTAAGGATGGGCGTAGGGCACCAGATGCAGCCTGCCACGGTTACTGTAGTTGACTGCAGTACAGATCACTAGCTTTAGTAAGAAAACTCAAGCTAAAGTTGAAAACGAGCAAAGTATAATCTTGAAAATACACCACCAGAATCGATTCACCGCTATGGATGCAAATGACAGAGCATCAGAAGAACTATGGGATGACATGAAGAAATTTGTGCTCAAAAAAAGTGAAAAGTCTCTGCAAAAGGTAAAAAATTAAAAACAGCCAAAATGGATGATGGAAGAAACTCTGAAAATTGCTCAGAAATGCAGAAAAGTTAAAGTCAAAGGAGAAAGAGGTAATCACAGAACTTAACAGATATTTGTAATGTGCAGTAAAATAAGACAAATAAGTATTTAATTTGAACATGTATGGAAATAGAATCAGAAATTATTATAGGAAGAATACAATTGGCTTTCCTAAGAAGTTCTTGTGACTTGGATGGACCATTTTTGGAAACAGGACACTGGGCTCAATAGACCTTTGGTATGACCCAATAGAACATATCTTATGTAAGTTACAAGAGCTAAAGAGAAATTTCCAGCATTGAATTGGAATGCTAAAAGACACTCAAGGATTCACATTCAATGATGCTGAGAAGATCCAAGAAAAGTTTGAAAGAATACAGAGTCATTATACCATAAAGATCAAATGGATCAACAACCATTTCAACCTGTACCTTATAATTAGGAACTGTTGGTGATGAAAGAAGTCGAAGCAGCATTGAAAGCATTATGAAAGAACAAAGCACTCGGCATTGATGGCATTCCCACTGGAGTATTACAGCAGTCGGATGCAGCTGTTACAATGCTTACAAGGCTCTGACAGGAAATTTGGAAGACAACATCATGGCCAGCTGCCTGGAAAAGATCTGTGTTCATACCAATGCTCAAGAAAGGTGATCCAACAGACTGTGGAAATTATTGTACAATTGCTCTGATCCCACACACCAGCAAGATTTTACTCAAGATCATTTAATGGAGACTACAACCATACCTAGAATGAGAAATGCCTAACGTGCGAACAGGATTCAGGAAAGGGAGAGGAATAAGAGACATCATTGTGGATGTGAGATGGATCCTTCAAAAAACAAAAGAATAACAAAAGAATATCTACCTATGTTTCATTGACTACAGCAAGGCCTTTGATTGCATAAATCATTAAAAACCCTGGGCCACATTAAGAAGCATGGGTATACCAGAACTGATAGTTCTCATGGACAACCTTTACATTGGTCAAGAAGCAACAGTTCAAATGGAACAAAGAAGAACAGAATGATTTAAAATCAGCCAAGGTGTATGACAAGGTTGCATACTTTCCCCATACATATTCAATTTATATGTAGAACAAATTATCAGAGAAGGATGACATGAAGATAACCAAGGTGTGAAGACTGGTGGAAGAATAATCAACAAGCTTTGCTATGCTGACAATCCCACGTTACTGGCTGAAAGTGAAGATGATCTAAACATCAGCATAGTCTTAAAATAGGCCTGAACCTTAATGTGAATACAAAGATCCTGACAACTAGCAAAATCAATTTCATCCTTAATGGAGAAGAAATAGAAATAGTAGACAACTTTAACTTGTTTGGATCAATAATCATAATGTAACAACAAACAGTGAAGAAATCTGATGATCCATTGCTCTTTGGAAGAATGGCTATGAAGGAAATGGATAAGATTTTCAAGTGCAAAGATGTATCTCTACATACAAAGATTCGACTTGTCCAGGCTATGATATTTTCAACAACATCATATGGATGTGAAAGTTGGTCAGTGAAGAAGAAAGACAGGAAGAAAATCGATGCCTTTAAATTATGAGTTCCAGCAAAGGATACGGCATATAGTATGGACTGCCTGAAGAACAAATCAATCAGTACTAGAGGAAATCAAACCTAAGCTTTCCTTAGAAGCTCAAATGACTTTCATATTTTGGACACATCATGCAAAGAGAAAGATCATAAGTGAAAGACATCAAGTTTGGTAAGGTTGAAGATCAACATAAAAGAGGAAGATCAGCAATGCAATGAATTGAGACAGTAACAGTAATTATGGATGCCACTCTGTCAACAATTAGCTGTCTGACTGAAGACCGAATACAGTTTAGGACAACTATTCACAAGGTTGCCTAGAGTCCACATTGATTTAACAGCACTTAACAACAGCAACATTTTAATGAGGGAGAAAACGTAGGCTGTGGCTCAGAGAAGGGCCTGCCCAAATTCAGTAATAGCATTTTCACTGTTATTCAGCTTCCCAATTAGCCACTTTTGGAATACAGGACAACATATACAATATTCAGCTGTTCCAAAATCGAAATTATCCAAAATCTATTTTTCAACTTCTAAATGGGTAAATGGACCCCTAAGTTCTTTCAGAAAGATAACAGGTAATGAATAGCTAACATTCTTTTTTTTCTTGAAAGAATAAACTTTGGTCATCTGACCAGGTGTATGAACTACAAAGTTTCCTTCGACATGTGTAGTGCTCAGTATTTCAACTTCCTTAACACCATAGATTCACTATATTTGAAAACTCTTCAGAGTTCACAGCTAGACAATTTTGCTACTTTGTATTCTAAATATCAATAATACATTTAACTTGTTGACCTCAATACATTTGTTTAAATAGAAGCATCTTAACCAATATGCATGTTAAAAACAACCTTCTCACGGTGAACAAAATTGATGCAAACTAAATAATTAAAACAATACCAGCTGTTGCTGTTACGAACAAGAAGCAGATTATAGGAAACAGCAATATGTAACCTTAATACTTGTGATTCTATCAGGATTTCACTGTAGAAATTTATATTTTTTAATATTCTTTTCTGAAATGAAATAATTTAATTTATATGCAAATTAGCCTATACTTTCCAGCTGTTTCTTCTTTGTGGAAGCTGTGAGAATTATTTACACTTAATAATAAAGCTTCAAAAATAAGATTTGTCACTAAAGTAGTAGCAGCAGCAGAAATATATCATACCTCTTTGCAGTTACAAGCTTCTTTTTACTACAAAAGATATATGCAGCCTTTAATAAGATTCTCTTGTTGTAAAAGAAACAATTTTGTTGTTCAAATCCTTCTTTTTCTTTCTCTTTGTATCTTACAGCTCCAGGTACATATGATGTGTTGTATATTTCTTTCAGAGCACAAGGATTTTTTTTTTAAATTTAGTATTTAGCTCACGTCTAATAACTAACTGAAGTCATGGGCAATTGTGGGGCTACAAAATATAAATGGTATGCAAGTGTTGTTAAGTAATGAATTTGCTATATTAT
This sequence comes from Ichthyophis bannanicus, assembly GCA_033557465.1. Taxonomy (NCBI): domain Eukaryota; kingdom Metazoa; phylum Chordata; class Amphibia; order Gymnophiona; family Ichthyophiidae; genus Ichthyophis; species Ichthyophis bannanicus. The sequence goes on along the minus strand of CM066040.1, from coordinate 170,064,837 downwards.
TTCTAGGGATGATCCAAAAATGTTTAAAGGACACTGGTGGTTACATGGACAAGGTTCAAGGATAGCATATGGCCTTCAGATCAGAATGTATATATCCATGGTGGTATAAATAGTATTTTCTGGGCAGACTGGATAGATCATTTGGTATTTTTATGCATCTTTTACTGTTACATGTTATTATGTATCCTATCCCTCTGTCAGAGGGCAGTAGGGGGAGAGAGATGGTGGAAAACAGAGGCTGGAGCAGTTTTCTGTCTTCCCAAGTCTGGGACTAAGCCGGGGGTGAGGGGAGAAAGAAGGAACACCCAACAGCACAAATCAGAGAATGTGAGTATCTTGAGGGGAAGGGAGAGAATGGCAATGCTGGAAAGAGGTCAAATGAAAGTGGGGGAGGGAGGTGAGGCAGGAGCAAATTATTCAGGGGATACCACTAAATGGGGTGAATGTAAGGTGAGATGCAGAGGGGTGAATTCTTTGGGGGTGCTACCTAACACCTCAGTGCAACCTCTAATACCCACTCAAGGTTAGCAGCATGGATACTTGGAAGGTCCAGCCAAGCACTGTTCCTTCATTCAAATTTATTTATAGCTCACCTATAATAGCATTTCTAAGTAAATTACATATGTGCATACATAAAAACAAAAAAAAAAACTTGTGTGTGTGTCCTACACTGGCAACCTCCTTCCTGTTATCTGAGTTTCTGCTTGCCTCTGGGAAAGTACCTGTCCTCACAAGCTGTCCCGTGGTCGTTTCTAGGAACACTGAGAACACACTATTTCTAGAAATGCACTTACAGACCAAATGCGCGAAAAATACTGGGATCACTGACCATTCAAAGATACAAAGCTAATAAGCAGAACATTTTATTAGCAAATAGCGGACAAGAAAAATAAGATTTAATTTAATTTCATATAGTATTGGAGAGCTGGTTACCTGCTGTCTGCAGCCCAGAAGGATTTACATCGTGCCCGTTTGCTGCTCCGGTACCTCCCTGGATACCTGCACTCCACCTGAGGGCCCATAAGAACCAGGTTTCCTAAGGCATGTGGCTGTTGCAAAGCTGCCAGTGGTGTGCACTAAGGGGCATGCAACAAGAGGTTGTCTTGCCCTTTGTGAGCCCTTTAGGAGGCGAGGAGTGAGTGAAGTGAGATGAGTCCTATGTTTTTGTTTGGCTTATAAATAGAATGCTGGGGAAAAGGAAATCTAAAGGCAGTAAGCTGGCTGCTATAGAATCGGGCCCAATGGACAAACATTTGGTGCCTAAGGGCAGATTTTTGGAGCAGGTCACGATGTAGTCATCCTCCTTGGTTGAGGGAGCATCCCTAAACTCCCTTGAGTGGACTCCACCTCCGCCCCCTCGACCTTCTTTGCGGAACAGAGCTCCTCCCGATATTGCAGAGCCAGTCCCTGGTAGTTTGTTACATGGATAAAGTTATTATTCAACCTCCTGATTCTCAGGTTTCTTTGAAGGATATATGGCAAGTAGTGTCATGCACTGAGAAGTTTCTTTCTACTAACGTTCTTCAGCTCTGTGACCTCTTGCAAGAGACTGCTGCAAAGTTTAAGCAGGTAGATGCTCAATTGGAGGCTTTGGGAAGGAAAGTCTCTACTTCGGGATTCACAAATAGTTTTCCCTGAATTCTGTGGGGGTATCCTCTATTAAGGAGAGCCTAATGATACACCACAAATTTGAATCTTTAGAAAATACCTTTAGTAGTAAAAATTTTCTTACCATGTATTTGTTTTCATCTGAGATTATTCTGTGGAAATACTTTAAAGAAATATTGTTATTATCTAATGCTGATGATATTTTGGTTTCTAAAATGTATTATGTTTCTGATAAGCTTGTAAGGATGTCCTTGGGGCAGGAGGGAGAGGACATTCTGGTGCTTAAACCTGATTTAAGCATCTGTGCCTTCCTGGAGGACTCCCAGGATGTCATTAATATTAGAGCCACTTTGGTGGTTCCTTTCTTAATGACTCTGATAAAACCTCGATTTTGAAGACTTATTTTAAACTCAAGGATTCCCTTTTTTTTGTGGTTCAAAAACACAATTGCTTCCAGATGTCTCAAAGGCAACCCAAGTGAGAAGAAAAGCTTTTTTTTCTCTTAAACCGCAGGTACTGGCCTTTGCTGGTACCTTTTACCTTAGGTTCCCCTGAAAATGCTTAATTGAATGGGGTAAAATTTGTTTTCTTAGATCCTCTCACTTGGAGAAGCTGCTGTTAGGGAAGCTGCCACATCTTAGGTCTAGGTAGTTTTGGAGAGTTGTTAAAGCCATAGGTATGGTGGTATCTTGGAGTAAAGATATTCACAGCTTACTGTGAGGCATTGTTTTGCCTTCTGATTTCTTCTTGCATATTTTCCTCTGGATTATGTGACATAGAAGCTCACACAGAGCACATGCAAATAGATAAAAAAGAGGAATTTACCTTAGAATCTGTGAGGCAGCCAGCATATGCAGAGCAGGAGAAGCAAAGGAGCAGAGGAGTAGAGCTGCCACACCCAAGCTATGACGTAGTAGAAAGCTTAGGAACTGATTATGATTACCTGTCCAAGAGAGCACAGTCAGCGTGCAGAGAACAGGGAGATAAAAGCTGCTGGGTAGATCCAGCAGAGGTCAGAGAGGGCGGAGATCCAGCAGAGGTCGGTAACCAGAGAGACAGAGGTCACAGAGAGGGAAGCCTACTGAACAGAGGAAGCAGTGGGCGTGTCACTGGAACAGGAAGCAGCAAAGGCAAGGCTTCAGAGAAACATGGCAAGAGAAGTGCTCAGTGCTCAAGGAACCTGACTACAGCCCAGGGGAGAAGCAAGTGCTCCAGAGAAAAGGAAGGCACAACCTGTGGCTAGGAGGCTGCCTAGACTGGGAGAGCAGGAAAGTCCCCAGTCCTCACTGCCAGAGGAAAGACTTCAGCATTTACACAGGTGGGAGCCTAGCATTGTGAGAGGGAAAGCTAGAAGCTCTGTGTGGAATGGAGGGCCAGAGCAGAGCACAAGACAAGAAAGATCTGCAGGAAGATATAAACTAATCCCTAACAACCGGTGGGTGGAAAAGGAGAGCTGGAGAGGAAACACCACACCTACAGGTATTTTTAAACCCACTTGCATAGAACTGTGTCCCTGTAAGGTATCCGAATCCTCAAAGGGGTTTGCACAAAGTCAGCTGTGGAGGTTTAAACCCAAACCCAAACTCAACACCCAGGGAATGTGAGGATATGCAATGGGAAAGTAACTCCAGTGTTTCAGAATATACTCCCATGGATTGTACCCTATGTCTTGCGGATGATATTAAGTCCTTGTGTTGAAGCCCTGTAAGACGCCAAAGAAAAAGAAGATATTTTTCTTTGAGAAAAACTGTTTTGTTTTCCATGTTTTTGTTGTGCACGAGATATCCTCGGGGGAAGGGGAATAAAGCCCTGTTTTGTTTTGCCTTAAACACTCGGTTTTGACACTATTCTTGTTACCAGAAGATAGTAAGGCAACTGCAACCTCAGGGCCCTAGGCGAAGGCCTGCAGCCCCGTGACAAATGGCGTAGTCTTGAGAATTTTTTTTTTGTGCATCTGGAATACAACGAGGGAAAACAGCAAAACAGTGTTGCTGAGGAGCAGACTGAGTGTTGCTGGCAGTATTGGCCAGAGGGTTCCAGAACCGGTGAAAAGACACCTTCTCAACGCTCGAGTCTACACCTGGCTCAGGTAATAGATATTTGGGCACAGGTATTAAGGGATTCGTAGGAGAAGGCGTGCTGAGGAAACTCAGAGAAACTAAGCTCTGAAAACAGAAGTGTGGTATCGCACTTGGTGTTTTTTTTTTCTGTTTGTTTTACAGGAAAACCTGGAGATGGATCCCCACGAAGTTCTTCGCTGGATGAGTTCTCAGTTTGAGAAACAAAGGGAACGGGCACAGCTGACACAAGAACAAGCCCTTGCAGCCATGCAGGCCCAGCAGAAGCCTATGGTGGATTTAATAGAGGCTTTGCTGGCAGGCCAGAAGGCAGCGGAGAAATCACCAAAAGAACATTCCTGTGTGGTAGGACCACAAAACTGTGGCATTTTGTCTTTTGGACAATTGACTGTGGAGGACAATATTGATGATTTCATTGAGGCCTTTGAAAGGGTAGCCCTTAATGTGGGATGGCCGCCCGAGCAATGGGCAGTCTGGCTTGCTACCTCCCTAACGGGAGAGGCCTTAGCGGCCTATAAAGCCATGCCCGCTGCTCTGGCGACAGATTATGAGGAGCTTAAGAAAGCCATTCGTGATAGATTAGGCTTAACTCCTATGGTATACAGGAGAATGTTGAGAGCCACTAAACTAAAACCAGGTGAAACACCTAAGGCGTTGTGCGAAAGGGTGCGCAGCTTGGCCTGGAAATGGCTCGCTCCTGAGGGAAAGACCCTCGAATCTGTTATTGATGCCATTGTCCTAGAGCAATTTACGGAGGCAGTTCCTGCGGAGATAAGGTCCTTTTTGACTTTACAAAATTACCAAACCGCAACAGAAGCAGCCCACCTCACGGAGCAGTTTATGGAGGCTGAGTTGGCCAGTAAACCACAGGGAGGCGCTCGGAGCATGTTTGGCGAGGCAAATTTTGAAAGAGCAATAAAGGAGCCTAGACCCTATGTGAAAGGTGTGACCAATTGTTTGCCTAAGAGAGATGTTAAAGAGGCAAATGTAAAATGTTTTAAATGCGGGAAAATGGGTCACATGCAGAGAAATTGTGTAGTGCGAACAGCACTGATAATTGATGATGACAAACGTATACAAGAAGGTTTTCTTCTAAGTGTAGAAGTACAAGGTGTTTTGGCTAGGGTGTTGCTTGACTCGGGTGCTGACCAGAGTATGGTCTCGAAAAAACTCTGGCAGGCTATACAAGCCCACAAGGGGTCAGCACCGAGCCATCCAGAAGGTAGAACAAAGATTCGATGCGTGCATGGAGCATCCACATATTACCCTCTGTATAGAGTCTTGGTAAAAGGGTTAGGTACACGGAGGGAGGTTTTAGTGGCCATAATCCCTAAACTACCCTATGATATTGTACTAGGTAGGGACTGGCCCCCGTTTTGTAGGGGGATAGAGAAGGGCATACACGTAAAGGGAGGTATGGTCTCCACCCGGTCCCAGGCCCGAACATCAGAGATACAGGGTGAACCCCCAGAAGAGGAATCTGACCCCCTAGCGGAGGAAGAGGAACCCCCAGGGGAGGAATCAGATCCTCTAGTGGAGGAAGAGGAACCCATAGAGGAGGAGGGTAGACCCGCAGATGAGGCACTAGGAGAGCTTCCCACGCATGAAGATTTAATTAACATCCCTTCTAAAAACACTAAGAAAAGCAGAGGCCAAACGCCGAGAGAGGCACCATAGAGCTCAGGTGAGGGCAGGAATGGAGGCCGGGCAAGGTTTGCCCTGGGTGCCTGCGGATCTTGTTAAAAAGTTCCCATCCTTCCCTAAGGAGCAGCATGCTGATCCGGCGTTAAAACGAGCCTTTGAATATGCCCAAAGTGAGAGGGACATTCTCCCCAGATTCCTGATAGAGAAGGAAATATTATATAGGGAAAGCAATGATCCCCAAACTGGAGCAGTCAGGAAGCAGTTAGTTGTCCTGACTACCTTCAAGGCAGTGGTTCTGAGACTGGCCCGTGATCACCCGGTTGGTGGTCATAAGGGAATACAGGGGACTTGGACCAAATTTTAGCCCGTTTTTATTGGCCGGAAGAATTTAAAGAAACTGCGCGTTTCTGTGAGTCCTGTCCTTCATGTCAGCGGGTGACTGCTGCCAAACCCAGGGAGGTACCAATGATTCCTACCCCTACGATAGCGGAACCAATACGCCGGTTGGCGATGGACATCGTAGGACCCTTGTTTAAAAACACCTAGGGGATTCCAGTATATTCTGGTGGTGATTGACCAGGCCACCAGGTTCCCCTGGGCAATGCCCTTGCGGAACATCTCAGCCAGAACAATAGCGCTAGAGCTAATTAAGCTATTCTGTGGGGTGGGATTTCCCCAAGAGATGCTTACTGATAGAGGAAGCAACTTTATGTCCAAATACTTAGCCCAAGTATGGGACGCATTTGGAATTCATCATATAAAAACTGCCGCCTACCATCCCCAATCCAATGGGCTTGTCGAGAGGCTGAACCAGACCCTTAAACAAATGTTAAGGCGAGGGCTAGATGGAAAGATGTCCAAGTGGGACGTCATGCTCCCGTTTGTCTTGTACGCCTGTCGGGAGCGTACACAGGCCTCGTTAGGAGCTTCCCCTTATGAATTAATGTTTGGCCGTGCCCCAAGGGGAGTCCTAGATATTTTGAGGGAACAATGGGTGGAGCCTGAAGTGGAAGAAATGGGGGTACCACATTTCCTTCGTGAGCTGAGGAGTCGCTTACAGAGAACTTCTCAGGTGTCCAAAGAACACTTGCAAGCTAGTCAGAAGCGCCAAAAGAGATACTATGATCGAGGAAAGAAACCTCGTCAATTGGCCATGGGAGAGAAGGTGGTAGTAAAGATAGCGGACGCTGGTCCAAAGTTCGAGGCTCAATGGAAGGGTCCCTATACAGTAGTGGAACGAATGGGCCCAGTCTCTTATGCAGTAGAGAATGACAGGGGGCGTCAGGTCTACCATGTCAATGTCCTTAAGCCTTGGCACGAGAGGACAGCAGCAGCTAGTCTGTCTAAAGTACAGGAACATATCGAGACCTGCTCAGTGATTATGTGCTGTGTGAACGTAGGTCCACCAGCTCGTAATATCTTAAGGGGGGGGGGATATGTGACGTAGAAGCTCACACAGAGCACATGCAAATAGATAAAAAAGAGGAATTTACCTTAGAATCTGTGAGGCAGCCAGCATATGCAGAGCAGGAGAAGCAGAGAAGTAGAACTGCCACACCCAAGCTATGACATAGTAGAAAGCTTAGGAACTGATTATGATCACCTGTCCAAGAGAGCACAGTCAGCGTGCAGAGAACAGGGAGATAAAAGCTGCTGGGTAGATCCAGCAGAGGTCAGAGAGGGCGGAGATCCAGCAGAGGTCGGTAACCAGAGAGGCAGAGGTCACAGAGAGGGAAGCCTGCTGAACAGAGGAAGCAGTGGGCATGTCACTGGAACAGGAAGAGCAGAGGCAAGGCTTCAGAGGAACGTGGCAAGAGAAGTGCTCAGACGGTTGGTAGCTGAAGGTCCTACAAGGAACCTGACTACAGCCCAGGGGGAGAAGCAAGGGCTCCAGAGAGAAGGAAGGCACAACCTGTGGCTAGGAGGCTGCCTAGACTGGGAGAGCAGGAAAGTCCCCAGTCCTCACTGCCAGAGGAAAGACCTCAGCATTTACACAGGTGGGAGCCTAGCATTGTGAGAGGGAAAGCTAGAAGCTCTGTGTGGAACGGAGGGTCAGAGTAGAGCACAAGACAAGAAAGATCTGCAGGAAGATATAAACTAATCCCTAACAACCGGTGGGTGGAAAAGGAGAACTGGAGAGGAAACGCCACACCTACAGGTACTTTTAAACTCACTTGCATAGAACTGTGTCCCTGTAAGGTATCGGAATCCTCAGAGAGGGGTTTGCACAAAGTCAGCTGTGGAGGTTTAAACCCAAACTCAACACCCAGGGAATGTGAGGATATGCAATGGGAAAGTAACTCCAGTGTTTCAGAATATACTCCCATGGATTGTACCCTATGTCTTGCGGATGATATTAAGTCCTTGTGTTGAAGCCCTGTAAGACACCAAAGAGAAAGAAGATATTTTTCTTTGAGAAAAACTGTTTTGTTTTCCATGTTTTTGTTGTGCACTAGATATCCTCGGGAGAAGGGGAATAAAGCCCTGTTTTGTTTTGCCTTAAACACTCGGTTTTGAGACTATTCTTGTTACCAGAAGATAGTAAGGCAACTGCAACCTCGGGGCCCTAGGCGAAGGCCTGCAGCCCCATGACAGTTATTAGCGCTCCTCGTGATGTGGGCTTATATTCCCTTTTGCCTTTATTTGGATTAAGTCCTTGGTATTGTATTCTTTGATTTGGAAATAGTTTCCTGTATTCTTATTTGAACGGTAATGTTATAAATGCTAATAAAAAAAGAATTTAATACTCGTACAGTATTTATATTCCATGTAAAACCAAAACCTTGTAGCAGATCATAAGGGATAATGATCCAACAGTCTAAAACATGATCACTAAAAATGCAATTCTAAAAATACCGCACAGAAAATTATTCCCACTAACATTACATCATTATTGCCTCACTCGAAGTATAGCTCACCCTATTTATTCATCAAGCATTTGAAACTATTGAAGCCCTAAGGGGCTGATATTCAGCACTCTCAGCCAGTCAGCCAACAGGAGGCCAGCTGACTGAGAGTAATGAATGCAATATTCAGTGGCATTGTCCGGATATCCCCACAGCCCATCCTGGCACTATCTGGTTAGTGCAGGGGCAATCCAGGGGTGCAGTAAGGGTGCCGACATTTATCCAGTTAGCGGATTTTCAGTCAGCATCGATCCGGCCAACTTGGGCTGCATGAAAAGCTAGGCTAAGCTGTAATCCGGATAAGTGTCGACTGAAAATCCGCTAAGTGCCAGCATTTATCCGGACAGCACCACTCAGCCCCAAATATTTAGTAGCAGCTCCTATTCGGATACTGCCGCTGGTTATCCTGTTGATATTTAAGTGCCACAGCTGGCCACCATGATGTCTGAATATTGGCCGTTTTGAATATCAGCTCCCAAAACACTTAACAAGAAAATGTGCCTTCAGCATTTTATAGAACAGCAGGTAGGAGCTCTGTATCTGAAGCCATGTTCAAAGTGAATTCCACTAAGAGCACTAACCCAGCGTGTCTGATCTTGTAGACTTAATCTGTACCCTGAAGTAGCTGGCAAGTTCAACATAAAAGTAGTAGAGATATGCTAATAACTATTGGGTGTCTCTGTCTGTATTTAAGATATTAAAAATTTTCAAGTTGAAAAACTATACTTAACATTTTAAACTCTATTCTGGCTGCTATCAACAGCCAGTGCGAATCTGATCAAATAGAGAGAGTGGCCTTCTTGGATACATGACTGCGCAAAATTATCTAAGCTGTTGTGTTCTGGAAGACCTGCAGACAGGTCAGGAGCCTCTTTGTAGACATAAAGAGACAATATTACTAATGTCTAGGTGTGCCATTATTAACTCTGCAAACAACATGTAAAATAAGTTATTTCACATATCACTAGACATGTTTCACTGTACTTAGCTAGTGCACAAACACAGCTCTGTGGTAATTCCATAACATCATCTTAACAACAACTTCCATTCAGATGGTCCCAGGTAAGGTCACATTCCTTGCTATTCCATATTTTCTGAGTTGCACAGGCCTCGTGTTTGTTAAAAATTGACAATGCAGCACAATATCTCACAGGACTCAGAACCACAAAACACTGACAAAGATCTAAATTTTCCACCTGATCACTATAGATTTCCACCACAAATATTACCTTCAGGGCCAGCACTACCATTAGGAGAACAAGGCAGTCAATTAGACAGCAAATGATCCTTCTCCAGGGCCTGCAGTGGCAGCAGTGTCTTTAAACGGAACCACAGTACTTCCAGAAACCTCCGGCATTGTGGTGCTATTTGTGCTACTGCCCCCTCCGATGCAGACTTCCTATCTGCATGGGGGCAGAAGTGGCTGGACCAGTTAATCCCACCCCTGTGACTGTGTAAAAGGAAGTGGAATGAGAAGGGGCAAAAGCAAGAACAGCACTGCAGTGCCAGAGGTTATGGTAAGTGCTTTAGTGTCATTTTAAATGCATTGCTGCCACTGCAGATCCCGGAGAGGGGTGACAGCAGCAGCAATGGAGGCGGGGACGGGAGCGGGAGCCAGGGCTGGCTTAAGGGGTTGTAGCACCCTGAGTCATCTTTTGCTTTTGCGGTGACTCTCCCCCCCCCTTGGGTCCTATCTTGCAGTGCAAGCAGAACAAACGGGTAAATTTTCAGCTCACTGGCTCGTTAAATGCTACCATTTAACTTAATCTGTGTATTCTGTGTCACTATCCATTTAGATCTGGCACTGAATGTACAGAGAGTGATGGTGTATTATCTGTTTAGGCTAGGCCTGATATTCCTCAGCCCTAAACTAAATATGTAACTTACCTAAATAATGGCTGAATATTGCTACTATCTGGATAATTTTATGGCCTCTCCTTGCTACTCCCATAACATGCCCCACAAGTATACAGATAATATCTGTATACTTGTGGGGCATCTGTATACCAATAATGGAGTGGAGGAGTAGCCTAGTGGTTGGGGCAAGGTACGTCAGGCCAGAAGATCAGGGGTTCAAATCCCACTAGAGGACAGCAACCTTGGGCCAGAAGGACTGGGGTTTCTAGTCCCACAGGTGCCCCTTGTGGTCTTGGGCAAGCCACTTAACCCTCCACAGCCCATGTTCCCTGTAAAATAGTTATCTCCAAGTTATAATGCCCTGTTCAATGTAATTTTCAGTTTGTTCAATGTAAACCACACTGATGCAGAATAGCACGGTATATAAGAGAATATAAATAAATCTGGCCACTCTGCACTTTAAAAGCCTATTATCTGCATATTTTTTGAAAATACATGGTTAGGACAATTAAACTCTCCCAACAACAGATGCAGAGCCAGAAGTAGGGTGTTTCACTTTACATCTCAACATACAAAAAAATTCTACTCAAATTCTAGTCTCACATCAGTGACAACACCACTAGCTATACAATGTGCATCAAAACACAAAACCCTCCAAATGGACACGACACCAACATCAAGAACTCAAATTGTACCAACCCTATCTATGGAAAATCAGCACTGAAAATATTATAGAATACTAGTAACCCTCAGTTAGAAAAGAGAACAAGATGAACTACTACAGATTCCTAGAGAGAACCTACATGTTAACATAATCTCTTATCTTGATTGCACATGGAAAAAACAGACCATCACTAATTAAGAATAAGAAACTACAAAAGATAAAAATTGAAAAGGGAAAACCTCAAAATCAGACACCAAGTTATGAAACATGGAAGAAAGAGAAACAGTAATGCATTTCTTCCTGTAATGAGCTATAAGAAATGCAGATTTTCAAAGCTGACAAATTTTATTCTATAAAAACTGACACTGATTTGTACCTTTCTTGTCTGATCATCTTATTTTTCCAGATGGGTTGATCCCAGTCTCTCTTTTCTACTTCCTCTTGTTGGTTTTCTTTTAATTCATTTTCTAAGATCCTATTTCCATTTTCTGTTTTTTTTCACACTTTCTGTCTTCTTCGTCCTTAATGTTCAATACAGCCACGGGAGCAAAAGCAAATGCTCCCGTGGCTGTGTTAATGATGCAGCTGGGGAGGCAGAGAGCAGGCTGGAAGTGAGCCAGTGAGGCAAGCTTCCTGCACCCCTATTGTAGTGTGCCCTGAGCCAGTGTCTCACTGGCTCACCTCTTAAGCCGTCCCTGGCAGAAGCAGGGGCCACCAGGCCCTGATTACCTCAATTCCATATTAGGACAGCATTTCAAAACACTACTCTTCAGTTTTTGAAAACATTCTACTTTCCAGGCTATGATTTGTACTTTCAAGCAAATTACAAGCTTTATATTTAACAAGCTGTACTGACTCTTAAAATCAACTTTGACAAGTTCTGCATAAATAGACATGCTTCTATAAATTAATTAGGAGGGAGGAGTAGCCTAGTGGTTGGGGCAATGTACTTCAGGCCAGAAGGTCAGGGGTTCAAATCCCACTAGAGGACAGCAACCTTGGGCCGGAAGGACTGGGGTTTCTAGTCCCACAGATGCTCCTTGTGGTCTTGGGCAAGCCACTTAACCCTCCATAGCCCATGTTCCCTGTAAGTATTAGTGTATGTGTCTCATATCCCCATGTGTTAAATGTATCCCCCAATTGTGTTGTGACCGCTTTGATTGAAGGATAAGGCGGTATACAAAACTGTCTAAATAAATAAAAAATTTTAAGAATTATCTTAATTAAAACCAAAAGACTTACTTTGGCTTTGTTGATCACAGCACAAAAGGGAGACAATATTCTGGCATATATTTGAAAATCAAAAATATGGAAAAATCACTGCCAAAACAGAAGTGAAAAAATAGACTCCAAACTGCAAGCTTCAGGAGAAAGACCTTTATATACTTAGGCTTACATGGTGCACATGTCAAACCATTTGTGTGCCAATATTTTCATAACCATTGATCCTAAATAGAAACAGAGAAATATGATAGCAGATAAAGACCACATGGCCTATTCATCCTGCCCATCCATACCAATTACTGAGCTCTGTAATCCCTTCCTCTCCCTCAACAATCCTCTGTGCTTGTCCCATGCTTTAATGAATTCAGGTACTGGGAGGCTGTTCCACATACACCACCCTTTCTGTTAAAAAAGAAGTGTTTCCTTAGATCACTCCTGCCTGTACTTTCTTTTACCCCCCCCCCTACTCCCCCCCCATCCTATGACCCCTTGCTCTAGAGTCACCTTTCAAATGATAGATCCACCTCTTGTGTATTTATACCTTGGAAGTATTTAAATATCTCTATCTTATCTCTCCTATGCCATCTTTCTTCCAAAGTATACATATTTAGCTCTTTAGAGGATAATTCTGTAAGTGGTACCTAGAGTTTGTGTTGATGGCGCTTATTCTGTGAAGTCAAAGTCACATGGCTATTACTTTATAAAATAGTAGCATAAGCAGCCGTGGATATGCATACATATCATGGTCACTTATACCAGCTATAGAGCAGATATAAATGACTGCATATCTCTTATGTGTGTTGGGAGTCTAGGCTATAAAGTACGCACATACAAATCTGCTCTGCCTACACTCCACCTAAACTCTGCCCCTGTGCATGCTCACAGTGAAAGTACATGCTATTGGTCTGTGGCTTATAATTTCAGAATAGCATCCAACTATAATCTGAATATAAATCAATAAAATACCATGATTTAAACATGTAGACTCGCGTGGAACTAACTGCACCTTACAGAATTACCCTTTCATTGTTGTTGTTTAGTGCTGTCAAGTTGGTGCCAACTCATGGCGACCCTCTGAATAGTTGTCTTAAACTGTGTTCAGTCTCCAATGAGGCGATTAATTGTTGATAGAGTGACATCCATAGTGGCTGTTATTGTACTGATCCATCGCATTGCTGGCCTTCCTCTTTTAATTCTCTCTCTATATGCTTTATAATGAATACCATTGACCATTTTAGTGGCTGCCCTCTGGACCGACTCCATCCGTTTTATATCCTTTTAAGATACAGTTTCCAGAACTGCACACAGAACTTCAGATGAGGTCTCACTAGAGAAATTTACACAGAGGCATTATCACCTTGTTTTTCTTGCTGGACAGTCCTCTCCCTGTACACTCAAATATCCTTCTGGCTTTTTCCCTCAGCTTATCTTCCTGTTGGGTCACCTTAATATCATCAAATATGATCTCCCCCAGATCCCTCTCTGTCCTGCACAGAACTTCATTCCTTATACTGTACCACTTCCTTGTTTTTTTCCAGCCCAAATGCATGAGTGCATCTTTGAGCATAAATCTTAAATGACACATTCTAGGTCATTCTTCAAGCTTTGCTTGCTTTCTCCTCAAGTTTCCACACCGTACAGAAGCCAAACCTTTTGCAGACTTGGGTATCATATGCAAAATGGCAGACCTTTCCCTACAGCCCTTCCATGACATCACCTGCAAAAATGTTGAAAGCTGATATAGCAAATACTAACAAAACAAAATAAACTGGACCAAGGAATGATTCCAATAGTATACCATTGGTAATGCCCCTTTCCTTAGAATGGACTCCATTTACCACCACCCTTTAGCCTCTTCATTTCGATCAGTTTCTTAGGGGTCTATTTACTAAACCACAGCAAAGTCACCGGCGGTAAGGGCAGTGCTAAGGTTCCCAAAGCCATTTAGGGCTATGGGTGGGTGTGGGCGGTCCGGCGTAAAGGGAGCTATGGTCCGTGTAACGCATGGAATAAGGTGCCCTGACATCTCACATGAAGGTGACAAGCATTAAGGTGCCCAAGGGGGTTAAGGAGCTTTAACCTAAGGCACCCTGAGGGGTTAAAGCGCCCTGAGGGCTTAAGGTGCATGAAACTAAGGCGCACCTGAGGTTAAAGCGCCCTGAGGGGTTAAGGCACATGAAGCTAAGGCGCTCTAAGGGTTTTAAGGCGCCTGAGGATAAAGTGCCCTGAGGGGTTAAGGTGCATGAAGTTAAGGTGTCCCAAGGGGTTAAGAGGCACCTGAGGTTAAAGTGCCCTGAGGGGTTAAGACGCATAAAGTTAAGGTGCCCTAAGGGGTTTAGATGCCAGAACATAAGATGGCCAAGGGTTTTAAGGTGCTTCAAGTTGACAAGCATGCATCTAAAGGCACGGAAATGGCTGTAACCCTAACACTGGATAAAGGAGCATCAATGGAAGACTATCTGAAAGTGATGGATGGATGGACAGATGGTAGTTGATAGACCAGATGAACATTTGCCATCTGATATTGTAGTCAGTAAGTGGGACGTGGGCCACAGCTGAGGTTATGCCCTCTGCCTGTCTGATAGCGTGGATTGAAAAAGAGCATGCATAAAATATCTCACACTGAATATATGCAAGGGTGCCTGGGGCTGTGCTGAACCTGCTCCTTTTTGGATGGTATTTGCACCAGCCCAGAACAAAATAGAACCCGTGGGCATTGAACCAGCCCTCTGGGGTGTCCAAACACAGTGCCCTAAAAACTATGCTAAACCTGCATCTGCCATGGCAGGAATTACCAATAAAGGGAACGTATGTATCTGCCTGCAATCTAGAAACAGGTTGATAGGCCTACATCATCCATGTAGGATGTGGTTGCACGTTCAGTATATATGCGATGGAGGTCCAGACCAGCCCCCACAGTCAGGATGCAGTCTCCCAAGCCTGTCCACTGTGTGGGTCATGCATCAGCTGTGGTCACATTACCAACACTCTCCAATGGGCCACAGATGAGGCCTCACACTCTGCCTGTCTGATAGCCTGGATTGAAAAGAGCATGCATTAAGTAGCTCACACTGAAGAGATGCAAGGGTGTCTGGGGCTGTGCCAAACCTGCACCCCTTTTTGGATGATATTTGCACCAGCCCAGAACAAAATGAACAGAAAACAACCTGTGGAAATTTCACTGGCCTTCTGGTGTGTCCATACACAGTACTCTAACCACTATGCTAACCTTGCCAGCACCTGCTATGGGAATACTTACTAGTAAAGGGAACGCATGTATGTATGTGCCTGCAATGTATCAGCAGGTTCTCAGCTCAGTCTCATCAGACCGTGATTGATCTGCGTGTTGTGCACATATCTGTCGTGGTTTAAGGTAACTGAGGTCATGGTTTGGCTATCAGACATAACTCATGTTAAATGCATGTGTCAGACATCTGCTGCCCTCACACCAATCTCCCAAACCTCACCTAAAACTGAAATGGCCTCAGATGCATGTCTCTGCCCTCTGCATATTATGAAAGAGATTGTAAGAAATTACCTTTGTTGGCAGGTACATACAGATGCATATAAACAAGTGTAATTTCCACTGGGTAGTGCTGTGTACAAGGACAGTACAGGAACCCTGATGCTAGGCCCTATGATGATTTACTGTGGAAAATCAGCAAACAGTGCAACAGCATGTGCCTGCCTGCAATGTGTGAACATGTAGGCACCTCCCCATGTCAGTAGTTGATGGGCTGGTGTATAATTCAGATATGGGAAGGACACAAGGTATGTTTCCAACAGGTCCCAGGTACATTCAGTGTTACGTCCAAAGCTCATCCCCAGGACAAATCTCGTGTAGGAGCTGTATTATGTGCATTGTGCTGTATGCCCCTCATTGCAGTTCTACGGTCTGCAGGCCTGATTGTCATGAGCTTGTGTGTAGACAGTATGTGGTTTATTATGAGCTACCAACACTTATTATCTATGTCATGCCCTATATCACATTCCTGCCTGTTATTGTAACCATGACAATCCAGCACATGCATACCCTGCAACAACAGTGGAGGTGTATGGAGAGCCTCAGTTGCGGTTGGAATGCTGTGTGTACAAGGAGGTGAAAGTGGGGACTGTCTGTCTCTCGTCAACCTGGATGCCCAGTGCTGAATATGTCATAGGCCATCTATGTCCTTGATAGGCCTCTCAGATGGGGATATTATGCTACCAACAAGTTGCCCCAAGTCATCCTGACTGTGGCGTAATATTTGTGGACAACGTAAAAACAAGACAGGAAAGGATGCAGGAGCTGACAAGCAGTTGAACCTTGGCTATGGGCTGCCATATTGTGGCTCTGGCAGCATGGCAATAACAATGTTGTTTGCTGGGCTGGGATTTGAGCTCCATAATGGAGCTTCACAGACATGGAGACACAACCCGATGCAATATCCTTTGACAGTATGGGGCCCTGCTGCATCAATTGTAAATCTGCTTGCTGTAGACCTCATAAAAATTGTGCCATGAAATGCATTGTGAGTCTGTAAGGCCTCATTCTGTACATGTGCACACAATGTCCACCTGTTGTATCACTATTGCATCTATTGCAGTATGTCCTGGTGAAGAGCGGCTGTACAGGATCTGGATAGGTAGCATGCACCGAGTTGCTATGTTTGATTTAAACGCAATGTGAGAGCAACATGAACAACAAATTTGTGCAGTGATGTTGGTAAGCAAACATGTAGATGATGCCTCCATTGCCCCTCCATGATATCTGGCATATTACTCAACAGTCTATTGTATGGGTAAAGCCATGTGCAGCAGGGGTGCTGCTGACAATCCCACATGGGTCACAGGGGCTATGGATCATGTGCAAGAAACAGAAGGCCCAGCTAAATATGCGCATTCTGTACACATGTCATCTATGCCTCAGACACTGTGTTACTTAGCTGGCAACATTTACCTTTTAGCAAGGGATATCTGAGTGAACCACAGGTCAGATATCAGTATTTAAGGCTCTGTTGATGTATGATATGTGCAGATATATGAACCTCATAGCTACTTCTGAGAAACGACCAGCTGAAAGACAAATGGTGTACCTCCCCAATGGCTGTGGCTCCATGAACAAACAGTGCTCACACATCTGAACATTAGTGGTGTGCACCTTTATATACATGTGCTATCTCACAGAGGTCTGAACTATGCATACCATATTTGGCAAACCTTGCTGCTCACAGATATGTCTGTGATATTGTGGTAAAGAGAGTCCAGCCCAGCCTGGAGAAACAAAGGGAAAAGGGACTTTTTTCTCTTTGCGGGGGATGGGTGCACCTGAACACATATACCAAACTAAAGGCAGTGAGAAAAACCACAGCTGCAGAGCTAGGCTAAAGCCCCACCCAGACTCCATAGCAACCCTAGGTAAGGATAGGAGTTACATGGGGGTGGAGTCAGAAGGGGAGGTGCCCTGCTCAGCGTTTAAGTTTGAGCAAACAGAGAAGAGAAAAGGTGAGCACGGGGAGCAAAGCAAGCCAAGCCAGCAAGGCAAGCAAGGCAAGGAAGCCAAGGAGGCCACCGAGAGCCAGGATAAGAGCAAAGGTAGCCAGCGCTGCAGCCAAGAGAGCAGCAGACAACACTCCCAAGAGAGGACCAAACAGAGTGGCAAGAGGGAGAGAGACAGAAGGTTGGTGGTGGAGAAGCCAAGGCAAGAGAGCTCAGACTCCTCTGAAGAAAGGTGTGTCTTCAGGCAGAGGAAACCTCGGGTAGCTGAGAGGGAATACTACAATGATTCCTTAACTAGCTCTGAGGCAGAGATAGCTACAGCCAGCAGAAACTCCAGCCGTGAAGCTCCCTCAGTAAAACTCCAAGGTAGGAGAAAGAAACCAGACAGAGCTAATGTTTGTATGTCTTGCTCAGATTCTGAGGAGAGGATTATATCAGGAAAAACCCAGAACAGAAGAAAGGAGTTTTTAAAGAAAGCTGAACAAGGAAAGCCTGCTAGGGTTCTGCCAAAGGAAGGGAAGGCAGTACAGTGGGATAGGCTGTTTAAGCTTTTAAAAGACATTAACCAAAAAGTACCTGAACAGTTCCAAGATTCCCCAGCAGCCAGCTCCGAAGAAAGCATGGAAGTGGATGATAGGGAGAGTGACCAGGGATCCACAGGTTCTGAGATGGAGTGTGCTGTATGCATTGGTGCTAATTGAAGGAAACCAAAATAGGGGGAAGGATTAAGGAAGCTGTATCAGTTTGGCATAGCTGAAAGAAAGAAAGAAAAGGGAAAAGGAATCCTATGTTGAAGCAATAAGATTCTTTCCTACAGAAAAGTGGATAGTGCAATCAAGTCTGTGCTAGACAGCTGAAACTGTTTAATTGCAAGCAGCAAGGAGAGAGAGCTGGCAGCACTGCTGATCTTGATTGTATGTTGTATCTACATGTTCCTGAGTTAACCCTAAAGCAAGAAGCCTCTTAAAGGAAAAGAGGAAAAGAAGCTATTGTAAATAATTCCACTGAAACACTGTTATCATGTTCTTTATTTTGGAGAAGTTTATCCTTGTTTCTTTTTGCTGAGAGTGAAAGTTTCTTTAAAGGCTGTAACCAAATTGGCTTAAACGGAACCCAATAAAATTCCTGTGCGCTTTAAAACATCCACTTGGTTTTACTTTGAGTTCACAACTACACCTTTGGAACAAAGGAATACAAGATGGACTCCCGTCCCTACTAGGCAACCGCCTAGGAGGGGCGCGAGCGCCACAATATATATCTCCACACTGGCCATTGATGACATTGGTGATCTTGGGATGTCAGTCAGGCAAGCGAGTTGGAGGGCATGCAATGATGTATCCTGCAACATCCCTGGAATTCCCATATCATATATGGGACATGGCTGATGTTTCAACATAGTTCTAGTGAATGTGTGCACATGTATGGATGCTATGTGCTGAAATATATGGTTCCCAGATTTTGATCAAGGTGGTGCAAAGTGATGTGTCGGTTTAATGCATGACCGCCAACTGTCTAACCCTGATGTGAATGTTGTGGTCATGTATGGCTCGCCCATTGAAAATCAGGGTCTGCACATACAAACAAGAGGGAAGAAGAGCTAGTCCGGTAGGGCAAAATTAACTGGCTAACCGCCAGGCCCTATACCTGAAAGATAGCTCAGGAAAATCAGTGCTAAGCTGTCATGTACACATGGCTATATGTGTTGCATAGAAAAATGTGGCCAACCACCAACCATGTTTATCTGCCCATGCCCTACCACAGAATGCCCCTAACACACCCTGATGCCAATCACATAGCATATGGGCATGTTAGGGAGGTACATAGCATCTTAGACAGCCAGCACCTGAGTAGGTGCCGTGCCAAAATCACCAAGAAGCCATTTACACAGGTAACTAGGGCAGTTACCTGAAAGCATAGTTACTCACCTGTAACGGGTGTTCTCTGGGGACAGCAGGAATCAGTCCTCACATATGGGTGACGTTGGCGCTGACAGAACCCTCATGCGGATCAAATCCCCAGCTTTCAGAGAAAGCCTTTGGGAGTTGCCCTCATGCATGCGTGGTCCCTTTCCCGCTCAAGGATGCCATCTTGCTCAGTCTAATGACATAGCTAAAATTTATTTATTTAGCTTTATTTATTTAGCTGCATTTATATCTCGCTTTTCACCGGGTCAAAGCGGTTGGGGGATACATTTAACACGAGGGGATATGAGACACATACACTAATACTTACAGGGAACATGGGCAATGGAGGGTTAAGTGGCTTGCCCAAGACCACAAGGAGCACCTGTGGGACTAGGAACCCCAGTCCTTCCGGCCCAAGGTTGCTGTCCTCTAGTGGGATTTGAACCACTGACCTTCCGGCCTGTAGTACCTTGCCCCAACCACTAGGCCACTCCTCCCTAAAAGACGGCAAAAAGAACAAAACATAATAATAGTAGGACTGCAACTCCTAGGGGAGGAGGGAGGGTCGTGAGGACTGATTCCTGCTGTCCTCAGAGAACACCTTACAGGTGAGTAACTACGCTTTCTCCAGGAACAAGCAGGAAGAAGAATTAGGCCTTACCTGCTAATTGTCTTTCCTTGAGTTCTCTCCGGGCCAGTCCAGGACATTTGGGTGGTCAATCTGTTCCAGCAGCTGGGGACTGAATACTGACAACTTTTCCTGACAGCCTACCCAGCTCCCCCTGGTGTCAGAGAGTCAGTCTTACCGTAACAAAGCAGTGAAATTTAAACTAGTACCGGAACCAAAAACAAAAAACGCTAACTGCTGAACAGGCTGTCCTTAAACGAAGAACGAGCTGTTAACAAAGTATTCCACGTAACCCATCTGAAGCTCTTTTCCTTATTTTTTTTTCTTTTTTTAAAGAATTCTCTGATACCTATAGTGGAAGCCCCAGAATCCACTTTCAAAACATTCTACCTCTCTGCAACTTCGGCGACGAGCCCGATTCTCCGAGTGAATCCCGCCCATGCTCCCGCCGAGGTCGCACTCTTTTCTAAATCTCGCAGACAGCTTGGGAGGGTCCTGGACTGGCCCGGAGAGAACTCAAGGAAAGACAATAAGCAGGTAAGGCCTAATTTCTTCTTCCTATTCGTCTCTCCGGGCCAGTCCAGGACATTTGGGCAGTACCAAAGCAGTACCTAAATCTGGGAGGGTCCTGCGAGCCCCGCAATAATCGCCGAGGCACCTACTCTAGCATCCTCCCTCGCCTGAACATCCAAGGGATAATGCCTCGCAAACGTATGTAGCAAAGACCACGTTGCTGCTCAACAGATATCCACCGGCGGAACCAACGCGTACTCCGCCCAAGAGGCAGGCTGCCCCCTAGTCGAATGAGCTCCAAGCCCCACTGGGACGGGCTTGCCCTTAGACTCATATGCCGCTCTTATCGCATGTTTAACCCAGCGAGCGATAGAAGCCTTCGTAGCAGCCTTACCTTTAGTCGCACCCCCGAAGAGAACAAACAATCTGTCGGATTGTCTGTTTCTTTCAAATATCTCCGTAAGACACGACCTAAATCCAGCCGCCGAAGCGAACGATCCAACTTACCATCCTCCGATTCACTAAAGGTGGGAAGCAAAACAACCTAATTCACGTGAAAAGTGGAAACCACCTTAGGCAGGAACGACGGCACCGGCCTCAACACCACCTTTTCCGCCGAAAAGTGAAGATACGGTTCTCTGCACGAAAGCGCTTGTAGATCCGAAATCCTTCTTGCCGAACACAATGCTACCAAGAAGGCTGTTTTCCAGGACAACTCTCGAAGGCCTTCCCTTCCACAAACGGAGGTTCTGTCAACGCTTGTAAAACTAAATTCAAATCCCAAGGCGGCACCACCTGTCTCCTCGGAGGCCTAATGTTCTTGGCCGCCCGTAGAAAGCGTAGCACATCCGGATGAGAGGATAGCGGACTACCCTGCACCCGACCTCTGTAGCAAGCCAGCGCCGCCAGCTGTACCCTTAGCGTGCTAAGAGCCAGGCCCTTGTCTAGTCCCCCTTGAAGGAAACCTAGTATGTCGGGGAGCTGCGCTCTCCAGGACGTAACTTGACTATCACTACACCAAGCCTCAAAAAGCCGCCATACCCTAATGTACGCTAATGACGTGGATCGCCTCCTGGACTGCAACATAGTGGCTATTACTGACTTCGAGTATCCTTTATGGCACAAACGTTCCCTCTCAAGAGCCATGCCGTAAGCAAGAACCGATCCACCTGTGGCATCAGCACAGGACCCTGCCGCAACAGGTCGAACTGAACGGGCAGCCTCCAGCGAGGAGCCACTAGAAGTCTCATCAGGTTGGCATACCACGGTCATCTGGCCCAATCCGGTGCCACGAGAATCACTGTTCCCCTGTGTTTCGAAATCCTCTGAATGATCCGCCCCAAGAGCGGCCAAGGAGGGAACATGTAGAGCAGCTGATCCTCTGGCCACGGCTGCACCAGGCCGTCGAGCCCTTCCGACATGTGTTCCCTGCGCCTGCTGTAAAACCGCGCCGCTTTGGCATTGGCTTGAGTAGCCATGAGGTCCATGACCGGCTGACCCCAACGCCTGGAAATCTCCTGAAATATGTCCCAGTTCAATTCCCATTCCCCTGGGTCTAGGAGATGGCGACTGAGATAATCGGCTTGAACGTTGTCTTTTCCTGCGACATGCGCCGCCGAAATCGCTAGCAGGTGGGCTTCTGCCCAGTGAAACAACTGTTGACTCTCCTCCAGCAACACCACACTGCCGGTGCCCCCTTGCCGGTTTATGTAGGATACCGTTACCCGATTGTCGGAAAAAACTCGAACCGCTTTCCCCTCGAGCACTTCTGCAGACTCTAACAGTGCTAGGCGCACCGCTCTAAGCGATTGATCGACCAACCGCTCTCCTCTGCCGTCCACGTCCCTTGAGCTATTTGCGACAAACAATGAGCCCCCCATCCGGAGAGACTCGAACCTGTCGTGAGTAAGATCCAATCCGGCTGATCCAGCGGTACCCCCGCGAGCAGGTGGGATGGAACCAACCACCACTGCAGGCTGCGGCGCACGTCTTCTGGACACACCAACCTTCGGTCCAGCAGATGATCCTGCGGTGACCAATGGGATAGCAATGCCTGCTGGAGAGGACGCATATGAGCTCTGGCCCACGGAACCAAATCCAAAGCCGCCGCCATGGATCCTAACAACTGCAGATACCTCCAGGCTGTCGGAGCGTGTACACGCAGGAACGCCAACACCTGGGCCAAAATCTTGTCTACTCTCTCCTGCGGAAGAAAAACCGAGCCTATCGTCGTGTCGAAGCAAGCTCCGAGATAGGTCAGCTGCATGGCCAATTCCAAATGACTCTTTGCGTGGTTGATTACCCAGCCTAAGTGCTCGAGGAACTCCACCACCCGCGTGGTGGCCACGATCGACTCCTCTCGAGACGCTGCCCGAATTAACCAGTCGTCTAGGTAGGGATGGACCTGAATCCCTTCCTTTCGCAGCGCCGCTGCTGCCACAACCATTACCTTGGTAAACGTCCGTGGAGCCGTAGCCATACCAAAAGGCAAAGCTCGGAACTGGAAGTGACCCATGGGAACTGCAAAGTGCAGAAACCTTTGATGCTCCATCCGGATCGGGATGTGCAAATACGCCTCTGTGAGATCTATGGATGTAAGAACCTCACCCTGTCATACCGAACGTAGAATGGATCGCAAAGTTTCCATCCGGAAATGTGGCACCCTCAACGAACGATTTACGAACTTGAGATCCAGAATAGGCCGAAAAGAACCTTCCCTCTTGGGAACTACAAAGTAAATCGAGTATCGATCTAGACCGGACTGGTCTGCCGGCACCGGCACTACCGCTTGAAAACGCAACAATCGCAACAGCGTGTCGCGGACCGCATCCCACTTGGCTTGCGGACCGCATGGCGACCGAATAAAGGCGTTCGGTAAGGGTTGCGCGAACTCCAGGGCATAACCGTCCCTGATTATTTCCAGAACCCACTGGTCTGTAGTTATGTTGGCCCAGGCGGAGAGAAACTGCTGCAAGCGACCCCCCTACCGGAATCTCCACCTGGACCGGCCTCCTTTCATTGTGGCTTCTTAGCTGAGTTCTGTTGGGCGTGAAAAAATCCTCTATTGAACGTTCTGGCACCTCGAAAGGACTGTCCTCTGGCCACAAACCGACCCCGCTGGTAAGGAGAAAAACAAGACCCATGGAATCTGCGAAAATCTCTACCGTGACCTCATTGCAAAGAGCCCAACTTTGCCGCTCTGGGACAATCCTCGGGAAGACGACCCCCTTTGGAGTCCCCCAAATCTTTAACTATCTTCTCTAACGCCTCTCCAAACAGCAACTTGCCCTTGTAAGGAAGCTTGCTGAGCCACGCCTTAGAAGACGCATCTGCCGCCCAATTCCTTAGCCAGAGGAAATGCCTAGCCGCAATCAATGATGCCATAGACTTCGCTGAAATGCGCACTAAGTCATAGCAGAGATCCGCTAGATAAGCTGCAGCGGACTCCAACTTCGCCCCCTCTGTTGCAGCAGTTTTCCACGGAATCCAGTGTCTGATCTCCCTGGAGCCAGCAGATAGAGGCCCGGGACACATAGGCTCCACACACCGAGGCCTGCAGAGCTAAAGCACTGGACTCAAAAGCTTGCTTCAAAAGCACCTCCAACCTCTGGTCCTGCAAATCTTTAAGTGCTGTACCCCCTTCTATGGGAATGGTGGTCTTCTTAGTAACGGCCGAAACTAACGCATCCACCTTGGGCATACGTAATAAGTCCTTCTCATCCTGGGGTACGGGGTAGAGCCGAGCAATAGCCCGACCGCCCCTTAAGGACGCTTCCGGGCACTCCCATTCGGACTCAATCATTTGCTTAATAATGCTATGCACTGGGAAACATTTTTGCTCTGAGCGAAAACCCTGTAACAAAGGATCCTCCAGCGGCTCCTGCTGCACCGCCGGGGGCACTAAATTCAGAGCCGCTAGAGAATGAGAAATCAGGGCTCCCAGCTCCTCCTTACGAAAAACTCTGAAGACATTGGGATCTTCACCTGGCCCTAACTCTCCGTCTTCCAACTCTCCTGGCCAGGTATCCAATCCTGAGTCCGAGAGAATCTCTCCTTCCTCTGCCACTGCGGCCAAAACACTATGTGCCCCAGGCACCTCCAAACCGGCTTCTAACCCCTTCTCCCCCGAGGAACTGCCTTCCCCAGTGACTGACACAGTGGGAATCTCCCTTTGGGTCCCTAAGAGACTGTTTGCAGCAGTACCATGAGACCTTTTTAACATATAGGCAGAATGCAAAGCTAAAATGAAATCCGGGGAGAAGAAGGAGCCCAACGACTGTGGAAACTCAGGGAAAGTCTGCTGCTTTGACTCCTCAGGCTTTTCTAGCCGCGAAGGAGCTTTTGGCGATTTTGATTTCTTTTTCTGTGCTTTCCCCTGCAGCGCGGGAGAAACGGCGGGCTCACTCAAAATGGCCGCTGTTCCCGCTCTCTCCAATGAGCCCTGTAACTGGACCGAAAGGTCCTCTGACCCCTTGCTCTCCATAACGATGCCCAGAAACGGAGGATCTGACATGCAACGTCGCTAAACCAAAAACACAGGAACCGAAAGAAAGCTCTGTCACTGAAATTGAAGAAAAAACCCCGCGGCTTCGAGACCCCGATGCTTGTGCCGCTGCTGCTACTAACCAAAATCTCCCTCTCGAATGACAAACCCCGCGGTGGCAAAAAACTACCCCCCGGAGCTCAATAAATGTCACCGCTGGAACACCGGAGTGCTAACAAGCTTACCTGCACCGCCGCACAGGCTCTCACACTCCCGCCAACGGCTGCTCCACTGCTAGCGATCAGCTGGCGAGGAACGGCACTCAGAGGTAAGAAAAGAGGACTCTGGGGCTCCCAGGCCTATTTTCTATACAGCGGATTAAAAACCTTTTTGGAGAGGCAGGCTCTGCCCCTAAATCCGCATCCAGATAAAGCCTTCTTTCCTCCTTGCCGTTTTTTTTCTCGGGTTTTTTTTTTTTTCCACTGCCCTGCTAGGACAGCAAACTCTGCAAGAGATCTCTTTCAGACCTTTCCCGGTTTTACAGAATAGGCTTTTTTTTTTTACTACTGTTTCACCTAAACCAAGAGTCCCATAATTGTCTCTCTGGGGAGCTGGGCCACCTGACGTCCTATCCAGCTGCTGAGGACTGAAAGACTGACTCTCTGACACCAGGGGGAGCTGGGTAGGCTGTCAGGAAAAGCTGTCAGTATTCAGTCCCCAGCTGCTGGAACGGATTGACCACCCAAATGTCCTGGACTGGCCCGGAGAGACGAATAGGAAGTCAGTCCTCACATATGGGACTCCTCAGCTATAGGCTTCCGAGAACCTATAGCTTAAAAAGGCTCCCTCTATGAGAGCCGCAACAGCAATGTAAACTAAAGGAATAGCACTCTGGTAGCCTGAACACAGAAGGGTCGGAGGGCAGGAGTTGCCTAGAAGTTGCCTAGACCTCAAAAAGGTTACGGAGTACAGCTTGGCCAAAGGCACTGTCCCACCGGGACTCCCTGTCCAGGCAGTAATAGGTTGCAAACATCTGGCTCGAAGACCAGATGGTGGCCCGGCAGATGTCTGCCAAAGGAACAGAGCGCAAATGAGCCACTGATGCCGCCATGGCCCTGACCCCATGGGCCATAACACGACCCTCCATAGGAAGCTCGGCTGCCCTGTATGCCCAGGCAATGCAGTCTGCCACCCAGGTGGACAGTGTATGCTTAGATACCGCCACCCCCAGCTTACTGGGGTCGTAAGAAACGAAAAGCTGAGAAGCCTTCCGATGTGGTTGCGTACGCTGGATATAGAAGGCCAACGCCCTCTTACAGTCCAGGGTATGCAGGACCGACTCTGCCCGACTGGCATGTGACCTGGGAAAAAAGACAGGCAGAACCACCTCCTCGTTGAGGTGGAACGAGGAGACCACATTTGGAAGGAACTTGGGGTGCATGCGAAGCACTACCCGGTTCCTATAGAACCTGGTGTAGGGTCTTTCCGACAGTAGGGCCTGGAGCTCACTCACCCGCCGAGGTGGATGTGAGTGCCACCAGGAAAACCACCTTCCAAGAAAGATAGCGTAGATGGCAGGTAGCCATGGGTTCAAAGGGCAGCCTAGTAAGCTGCCCTAATACCACATTGAGATCCCATTCAGTCGCCGGGGGGCAGGGGGGCCGACTGGGGGTTTCAAGAGAAGTAAGCCTCTCAGGAACCGAGAGACCAAAGGGTGGGCGGAGAGAGGCTTCTCATCCACTGAAAAGTGGTGCGCCGCAAGGGCACTGAGTTACACCCTGACAGAGATGGACTTGAGGCTCAAATCAGAGAGGTGGAGAAGGTATTGTAGAATCATCCCTACCAGGCAAGAGAAAGGATCTACCTCCCGCTCTTTGCACCATGCCGCAAACCTATGCCACTTCAAGGCATATGCTCGCCTGGTCGATGGCCTCCGCGAGGCCAGCAAGACTTCCTCAATATTCTTTGGAAGGAGGAGTGGAGCGAAAATTACCCTTTCAGCAGTCACGCCATCAAGTTGAGTGAGCTGAGATTGGGGTGCAGAAGAGAGCCCCCCTCCTGAGACAGGAGACTTGGTGAGGACGCCACCAAGCTGCAGAAGAAGTGGGAACCAGGGTTACCTGGGCCACCGAGGGGCAATAAGGATGACTGAGGCCCTGTCCTGGAGAATCTTGAACAGCGTCTTGGCCACCAGAGGTGTCAGAGGGAACGGATACAGAAGGTCCCCAGACCAGGATATCAGAAATGCATCGGCGGCCACTCTGTGCGGGTGTGGACGCCTGAAGCAGAAAAGGAGCAACTGGTGATTGTCCGGACTTGCAAACAGGTCCATCACCAGCCGCCCCCAGGTCTGGAAAAGCCAACTGGCTACCCGATCATTGAAATGATATAAAGATCCCATACTAGGCCAAGCTGATAATTGCAAAGAAAAATAGTTATATGAGAGATCCACATCGCTAGTATGCTTCAATTGAAGTAACTCCTATAGATTTTTGATGTCATCAGTGAGAGTGAAGTTGTAACCAATACGCATACAAGCTGATAGTTTAAAAAAGAGCTACAGGGTAGTCCGCATGCGCGGCGTTTCCAGCTGAAGAAAAAGTTTTGACTGCATGTCTTTTTAAGAGCATTGGAGATACGTGGGCAGCATCAGGTGGGATCTTTATGTCATTTCAATGATATACTTATATGAACACGATGTGGTTAATAAATTGGATGAATACATTTTCTGTTTTTAATTATTCCTTAGTGTTACACAAGGAGGCAATTCCCTGAAGAAACCAGAGGCAGTGAAATGCTTAGGGCGCCTTAGATTGTGGCGTCGGAATTTGCCAAAAGAGAAACAGAGTAAAAAGAACAGCACATATCTGAGTCAAGTTAAGTACTCGTTTTTTTGTAAAGAAAAAGATATATGGTGGTAATAAGCAAAAAAGAACAAAAAGGAACAAAAACTATAGAAGGTCATTGATGTTAAAACTAGCACAACATGAGGACTGGTGTTTAGTCCAGAAATGTAGTGTTGAGAGTTTGTCTGAGACCTTGTTCCAGCGGAAAATGTATACAATATTCTGGCTTAAACTTTGAGTGCCACTTATTGAGCATGATAGATTACTTTAATTTAACTAAAAGTACCCGCTCAGAAAAAGTGACCAGGATAGCTTGTCTGAATACTAGAGGAAGAATAGGGATTTCTAATTTGATGCCAAGAGCTGTCTATATTTCTGTAGAATTCTGACTCTTATTGTTATTTTAATTGTAAACCATTTTGAATATCTTGTGTTAGAAAGATGTTATATAAAAGCTTTTAAATAAATAAATAACGCAGTCAGTTATTTTAGGGCCCATATCAAAGACTGTTATAGCCATAGGCGTCAGAAAGAGTTGGGCCACACGGACCCTGGCCCCACCAAAAATTGCAGCATGGCAGTCAGTAGGCTGCCTGTGGAGATCCCATGCCCCACGGGCAGAAGAGAAGCCACAATCGTGGCAAAGACCCTTCCTGTCTGCCTGTGGGAGACTGGATCCCCGTGGGCAGAACAGGAAGAGTCTCTACCTACAGGGAGGAATTGGGGTGGAGCTTGGGGTACCTGGACCCCCTCCCAAAGAAAAAGACCTTTGGCCGCTCCTGCTTATAGCCCAATATTCAAAGGGAAATATCTGGATAACAGCCACTGTTATCCAGATATTTCCCTTTGCTGCTGCTATCCTTGATATTCAATGGCACTATCAGGATAGTACCAGTAAATATCCTTACAGATCTCCTTAGCACTATGCAGAATTGCCCGCTAGATAACACTGTGGCCATTTTGAGGGTAAGCCACGAGAGTCCATATGCTGAAGAATGAAATGCAAGTTTGACATTCAAAACCACAGAAAATAATCAAAAGAGAATGTAGACAAATAATATTTGTTTATTTCCTGAGTAGGTCGATACACAATATTGTGTCAGTGATTTTACAACTTAGGTGGAAGAAGTGATTTGAGCACATACAATTGTATAAAGAAACATGTGGTGAAGTTTCCTAAAGGTTTTAAGAGTTTCAGTGCTAGCTGGTTTTTGGCTAGTAGGACATAATTGAAAGCCTGATAAAAATATTTGCACTTATGATATAGACTCCTTGATTTAGGATATTGGAATCCTATTATTAGATATTTTGGGTTAGGTGAACTATCCAGCTAACGTCAGGGCAATACATGGGAAGATGTTATCTGGAAAGCAGTCAGCTAAAGCTATTTGGATATCTACATAGCAGCCTGAATATCGCTATTTGGATAATGGCTGTGCTCATCGCTCTTTCTGGACATACAGTTCCAGCCACAGTCCAGATACTAGTCCTGAATATCCAGATTATGCTTAAATGCCACAACCAGCATTTCCAATAACAGACTGACCATAGTGTTTAAATACTGACCTGTTAGCTTATGATTCACTTATGCAAACCAATGTCAAAAGCCTTGTTAAAATCTAAATACACCACATTTAGCAGTGTACCCCAATCTAACTCTCTGGTCATCCAGTCAAAGAAACTGGTCAGATTCATGTGACAAGGCCTACCTCTTGTGAAAGAATCCATTGGAGTGCAGAAACGACACTATCCTTTGTTTTATTACTGATTACATTGATGTACTCATCACCAAGGTCAGTCTAACTGGTGTGCAGTTCCTACTCTCCTCAATTTCACTTTTGTGAAGAGGAATTACTGATGCCTATCTCCAAACTCTAAGAAACAGGCCAGCCCTTGCACTATGACTACAGCACCCACCTAGAGCGCACACTTTTAGGAGTGGTGGTGGCGACCCCCACAAACATGCTGTCAATTCAGCTATTGATCCCATCTGGTGGCAGCAAAGGTTGGAACAACTAAATTTCTTTAGTGAGAGTTTTGGGTGCACAAAATCTGGCCTTTTGGGGAACATATGATAAATTGTACACTTCTAAAAATAGGAATTTCCTGAAGTTTATAGAATGCTTACCTTTCTTTAACCCAATTATGGATAAGCATCTTTGTAAAATAAGAGATGCAGAGACACATGTGCAGTGTCTTAGAAAAACTATGAACAATGAACTGATTCAGCTCTTATCCAATGACATCAAAGGAGAGATCCTAAAAAATACTCAGGTACTTTTAAATTATTTTCAATTGTACATAATATGTAGGCTGTGTTGAACAAATGACCATGATTCTTTGCTTTGATGACATATCTTCAGACCCTGATAACTGTGAGCCCGTAAGCATAAAGAAGCATTTTTGGGGTTTTGTGCCACTTGCAAAGACAAATGGTGCTGGCATGACTGACACTATTCTTCACTAATAAGAAGAAATATCCATGTCTTTTGAAAACATATGTGGTCAAGGCTATGATAACAGGAGCATATGAAAGGAAAAGAAAATGGTGTACAAAGAAGAATTTTGGATGCTAATCTATGAGCTATGTATGTTTGTAGCAGTGCACATTCTTTGAACTTGATCTATTTATTAATTCAGCTAATTTTATATACTATAACACAAATCTAAGAGTCTAAGCAGTTTACAAAAAACAACAAGGCCAATATGGCTTTACATAGTACAGGACACAGGTACAATGGAACAAAAATATATAACAGAAGTAAATAAAATCAATGAACTGACATTTATGTATCATTACTTGAGAAATGCTCTAAAACAGGTCATGGATGGTACAGAGTTTGTTTGGGAGCATGTTCCAAAGAGATGGAACAAAGAGGGAATAGGCTCTCCTCGAGGTTGTGAGGTTAACCTTGGCGCTTACAGATGGAATGAGTAATGTGTTAAGGGATCCTGATCTTCTAGTTCTGTTATCAGGCATCGTTGGAACAAGAGATTTGAGGAAAGTAGCAGATAGGCCGTGAGTGACTTTGAATACTGTACGCAAGGATTTGTACTTAATTTGTTGCAATATAGATAGGCAGTGTAGTTGTTTAAGAGGCGGTGTAATGTATTCCAATCCTGAGGCATTGAAGAGAAGGCGAACAACTGTATTCATGACTAGCTGCAAAGGAAAGGATGAGTGGCGTACCTTGGTAGTCCTTGGACTATAATATGGAAATATAAGAGCCTGCAGAACAGAGCAAAAATCATGTGATTTTAGGAGTGGCTTGAGATGTCATGTGCTTTTTTTTTTTTTTTTTTATTTACGGAAAATTTTACAATTATACAAAGGAAACAAACATCCTCATACAATCATAAGGCATCATTATTACATAACCTAGCCCACATCAAGGAGGTGACATAAATAAAGCATAATCAAAGCAATCCACAGGTCCTGTGTAAATTCTAAACTCCTTTTAACTAGTCAAGAGGCCCAAAAACAAAAATAACAAACTAACTGAAATCAAAGCATACCAGACCAGAGTCATTCCTTATCTTTCAGAAAATCTAATAATTGTTCAACTATAAAGAAAATATACCGTTTCCCTTGAAAGATCACATGACACTTACAAGGGAACTTCAAATAAAATGATGCCCCCAGAGCCAAAACACGCTGGCGAACCTCCAAAAAGGCCCTCCGGCGTTTCTGAGTGACTCTGGAGACATCAGGAAAAATCTGTATCAGTTGCCCACAGAAATTCTCTGATTTCTTCTTAAAATAGGCAGATAGAACCTTTCCTTTATCAATTTCAAACAAAAAGGTAACCAACAATGTAGCACGGGTGGATATATCATCCTTGGATGACTCGAGAAAACCAGAGAGATCCAAGGTAGAAGAAACCACCCGGTCATATTGCATAGCAGCCCCACCCTCTACATCACCCACACACTCTCGGGCTAATTTGCCCGAGGGCAAATAATAAATTTTTGACAAAGCAATTGACTCAGCATTAGTAAATAACAAAATCTCCTTAAGATACATATAAAAAAGAATAGAGGGAGACAAATAGTGGGTGCAAGGAAAATTTAACAATCTTAAATTTTTTGATCTTAGAGCATTCTCCAAATTCTCATCCTGCCTATGCAGGAAAGATACATCCTGTGAGAGTTTAAAAGGTAAATCCAACTGCTCAATTTTACGGGCCTCTGAAGCTGCAAAAGCTGCTTCCATAGTCACTAAACGATCCTCATGATCTTTAAATTTGGAAACAGCCTCCTTAGAAAAATCAGAGACCTTTTGAAGAGAAGCAGACAAAGATGACTCAATCCGAACCATCACAGACCAAATGTCTCGCAAGGAAATGTCAGACGGTGGAGAAATATCTGGAGCAACCGAGGGAAATATTACCACAGTAGGTATCGGAGGAGGTAAATTATCCAATGAAGCATTTACCCTAAGAAAGGACTCTGGTAGCAAGGGCATACCGGGATCCACAGCATCCGCCTTATCCGGCGAAGTAGGGACTCCGGAAATCCGTTCGACCCTTGAACGGGAGGAGTTAAACCCAATACATGAGGGCAATCAGATAGGGAAGCACTTACTGTTGACCCGTCCAAAGAAACCATGGAGTCCATCTTCGAAGGTTCCCCTAAACGAAGATGAGCATCCATGGGGCCGATGACCTTCACTGCTTTGGATTGAGTAACCGGAAATATCTTCTTTTTTTTCCCCATATCAGGCGTGTCTCCAAGAACACGCACTCAATGCACCTCAATGCACCGAAGGGACACCAAAGGGGCGGGACTTGCCCATTTGGCCACGCCCCTTCAGGCACGCGCCCAGAGGGACGCGCCCGCAAACGCATCCCGCGTTAGGGCAGCAGCTCTTATAGCCCGGGAGTAGACACAGACGAATCAGAGAGGTCCTCCACAGACGCCAGGACCCAATAGAATGCAGCAAATCAGGTAACACAGGAAACAAACACCTCGGCGTCCCGTGTTAGGGCAGCAGCTCTTATAGCCCGGGAGTAGACACAGACGAATCAGAGAGGTCCTCCACAGACGCCAGGACCCAATAGAATGCAGCAAAATCAGGTAACACAGGAAACAAACACCTCCGATGTCGTGTGCTTTTAAGCCTGTAATAGATACTTTTCATGGTGTTGTTTATTTATTTATTTATTTAACCGAATTTATATACCGTCTTTCTACAAATCAAGACGGTTTACATAGAACATTTAAGATAGAGTGTTTCCACTGTTTACATGGAACATAGAACCAAGTAAAAAATGTATATAACATGTCTATAAATAACTAAACATAATGATAGAACTATTTACAAGGTAAATTGTTTATGGGTGAACATAGTATTATGGTCACATTGCTGATAGTATTGTTCCATATCTGAATGAGTGAATCAAGACTATGATTAGAGTGCTATAAATGAGGTGGAATCTTTTCAGGAATTGTTCCTTTTCTAGGTGGAAAAATCTGTATGAAGTATGTTTTGCGTGGGGCTGTTGCTGGGTAAGTTTCTTTGGTTGAATGTAGACGTTAATAATTTTGTGGTCAGACCAGGGGATAGACAGGAATGTTGGTGTTGAAGGAGGGTCTTTGATGCAAATATTAAGTCCAGTGTGTTTCCCTTGGTATGGGTGGCTTAGTTAATGTGTTGTGTGTGTAGCCTACAGCTGTTAGGCGTTCAAGAAGGCTGATGAGATTTTGGTTGGAACTGCAGCAAGATTGAAGTCACCCAAAGGCAAGAGAGGGTTACTGGTGGATTTATGATTGCATATAAGTTCTAGTAAGATGTCTAAATCATTTGGGTTTGCATTAGGAGCTGATTGTGAGGAGTTTAAAGTTGAGAGTTTTTTTTTGGTGAGGATAACACCACCACCACTCCTAGGTTTAGTTCTCGGAGAACTAAATAGACTACAATTGGGTGTTGCCAGTTGGTTCATTAGAACATTTTCTGAGTTGGTGAACCAGGATTCAGTTATACATAGGACATCTAATGGATAATTCAGAAAAATAATCTATGAATAGTTGAATTTTATTCCGTGCTGAGCGAGCATTTAGCAGCGAACAGTTCAATTGAGGAATATTGCTAACAGATTGTTTAGTGGGAGTTAGCATTATAAACGGTGAGTATGTGGTATGTGTGAATGAGTAGGGGAAAGTGTCATGATCGGGCATGTGAAGGAAGAGAGGACAAAGAATGGTGAGTAGGATGATAAAGGGGGTCATGGTGTAAACTTCGGAGCATTGAGTATTTATATGCCTGTGTGTGTTTCGATACGTTAGATGAAGTTGATCTGAAATTATCATCTACTCACTTAGTACAGTGTTCTGATACAATAGGATCAGTTCTTAGGGAGCTGCTGTGTAACATTGTCTTGGGGTATTTATTTAATTTATTTATTTAACCAGTTTTCTATACCGCCTTATCCTTCAATCAAAGTGGTTTTCTGATGGTTTCCATACTTCCTCTTCTTCCTTGTGGTCCACGCCAGAGCCCTCTGGCAAGGCCCTCAGGCGCAGGCCCACCATGTGTGGGTGCGCCTTCAAGTGGTGCTGTTTTAAGGCGTTTGGTGGCTCCTTTAGGCTGAGACAGTGATACTTTGACAAAAACAAACCAAATCAGTAACCTAAAAAGAAACAGATATATTTGTGTGTGGTGCCCACATCGGTAACTATAAATAAAGAAATACATGTATACATACCTACCTACTTGTACAATCATATTTTATTCATACAAAAACAGTATTAGAAATAAATTTGCAATTAACAATAACCAATAATAAATCTTAAAATAAATGATTCAATAACATATCTTAAAAACAAATGACCTGGCGTGGCCATGTTTCATCACTAGGACTTCATCAGGGATTCATATATGCACACAAATATAGAACCTGATATTCAGCCCATGGTGGCCAGCGGTTTTAAAGTGCCTGACTGCCTCAGGCAAAACTGAAATCGGATATTCAGTGCTGGAATCCAGATATCTGGGCTCAGCACTGACTGGTGTAACTATCCAGACAGTGGTGATATTCAGCATCTCTCCAAATAGCCGAACCACATAAAGGCAGGAAAACTAACTGGAGAAGTGTTGGGACTACCCTCACTACAGAGCCATGGCAATTAGAGGGGATATTCAGTGGCACTATCTGATTAGTGTCACTGAATATCCCTCTCAGTGGGGTTTATCTGGTTAGCAGGTCCTGCTAACTGGATAAACCCGTTTAAAAACTGGGCCTATAGTGTCCAGATACATTAGGATATGAAGATAGTGGGACGACTGGGAGTTGTATAAAACCCCTAATTCAAAGGCAAGAAAGTCAAAAGACCTCACAATTGTACAAACCATCCTTAGCCAAAACTAAAGAAACTGGCAGCAGAAGTACATTTTGTGCCGCAGCTCAACCGACTCATAGAGAAAAACAGGGCTTTTTCCCAGGCAGCATTAAAAACAGAGGAAATTTAAATCTGGCTCTCTTAAAGGGAAACACAACAGTCTATCCTTTGGTCTCACTGCTGCAGCTAATGCATCTGTCACTATATTTATGTGCATGTACGGACCCCTAATGCAGTCCTAGTGATGAAACATGGCGGTGTCAAGTCATTTGTTTTTAGATATGCTATTGGATCATTTGTTTTAAAATTTATTATTGGTTATTGTTAATTGTAATTTTATTTGGAATACTGTGTTTTTATATGAATAAAATATAATTGTACAAGCATTTATTTATAGTTATTGATGTCATCTCCACAACAGATATCTCTGTTTGTATCTGTTTATTTCTCGGTTGGGAAGTTCTAATGTATCAGGTGCCTAATCCTACCTGGGACATTCCTATTCCAAATAACGAAAAGCTCAATGTAAGGAAACAAGACGTAGAGCCCGAGTCCCAGAAGGGTACATCTGGGCCATCCAGACGTCCCCGATTCTGGACCATGGGAATTAAACGTTCCTGTGGTACACAGAATTGGGCTCGAGGACAGCCCAGCGTACCCCTGTCTGCACGTGGGGACATCTTCCTCGCAGGCTCCCCTGGCTGCTGCAGTTTGGCCCTCTTCTTCCCTACTGCCCGACCCACGGCTAGCCAGCCAGGGCCTGGATTGGGCAGCGGGGACCCCCCCGCATCCGGCCCCCAGAGGGGATCCCCAGGCCTGATCACTGGATTAGTGCTGCTTATTCCACCTTCGAGTGGAATAAGCAGCACATCTCCTTTGACCTGGCAGGACATACAGGGCCGTGACCTGAATCGGCCCTGTACGTCCTGCCGGGCTGACCCGCCCCCGCACCACTGGTTCTCCCCGTCCTGGTGCTCAGGACATGTGGGGAGAGCTGGAGGGGTATCGGGCCAGGACAGCTTGTGGGGCTGCACATCCCGCTGAAACGTGCAGCCCCGTAACCCGCGGCTTTGCATCTGGCCCATGGTGATAAAAGAGAAAAAGCTCCATGAGAATGATATTAATAGAGGTGTCAGTGTCAAATGACTATTATGTCAATCATATATATAGAGAAAAGATCCTCAAGTACTAAGAAATGCAATCAGAAACCAAGAAAATATGGCAGAAAGAGAAAGAAATATTTTCCATTGCATTGAGTGCCATAGGGTTGATTAAAAACAGTTTCCAAGCATACCTTGATAAGTTGTTTGTAGATATTAGATCCTATGAGCTCATGAAGGATACTCTCTTTGACATGATGCAAGTACCACAGTGAGGGTTAACAGTAAATTTGAATGATTATTATTATTATTTTTATTAATAAACATTTATGAAGTACTACTAGGCATATTCAGCACTGTACAAACAAAGATAAAGACAGTCCCTACTCATCAGAGCTTACAATCTAATCAGACAAACAAGACAAAAGTGAAAAAGAGGATAGAATAGGGAAGGGTAAGGAGACATAAGGAACAAGGGATCAGGATCCAAAGGTAGCCTTAAAGAGGTGAGCTTTTAGCTTAGATATGAAAAGGGGAAGGGATAAAACCTGATGCATAGACTCAGGAAGTTTATTCCAGGCATAAGGAGCAGTGAGGTGAGAGGACTGAAGTCTGGAGTTAGCAGAGGAAGAAAAGGGCAAAGAAAGGAGCAAGCCAGCAGAAGAATGATTGAGATCAATTCCACATACCATGACTTAGGAGTGAGGTTCATTACTGTCATGGTATATGCTAAACTAACTCATTTGGAGACACTACAGCCGTGAAATTATCGAGTGAAGTAAGATGGAAAATCAAATCAATTCCTCAAAACCAGTGGGGTGATATGTATGAAGAGCTAATTGAAATCACCGATGAGACTACCCTAACAGGATTCATCTGGCAATATCTTACAGGTAAATGCTTTCAAGTTTGTGGTTTTCTTGTGTGGTATGATATTCTTTTTGAGACCGATATGACCAGTAAACAACTTCAGGAAAAGTAATTTGACATACTTTGTACACAGCACTACTGAACAACTGAACCAAAATGTTTCTTAGTGATTGCAGGAGTGATGAATGGTTTGCAAAAAACCCAAAAAACTGTAGATGTACAACTGAAGTGTTAGAGATACCATCACAATATGAACCAGATCTATTCCATCTTAGAAGAAAGATCGAACAGTTCATACATGCAGCAGATAAGCCTATTCAGAGCCCTAAGCTATAATTCATAATGAATGTTTATTTTGCAATCCTTGATAGAGCAATACAATTAGTTGAAGAAAGATTCATACAAAGACAAATTAGTTCAGTGGCTGGCTTCTTCTTTGATATTCATTGTTTACAGATTAGAACATAAAAGTAAATTCTCAAAGATTGCTTGAAACTAGAGCAAGCATGGAGGCCACAATATAGATACTACAGATTTGTGCAACAAATTGCAAGCCATTGCAAGATGAGATTGAAAATGCTCATCCCAGAAGATGTATTGAGCTTTGTATGCAAACATAAGCTCACAGATATGTTCCTCATCTATATGTTTCCCTCCACATCCTCTTAACACTCCATGTTTCTGTCACCAGTGGTGAGCAAACATTTTCAGAGCTAATGTTGATTAAAACATATCTAATGATAACAGGATCTGCACACTCATAGGATATCATAAGACTAAGCAAGCAACCTCCAGAAGAGCTCCCTCGCTACTGGCGCCCACACTGTGGAACTCCCTCCCTATGGGCCTAAGGACCCTGAATGATACCAAAGACTTTTGCAAGGCCCTCAAACCCTTCTCTTCACAGAAACCTATGAGCTAACAGACGAACAATAGTCGCCACACAAAGAGAACACCATGTAACTTCACCAATTTGACACCATTAGTATAAGCTCAATGTATTTACGTTCGTTAGTTCCCCTCATGTTAAATGTGACCCTCCAATTGTGTTGTGACCACTTTGATTGAAGGATAAGGTGGGATACAAATCTGTCTAAATAAAATAAATAAATAAATCTTTGTTCTTCGATGATGCAAGAAAGACTTGTTGGGTTAGTCACCTTGCCAACAGAAAATTAAATTGAACAGAACATCGACCTAAAGAACAGTTTCTACATTTGCAAAACTAAAAATATAAAAAGTACAATTCTAAATTCTACATAAGGACTTGTCATAGTGGGTCAGACCAAGGTCCATCAAGCCCAGTACCCTGTTTCCAACAGTGGCCAATCCAGGTCACAATTACCTAGCAGTTTCCCCAAAAGACACAGGTTCCTCAATGCTTGTATTGGGTCAAGCAGTGATATCCCGGGTCCCTTTTAATAATGTTTTATGGACCTTTCCTCCAGGAACTTGTCCAAACCTTTTTTAAACCCAGCTACACTAACAGCTCTTACTACGTCCTCCGGTAACAAATTCCAGAGTTTGATTACACGTTGAGTGAAAAAATATTTTCTCTTATTAGTTTTAAATAGGTTACTCTGTAGCTTTGTTGCGTGTCCCCTAGTCTTTTTATATTCTGATGACGTAAACAATTGATCTACGTTTACCCGTTCCACTCCATTCATTAATTTATAGACCTCTATGATATCTCCCCTCAGCCGTCTCTTTTCCAGGTTGAAGAGCCCTATCCTTTTAGCCTCTCTTCATAGGAGTAGCCTTCCATCCCCTTTACCATTTTGGTGGCTCTTCTCTGTACCTTTTGTAATAGCGCTATATCCTTTTTAAGATACTGCGATCAGAATTGCACACAATATTCAAGGTGCGGTTGCACCATGGAATGATATAGAGGCATTATAATATCCTTTGTTTTATTTTCCATTCCTTTCCTTATGAAACCTAGCATTCTATTTGCTCTCTTGGCTGCCGCTGCACACTGGGCGGAGGGTTTTAACATGTTATCGACGATGACACCTAAATCTTTTTCCTAGGTGGTGGTTCCCAGTGTGGAACCTTGCATCGTGTAACCATAGTTTGGGTTGTTCTTTCCTAGCTGCAAAACTTTACACTTGTCCACATTAAATTTCATCTGCCATTTGGATGCCCAGTCTTCTAATTTATCAAGATCCTCCTGCAATTTTCCACAATCCTCTTGGGTTTTAACAACTTCAAATAGTTTTGTGTCATCTGAAAATTTAATATCCTCACTCATTATTCCCTTTTCCAGGTCATTTATGAATATGTCAAAAAGCAGCAGACCCGGAAGTAACAAGATGGCGGCAGGAAGCTCTGACCGTGAGCTGCATCTCTCTTGCTTGCTGTGTGTTCATGGCCTGCTCCTTAACTTTGTTTGATGGGGCGGAAGAAGCGGAAGCAGGCTGCCTTTCCTCCTGGGGCAGACCTGCTGGCGCCATTGACCCAGCGTACCTTGATGGAATGTGTATTCGCGTCCGGAGCAGGAGGAGCATCTTCGGCAGCGGCGGAGAAGCGCCATCGCTGAGTGCATCGGGGATCTGGCTTTTGCCGGAGGAGCGTTCCCCCCCACCACATCCCAGAAGTGTTACCTCACCAGAAGTTGCTTTTCCTGCCGGCTTGCTTGTGAGCACGCCAGTGGATGGAGTGGCAGGAGGTGCTTCGACTGGGAGTTCTTCCCCTACAGAGGCTGGGGGGCAGCAGAGGGCTGCGGAGAGAGAAATTTCATCGGAGAGAGAGTGGAGGTGATACCCGGTCGAGTAGAGGGCCTTTCGGGGCTGCCAATGTTGGAAAGACCTGCGGTGATAACAATGGAAGCACTGTGGGACGGTCTAGCAACACTTAACACTTCCCTAAAGAATGTTTTGAGTATCGTGAGTGCTGATATAGTTGGGGTTAAATCTTTGTGTGAACTCTTTCTGGTGTGCAGGACGAGCAAGTGGAGAGACTTTCTAAGGTGCAGCAAGAAGTCGGGCAGCTGCGGGAGTTGGTGACTGCCCAGGTTAAGGGCAGAACTGTGTCCTCCAGGAAAATGGAGTATTTGGAGAACCAGGTTTGACGGTGTAATGTGCGTTTTCTGAATTTTCCACGGTCTTCTTTAATGTCACCAATGGAGATGGTGAAAAAGTATTTTGGAGAGGTTTTGAAGATCTCCCCAGATCAGTTTCCACCTCTGGTTCGGGCGCAGTATTTGTCCTTGGGGCCAAGGGACTTTGGTTCCAATGCCCCCTCTGCTCCCTCTGATGTGGGTGACCTCATGGGGTTTTTAGAATCTTCCCTGGAGGTCATTACTGATAAGTCTACTCTCCTTGTAACTCTAGCACTGGAATCTGATAAGTTTTTTATCCTCAGATAGTACTTTAGGAATTTCAATGAAGTTTTCCTAGGGTCTAAAGTGCGCATATTTCCTGATACATCTCGTATTACGCAGCTAAGAAGGAAGGACCTTTTGGTTCTTCGCCCCAGGGTTTTAGCGCTGGGGGCTACTTTTCAGCTTGAATTTCCTGCAAAATGTTGTGTGGTATTTAAACAAAAAGTATATTTGGTTTTTGATCCTAGGCAACTACTTGAGTTCCTGGAGGCTAGGGAAGTTGTAATAGTTGATGTTGCTGGACCTTCTCATTCGGCTGAAGCTTAAGCTTTCACCTGTTGTATTAATAATGATGATTAGATAGTTTAGGACTATGTAGGCCCTTTACTCTCTGTTTAGTTTTTTTTTTCCTAGTACTTCCTTATATTGCCTTATGTTGAGGTCTACATAGAAATGGGCACTGATTATTTGTTTTTTTTTCAATCTCCTCTTTGGAGGGATTTTTTTTCTGTAGAATTCTTTGCTATAAGTATGCCCATTTTGTATCATTCAATGATTTGATTTCTTGGATGTAATATTCATTATAACTGATAAATAAATAAATTAAAAAAGCAGCGGACCCTGCACAGATCCCTGGGGTACTCCACTATTCACCTTTTTCCATTGGGAAAATTGGCCATTTAGCCCTACCCTCTGCTTTCTATCTTTTAACCAGTTCCTGATCCACAATAGTACATTACCTCCTATCCCATGACTTTTTAATTTTGCCAAAAGTCTCTGATGAGGGACCTTGTCAAAGGCTTTCTGAAAGTCCAGATACACTATATCAACCGACTCACCTTTGTCTACCTGTTTATTCACACCTTCAAAAAAACATAACAGATTAGTAAGACAAGATCTTCCTTGTCTAAAGCCATGTTGGCTATCTCCCATTAGGCCATGACTATCTACATGCTGAGCAATTTTTTTCTTTATGATGGTTTCTACCATTTTTCCTGCTACTAACGTCAGGCTCACTGGTCTGTAGTTTCCCAGATCGCCCCTGGAACCCTTTTTAAAAATTGGTGTTACATTTGCGATCCTCCAGTCTTCAGGTATTACAGATGATTTTAATGATAGTTCACAGATTACTAATAGCAGATCTACAAGCTGATATTTCAGTTTTTTCAACACCCTTGGATGTTTATGAAATAGTTGTAATACATCTTCCCGGTGTAGCGATATTTCTCTAAATTCTTCTGCAGTGTTGTTGTTAAGTGCCGTCGAGTCGGAGTCGACTCATGGCGACCCTCTGGATAGCTATCCTAAATTGTGTTCGGTCTTCAGTCAGGCGGCTCATTGACGACAGACTGGTACCCGTAGCCGCTGTTATTGTAGCGATCCATCTCATTGCTGGCCTTCCTCTTTTGCGTTGACCTTCTATCTTGCCAAGCATGATGTCTTTCTCTAATGATCTCTCTCTTCGCATGATGTGTCCGAAGTATGAAAGTCGAAGTCTTGTCATCTGAGCTTCTAAAGAAAGCTTAGGTTTGATCTCCTCTAGTACCAACTGGTTTGTTCTTCGGGCAGTCCATGGTATACACAGTATTCGCCGCCAGCACCATAATTCAAAGGCATCAATTTTCTTCCTGTCTGTCTTTTTCACTGTCCAGCTTTCACATCCATATGATGTTATTGAAAATACCATGGCTTGAACAAGTCGAATCTTTGTATGGAGAGACACATCTCTGCTCTTGAGAATCTTATCTAGGTCTTTCATAGCCATTCTGCCAAGAGCAATGCGTCGTCTGATTTCTTGACTGCTTGTTGCTTCTTTATTGATAGTTGATCCAAGTAGGTTAAAGTTGTTCACAATTTCAATTTCTTCTCCTTCAACGATGAACCTGTTGATTATGCCAGTTGTCATGATCTTTGTCTTCTTTACATTAAGGTGCAGGCCCATTTTGAGACTATGTTCTTTGATTGTGAGAAGCAAATGTTTCAGATCATCTTCGCTTTCAGCCAGTAATGTGGTATCATCAGCATAGCGAAGGTTGTTGATGAGTCTTCCACCAATCTTCACACCTCTGTTGTCTTCATACAGTCCTGCTTCTCTGATGATTTGTTCTGCATATAAATTAAACAGGTAGGGGGAAAGTATGCAGCCTTGTCTTACACCTTTGCTTATTTTAAACCATTCTGTTTCTCCTTGTTCCGTTCGAACTATTGCTTCTTGATCAATGTACAGATTACGCAAGAGAACGATCAGGTGTTCTGGTATACCCATGCTTCTTAATGTGGCCCAGAGTTTCTCATGGTTTACACAGTCAAAAGCCTTGCTATAGTCGATAAAGCACAAATAGATATCCTTTTGGTATTCTTTAGTCTTTTCAAGGATCCATCTCACATCCGCAATGATGTCTCTCGTTCCTCGCCCTTTCCTGAACCCTGCTTGCACTTCAGGTAGTTCTTGTTCTAGGTATGGCTGTAGTCTCTTTTGAATAATCTTCAGTAGAATCTTGCTGGCATGTGGGATCAGAGCGATTGTGCAATAATTTCCACAGTCAGTTGGATCACCTTTCTTTAGTATTGGTATAAACACAGATCTTTTCCAGTCAGTTGGCCATGATGTTGTCTTCCATATTTCTTGGCAGAGCCTTGTAAGTACGGTAACAGCTGCATCAGATTGCTGCAATACTTCTATGGGAATGCTATCAATGCCTGGTGCTTTGTTCTTTGATAAGGCTTTCAATGCTGCTTCAACTTCTTCTTTCATCACCAATGGTTCCTGATCATAAGGTATAGGTTGAAACGGCTGTTGGTCCACTTGATCTTTATCATATAAAAACTCTGTATATTCCTTCCACCTTTTCTTGATCTTCTCAGCATCATTCAACATAGAACCTTGAGCATCTTGTAACAT
This sequence comes from Ichthyophis bannanicus, assembly GCA_033557465.1. NCBI lineage: Eukaryota > Metazoa > Chordata > Amphibia > Gymnophiona > Ichthyophiidae > Ichthyophis > Ichthyophis bannanicus. Next base: position 170,021,472 of record CM066040.1, on the reverse strand, counting down.
TCCAATTCGGGGCTGGAACTTTTTCTTTAACTCTCGCAGCTTTAGGAAAGCCGATCTTGTTCTTCCTCTAATAGTTTCTGCTTCTATTTCCTTGCAAGTGTCATTGTAGTACTTTTCCTTGTCCTGTCTTGCTGCACGTTGGAAATCTCTGTTGAGTTCTGCGATTGTCTTTCTTTCTCCTTTGGCTTTAGCTTCTCTGCGTTTCTGGGCAATTTTCAGAGTTTCTTCCGTCATCCATTTTGGCCGTTTTTGCTTTTTCACCTTTTGTAGAGACTTCTCGCTTTCTTCCAGCACAACCTTCTTGATGTCATTCCATAACTCTTCCGGAGCTCTGTCATTTGTATCTAAAGCAGCAAATCGATTTTGCAGGCAGTCTTTAAATTCCAGTGGTATATTCTCAAGGTCATATTTTGGTGCATTCATGAGTGGTTTGCTCTTTTTCAACTTTAGCTTGAGTTTGCATACTAGTAGTTGATGATCTGTACCACAGTCAGCTCCAGGTTTTGTCTTTGTTGATGTTACAGAGCTTTTCCATCGTTGACTTCCACAGATGTAGTCAATTAGATTTTTATACAATCCATTGGGTGAAGTCCATGTGTACAGTCGTCGCTTGTGTTGCTGGAAGAAGGTGTTTGAGATGAATAGATCATTGGTCTTGCAGAATTCTATCAATCTTTCTCCAGCTTCATTTCTGTTGCCAAGTCCATATTTTCCAACTACTTTGCCTTCTTCTTTGTTGCCAACTTTTGCGTTCCAGTCACCCATGACTATCAGGATATCCTGTTTGCATGTTATGTCAATTTCAGCTTGTACTTGTTCATAGAACTCTTCAATTTCATTCTCTTCTGCAGCTGTTGTTGGGGCATATACTTGAATTATAGTTGTGTTGATAGGCAATCCTCGTAGACGAATAGAGATTAAGCGTTCGCTGACTGCTTTGTATTTCATTACAGTTCTTGCAAGTTTCTTCTTTATTATAAATGCAACACCATTTCTTCTTTGTCTTTCATTTCCAGCATAGTAGACCATGTGATCATCTGATGCAAAGTGCCCGATGCCAGTCCATTTCAGTTCGCTGACACCCAACAGATCAAGTTGTACACGTTCCATTTCATTCTTGACCACCTCCAACTTCCCTTGGTTCATGCTTCGTACGTTCCATGTTCCAATGTGTAAGACATCTTTACAGCTTCTGACTCTCATTTCATGCGCAGCTACATCAGCAGTCAGACTTCCCGAGGGCTTTGATCCAACCACATCATAAATGCTGTCTTTACTCTGAAAAGTCTTCAGCTCTTCCCCAGTAGCTAGTTGAGTGCCTTCCGACCTGGGAGTCTCATCTTCCAGCACCATAGCACAATTTGTTTTGTTGTAACTATCCATTGGGTTTTCATGGCAAGATACAGAAGTAGATTGCCGGGCCTTCCTTCCACGCAGTTTAAGTTTGGTGTTGTTGCCGTTGTCACAGAAATGTGATCCTCCGCCGTCAACACTATCCCATTCTGCTGCTGCCCAGATGGGTGGTTTGTCTTCGTCTGGCACCTCAGCTGAGACCTGTCCATCTTGGGAGACCCTGCCAGTAGTTAAACTACCGATAGTTTAGCTCTCAGCATCACTGATGCACGCAAGCCCTCACAGCACGACAAGCTGCAAACCAAGTGAGAGTATCACCTTTAAATACCACTTCAGTCATGGGTAACATCCCTTCTTCTTCCTCAGTAAAGACCGAAGCAAAGAATTCATTCAGGCTCTCCGCTATAGCCTTGTCCCCTCTTATTGCCCCTTTTACCCCTCTATCATCTAACTGTCCAACTGACTCTCTCACAGGTTTTTTGCTACTAATGTACTTGAAAAAGTCTTTATTATGCGTTTTTGCTTCCACAGCAAGTTTTTTTCTCAGATTCTCTCTTTGCCTGCCTTATCAATGTCTTGCATTTAACTTGCCAGTGCTTGTGCTGTTTCCAGTTTTCGTCATTTGGCTCTTTTTTCCATTTCCTGAAAGATGCTTTTTTGGCAACAACACCCTCTCTGACCTCACCTTTAAACCATGCTGGCAGTTTTTGGCCTTCCTTCCACTTTTCTTAAAGCGTGGAATACAGCTGGTCTGGGCTTCCAAGATAGTATTTTTAAACAATACCCAAGCTTGATGTAAGTCTTTAACCTTGGCAACTGCTCCTTTTAGTTTTTTCTTAACTATTATCCTCATCTTATCATAGTTTCCCTTTTGAAAGTTAAAAGATAGTACTGTGGATTTCGTTACCATCCCTTCTCCATTAATTAAATCAAACGCGATCATGCTATGATCACTATTGCCAAGTGGCCCAACACTCTTACCTCTTGCACCAGATCTGGTGTTTCACTAAGGCCGGGGTCTCAAACACGTGGCCCGCAAGAGAGCTTTGTGCGGCCTGCGATGGAGGGAAACAAACAAAAAGAAAAACCCTGGCTTCTGCTGCTGCCGCCGTGGCAGCGGCAGAATCAACTGTCAATTAAAAAAAAAAAAACTGGCTTCTGCTGCTGCAGCCGTGGCAGCAGCAGAATCAGCTGTCCCGCGGCCCCTTCCCCTCTGTCCGGAAGAGCCGAGTCTGCTCCATCAGCGGCGGGCTTTTCAAGCAACGAAGAGAGTATTTCCCTCTCGCGGGGACTAGAAGGGAGCGGATGCTGGGTGGGGCTGGAACTAGAAGGGAGCTGATTTGGGGGAGGATTAGAATGGGATGGGGCTGGGAGAGTGAAATGGAGAGGGGAAAAATATTTTGTGTGGGAGGGAAGAAAAATCTACAATTGGCCGGGTATTGGGAGAGTAAGTGGTGATTGAGGATGGAGGGGTAAAATTTGAGTGGATGAAACAGGAATGAGGAAGGAGCAAAAGGAGAAAGATTAGTATGTTAAAGCAGATGTAGAGAGAGAATGGAAAAAGAACTAGGAGAGAAGAAAGGACAAATGGACAGCAGACGATGGAGAGTTAGCAGAAGACACAAAGAAACCAGAAGAAAGTGGCTGGAACAATTGCAACTGAAAAAAATGCACAAAAGGTAGAAAAATATCTATTTTGAATTTATTAACAGGAATATGTCAGCTCTGGGAAATGTGCATCATTAACGTCTGTGCTTTGTATGGTAATATTATGCAAATATTTATGCAAATGAGGCCCCGCGTCTTATGCAGCCCGCGGGTTACTTTACAAGTCCTCATTTGGCCCTCAAAGCAATTTGAGTTTGAGACCCCTGCACTAAGGACTAAGTCCAAAATGACTTCCCCTCTGGTCGGTTCATGAACCAGCTGCTCCAAGAAGCAGTCGTTTATTTCATCTAGAAACTTTATCTCCCTAGCACAGGGGTGGGCAATTCCGGTCCTGGAGGACCGCAGACCAGTCAGGTTTTCATGATGTCCCTAATGAATAGTCATGAGATCTATTTGCATCCACTGCCTTCCATTGTATGGAAATAGGTCCATGAATATTCATTAGGGACATCATGAAAACCTGACTGGTCTGCGGTCCTCCAGGACCGGAATTGCCCACCCCTGCCCTAGCACGTCCTGCCACCGGGGTAATAGAAATCACCCTTTATTATTACCATTCTGTAACTTTTATTAGCTTCCCTGATTTCTTTGAGCATTTCATCATCCATTTGTTCATTCTGGCCATGCGATCGATAGTATACCCCCACTGCCATCACCTTCCCCTTTTTACATGGAATTTCAATCCATAGAGATTCTACAGAGAATTTTGTTTCCTGTAGAACTTTAATTCTTTGTGACTCAATGCCCTCTCTAACATAGGGCGCAACCCCTCCACCAATTTGATCAGCTCTATCATTATGATATAGATTGTACCCAGGTATCACAGTGTCCCACTGGTTGTCCTCTTTCCACCATGTCTCTGAGATACCAATCATATCTAACTTCTAATTTTTGCTATATATTTTCTCTCCCATCTTATTTTTTAGACTTCTAGCATTTGCATACAAGCATTTTAGAGACTGTATTTTATTCATATTAATCTGGTTATTGGTAGGCAGGGGTAATTTGGAATCTTTAAGCTCTGTCTGCTCTGTACTCAAGGGCATTTGGGCTACTTTTGTCTTTATTGGAACCTCTCTGCTGATGTGCCCTAACTTCATTTTTTTGGTAGTATCCTTCAAGGATACATTGTTCCGAACCATGTGCTCTTGGGTTTTCCCCTATTATCTAGTTTAACTGCTCTGTCTCCTTTTTAAAGGTTAATGCCAGCAGCCTGGTTCCATCCTGGTTAAGTTGAAGCCCATCCCTTCGGATAAGCTCCTCCTTTCCCCAGAATGTTCCCCAGTTCCTAACAAATTCAAAACCCTCATCCTTGCACCATTATCTCATCTATGCATTGAGACTCCGGAGCTCTACCTGCCTTTTGGGTCCTGCGTGTGGAACGGGAAGCATTTTGGACAAAGCTACCCTGGAAGTTTTGGATTTCAACTTCCTACCTAAAAGCCTAAATTTGGCCTCCAGAACCTCCCTACCACATTTTCCTAAATCATTGGTACCGACATGTACCAAGACAGCAGACTCCTCCCCAGTACTATCTAAGACCTTGTCTAGGTGGCGCGTGAGGTCAGCTACCTTTGCACCAGGCAGGTATGTTACCAGGTGATCCTGATGTCCACCAGTCACCCAGTTATCTACATGCCTAATGATCAAATCACCAACTATAACAGCTGTCCTAACCCTTCCCTCATGGGCACTTGGCCCTGGAGAAACTTCCTCGGTGCGAGAGGGTTTTACATCACCTGAAGGATAGGTCCTAGCTATAGGATCACTTCCTGCCACACCAGGGTGATGCTCTCCTGTCACGTGACCTCTCTCCTCCAAGTCAACAAGGACTATATCCCTGTAGATCTCGTCTATGTATCTCTCTGTCTTCCAAGTCTGCTACTCTTGCCTACAGAGATGGGACTCGTTCCCTGAGAGCAAAGAGCTCCTTGCACCTTGGGCAAGCAGTGGAATTTCTGAGTCCTCTTTAATAATGGTTTATGGGCTTTTCCTCCAGGAACTTGTCCAAATCTTTTTTAAACCCTGCTACACCATCAGCTTTTATTACATCCTCCGATAATGAATTCCAGAATTTGATTACACATTGAGTAAAAAAATATTTTCTCTTATTAGTCTTAAATGGGTTGCATTGTAGCTTCATTGTGTGTTCTTGTTGCTCCATCTCGGGTCCAGTCCTATATCAACCGTCTCCAGGTCCAGCAGGCAGGTGTCTGGTAGTCCTATCAGGTGCTCCTCCTGCTTTCAAAGATTAGTCCAGGAATCACCCTTTATGGCCTCCCCTCTGGGATTCAGCTGGGGTGCGTCACAAAAGTGGAATTATCTGGATGCTTCTCCACCTCCCACATAATTGCTTGTTGCTACTACCAGCCCAAATCTGGCGGGTTATCCACCGGCTGAATCCAAGTCTTAAAGGGGCGAATTTATTGTAATGTTCAATGGATATGTTTCTCTAAACTGAAGGACGTTGGGAAGATATCATTTGCATATTCCTGACCTAATTTGAATATCATTCACATTTTGTGTTGCTACAAAAGATCCTGATGAGGGCTACTTTGGACCCAGGGAGGGGGCAGTTGCCCAGAGGGGGGGGGGGGCAGACCCCAGCATGGAAAGGGATCCCACCAAAATGTGGACTTTCTGACTACTTGATCCCTCACCTTAACATACAGGGGAACCGAAAGATAGATCTCCCTGCGAAGGGAGGCCATAAAGGGTGGTTCCTAGACACTTCTTTGAGAGTGGACTAAGCCAGGAAGATTACCAGAGGGACCTGAAAAGACTACCAGATACCTGCCTGCTGGACCTGGAGATGGCCAATATCAGACTAGACCCAAGATAGAGCAATAAATGGTTGCAGTGGTGGGATCTCCAAAGCATGCCAGAACAGAACTGCTGATCCCATGAGGAAAGAACAAGCAGGATCCAGAGCAGGGGCCCATTCCAGTGAGGCCAATGGACTAACAGTGCTGAGACCCATCTGCCCGGAAAGTACAATTATCTAGGGCATGGGACGGGGTAGGACAGTTGGTCCGGGTAAAGGCAGAGTGGCCATGGCTTCAGAAGAACTGGTTTGTTGGATGGTGGAGCAGACTCGACTCCATCATGAGGCGATGGATCGGAGAATTGTCCAGATCCTGGAAAGACAGTTGCAACTGAACCAGACACTCTTCCAGCTACTGGAGGTACAAACTCAGGTGCTTAAGAAACTCGCTGATGGTTTGATCGGTTTAGCGAGGACAGTGAAACCTGAGGTGGGCCCAATTGAGGGATGTGTTGCAACAGGAAGACTGGAGAGAATCCAGACCCTCATCTTAGCAAAAATGGGTCTTGGGAATGATCCCAAAGCGTACATTTTGACAGTCCTCTAGTCTTTCTACTTTTTTTCCATTTATTTTTTATTGAAAGCACAATAACACAGTTTTACAAAAGAGGGATTCTGTTTCCCCACCCCACCTATCCCCCCCATCCTCAACCCCCCCACCCCTCCTTTCCATCATCAATTAACATACAACAGTTGGAGTCTGGCTGTCCTTCCAGTCAATCCACATAATTATTATATACATTTCTTAAAACGATATGTAACAACTTCAATCGCCTAGAGTACGAAAGGATTAACAAAACAATACTCACATAATACGGGCCTTCCATATTTCCGCTCCCACCCCAGCCATTTCCAACATCTCTTTATCCAACCCACCTAGTCAGAGGCCCCATCCAAACGACCCCCTCCTGACCCAGTTCCAAGAAAAGCACCTTCCAAGAAAGGAAGTGGAGATGGCAGGTAGCCATTGGCTCAAAAGGTGGGTGAGTAAGCTGCTCTAAGACCACATTCAAATCCCACTCGGTCGCCGGGGGCGGGGGGGCGGACAAGGGGCTTCAGCAGAAGCAAACCTCTCAGAAACCTGGACACCAAGGGGTGTACAGAAAGAGGTTGTCCTTCCACTGGAGAGTGGTGTGCTGATAAGGCACTAAGGTGAACTCGGAAAGAGTTTGACTTAAGGCCTAAATCTGAAAGGTAAAGCAGGTACTGTAAGACCACTGACACCCGGCAGGAGAACAGGTTCTCACTCTGCTGAGCACACCACACCTCAAATCTATGCCACTAAAATGCATAGGTTCTCCTAGTAGATTGCCTCCTCAAGGCTAGCAACACATCCTCTATCTTTTTATGGAGGAGAAGTGGTGCAAGGATTACCCTTTCAGCAGCCATGCCATCAGGTTGAGAGACCTGAGATTGGTATGCAGAAGAGAGCCCCTCTCCTGCAACAGGAGATTGGGTTGCAATCCAAAGGGAATTGGAGCCTCCGTCGCCAGCTGTAGAAGCAGCGGAAACCATGGCTGTCTCGGCCACCTGGGGGCTACCAGGATGACCGAGGCCTTGTCTTGAAGCATCTTAAATAAGGTTCGAGCTACCAGGGGTGTGTGAGGAAATGCATATAGGAGGCCCACAGACCATAATATTAGAAAAGCATCTGCAGCCAACCTGTGAGGGTGTGGCTGTCTGGAGCAGAAGCAGGACAACTGGCAATTTTGCGGGCTCGCAAACAAATGCATGGATGGTTGTCCCCAGCACCGGAAGAGGCGCTGGGCTATGTCGGGATTCAGTTGCCACTCGTGCGGCTGGAGAATTCTGCTCAGCTTGTCGGCTAAGAAGTTCTCCTATCTTGGCAAGTAAACCGCTTTGAGGTACATACCCTGGCTGAATGCAAAGGAGCATAGAAAATTGTCACTTGGTTGTCTGTCTGAATTAAGACAGGTTGATGAGCCAGGGTTTGGCAGAAGGCCCGCAGAGCTAGGCAGATCGCTCGAAGCTCTAGGAGATTGATCTGTTGTGTGCTCTCCCATGGAGACCACACACCCTTAGTGCAGACCTGCTGGCAATGGGCACCCCATCCCAGCAGGGATGCATCGGTAGTCAGCACCCTCGAGTGCATGGGAGGCTGGAAAGGCACTCCCTCCAGAAGGTTGTGAGGCTGAAGCCACCACTTCAACGACTGCACTAGTCGTTGGGAGACACTGATGCTGTCTCTGAGTCTGCCTGTGGCTTGCGCCCACTGATCTCTGAGGCACCACTGAGCTGTTCTCATGTGAAGCCGGGCATTGGGTGTCACATGCACCGTGGAGGCCATGTGACCAAGGAGGCACAGAAAGTGTCTTCCTGAGATCCGGGATCTGCGACTCATCTGCTGTAGGAGGGCCACAAGCCTTTGTGCCCTGTCTTCTGGCAGGTAAGCCCTTGCCTGAAGTGTGTCTAACCTTGCTCCTATGAACTTGAGTCCTTGAGTGGGAACTAGAGTGGACTTTGTGTAGTTTATCACAAAGCACAAGTGCTGGAGCAACTGGATAGTGTTGGACGTGGCCTGTTGGGCCTCCTGAGCTGACTGGGCTCTGATGAGCCAGTAGTCCAAGTAGGGGAAGACAAACACCCCTTGAGTTCTTAGGAAGGCTGCCACTACTGCAAGGCACTTTGTGAACACCCTGGGTGCCGAGGCTAGGCCAAAAGGAAGTACCTTGTACTGAAAATGGTTTCCTCCCACTACAAATCTGAGATATTGTCTCTGGTCTGGATGAATCAAGATGTGCGTATACGCATCTTTGAGATCTAAGGAGCATAGCCAATCTCCCTGGTGGAGGTAAGGCAGCAGTATTCCAAGGGAAAGCATCTTGAACTTTTCCTCACCATGAACTTGTTTAGGTTTCGCAGGTCGAGGATGAGTCTTAGGCCTCCAGTTCTCTTTGGTATCAGAAAGTACCTGAAGTAGAAGCCTTTGCCCTGCAGGTGGTGGGGCACTGGTTCTACTGCCTGATCCTCGAGAAGACCTGCTAACTCCTTCAAGAGTAGGTCCCTGTGAAGAGGGGGTCTGAGAGGCTCCCCTGGAAAGTAAGAGGGGGGCACCTGGGTGAGATGTAGCCGATAGCCCATTTGGACTATCTGGAGAACCCAGGTGTCTGTTGTGATGGCTGGCCACCTGTGGGCATACAGGGTCAGCCTTCCTCCTGTACAGAGCCTTGTCTCCTTTGGGAGAGGGACTATGCTCTGGGAGTCAAAAACCCCCTCCAGGCTGGGCACTTACTGTATACGTATCAGTCCGCAAGCGGTTCATGAGTCCTTTTGGAAGTGTCCCTTTGTTGGTTTTTGACACCTCAGCCTCTTATCTCCTTCCGATGCTCGGGTTCACTGCGTGTGTATGTTCTTTGAAGACCCCGCAGTCACAGCGCTCCCACCTTCGCTTATATCGGACTAGCTGGGATGTCCGACCATCCTGCTTGTCTCATACTCAAGATTGCTGCCTCAACCGAGTGCACTGCTCTTGTTTTCCCATTGATAGCATACTGTAATCCAACTGGAAAGAGCCGCCTGTAGCGAACATTCTCATCTCTGAGTTTCCTTGTCACTGCCTGGTACTCCCTGCGCTTTCTCATTGTGATACTGAATATATCCGCAAATACTTCCACCTCAGCTTCTTTCCATTTGATTTTCCCCAGCTTCCTTGTTGCTGCAGTGACTAGTTCTTTGGTTCTGTATTCGTGCATACATATAATTATGTCTCGTGTCCTGTTTTCCCTCCTAGGGCCGAGCGATCTGTGGGCTCGATCCACCCTAAGGTACACTCCTTCCAGATCTATATCCGCTGCTTTCAGAACCGCTCCACAAAACCCCTCTGCCAACGATAGATAATTTACTGACCTCTCTTTTTCCGGTAGGCCTCTTATCCGCAGGTTAGAGCGCCGGGACCGGTTTTCCAGATCCTCCACCTTTTGCCAGAGATCCTCTTGCACACCACTTATGGTTTCCAAGCGTTGCTCAGCTAATACACATTGTCCCACATGTTCTTCCAGCTGATTCTCCATCTCATCCATGCGAGCTCCCACCGAGGCCATGTCCCCTTTAAGGTCCTGGAACCAGCCTTGTACTTCATTTTTCAGGTTTCCAATCTCCTGTTTTGTGGATTCAAACTACTCTTTCAGGTCTTCTCTGAGGGCTTGCAATTCACTCAGTCCACTTTTTCTATTTTCCACTTCTCCTGCTCTGCCTGGATCGCCGCGGCCAGACGCCATCTTGGCCGCGTGGGTCTTTGCTTCTGCAGTCTCCTTAAATGAGAAGGCTTTAAGATCTATTCCCGACCTCTTTCCTGCCATCCAGATCTCTCCTAAAGTGCTCCTCTTTGCTTCCAATTCGGGGGTTAACTTTTTATTTGTGCCGTTTCACTGTAGAGCATTTATTTCGCCGTCCACGTCGGAGCACGTTCCTCAGGCATTCATTTAGGTGCTGATGCCACCGGAAGTCCTCTAATCTTTCTACTTTTTGATGGCATAAACAACTGATCTATGTTTACTTGTTCCACTCCATTCATTAATTTATAGACCCTTATCATATCCCCCCTCAGCCGTCTTTTTTCCAAGTTGAAGAGCCCCATCCTTTTAAGTCTCCCCTCATAGGGGTATCCTTTCATTCCCTTTACCATTTTTGTCGCTCTTCTTTGTAACTTTTCTATAGTCAGCTATGTCCTTTTTAAGATATGGCGACTAGAATGGCACACAATATTTAAGGTGCAGTTGCACCATGGAAGGACTACAAAAGGGAACTGCTACTTCTGGAGAGAGATCTGCAATTGTAAGTATTTACTTCTGGGAATTTTTCTAAATCTTGGGGAAAAGGAATTCTTTAGATTAAAGCTGATTAATCTGTGAACGCAGTGTATTTGTTAAATCAGTCAGGGCCTAGTAGCAGCAAAGAGCTTTCAGTTTAAATTTAAAACAGAACAGAGAGCTTTCTGGTTAAATTTATACCCCAAGACTCCCTCTATCCAAGCAAGGGTTGTGGGACTTCCCCTGGAAATTGGTCACAGATTACCTTAGAGGCACAGGACAGGGTACTGTGTAGCAGCCAGCTTTTAATAAGTCTTTTTCCCTCCCTCTCTCCTCAACATCCACCCACCCCTGGGATAATTGTAGTTTTGTAGGTGCATAAACCTCTCAAAGGAAAGGAGGTGCCATATTCACTCTCAGGTGCAGCTGTTTGTCCTCATCGGGCATACATTAAGGACCTGAGATTAATTAAGCTTCAGGTGAACAAAGTACATTAAACGTATTAGGTGTACTTTAGTAGTATAAGTATCCTTTATCTAAAATAGCGTGGTATAGAAGAACTGTTAAATAAATAAATAAAAATAAATCCTCACCAACCCTTAGTAGGTAAAAACTTAAATACCTAAACACAACCTTAAAACTAAGATGCAGACAGCAGTCCAGCAGCGAGATGGGGTTTTTCCAGTCTTTTGCATTGAGTGTCACATGTATGATTTTCTCTCAGTTGGTGAGGGGTCTTACGTGTGCAGTAGGTACAAGGAGCTCTTTGTTCTCAGGGAGCGTCTGATCTCTGGAGGCTAGAGTAGCAGACTTGGAGGACATAAGGAAGACAGAGAGGTACATAGACGAGACCTACAGGGATATAGTACTGAAGTCCCACCTCCAGTTTGGCAGCATCCCTGTTGCCAGGGAGGAGATAGGTCATGTGACAGGACAGCATCACCCTGGTGTGGCAGGAAGTGATCCTGTAGCGAGGACCTATCCTCCAGGTGATGTAAAACCCTCTTGCACCAAGGAGGTTTCTCCAGGGTCATTTGCCCACGAGGGAAGGGTTAGGACAGCCATTATAATTGGTGATTTGATCATTAGGTATGTAGATATCTGGGTGGATTGTAGAAGTGAGGGTCGCCTGGTAACATGCCTGCCTGGTGTGAAGGTAGCGTCCCTCACTCGCCACCTAGACAAGGTCTTAGATAGTGCTGGGGAGGAATCTGCTGTCTGAGTACATGTCGGTACCAATGACATAGGAAACTGTGTTAGGGAGGTTCTGGAGGCTAAATTTAGGCTTTTAGGTAGGAAGTTGAAATCCAGAACTTCCAGGGTAGCATTCTCTGAAATGCTTCCTGTTCCACGCATAGGACCCAAAAGGCAGGCAGAGCTCCGGAGTCTCAATGCATGAATGAGATGATGGTGCAGGGATGAGGGTTTTGGATTTGTTAGGAACTGGGGAACATTCTGGGGAAAGGAAGGGCTCTTCCGAAGGGAGCAGTGATCAAAAGCCAAGGTGCAGTCCAATCATAGCAAGCTCAAAGTCCTAAACTTCAAAAACACTGACTTCAGTAAAATGGCCAAGTACCTGAAGAAGGAGTTGGCAGGGTGGGAGAGGATAAGGGAAGTGGAATTGCAATGGGCTAAACTAAAGGTGGCAATAACAGGGGCAATAGATAAATATGTAAGGAAAGTAAATAAAAACAAGAGGAGAAGGAAACCTATTTGGTTCTCCAAAGAAGTGGCTGCTCAAATAAAGGCAAAAAATACAGCTTTCACAAAATAAAAAAACTTGCAGAGGAACACAGAAAGGAATACAGGATCAAACTAAAAGAGACAAAAAGAGAAATAAGGAAAGCAAAATCAAAGGCAGAGGAAAAGATAGCTAAAGATGTGAAGTATGGCGACAAAACTTACTTCAGGTATATTCGGGAGAGGAGGAAAAAGATGGAATTGAAGGACTCAGAAGTGCTGGGAACGGACTAGTGGAAAGTGACATTGAAAAAGCAAAATTGCTAAACAAATACTTCTGCTCTGTTTTTACTAAAGATAATCCTTGAGAAGGACCACCCGTGACTCCCAAATAAAAAAATGGGAATGAAGTAGATACAACACCATTCACAGAAGATTAGAACAACTTGCAAAACTGAAAGTGGACAAGGCCATGGGACCGGATGGGATACATCCCAGGATACTGAGAGAGCTCAGAGAGGTTCTTGCAGGGCCGTTAAAGGATGTTTTCAACAGATCCTTGGAAACAGGAGAAGTTCCTCAGGACTGGAGAAGGGCTGATGTGGTACCTCTTCACAAAAGTGGTGACAGGGAAGAAAGCATAGCTACTCACCTGTAACAGGTGTTCTCCAGGGACAGCAGGAATCAGTCCTCACATATGGGTAATGTTGGCGCCGACGGAGCCTCCATGTGAAGCAAATCCCCAGCTTTTGAAGAAAGCCTTTGGGACTGCATCACGCATGCGTGGTCCCATTCCCGCCCAAGGGGGCCATCTTGCTCAGTCAAATGACATAGCTAAAAAGACAGCAAAAGAATGAAAATCAATGAGAGGACTGCAACTCCAGGGGAGGAGGGAGGGTTGTGAGGACTGATTCCTGGTGTCCCTGGAGAACACCTGTTACAGGTGAGTAACTTTGCTTTCTCCAGGAACAAGCAGGAAGTCAGTCCTCACATATGGGACTCCCTAGCTATAGGCTACCGAGAACCCATAACTGAAAAATAGGCTCCCTCTAGAAGAGCCGCAGCAGCCATGATAGGAGTTCAACCGAGAATGTAACACTCCAGTAGCCTGACACCAAAGGGTCGGAGGGTAGGAGTTGCCTAGACCTTGAACAGATTACGGAGTACAGCCTGGCCGAAAGCACTGTTCCATTGGGACTCTCTATCCAGGCAGTAATGGGCCGCAAAAGTCTGTCTTGAAGACCAGGTTGTGGCCCGGCAGATGTCTGCCAGTGGAACAGAGCGGAAGTGAGCCACTGATGTGGCCTTAGCCCTGACCCGGTGGGCCGTAACTCGACCCTGCAACGGGAGATCAGCTGCCCTGTATGCCCAGGCGATGCAATCCACCACCGACGTGGACAACGTATGCTTGGAGACCAGCATCCCCAGCTTACTGGGGTCATAAGAAACGAAGAGCTGAGGAGCCCTTCGATGGCCCCACGTACACTCCATGTAGAAGGCCAAAGCCCTCTTACAGTCCAGGGTATGCAGAACTGCTTATGCCCGGATGGCATGGGGCCTGGGAAAAAAGGTCAGAAGTACCACCTCCTGGTTGAGGTGGAACGAGGAGACCACCTTCGGAAGGAACTTGGGGTGAGTGCGAAGCACTACCCTGTTCCTATAGAACCATGTGTACAGTCTATCGGACACCAGAGCCTGCAGCTCACTCACTCGCCTAGCCGATGTGAGTGTCACCAAGAAAAGCGCCTTTCAAGAAATGAAGCGGAGATGGCAGGTAGCCATTAGCTCAAAAGGTGGGCGAATAAGCTGCTCTAAGACCACATTCAAATTGCATTCGGTCGCCGGAAGGTGGACCGGGGGCTTCAGTAGAAGCAGACCTCTAAGAAACCTGGACACCAAAGGGTGTACAGAAAGAGGTTGTCCTTCCACTGGAGAGTGGTATGCTGATAAGGCACTAAGGTGAACTCAGACAGAGTTTGAATTAAGGCCTAAATCTGAAAGGTGAAGCAGGTACTGTAACACTACTGACACCTGGCAGGAGAACGGGTTCTCACTCTGCTGAGCGCACACCTCAAATCTATGCCACTTAAATGCATAGGTTTTCCTAGTAGATTGCCTCCTCGAGGCTAGCAACACATCCTCTGTCTTTTTTAGGGAGGAGAAGTGGTGCAAGGACTACCCTTTCAGCAGCCATGCCATCAGGTTGAGAGACCTGAGGTTGGGATGCAGAAGAGAGCCCCTCTCCTGCAACAGGAGGTTGGGTTCCAATCCCAAGGGAATTGGAGACTCCATTGCCAGCTGCAGAAGCAGCGGAGACCATGGCTGTCTCGGCCACCTGGGGGCTACCAGGATGACCGAGGCCTTGTTTTGAAGGATCTTGAATAAGGTCTGAGCTACCAGGGGTGTGGGAGGAAACGCATATAAGAGGCCCACAGACCATGATATTAAAAAAGCATCTGCAGCCACCCTGGGAGGGTGTGGCTGTCTGGAGCAGAATCAGGGCAACTGGTAATTTTGCGGGCTCGCAAACAAATCCATGGATGGTCGTCCCCAGCACCGAAAGAGGCGCTCGGCTATGTCGGAATTCAGTTGCCTCTCGTGCGGCTGGAGAATTCTGCTCAGCTTGTCGGCTAAGAAGTTCTCCTGACTTGGCAAGTAAACCGTCTTGAGGTACATACCCTGGCTGACTGTAAAGGAGCATAGGTCCAGGTCTCTTGACATAGGATGTGAGAGCCTGTGCCCCCTTTCTTGTTCACATAGAACATTGCCACTTGGTTGTCCGTCTGAATTAAGACAGGTTGATAAGCCAGGGTTTGGCAGAAGGCCCGCAGAGCTAGGTGGATCGCTCGAAGCTCTAGGAGATTGATCTGTTGTGTGCTCTCCCACGGAGACCACATATCTTGAGTGCAGACCTGCTGGCAATGGGCACCCTATCCCAGCAGGGATGTATCAGTAGTCAGCACCCTCGAGTGCATGGGAGGCTGGAAAGGCACTCTCTCCAGAAGGTTGTGAGGCTGAAGCCACCACTTCAACGACTGCACCGGTTATTGGGAGACCCTGAAGCTGTCTGAGTCTGCCTGTGGCTTGCGTCCATTGGTCTCTGAGGCACCACTGAGCTGTTCTCATGTGAAGCCGGGCACTAGGTGTCACATGCACCGTGGAGGCCATGTGACCAAGGAGGCACAGAAAGTGTCTTGCTGAGATCCGAGATATGCGACTCACCTACTGTACGAGGGCCACAAGCCTTTGTGCCCTGTCTTCTGGCAGGTAAGCCCTTGCTTGAAGTGTCTAACCTTGCTCCTATGAACTCGAGTCCTTGAGTGGGAACTAGAGTGGACTTTGTGTAGTTTATCACAAAGCCCAAGTGCTGGAGCAACAGGATAGTGCGGGACGTGGCCTGTTGGGCCTCCTGAGCTGACTGGGCTCCGATGAGCCAGTCATCCAAGTAGGGGAAGACAAACACCTCTTGAATTCTTAGGAAGGCCGCCACTACTGCAAGGCACTTTGTGAACACCCTGGGTGCCGAGGCTAGGCCAAAAGGAAGTACCTTGTACTGAAAATGGTTTCCTCCCACTACAAATCTGAGATATTGTCTGTGGTCTGGATGAATCAAGATGTGCGTATACGCATCTTTGAGATCTAAGGAGCATAGCCATTCTCCCTGGCGGAGGTAAGGCAGGGAAAGCATCTTGAACTTTTCCTCACCAGGAACTTGTTTAGGTTTTGCAAGTCGAGGATTTTATTTATTTAGACAGTTTTGTATACCGCCTTATCCTTCAATCAAAGTGGTCACAACACAATTGGGGGATACATTTAACACATGGGGATATGAGACACATACACTAATACTTACAGGGAACATGGGCAATGGAGGGTTAAGTGGCTTGCCCACGACCACAAGGAGCATCTGTGGGACTAGAAACCCCAGTCCTTCCGGCCCAAGGTTGCTGTCCTCTAGTGGGATTTGAACCCCTGACCTTCCGGCCTGAAGTACCTTGCCCCAACCACTAGGCTACTCCTCCAGTTCTCCAGTCTTAGGCCTCCAGTTCTCTTTGATATCAGAAAGTACCTGGAGTAGAAGCCTTTGCCCTGCAGGAGGTGGGGCACTGGTTCTACCACCTGATCCTCTAGAAGACCTGCTAACTCCTTCAAGAGGAGGTCCCTGTGAAGAGGGGGGTCTGAGAGGCTCCCCTGGAAAGTAAGAGGGGGGCACCTGGGTGAGATGTAGCCGATAGCCCATTTGGACTATCTGGAGAACCCAGGTGTCTGTTGTGATGGTTGGCCACCTGTGGGCATACAGGGTCAGCCTTTCTCCTGTGCAGGGCCTTGTCTCCTTTGGGAAAGGGACTATGCTCTGGGAGTCAAAAAACCCCTCCAGGCTGGGCTGGAGCCGGTGCCTGGGGCTTGGGGATCTTTTGCTTACGCGGGCCATGCCCCTGTCCCTTGGCCTGCTGCCCCACTTGGGAAGCTGGGGAGGCCTGGTATGTGGGGTAGTTTTGGTAAGCTGTACCTTTTCTCGTGATAAAGGGCTTCTTACCCGAGCCCTTCTTCTTAGAAGGGGCAGATGTCTTCTTCTCGAGTCTTGTCCGGGCAGGTACTCAGACGCGATCTCGGCAGCCTTCTCAGTCATGGACTTGCCAAAGAGGCTTTCACCCCAGCAAGGGACATCGACCAACTTGTCCTGCACCCATGGCTCCTGGTCAGATGACTGTAGCCATGCCTGGTGGCGTGCACCGATGCTGGCCGCTGCTACCCGGGCCCAAGCCTCAAAGCCGAAATAGGCTGCTCAAGTCATAGACTTCGAGCACTCTCGTATACCAGTGGACAAAACCTGGAAGCGCTGCAATGGTCCCTTGGAGAGACCAGCTGAGAACCCGGCAATTTGCTTTGCCAGGTCTCGCAGGTACATGCCCATGTACAGCTGGTACGTCTGGATTCGGCATGACAGCATTGAACCCTGGTAGCACTTCTTACCGAGGGTGTCCATGTTGCGGGCCTCCCTGCCAGGAGGCACCGAGGAGTGCGTCTTCTGGCTCTTGAGCTGGCGCATGGCTTATTCCACAACCATGGAGTTGTGCGGCAGCTATGCTTTTTGGAACCCAGGGCTCTTGCGAATTCAATAGATGGAATTGATTCACCTGCTGAGGACCGGCATCAAGGCAGTGTCTCCCACATGCAGAGCATCAGCCGTTCCAGAATGGGGGGCACTGGTACAGTAAGGGCTTCCATAGGAGGAAAGTCATACTGGAGGATCTCGAGCTCTTCAGCTCGAGGCTACTCCTCGGCCTCCGCCGGGAATGACAAAGCCTTTGGCATGTCCTGGACGAAGTCCAAGAACCGGGTGTCCTCCGGGGGTGACCTTCTCCTAGGTTCAGATCCCTGGGAGTCTCTTCCTCCGTCTCCCAGCCGGATCCCTCCGAGGAGGACTCGAGCGGCTCCGGCCTCGAGGGCTTTGGTCTCGACCGCCCTGATGCAGAGGGAATCAGTGTCGATGACCTCGGTCTCGAACGGGAGGTCGAGGTGGACCTCGGCCGAGGATCGACTCAAGTTCTCATTGTCTCGAGGATCAGCTCGGCTTCCAGTGTCAACTTGGACGTCGAAGTCCCAGTGGTCGGGACGGATGGACATGCAAGACTGGCCATCAGCGCCTGCTGCTGATCCATGAAGGCAGACACACTGCGGTCCGAGGCCGCCAACCTGAGACCAAGCTCAGGAGGCTCCACAGCCCCCAGGTCGGGTCCCGATGCCCGCTCTCCCGGAGGAGAGTCAACAACAAGGACTGGGCTTAACTTCCTCGGCATCTCCAGGTCCTTTCAAGGGAATTTGGCAGACCTCTCCAATTCCGAGGATCAGGGGTGGTGTGCTGGGTTCCGCGACCGAGTCTGCGAGGGACCAGGTCACTCGGAGCTCTCAGACGACACCTCCTTCACTGAATTTTTCTTCCTCTGGTGTTCCCGCTAGGGAGACCCCCTTTCAGAGGACACCTGACGCTGCTCGGGATCAGACAGCTCTCGAGAGGTCGAGGCCTCTGACGAGGTCCGGGCCCAGGTGGATGCGGACTCATGAAAAATCCTGTCATGCTGCTTCTGCCTGCTCCTCAAGGTCTTTGAAGACATATTTTTGCACGGGCCACAGACCTGGGGGTCGTGGTCGGGCCCGAGGCATCGGAGGCAGCAGTCCTGTGTGTCGGTGAGTGACATCAATTTCGTGCACTGATCACACTTCTTAAACCTGCTGGCAGCCATCGGGGGAAAAAGGGCCCCTGCGAGGTTAAAGGACTGGACTGCCAGTTAAAAATAAAAAAGAGTGCGAACGCTAGTCACGAAGGACAAAAACGAAAAATGAACCGGACTCGATACCGATGAACCGAGCCGTAGGCGGGAAAGGAAACCGGCGTCAAACTGGTTAGCAGAAAATAGAATTTTCTTTTATCAACTTTTTCCCAAGGGAAACTGGGACGACGTCCATTGGGCTCTGCGAAAAAAAGGAGACTGAGCAAGATGGCACCCTCAGGCGGGATGGTGAACGCACATGTGCGATGCAGTCCCAAAGGCTTTCTTCGAAAGCTGGGGATTTGCTTCGCATGGGGACTCCGTCGGCGCTGACATCACCCATATGTGAGGATTGACGTCCTGCTTGTTCCTGGAGAAGTGACAAACTACAGACCGGTGAGCCTTACATAGGTGGCGGAAAATTAACGGAGGTGCTCCTGAAAGAACGAATAGTGGACTTTCTCAAAACCAACAGGTTGCATGATCTGAGGCAACATGGTTTTAGCAAAGGATGATCTTGCCGAACAAATCTGATTGAGTTCTTGGACTGGGTGAGCAGAGAACTAGATCAGGGGCATGCGATGGATGTCATCTACCTGGATTTCAGCAAAGCCTTTGATACTGTTCCTCATAGAAGGCTTATCAATAAACACAGTAGTTTGGGGATGGGTCCCAAGGTGGTGAACTGGATGAGAAATTGGTTGACTGACAGACGATAAAAGGTGATGGTAAATGGAGCTCACTTGGATGAAAGGAGGGTGATTAGCAGGGTGCCCCAGGGTTCGGTCCTGGGCCTGGCATTGTTCAATGTATTTATGAGTGATATTGCTGAAGGACTGAATGGAAAAGTCTGTCTTTTTGCAGATGACATGAAAATTTGCAAAAGCATGGACTCCCCTGAGGGAGGGGATAACATGATGATAGAGCTACAAAAGCTGGAAAAATGGTCTAATGCTTGGCAGTTAAGATTTAATGTGAAGACGTGCAGTGTCATGCACTTGGGAAGCAGAAATCCAAGGTAAATGTACGTGATAGAGGGCGAGAGGTTGGTGTGCATGGACCAGGAGAAGAACCTTGGCGTGATTATTTCTGAGGATCTCAAGGTGGAAAAACAGTGCGACTAGACAGTGGCAAAAGCCAGGAGGATGTTGGGTTGCATACAAAGAGGAATTACCAGTAGAAAGGAAGAGGTACTAATACCACTGTATAAATCACTGAGGCCTCACTTGGAATACTGTGTTCAGTTTTGGAGACCATATCTTGCAAAGGATGTAAAAAGAATGGAAACTGTTCAGAGGAAGGCGACCAAAATGATTTGGAGCCTGCATCAAAAGCCTTATGAGAAGAGACTTGAAGACCTAAATATGTACACTCTGGAAGAGAGGAGGGATATGGGAGATATGATTCAGACCTTTAAATACTTAAAGAGAAATAATGAACAAACCTCTTCCAAAGACGGGGAAGCTTGTAAAACTAGAGGGCATAACATGAAGCTGCAAGGGGGTAAATAGAAAGGCAATGTCAGGAAATACTTTTTAACTGAAAGGGTGGTGGATGCTTGGAATGCCCTCCCGATGGAAGTGGTGGGGGCAAATACAGTGACAGAATTCAAAATGGCATGGGACAGACACAGTGGATCCCTTTACAGCAACAGGATAAAATCAAAATAAACGTAACTATCTAATTTCTCAACAAACAGTGGTGTCCTACATGGAGTGGTGGGTTCACGCCTAAACAAAGACACGGGGAGGGGTGGCCTGCACTGGGCATCTTACTGGGCAGACTAGATGGACCATACTGGTCTTTATCTGCTGTCATTTACTATGTTACCTTAACTGGAATGGAACCAGGCTGCTGGCATTAACCTTTATAAAAGAGGTAGAGCAGCTTTTAAACTAGATAATAGGGGAGAGCCGACAGTCGCCCAAGAATGCATGGTTTGGAATAATGTATCCTTGAAGGATACTAACAAAAGCATGAAGTTAGGGCATATTAGCAGCGAAATTCCAATAAAGACAAAAGCAGCTCAAATGCCTTTGAGTATGGAGCAGACAGAGCTTAAAGATTGTAAATTACCCCTGCCTACCAATAGCCAGATTAATATGAATAAAATACAGTCTCTAAAATGTTTGTATGCAAATGCTAGAAGTCTAAAAAATAGGATGGGAGAGTTAGAATATATAGCACTAAATGAGAGGTTAGATATGATTGGTATCTCACAGACATGGTGGAAGGAGAACAACCAGTGATACCTGGGTACAAACTATATTGTAATGATAGAGCTGATAAAATTGGTAGCGGGGTTGCGCTCTATGTTAGAGAGGGCATTGAATCACAAAGGATTAAAGTTTTCCAGGAAACAATATTTGCTGTAGAATCTCTATGGATTGAAATTCCATGTAAAAAGAGGAAGGCGATGGCAGTGAGGGTGTACTATCGATCGCCTGGCCAGAATGAACAATTTATAGCACAGTAATAATAATGGGTGATTTCAATTATCCCGGTATCGACTGGGTCAGTGTCACAGCAGGACATGCTACGGAGATAAAGTTTCTAGATGAAATAAATGACTGCTTCTTGGAGCAGCTGGTTCATGAATCAACCAGAAGGGAAGCCATTTTGGACCTAGTCCTTAGTGGAACACCAGGTCTGGTGCAAGAGATAAGGATGTTGGGGCCACTTGGCAATAGTGATCATAGCATGATCGTGTTTGATTTAATTAGTGGAGGAGGGATGGTAAGGAAATCCACAATACTATCTTTTAACTTTCAAAAGGGAAACTATGATAAAATGAGGAAAATAGTTAAGAAAAAACTAAAAGGAGTACTTGAAAAGGTTAAAGGCTTACATCAAGCTTGGGTGTTGTTTAAAAATACTTAGAAGCCCAGACCAGCTGTATTCCAAGCTTTAAGAAAAGTGGAAGGAAGTCCATAAAACTGCCATCATGATTTAAAGGTGAGGTCAGAGAGGCTGTTGTTACCAAAAGTGCATCTTTCAGGAAATGGATAAAAGAGCAAATGATGAAAACGGGAAACAGCACAAGCACTGGCAAGTTAGATGCAAGGCATTGATAAGACAGGCAAAGAGAGAATTTGAGAAGAAGCTTGCTGTGGAAGCAAAAAACACGTAATAAAGTATTTTTCAAGTACATTCGTAGCAAAAAATCCTGTGAGAGAGTCAGTTGGATCATTAGATGATAGAGGGGTAAAAGAGGCACTAAGAGGGGACAAGGCCATAGTGGAGAGACTGAATGAATTCTTTGCTTCGGTCTTTACTGAGGAAGATGTAGGGATGTTATCCATAACTGAAGTGGTATTTAAAGGTGATACTGCGGAAGAACTGAAAGAAATATTGATACACCGGGAAGATGTATCACAACTATTTGATAAACTGAAGAGTAGCAAATCACCTGGACCGGATGGTATACATCCAAGGGTGTTGAACGAACTGAAATATGAGATTGTAGATCTGCTATTAGTAATCTGTGAGCTATCATTAAAATCATCTTTAATACCTGAAGAATGGAGGATGGCCAATGTAACTCCAATTTTTAAAAAACGATCCAGGGGTGATCCTGGAAACTAAAGACCGGTGAGCCTGACATCAGTACCGGGAAAAATGGTAGAAACCATCATAAAGAACATAATTACTGAACATGCAGATAGTCATGGCTTAATGGGAGACAGCCAACATGGCTTTAGACAAGGAAGATCTTGTCTTACTAATCTGTTGTTTTTTTGAAGGTGTGAATAAACAGGTAGACAAAGGTGAGTCAGTTGATATAGTGTATCTGGACTTTCAGAAAGGCTTTGACAAGGTCCCTCATCAGAGACTTTTGGCAAAACTAAAAAGTCATGGGGTAGGAGGCAGTGTACTATTGTGAATCAGGAACTGGTTAAAAGATAGAAAGCAGAGGGTAGGGCTAAATGGCCAATTTTCCCAACGAAGAAAGGGGAATAATGGAGTACCCCAGGGATCTGTGGTGGGTCTGCTGCTTTTTAACATATTCATAAATGACCTGAAAATGGGAATAATGAGTGAGGTTATCAAATTTTCAGATGATAAAAAAACTATTCAAAGTTGTTAAAATCCATGAGGATTGTGGAAAATAGCAAGACGATCTTGACAAATTGGAAGACTGGGCATTAAAATGGCAGATGAAATTTAATGTGGACAAGTGCAAAGTTATGCACCTAGGAAAGAACAACCTAAACTATGGTTACACAATGCAAGGTTCCACAATAGGAACCACCACCCAGGAAAAAGATTTAGGCATTATCATGGATAACATGTTAAAGCCCTCCGCCCAGTGTGCAGTGGCAGCCAAGAGAGCAAATAGAATACTAGGTGTCATAAGGAAAGGAATGGAAAATAAAACAAAGGATATTATAATGCCTTTGTATCGTTCCATGGTGTGACAGCACCTTGAATATTGTGTGCAGTTCTGGTCGCCGTATCTTAAAAAGGATATAGCATTATTAAAAAAGGTACAGAGAAGAACCACCAAAATGGTAAAGGGGATGGAAGAATACCCCTATGAAGAGAGGCTAAAAAGGTTAGGGTTCTTCAACCTGGAAAAGAGACAGCTGAGGGGAGATACGATAGAGGTCTATAAATTAATTAATGGAGTGGAAGGGGTAAACGTAGATCGATTGTTTACATCATCAGAATATAGAAAGACTTTGGGACATGCAATGAAGCTACAGGGTAACCTATTTAAGACTAATAAGAGAAAATATTTTTTCACTCAATGTTTAATCAAACTCTGGAATATGTTACCAGAGGATGTAGTAAAAGCTGTTAGTGTGGCTGGGTTTAAAAAAGGTTTGGACAAGTTCCTGGAGGAAAGGTCCATAAACTATTATTAAGGGACCCAGGATATCACTGCTTGACCCAATACAGGCATTTTGGAACCTGTGTCTTTTAGGGAAACTGCTAGGTACTTATGACCTAGATTGGCCACTGTTGGAAACAGGATACTGGGCTTGATGGACCTTGGTCTGTATGGCAGATCTTATGTTCTTTTGATACAGAGGCATTATAATATCCTTGGTTTTATTCCCCATTCCTTTCCTTATGATTCCTAGCAATCTATTTGCTTTCTTGGTCGCTGCTGCACACTGGGTGGAGGTTTTCAAAGTATTATCCACAATGATGTCTAAATCTTTTTCCTGGGTGGTGGTTTCTAAGGTGGTATTTTGCATTGGGTAACCATAGTTTGGATTGTTCTTTCCTTGGTGCACCACATTAAATTTCATCTGCCATTTTTATGTCCATTCTTCCAAGTTTTTCAAGGTCCTCTTGCAATTTTTCACAATCCTCTTGCATTTTAACAACTTTGAATAATTTTGTGTCATCTGCAAATTTGATCACCTCACTTGTTATTCCTATGTAATTGCAATGGACAGGCTTTCTAGTACATAATCAAAAGTTAACAAAAATTGTTCTTTAGGTTTGGTTTCAATACATATATAATGCAATATTATATCTCCTTATTTTGATCTTTGTTTAATATTCACTATTGTGAATTGTTATCTTTGTTTTCATGTTTATTGCTTTTGCTCAGAGTTCTCCCACTATATTTTATTAAATGTTTCTGCAACTCATCTCTGGCTAGACTGGATAAGTTAAAGTAATGACAATATAAATCATTATCAAGGTCTACTCTTCATATGGAATACATTTGTTATAAAATGCAACTTTTTATTCATAGTAATTTTCAAAAATTCATGTGGGTAAGTGCACAGCTGAAAGGTCATCTAGGGTGTCAACCTGAGATGATTGTGCTAAGAAAGCATTGAAAAGGTCAGACAGTGAGGCCACCAGAACTTCCCTAAATTTCTTCAATATCCAACTAGCTCTATCAGCTTGTCTACTTTTAGTTTACCTATCTCCTCATGAACAGTCTTCTGAAAATCATTGGAGATCTACCTCACTTCTATTCCTGTTTTTGTCCTTTCAGCAGTTCTATTCCCAGCCCTTCCTCAGTGAACACCAAACAGAAATATTTGTTAAGAAATTCCACTTTTTCCTCATCAGCCTCTCCATAATTCTCTCCTTTACCTTTGAGTCTTGCAATGCCAGTTTAGCATTTCTTCCTGTCACTAACATATCTAAAAAAGGTCTTCTTCTCATTTTGTTATATTAGCTATTTTATCTTCAATTTCCATCTTTGCTTTCCTATTTACCCAGCTTCTCTTTCTTTTTCCAGAGATTGTTGCCTGTCTTAGTCTTTCTACAATGTCTCGTGGTTTATGCTGGCTCAGATTTAGGCATAGGCAACATTAGCATCTGCCCAGGTCACCAAATGTTGAAGGTGCCAATTATCCAAAGAGGGGCCTACTTTCACTTAAGAGCCATGCAATATGGGGTTCCTTTACTACTTCTTCTGGTTCTCCAATATTTGAGATCTCTAATTCCCCCAATCCCCAACTTTAGGATATGCTGTCTGATCTTGCTTCTGAGTCAGTGGCATACCAAGGATGGGGTGATGGGTGTGAGAAACTCTGGGTGCTGGTCGGGAGGGGGATGCACCCCCCCCCCACTGGGCCCATGAAGGCAACGCTGCAAGCTTACCAAAAAGCAAGACTTCGACTGGGAGAGAAGAGCAGTCGAGTCATGGAGTGCGAGGCACTGCGGCAAGCCAGCTTTTTGGTAAGTTTGCTATGCTGCCTTCTTGAGCCTGGTCAGGAGGGGCACTGACAGCATGGGCGAGGGGCGCCTACTCCAGGTGCAGAGGGGGCTGGGAACGCCACTGCTCTGAGTGCCAAAACTTAAATATGGACCTGTATTTATGAATGCTATCTTTTTTCCCATACATTTTTAGCTACTTCTTTCAAAAACCAAAGTGACCTCTTTTTCCTCTTATGTTTACCTACATTCCTAACAAATAGATTAATTGTCCTTACAATATCTTCTTTTGGTTTTGCCTGTTGCTTTTCTGTGTTCCCAAGATGCTGCCATCCAGTTAGTGACTCCTTGAGGTACACCTCATCTTGACGCTGTTAGTTTTCCTGAAAGTTAGAACCCTGGCTTTTGAATGAACCATTGCCTCCTGTATGCTAATATTGAACCACACCATATATTGATCACTGGATCCAAAATGATCATCCATGATGACATCAGAAACACTCTCCATTTGTAAGCACTCAGGTCAATATTCAGTGGCATTTATCAAGTTAGCAGCACCCGCTAAACCAATAAGTGCCACTGAAGGGGATATTCAGCAGTACTATATGGATAGTTCCACTGTATATCCTGACAGACTACCTTGGCACTATCTGGATAGCGGTGGAATGGTTCATGGGCAGAGCCCATAATTAACCATATAGCAGCAATATTCAATGTCATTAAACAAATAACTATCCAGATAACTTAGGACAGAAAGATGTTGAGTGGAGGAGTGGCCTAGTGGTTGGGGCAAGGTACTTCAGGCCGGAAGGTCAGGGGTTCAAATCCCACTAGAGGACAGCAACCTTGGGCCGGAAGGACTGGGGTTTCTAGTCCCACAGGTGCTCCTTGTGGTCTTGGGCAAGCAACTTAACCCTCCATAGCCCATGTTCCCTGTAAAATAGTTATCTCCAAGTTATAATGCCCTGTTCAATGTAAACCGCACTGATGCAGAATAGTGCGGTATATAAGAGAATGTAAATAAATAAATGTTGCCCTAAGGGATTATCTAGATAGCAGCGATATTTAATCCTTTATTCAGATAACCTATCTGGATAGCAGCAGCACTCACTCTGGATATTCAGTGCTGCCAGCATCCGGATCCTGGTGCTGAATAGCAGGTGTAAATGAACACATATTGCACAGGCAAGTACAGAT
Organism: Ichthyophis bannanicus; assembly: GCA_033557465.1. Classification (NCBI taxonomy): domain Eukaryota; kingdom Metazoa; phylum Chordata; class Amphibia; order Gymnophiona; family Ichthyophiidae; genus Ichthyophis; species Ichthyophis bannanicus. Next base: position 169,995,079 of record CM066040.1, on the reverse strand, counting down.
GTAAATTAAGGTATTTTGTAATCACCATGTGTACTTGTAAACTCTTCCTGAACTCAGCTCAGACTGCACCCCTGGCTACACCTATTGGCTAACGGGGTCATTCCGAGCCGCAAATAGTGGGCATGGATGTCTCGTTGGGATGTCCATCCCCGTTATTCGATCCCTTCTGCATCCCCGGCTAACCTCCCCATATGCCCTACCAAAAAATCTCCCCAAGACTCCTTAATGAAATCAATGTGTCTTTTTGTCGGGCCGCAGAGAGGGAGGTTAAAACAAATTTTGAAACCACTCCAGACTACTGCGGACCATTTTAATCATCAAACAGTTCTTTAGTAAAACATGTGAAAAAAATGTGAAAACTTATCTCAATAACTGAAGAGAAGAAATTCCAAAAACTTGAATGCTGAAGTCCACATTTGAGATGGCACGATGTGCGCGTTTCGAGGTCGAAAACCCCTGTATCAAGCGCTCTTTATGGACGTCACTAAGAAATGATTCTTCCCCCTGTGCTGATCCCACAGCACAGCACAGGGGGAAGAATCATTTCTTAGTGACGTCCATAAAGAGCGCTTGATACAGGGGTTTTCGACCTCGAAACGTGCACGTCGTGCCATCTCAAATGTGGACTTCAGCATTCAAGTTTTTGGAATTTCTTCTCTTCGGTTATTGAGATAAGTTTTCACATTTTTTTCACATGTTTTACTAAAGAACTGTTTGATGATTAAAATGGTCCGCAGTAGTCTGGAGTGGTTTCAAAATTTGTTTTAACCTCCCTCTCTGCGGCCCGACAAAAAGACACATTGATTTCATTAAGGAGTCTTGGGGAGATTTTTTGGTGGGGTATTTATTAATCTCTCCCATTGGGATTTATTCTTTTGTGAACCTCCCCATATGAGCAAGATGTTTTTTATGGGGAGGTTAGATGGGGGCAGGAAGAGGGCAGAGTTAGAGCAGGCAGTGGGTGGTTCTTGGCCCCGGATGTACAGGGCCAATTCTGAAGTCGGCCTTGTTTGTCTGGGGCCGGCGGGCTGAACGGGAAACTTATTCCACCTCTGAGGTGGAATAAGTTCCCCAGACGGCGGGGGACAGCTGGCCTGGGCAGTGGAAGGGCTCGAAGGGGGTGCAGCTCGACTCTGGCCTCGGGAGGCCAGATCAGGGATTGGGCTGTGGGGAATTGCAGAACAGGTCGGCGGCCGGGGATTGCGGCTCCTGAATGGAGCTGTGGTGCCATGGCAACCGGACGCCATGGCACTGTGGCTTCATTCAGGAGCCCTGAATGAGTTAGCTGGATGGAGTCCTGTATGTGCAGGCCGATCGGTATCGGGTCCCAGACCTGCACGTACAGGCCTAGTTGCAATTCTGATCCCGCGGGGATAGACGTGCCCCGCCAGATCAGAATTGCATCTGTCCCTGTGCATCCAATTCCTATCGGGCGCACGGGGCATGGATGTCCCAGACAGAATGCCGCTCTAAGTATATGCATTAATGTCAACATGCATACCTTTAAGCCAGTAGATATTTTCACCATGACCAAGCAAGAAAAAAGTCTTCACTTATGGGTAATGTCATCCAACAAAGTCTCTGCACGAGAGCATTCCCAGCTCTTTCTCAAAGCTTTTGGAAGCTCTACAGCACATGTGCACATCTTCCCACCTGCTACTAAAGATGGAGATGGTAATTGAGCACTTGAAACACTTCTTAAACCCTCTGGCAAGTTATCCAGAAAAAATAGCTGCAGCAAAATCAAATGACTCAATTTTGACATAAAAAGCAAAAATATGAAGGTGCAGCTGCAGCATCAACCCCAAAAGGGGTGGAGGTACCATTGAAAATAAAAGGAAACCGTAAATGTCTGAAAACGCTAGCTAAGGAAAATATCGATGATAAGAAGCTGACAAACCATTTCACAGACTGCACAAAAAGCGCCTGAGGAGCTACATTGAAAACAATGGGCTGAGAATCAGATGGCATTGTCCCATGCCACTGCTTTAAGAGAGTTATTATGCCTCCAAACAGACATTCTCAACACTTTGAGGCTGATTTTATATAGAGCTGCGTAAAGATACACACCATTAAAGCATGTAAATAACCTATTTTCAAGGACCTACATGCGTGAATATGCAACTTGTACTTTAGGCAGTTGCTATTCTGTAAGTCTTATTCACATAGGGCCCAATATTCCAAGGCATTTACACAGTTCACAAACATTTTAGTGCTGCTGAATATCCCCGAGTAACGCCACTATTTACCCTGATGTTAACCTCTTAGCATCGTAGTGTGTCAGGGGCATTCCGGGGTGGAGCTGATTGCAAACCAGTCAGCGGCCATATTAAGCTGCTGCCCAGTATGCAATCTGCAGAGAAAGCCAGGCGCAGGAAACCCTGGGCTAGCTTTCACCGCATATCCCTAACAGGGCAGCGGCTGAATACTAGCGATCGGGCTCTGCGGCAATCCTGGATATTCAATGCTGGACCCAGATATGACCCTAGTATTGAATAGAAACATAGAAATATGATGACAGAAAAAGACCACATGGCCTACCTAGTCTGTCCTTCCATATCAACAACTACAACAGTCCCCTTTTTACCTTTAGAGATCCTCTGTGTTTGTCCCATGCTTTTTTTAATTCAGTTACGGTCCTCATCTCTACCACCTCCACTGGGAGACTATTCCACGGATCCACTACTCTTTCCGTAAAGAAATATTTCCACATATCACTCCTGAATCTATCTCCCTTCACACTCATCCCATGTCCCCTTGTAGCAGAACTTGCTTTCAATTGAAAGAGGCTCTCTCCCTGAACATTTATGCCACAGAAGTATTTAAACATCTCAATCATATCACCTCTATCCCGCCTTTCCTCTAAGGTGTACATATTAAGATCCTTAAGTCTGTCCTCATATGCTTTATAATGAAGACCACTAATCATTTTAGTAGCCACCCTCTGCACCGACTCCATCCTGTTCACATCCTTTTGAAGGTGCGGTCTCCAGAATTGCACACTATATTCCAAAGACTTATACAGAGGCATTATCACCTCCTTTTTTCTGCTAGCCATTCCTCTCCGTATGCACCCAAGCATCCTTCTAGCTTTTGCCGTCACCTTTTCTACCTGTTTAGCTACTTTAAGATCATCAGACACAACCACGCCTACGCTCTTCTTTAGTGGACAAAAGTACTTCACCCCCTATACTATATTGCTCCCTTGGATTGCTACAGCCCAAATGCATGACCTTACATTTTTTAACATTAAATCCCAGCTGCCAAATTCTAGACCATTCTTCAAGCTTAGCTAGATCCCTCCTCATGTTATCTACACCTTCCTGGGTGTCTACTAACATAGTAACATAGCTGATGACGGCAGATAAAGACCAGAATGGTCCATCTAGTCTGCCCAGCAAGATGGCAAGAGTAGGTGCAGGCCACCCCTCCCCATGTCTTTGTTTAGGGGTGAACCCACCACTCCATGTAGGACACCCCTATTTGTTGAGACATTAGATGGTTCAGAAGTTATATGTTTCAGTTTATTTTGTTTTTATCCTGTTGCTTTAAAGGGATCCAATGTATTTGTCCCATGCCGTTTTGAAATCCGTCACCGTGTTTGCCCCACCACTTCCATCGGGAGGGCATTCCAAGCATCTACCACCCTTTCAGTGAAAAAATATTTCCTAACATTGCCTTTCAATTTACCACCTTGCAGCTTCATGTTATGCCCTCTAGTTTTACAGCTTCCCCGTCTTTGGAAGAGGTTTGTTTGTTTATCATTTCTCATTAAGTATTTAAAGGTCTGAATCATATCTCCCCTGTCCCTCCTCTCCTCCAAAGTGTACATATTTAGGTCTTCAAGTCTCTTCTCATAAGGCTTCTGATGTAGGCTCCAAATCATTTTGGTCGCTTTCCTCTGAACAGTTTCCAGTCTTTTTACATCTTTTGCAAGATGTCTCCAAAACGGAACACAGTATTCCAAATGAGGCCTCACCAGTGACTTGTACAGTGGCATAAGTACCTTTTCCTTTCTGCTGGTAATCCCTCTTTGTATGCAGCCCAACATCCTCCTGGCTTTTGCCACCGCCTTGTCGCACTGTTTTGCCACCTTGAGATCATCAGAGATAATCACACCAAGGTCTTTCTCCTGAACCGTGCACACCAACCTCTTGCCCCCTATCGCGTACATTTCCCTTGGATATCTGCTACGCAAGTGCACTTTTCCGCATTAAATCATAGTTGCCAAGCATTAGACCATTCTTCCAGCTTTTGTAGATCTTTCTTCATGTTAACCACTCCCTTGGGGGAGTCCACTCTATTGCAAATTTTTGTGTCATCTGCAAAAAGACAGACTTTTCCATTCAGTCCTTCAGCAATATCACTCACAAATACATTGAACAGTGCCGGGCCCAGGACCGAACCCTGGGGCACCCCGCTAATCACCTTCCTTTCATCCGAGTGAGCTCCATGTACCATCACCTTCTGTTGTCTGTCAGTCAACCAATTTCTAATCCAGTTCACCGTCTTGGGACCCATCCCCAAACTACTGGGTTTATTGACAAGCCTCCTATGAGGAACAGAACCAGTCTTTGCTGAAATCCAGGTAGATGACATCCATTGCATGCCCCTGATCTAGTTCCTTGGTCACTGAGTCAAAGAACTCAATCAGATTTTTTTGGCAAGACTGTCCTTCGGTAAAACCATGTTGCCTCGGATCTTGCAACCTGTTGGTTTTGAGAAAGTTCACTATTCGCTCTTTCAGGAGTGCCTCCATTACTTTTCCCGCCACCGAGGTAAGGCTCACGGGCCGGTAGTTTAACACTTCTTCCCTGTCACCACTTTTGTGTAGAGGTATGACATCAGCCATTCTCCAGTCCTAAGGAACCTCTCTTCTTTCCAAGGATTTGTTGAAGACATCCTTTAATGTTCTTGCAAGAACCTCTCTGAGCTCTTTCAGTATCCTGGGATGTATCGCATCTGGTCCCATGGCTTTGTCCATTTCAGTTAAGCAAGTTTTTCTAACACCTCATCTTCTGTGAATGGTGTGGTATCTACTTCATTCCCATTTTTATATTTGGGAGTCATAGCTGGTCCATCTCCAGGATTTTCTTTAGTAAAAACAGAGCAGATTTTGGTCTCATCCGCAAAGAGGCAAACGTTACCCGACAGCCCTTCTGCTATATCACTAACAAAGATGTTAAAAAGAATTGGACCAAGGACATATCCCTGGGGCACACCACTGGTAACATCCTTCTCCTCAGAGTGAGCTCCATTTACCTGTACTCTTTGTCGCCTCCCACCCAACCAATTTCTAACCCAAGCAGTAACATTAGAGTCCATCCCTAGGGTGCTCAGTTTGTTTATAAGTCGCCTGTGAGGAACAGTGTCAAAGGCTTTACTGAAATCTAAATACACCACATCTAGGGCTCTCCCTCAGTCCAACTCCCTGGTCACCCAGTCAAAGAAATCAATCAGATTTGTCTGACAAGACCTGCCTCTGGTGAATCCGTGCTGCCCCGCATCCTGTAATCCACTGGTTACCGGTTTCTTTTCGTATACAATATAAGGTCCTCACTTTTGTGCACAGGGTGACTCACACTGGTACCCCTCTCTATCTTGCAGATCTTCTTCAATTTCGTACTTCCCATCGTCTGCTCCGTTCTATCCACGTTAATCGGTTGGCCCTTCCTTCTCCTTCTCAAGCTCACTTGGAGTCTACACGTTCTTCGGCTTTTTACTTCTTGGGTCCTAGGCTCTGGAACTCACTTCCCCCCCCTCTTCGTGCAGAGCAATCATATCAAGCCTTCAAACGACAGCTAAAAACCCACTTGTTTTGTTTGGCGTTTGACCTCCCTCCCTCGTCCGTGTCTCCCTCCCCCTCCCCTTGTTGATGTTTCCTCTTATACTTTGCTGTCTCTATTATCTGTCTCTCTGCTGTCCTTTTTAAGATTTTAACTGGCGTTCTTTTTAACTTTTCTGACAGCCTATGTTGTAACTGTTTTTAATTTTGTTTGTAAACCGCCCAGACGCCACTGGTATGGGGCGGTATAGAAAGCATTTTAAATAAACATAAACATAAACATAAACATAAACCTCACTATTTTCTCTTTCAACAGCGTTTCCAATAATTTACTCACCACCGAAGTTAAACTAACCGGCCTGTAGTTTTCAACCACATCCTTACTTCCGCTTTTGTGTAAAGGCACCACATAAGCCTCTCTTCAGTCCTTTGGCACCACTCCCGACTCCAACGAGGCATTGAAAAGGTCAGTCAGTGGAGTTGCTAGAACGTCCCCAAGTTCCCTCAGTATTCTAGGGTGTATCCCATCCGGTCCCATCGCTTTGTCTACTTTAAGTTGAGCTAGTTTCCCACGAACACGAACACACGTTTAATGTTCAACGCCAGTGGCTAGCCACTGTAATCATGCTAGCTGCCGGCGCTGAATATTGGGCCCATAGTGTCAGTGTCAGTGTAGGTGTGCACGGGGCAGAGTGCAAAGTTACACGCTGAAATTATATAATACTATAATATAATGTACATTCTTGAAAACTTTAGGCACAGGTGTAGAGCACTCATAACCACCGCAACTGGTTTGATGCATATTATAAAATATAGTATAAAATATATACTTTACTTTATAAAATAGGCCTCAAATACATGCATGCTAACATATGTTAACTCTACGAGAGTTTATTTATCCTCTGCCTTCAATCTCTCTGCTCAGCTTAGAGATTCAGAAATTCATTGGGTGCCCGCGTTGTCAACGTACTGATGTAACACTCCCAGATGGCCAAGAACATCTCTCTTTTCTTAGCGTCCCCTCGCGCTGACAATTGCTCCAAAAGTATCAGCTGACAGAAGCAATTCCTCCACTCCCAGAATGTGGGAGGGTTAGGCAGCCTCCAGCGGTGGAGCAAGGGTTGCTTCGCTACCACATATGCCTTTCAGATCAGCAAGCGAGTTCATCTCCCCTGAGGGAGAAAAGAAAGCAGCCGATCAAAAATCACCAGGGTCTCTGTGCACTCCACCGCTTACCCCACCAATGTGCCTAAGTACTGCTGAATCTGGTACCAATAATGCCTGATCTTCCCGCACCCCCACCACATGTGTCCCTAGTCCACTCGGGGGGCTGTAAACCAGGGGCATCTCCCATCCTCCACACCCTCCAGGGGGAAAAATGTCCATGAGAGTTTATAAATTACCATCCATATGTATAATGTTTTTCCAACTTTCCACTGTCTTAGAAAAAATAATGGCCAGAAAAATAAACCATTAAATCAAAACAGAGGGAGAAAACCAGATATTTTTGCCGCTATACCAGTTAAAACAAGTGATTCTCTTCCATTTTTATGCCATTTCAATTACATGTTTCATTGCACCTTTTATTTTAAATATTTGCAAATCTCTTGATAGCTTCATTAAATTAGTGGACAGAACCCTCTATAATTCCTGCAGTGCTCACAGATTTGAAAATATTCTGATAAATGCTCAGGGCTGGTACAAAGGTACAGGGCACCTTAGGTGAACGTTCAGCCTTGCGTCACCCTCCCCCCCCCCCCATGAAATTCTGATAAACTCAACAGTCATGATCATTGCAACCAGGGACGGTTCTATCATTAGGCCGAGTGAGGCAGTGGCCTCAGGCAGCAACTTTTTGGGGGCAGCAAAAATTGCCCCCAAAAAGCCTGCCTCACTCGGCCTTCAAAAATAAATGCCAATAGGAAGAGCGGCAGTGGCAGCGACAGAAGGAAGAGCTGCGGCGGCAGCGACAGAAGGAAGAGCTGCGGCGGCAGCGACAGAAGGAAGAGCTGCGGCGGCAGCGACAGAAGGAAGAGCTGCGGCGGCAGCGACAGAAGGAAGTGCCCCGCGGCCGCCCCGGCAGAGCCCTCCTCTCTCCCTTCAGCGCCGGCTTTACAGAGCCACGAAGGGAGAGTTTCCCTTTCTTGCGGCTCTGCTAAGCCTGCCGGCGCTGATGGGAAACAGGCATTTCCTGTTTGCCATCAGCGCCGGCAGGCTTAACAGAGCCGCGAGAAAGGGAAACTCTCCCTTCGCAACTCTGTGAAGCTGGCAGCGCTGAGGGAGAGAGGAGGGCTCTGCTGGGGCAGCCGTGGGGCACTTTCTTCTGCTGCTGCCGCAGCAGCAGCAGCAGCTTCAGGAGCCAGTTTTTTACATTTTAATTTCAATTTCCTTGGGGGGGGGCCCTAGGACTGGTAATGGGTTGTTGGGGGGGTGTTAGGACTGGAAGTGGGCTGATGGGGGAGTTAGGACTGATAATGGGCTATGGGGGGTAGGACTGGAAGTGGGCTGATGGGGTGGTTAGGACTGGAAATGGGCTATGGGGGGCAAGGACCGGAAATGGGCTGATCGGGAGGGGGGCTAGGGCTGGTAATGGGCTATCGGGGGTGGCTAGGACTGGAAATGGGCTGATGGGGGGGTTAGAACTGGAAATGGGCTGATTGGGAGGAGGGGCTAGGACAGGAAATGGGCTGATTGGGGTGCTAGGACTGGAAATGGACTTATTGGGTGGAGGTTAGGACTGGTAATCGGCAGATGGGGGGCTAGCACCGTAAATGACCTAGGACTGGTAATGGGCTGATTGGGGGGCTAGGACTAGAGTGGGTTGATAAGTGTGATAGGACTGGAAATGGGCTGGGACTGGAAATAGGCTAGTGGGGGAGGGGAGGAGAGTGCTGCTGGCCCTGGAAGAAAACTAGGGGCTAGGGCTACAAATGGGCTGATGTGGGAGGATGGTAGAATAGGACTGGAAGGGAGCAGATATTGAGAGGGTCTGCCAGGGGGAGGAGGGGGCAGGAAGGGAGCTGACACGGGGGAAGGAGGGGGCTGGAAAGGAGCTGACACCTGGGATGTACTGAAGGGGGACTGGAAGGGAGCTGACACTTGGGGATGGGAGTGGTAGGTGGTTGGGTAATGGGGAGGAGGCTGGAAGGGAACTGAAATGCAAATGGTACTGGAAGGGGGATGGACAGAGGGTAGGGACTGGAAGGGAGCTGACTGGGGGGTGGCACTGAGAGTGGTCGTGAGCTGATATCTGGGATGGTATTTGGACTAGAAGGGGCTGGACAGTGGGGAAGGAGGGGGACTGGAAGGGAATGGACACCAGTTGCAGTCATGGGAATGCAAGACGGTTGACATTGGAAAGTACTGGGAGGGGAGGTTTGGAAAGGGGGCTGATACTGGGGAGGGTTACTGGAACTGGAAATGGGCTGAGGGAAGGAAGTGAAGGAAACAAAAGAAGAGATAAGAAATGGCAGATGGACCATGGACCATAGACCACAGAAAGAGAGCTAAGAGAAGACAGGAAAGCAGAAGCCTCAGATCGAGACCAGCATGATCAGAGAATAAAATGGTCAAACAACAAAGGTAGAAAAATAATTTTATTTAATTTTAGTGATTGGACTTTGTGCTATTTTTATATTTTACACAGTATTGGGGAATTGCATCTCTTATTTATCTGATGTTGCACTGCATGTGTACTTTGGCTTCTTGGGGTTTCAATTTAAATTTTGTCTACATATTTTTATTTTATTTTAGATTGTGGTTACTTATTCTGTACTTGGTGAGGGTCGATGTTGTGAGTGTGTGACTGAGGTCAAGTATTCTGTTAACATGGAGTTTGTACATAAAGATCTATACTGTACTGTAGTAATTTGACTTGTTCTGCTTTTCAGATAGGCGTATGGATGTTCCAGGGCCCACTGTAGTATTTACAGTGACACTTTTTTTGGATGGGCTCCTTATGTGAGTTTTGGAAGTTTGTGCTGATATGGTATGGTACGGTAGGTTTGCTCCTTGTTGTAGGGTTTTGTATTAGTTCACAATATGCCTGGTACTGGAGAATAGTGGTTGTTGTTGCTGTTGTTAGTGAGATGATCAGAATCTGATTTTTTTTTAAATATTGAGTTCTGTGGGTGAATGTGAGTTCTGTGGGTGAATGTCCTAGTTCTGCTCTGCTCCTACTGTGAATGCAAAATATATGTTGAAAATGAAAAAGCAAGAACCATAACGCAGTTTATAACAACAAAATAAAAATGAGTTATAATTTTAGTTTTATAAACTGTGCTGTTGGTTCTTGTTATCTTTTAGTTCCTTGATGTGCAAACAGGACCGTACCTAGACCTCTGCAAGTGGTGTAGCCGCACAGGGCGGAAAGGCTTGGTGGGCACATTTCGGCTGTCTGCTGTTGCCCTGCCGCCGCTGGCAGGACAATAGCAGGCAGCCGAAATGCGCTCCCCAAGCCTTTTCACAGCACTTTAAGCAGGTCTGGTCCCTCCCTTCTCCGACGCGATGTCAGAGTAGGGAGGGACAGATCTGCTTAAAGTGCCGGTGCCTTTCAGATCGGGCGCATGCTCCCTCCTTCTCCCCATACCTCCGTCCACTGCTGCCTGCTCTTTCCCTGCTGCTGGCGCCGCCATGAAGAAAACAGAGGGCGGCAGCAGCAGGAAAAGAGCAGGCAGCGCTGGAGGGAGGTATGGGGGGAGAGGGGGGGGGGCGTGTGCCTGAGCTGCAAGTTGCACAAGGTGTGATTGCAGCTCGATATGGCCCTGTGTGCAAACATCTCGCATTTCCTCCATATAATCTAATCGGCTTTTTGGTTTGGTTCAGTCTTTGATTGGATTTCTGAAAAAGGCCCGCACCCTCTAAGGTGTGTGTGTGTGTGGGGGGGGGGGGGGGCGCCATTTCATACTTCATCTCAGGCAGCAGTTTGCCTTGAGCCGCCCCTGATTCCAACACCAACACCCCCACAACAATCATGTTGTCTTTGTTTGAATGTGGAATACAAAAGGCCTGCCCAATCATTAGGCAAGCCTAAGCAATCACCTAGGGCAGTAGCTTCTGAGAGGCAGCAAAAGCAAAACAATAGATCCTGACAGTCACACAAGGAGTAGTGGTTGGGGCAAGTTGTCTTGGGCAGGAGGTTCAAATCCCACTAGAGGATATTATCCTTGGGCCAGAGGGAATTGTGTTCCTAGTCCCACAGGTGCCCCTGTGGCCTTCAACAAACCACTTAAACCTCTGTTGTCCCAGGTACAAAACATAGATTATGAGCCTTTTGGGGAGAAGGGAAATATGTACCATACCTGAATGTACACCACTTTGACCTGGTGAAAAGCAGTATATAAGCAGAAAACAACTAAAAACCTTCCTCTTCATTGATCATTTCAATGAAAACACTTGACACCATAACCGCTGGACTTTCACCACATACTGTCTTGTACATATGAACCGCTGTTAATAAGTTATGCTTCAGAGCATCTCCTGCATGACACCCCTCCCTGAGTTCCATAATACTGTAAGTTCTCTGTAATTGTGTGAGTTTTTTGTAAACCGCTTTGATTTTATGGTAAGTGGTATATAAAAATTGTTAAATAAATAAATTGCTAAATAAATACCTGCAGAGAGAGCATGCATACATATACATACAAAGGAAAATGTAATATTTAAATGTATGATGTTCAGTTATGCATTTTTACAAGATTGTTGTGGAAAAGATGATGTTGGAATCCTAAGGGAAGGGGCGTAATTCTGAAAGTTTGCCTAGGATGCCCAAAATCCTTGCATCGGCCCTGGATATACATTGATTTCACTTGTTTGCCAGTGCAATTTACTGTCTCGGTGTGTGATAAAACCCATCCCTAATACCAGAAAGTACTAACAGTATACTGGGCATTTCACAGTTACCATTATATGAGATTGTTACTATGAATGACTGAAATGACTCTCCTTTTACTTCAAATTACAGCTTCTACAAAAGGAGGAGATTAGCACTTATTATTGGATTTTTCGTTCTTATTCATGAAACTGATGAATTCTCTATATTTTAATTTAAGGTTTCTCCCAGTAGATTTTGCTGCCCCATATGTTTAGTTTTAATTTTCATGTGTTGCCTATCAAGAAATTATTGTTCATTCTTTGGGGAATTTACCCAATTTCTCTCTGCAATACGCTGTCATGTTTCATTTGATTGTAAAAGGTTTTAATTTCCATTTTGATCTACAGGCAGGATATGCTGTAAACAATTCTCTCACTACTTCTCACTTTCAAGACTATTTTCAGTGTTTATGACCTAATTTTATTAACCACTTTCTGATTTTTCTTTCATCTTCCCAGTACAAATCAGCATCTTATACTTATAAAGTAGCATATTGTCCAGATTGTGCTATAGATGTTGACAGTTTTTCTCAGCTTTTAGTATGTCTGAGGTATTTTATAATGCAGTATCCTCTACATGTGCAGAATATTGATGCAAATGAATTCTTCACCTTTTAAAAGCTCGGAGTGCCTAATAATGGTTTCATCAGACTCATGTTGTCTTACTTTTCAAATTGATTTTGTTTCAAATATTTTTATTGGGAAAATGGCAAGGATGACAACTTTTACAATAGACATATTTACAGCCCTCAGTTTCCTATGGCAAATCAAAAATAAATTCTGTGCAATTATGTGGCAAATTTGCATAGATTTGCACATTAAATAATGACAATTGTGTTTCAACATTTTATTATGAGTCCGATCCTGGATCTTCCAAAGGCACCTACACGGGTAGTGCCTTTGTAAAATCCAGGATAAGTCCCTAACACGCACAGATGCTATGCGGTTAGCATCGGGGCGTGTTGGGGGTGTTCCAGGGTAGAGTGGCGCAGAGGAAAGGGCTAAGCAGGTAGCAGCGATTTTCGATGCCACCCGCTTAGCTCTTTGCTCCTTAAAGATAGGTTTTTCCTCGCCTATCTTTCAGGTGCAGGGGATAAGTGGATAGCATCGAAAATCGCTGCTACCCACTTAGCCTCAGCGGCTGTTCCAGCCAAACCCGGATTTTCACTTCTGTTGCTGTGTAAGTGAAAATCCGGGTTAAGGGGGTTGGCAGGAAGAAAAAAAGGGAGGCCTTCATGAAATACAAGAGATCATAGAAAGAGGAAAACAGGCATCTATATTTAGAAAAACTTAGAGAAGCTAGCAAAATAATCAGGAAAGTAAAGATTCAAAAAGAGGAGGAAATAGCCAATGCAATAAAATGGGGAGATAAGACATTGTTCAGATATGTTAGTGAGAAGAGGAAGGGCAAAAATGGTATTGTAAGACTCAAGGGTGAAGGGGAGGAATATGTAGAAGCTGATGAGGATAAAGTGGAATTGCTTAACACACATTTCTGTTCTGTGTTCAAAGATGAAGAACCAGGAACAGGACCTTAGAAAACACCCACAAACAGGAACAGAAGCGAGGGGCATCTTGAAGAATTTTCAGAAGACTGTGTTCATGAGAAACTAGCTAAACGTAACGTAGACAAAGCAATGGGACCGGATGGGATATACCCTAGAATACTGAGGGAACTTGGGGACGTTCTAGCAGCTCCACTGACTGACCTTTTCAAGGCCTCATTGGAGTCGGGAGTGGTACCAAAGGACTGGAGAGAGGCTCATGTGGTGCCTTTACACAAAAGTTGAAAACTACAGGCCGGTTAATTTAACTTCGGTGGTGAGTAAATTATTGGAAACGCTGCTGAAAGAGAAAATAGTGAGGTTTCTGGAGTCCAGCAGATTACAGGATCCGAGGCAGCATGGATGCACCAGAGGCAGGTCTTGTTAGACAAATCTGATTGATTTCTTTGACTGTGTGACCAGGGAGTTGGACCGAGGGAGAGCCCTAGATATGGTGTATTTGGATTTCAGTAAAGCGTAGTTACTCACCTGTAACAGGTGATCTCTGGGAACAGCAGGAATTTAGTCTTCACATATGGGTATCATCGGTACCGACGGAGCCTGCGTGGGAACACTCCCCAGCATCGAATAGGAACGCTTTTGGGTGCATCCCTCAGCACATGCGCGCTGCCTTCCCGCCTTTCCAACTGTCCCTCTTCAGTTAAGTTTGTAGCTGAGTGAAAAGATAGAGGGAGAGAGGAAAGAGACAAAGAGATAGAGAGACAACTCCTAGGGGAGGTGGGTGGGTTGTGAAGACTAAATTCCTGCTGTTCCCAGAGATCACCTGTTACAGGTGAGTAACTACGCTATCTCCAGGAACAAGCAGGAATGTAGTCGTCACATATGGGGACTCCCTAGCTGAAGATGCCAGGGAGATAGCCCCAGGAAGGTGCCACCCTAGAAGGTGGGAATCCTTCCTCCCATGGATCTCTGGCATTCCACCAGGGTTGGTGGGTAGGAGTTGATTTAGGTCTGAAAGAGATTTTGAAGAACAGCTTGGCCAAAGAAGGCATCCCGATGGGAGGCTTTATCCAGGCAGTAGTGGGCTGTGAAGGTGTATACCAAAGCCCAGGTGGCTGCTCGACAAATGTCATCGATAGACACAGAGAGGAGATTAGCCATAGAAGCTGCCATGGCTCTCACACTGTGATATGGTCCTGAAGAGGAAGACCCTTACTCTCATAAGCAAAGGATATGCATTGGGCAATCCATTTAAATAAAGTTCTTTTGGAGATTGGAAGTCCCAAATGACTAGGGTCAAAAGCTATAAAAAGTTGCGAGGACTTTCTATGTTGCTGTGTTCTTTGTATGTAAAAGGCTAAGGCCCTTTTACAATCCAAAGTATGAAGGTTTCTTTCTGCATTAGAGGCGTGAGGCCTCGGAAAAAATACAGGAAGATAAATTGATTGATTTAAATGAAAAGGCGAAACCACCTTTGGTATAAAGTGTGGATGAGTTCTAAGAACAACCTTATCATGATGAAACCTAGTATAAGGAGGATCAGCCACTAAAGCTTGCAATTCATTAATGCGACGTGCAGAGGTGATTGCAATTAGGAAGATGACCTTCCAGGTCAAAAACCTAAGGGCTGTAGTGGCCAAAGGTTCAAAAGGTGGCTTCATGAGCTGCCCGAGAACTATATTTAGATCCCATGCCACCGGTGGTGGCTTGATGGGAGGTTTGGTTAATAGAAGACCTTTCATAAATCTTGATATGAGTGGATGAGAGGAAATGGGTTGTCCATTCAGAGGCTTATAAGAAGCTGCAATTGCACTAAGATGGACTCTTACCGAATTGGTCTTTAGACCAGAATTCGTTAAGTGAAGGAGATACTCTAGTATCGATTCTAAGGGTATGACAAGGGGGTTTAATCCCTTCTTGGAGCACCATATAGTAAAACGGTTCCACTTGAAGGCATAAGATCTTCTTGTGGAAAGTTTCCTAGAAGCCTGAAGGATATCTTTTACCTGTTCGGACAGGTTGAGATCCTTTAGGTCTAAGCCTTCTGCAACCAGGCCATGCGGTGCAGGGACTGGGGATTCAGGTGCCATAGCGTCCCGTTCTCCTGGGAAAGGAGATCTGGGGCATGCCCTAAGTGCAGAGGTGCTGCTTGAGAGAGATGTAGAAGCAGGGGATACCACGTTTGGCGTGGACAACGAGGTGCTATGAGGATCATGCGACCCCTGTTTCTCTGAAGCTTGAAGAGTATTTTGGGGATGAGGAGAATGGGTGGGAAGGCATAAAGGAAGTCCTGACCCCAGTGAAGGAGGAAGGCATCCCTTGCCTGACAATTGTGAGCCGGAATCCTGGAACAGAACCGGGGAAGTTTGGCATTCAATGTACTTGCAAAGAGGTCTATATCTGGAGTGCCCCAGAGATGAAATATCTTTGCCACCTGATCTAGGTGGAGGGACCACTCATGAGGCAGCAGTACTCGATTGAGTTTGTCTGCCCAAACGTTTTGAATGCCTGGAAGATATACCACTAGAAGTTGAATTTGATACTCTCTGGCGAGGGCCCACAGTCGCAAAGCTTTGTTGCGTAATGACAGAGAGCCTGTTCCGCCCTGCTTATTCACATAGAACATGGCTACTTGATTGTCCGTCTGGACTAGGACTGTCTTGTAGCTGAGCTGGGCGTGGAATACCCGAAGAGCTAAATAGATTGCTCTTAATTCCAGGAGGTTTATGTGTAAACCGGCCTCCTGTGGAGTCCAGGTTCCCTGGGTAGGGAGATGATTCAGGTGTGCTTCCCAACCCACCTGTGATGCATCTGATGTTAGGGTGGCCTGAAAAGAGGGTTGATGAAAAGGAGACCCCACTGTCAAGTTTTCTAGGGACTGCCACCATTGGAGGGACAAAATTAATCGTTGAGAGTTTATTATTTTGTCCGACAAATGACCTGTGGCCTGTGTGGAGGTACGCATATGGGACTACATGAACTGTGGATGCCATATGTCCTAGTAACTGTAGTAGCTCTCGAGCAGTGAGGGAGGATTTGTCTGCTGCTTGAGAAGCTAGTTGCATTATGCGAAGACACCGGGCCTGTGGAAGGAAAGCCTTTGCCTGTCTGGTATCTAGACAGGCTCCTATGAATTCCAGGCACTGGGAAGGAACAAGTTGGGATTTTGGGAAGTTTATTACCAATCCCAAGTATTGGAGAATTCGCATTGTACGGGACAGTGCAGTTCTGGCCTCTGCAACTGTAGGGGCTCGAATGAGCCAGTCATCTAAGTAAGGGAAGATAAATATCCCCAGGGTTCGTAGAAATGCGGCTACTACTGCCATGCATTTCGTGAATACCCTTGGTGCTGAAGCCAGACCAAAGGGAAGAACCCTGTACTGGAAATGTCTTCCTCTGAAAATGAATTGTAAGAATTTCCTGTGATCTGAATGGATGAGAATGTGAGTGTATGCATCCTTTAAGTCTAGAGAGCAAAGCCAATCCTGGCTTTGAAGGTATGGCAGAAGAGTTCCTAGAGAAATCATTTTGAACTTCTCTCGAAACAGGTATTTGTTCAATTCTCTGAGGTCCAAAATGGGTCTGTGTCCCCCTGTTTTCTTTGGAATAAGAAAATAGAAGGAGTAGAACCCTGCACCCCTTTGAAGAATGGGCACTTCCTCTATTGCCCCTTGGGCAAGAAGTGTCGAGACCTTATAATCTAACAGATTGTCTGCAGAGATTTGAGAACTGAATTGCTTTAGAATTGTAGGAGGGGGCATGCTGTGAAAATGAAGCTTGTACCCTTCTCCTACAATGGACAAAGTCCAATCTTCTGCTGTTATCTGATGCCATCTGTTGGCAAAGTGGCATAACCTGCCAGGGATATTGGGGGGTTGGGGACCCTTCAGAGGCAGGAAGGCAAAGCTCTCTAGGAAGGAGTCAAAGCCCTTGAGGGGGTGAACCTGGAGAGCTGGTTGGGCTCTCGTGCCTTTTGGCTTCTTTTGTTGTCTAGTTTGCCCCTTTTGGGCAACCTGACCCTGAGTCTGACTCTGTTGGGTATAGGAAGGATAAAATTTCCTCTTTTTGCTGAAAGAGGGTTTTTTATAAGGCTTCTTTTTGGCTGGAGTGGCTGTAGATTTTGACAATCTATCTAGAGTAGTATTGTCAGCATCTAATTCATTAGCCTTTTCCTGCCAGTTCTTGCCGAAGAGATTCTCCCCCGTGCAAGGAATGTTGCCTAATTTGTCCTGTACCCAAGTCTCCAAGTCCGATGCCTGCAGCCAGGCAATCCGTCGTGCACCATTGGCAATAGCAGAGGTTCTGCTGATGCATTCGAAGCAGTTAAAGGCTGCACGATTTACAAACTTGGAGACATCTTGAGCATGCTTAACTAGAGTAAGAAAATCTTGTCTCTTGTCATCTGGGAGAAATGGGCTCATAAGTTCCAAGTCTCCTGTGACTTCCTTGAGGAACATTCCCATATATAGAATATATGAACTGATCATAGCTGAAAGCATGGAAGCCTGAAAAGTGCAGCACCCAAAAGCATCCAGAGTCCTGCATTCACGACCTGGAGGATTGGATGCATGCCTCTTTACACTTTTCATCGTATGCATGGCTGACTCCACTACCATTGAATGGTGTGACAGCTTAGTTTTCTGAAATCCAGGACATGGCGGAACTCGATACATAGTATCAAGTCTCCTAGAGTGAGGAGAAGTAGTCAGAGGTGTCTCCCACATTCTGAGCATCAAGTTATGCAAATTTTCATGGATAGGCAGAGTGGCTGCCTCCTTAGGAGCTTTAGGATATTGGAGAATTTCCAATACCTTTGCTCTGGGTTCCTCTTCAGGAGCTACTGTGATTGAAAGACCTTTGGCCATATCACAGATGAAATCCTGAAAAGACATGTCCTCTGGAGGTGACATTCTGCGTTGGGGAGAAGAGGGATCTTCTGGGAGAAACCCTCTAGTGCCAGCAGAATTGTCAGAGTCTTCGGAATCAGAGGAATCGAAGTATTCCTGACCCCGATGCTCCTGCAAAGCACGATCCCGGTACCAATCGAAGTTGGTACCGAGCTGACCCGATACCGATCTGTCGATACCAGCCAGAGATGGCATGGGAAGAGTTCCCACTGGGGCCGGTACCATCGGTACCGGTATCGTCGGTGTCGGTACCGGCATCAGTGTCGATGGTGGTACCGGTGCCCGATGGACCACTGGTACCGCAGCTGAAAGAAGAGCTGCGATGCTGCGCTCGATAGCGAGAAACCTCTGGTCTATCGACGCTGCCGATGCCTGGGTGTCGATACTGGTAAGAATGGCCGGAACCCCTGACCATGGCACAGGTAGTTCTTGCGAGTTTGAGGCCTCGAGAACATCCTGAAGCCCCATTGATGCTTTGGAAGCCGAAGCCTCCCGCCGGGGCTGTTTTGCCAGTGTGGTTCTCTCAAGGGCAATGCCAATGGCCTCTCGATGCTTAGCAGGAGAGCTACCCTTTGCGGACCGGCTTTTATGTTTAGTTACCTAAGATCCATAAGAGGAAGAACAGGCCCTTGATGATGTCGATGCAATGGATCTGGCATCCGAAGAAAAGAGGGTACTGAGCTTTGCAGCCCGGTTCTGTCTTCCTCTTTTAGTCATCCCCATACAGGAGAGACATTCAGTTGGAGAATGTTCAGGTCCTAAACATTTAAGACACCAATCATGGGTGTCAGTGACGGAGATGGTACCGCCACACTTAGTACATTTTTTAAAACCACTAGTTGGCTTTTCCATGTTTTAGGAATATGGGGCCTAGTGCCCAAAATGGCGCCTAGCACCAAAGAGAAATGTTTATGAAGAGAAACAGTCTAAAGTCTAAGTTATTATTATTTTTTTTTTTTGAAAAGAAAAGAAAAGGAAAGAACCGGCGGTACTGGTAAGCGTCATGAGGTAGGCAAACGCGACCACAAGAAAAGAAATTTAAAGACGGAATTTTCTGCGGTGACAGGGAACAGATCCTGTTGGCTCCGCGGAAAACGAAGAACTGAAGAGGGACAGTTGGAAAGGCGGGAAGGCAGCGCGCATGTGCTGAGGGATGCTCCCAAAAGCGTTCCTATTGGACGCTGGGGAGCGTTCCCGCACAGGATCCATCGGTACCGACGATACCCATATGTGAAGACTACATTCCTGCTTGTTCCTGGAGATAGTCTTTGACACTGTTCCTCACAGGTGACTTATAAACAAACTGAGCACCCTAAGGATGGACCCTAAAGTTACTGCTTGGGCTAGAAATTGGTTGAGTGGGAGGCGACAAAGGGTACATGTAAATGAAGCTCACTCTTAGGAGAAGGAAGTTACCAGTGGTGTGCCCCAGGGATCTGTCCTTCGTCCAATTCTTTTTAACATCTTTGTTAGTGATATAGTGGAAGGGCTGTCGGGTAAGGTTTACCAAAATCTGCAATAGAGTAGACACCCAGGAAGGAGTAGATAACATGTGGAGGGTTCCAGCTAAGCTTGAAGAATGGTCTAGAATTTGGCAGCTGGGATTTAATACTAAAAAATGCAGGGTCATGCATTTGGGCTGCAAAAATCCAAAGGAGCTGTACAGTGTAGGGGGTGAAGTACTTCTGTCCACAAAAGAAGAGCAGGACCTGGGCGTGATTGTGTCTGACTATCTTAAAGTAGCTAAACAGGTAGAAAAGGCGACAGCAAAAGCTAGAAGGATGCTTGGGTGCATAGGGAGAGGAATGGCCAGCAGAAGAAAGGAGGTGATAGTGTCTCTGTATAAGTCTTTGGTGTGACCTCATTTGGAGTATCATGTGCAATTCTGGAGACCGCACCTTCAAAAGGATATAAACAGGATGGAGTCAGTACAGAGGGTGGCTATTAAAATGGTTAGTGGATGAGGACAGACTTAAGAATCTTAATATGTACACCTTAGAGGAAAGGCAGGATAGAGGTGATATGACTGAGAAGTTTAAATACCTCAGTGGCATAAATACACAGGGGGAGAGCCTCTTTCGATTAAAGCAAGTTCTCCTACGAGGGGACATGGGATGAGGGTGAAAGGGGATAGATTCAGGAGTGATATGCGGAAATATTTCTTTACGGAAAGAGTGGTGGATCCGTGGAATAGTCTCCCAGTGGAGGTGGTAGAGATGAGGACAGTATCTGAATTCAAAAAAGCATGGGACAAACACAGAGGATCTCTAAAGGAAAAAAGGGGACTATTGTAGTTGTTGATATGGAAGGACAGACTAGATAGGCCATGTGGTCTTTTTCTGTCATCATTTTTCTATGTTTCTGTGTTTCTATATCCTGCCTAAATGAAAATTGGGCCCTATGTGTCCAAATAATCTATATTTGTTCTTTTGTGGGGGAAAGGGGTGCAGGGAGAAGTATCTTAGTGATCAGTAGTGAGAAGGAAAGAGGGGGACAGAGAATAGGAGTAAGGCAGAGGATGTGAGAAATAGAAGATATCAGGGAAGACAAAGAAGGAATCTTGGGGACAGGGGCAGAGGGATAAGAGAGAGAAGCAATGTATTGAGGGAAGGGAAGCAGGAGGGTATGGCTTTGGCATATACACGTGTGAGAGCCAATGGATCAGGAGGTTATGGGGTATGTGTGAATGAGGGGATCAAGGGGAGTATGGTCTGTTACAGCGAGTGGACAGGATATGGTGTGGGGTATGTGTATGTGTGATCAGGAAGAAGGATATGAGAATGGATCTCTCTCTCCTGATCTTGGATTCACCCTTTCTTTGCCCCCTAATAAGCTGCCCTTCTCTCTCTCCTATTCCTGATTCCCTTCAGGGGTGGCCCAAGGGGGGGGGGGGGGTGGGGCCATGTGCGAAGAATCACTGCAAGGCCTCATTTGCATAAATATGCTTCTTAATGAGTGTCTGGATAAAGAAAGATTACCAGATTTCTACATTACTATACTCCAGTGCCAACCGCCAGGCACATTAGGAAGTACTATAAACACTGCCCATTTACAACCCATAGCAAATCCACCGTATCATAACAGCACTACCAGGATTCACAAAGCACCAAACTCTACCTATCAAAAAGGCAACACTGCAAATATTAAACCAATACATCTCAGAGAATACCAATACATCTTTTACTGGGGAAAGAGAACAAGTGGCACTGTCAAATAGAAACTACATAAACAAAATACCTTAGCTCGGTTACAGATGCAGAACATAGACCATCACCAAACAAAGAACAAGGATCACAATTTAGAAATAGAAAGACAATAATTAAACTGAGAACCCCAAAGGCCAAAGTTGGAATGTACAACAAAACTGGAGAAATAAAACTATAAATTAATTTCCTCTTGTACTAAACAAAAACGCAAAGATATTAGCAATGCACATTTCCCAGAGCTGTCATATTCCAGTTAATAAATTCAAAATGAAAAAGTATTTTTCTACCTTTTGTTGTTTGGGCATTTTATTTTTCAGTTGCAATTGCTCCTGTCACTTTCTTCTGGTTTCTTTGTGTCTTTGGCTAACTCTCCATTGTCTGCTGTCCATTTGTCCTTTCTTTTCTCTTCTAGTTTTTTTCCCATTCTCTCTCTACATCTGCTTTAGCATTCTGATCTTTCCCCTTTTGTTTTTTCTTCCATTTCTTTCTTTATTTCTTTTTTATCCACTCAAATTTCACCCTTCCATCCTCAATCCCCACTTACTCTCCCAATACCCGGCCAATCATAGATTTTTCTGCCTTCCCACACAAAATATTTTTTTCCCCTCTCCATTTCACTCTCCCAGCCCCATCCCATTCTAGTCCTCCCCCAACATCAGCTCCCTTCTAGTTCCAGTCCCACCCATCATCCGCTCCCTTCTAGTCCCCACATCAGCCCATTTCCAGTCCTAGCCCCCCATCAACCCATTTCCAGTCCTAGCTCCCCCCATCAGCCTATTTCCAGTCCTATCCTAGCCCCTCCATCAGTCCTATACAAGCCCCCCCATCAGCCCATTTTATTTTTTTTTATTTTATTTATTTACAGACTTTTTAATACCGCGCTATTCGACATCAGTGCGGTTTACATGAAACAGAAACTTATACGGTGCAGGGGACTGTTCCGTATTTACAATAAACAGGTGCTTAAAACTTGGATAAACTTGGATAAACTGGGGTAACTATTTACATATAGACTTCATATCAGGTCCTATCATAGATTAATGATGGTGTGTTGGTGTATGTGAGATGGTTGTTGGTACACCTACGTCTAGGTAGTGTTTGAGGAAGAGGTGGTGTTTTAAAGCCTTCCTGAATTGTATTAGGTCAGGGATTGCCCGGATGTCAGGTGGTAGGGCATTCCAGATCTGGGTGCGCAGAATCCCAAATGCCCTGTTTACTGTTGCCTGGGTGCATTGAGTTACTGTTTTAGGGATTAACAGTGTGTTTATTGCTGCAGATCTTCTGGCCCTGTTGGGGGGAGTCATGTGGGTGAGCTCTGTGAGTGAGGCGGAGGAGAGCCCGTTGATAGCCTTGAAGGTCAGCAGTAGGGTCTTGAAGGTGAGTCTGCTCTGGATAGGGAGCCAATGGAGCTGTTTCAAGATGGGTGTCACATGGTCACGCCATGGTCCAATCCTAGCCCCCCATCAGCTCATTTGCAGTCCTATCCTAGTCCCTCCATCAGCCCATTTCTTTGCTATCCTAACCTCTCCATTAGCCCATTTCCAGTCCTTTCCTAGCCCCATAATCAGCCCATTTCCAGTCCTAGCTCCCCCTCCCATGCAGTCCATTTCTAGTCCTAGCTCCCCCTCAATTTCCAGTCCAAGCCCCCCACTGAAACCATTTCCAGTCCAAGCCCCCCTCCCCATCAGCTATTTCCAGTCCTAGCTCCCCCCACTCAGCCCATTTCCAGTCCAAGCCCCCTCTCCATCAGCTATTTCCAGTCCTAGCTCCACCCCCACTCGGCCCATTTCCAATCCAAGCCCCCCTCCCCATCAGTCCATTTCCAAGTCCCCCATCAGCCCATTTCCAGTCCTATCCTAGCCCCTCCATCAGCCCATATCCAGTCCTATTTCCCCCCACTCAGCCCATTTCCAGTCCAAGCCCCCCTCCCCATCAGCTATTTTCAATACAAGCCCCCCTGCCACTCAGCCCATTTCCAGTCCTAGCCCCCCCAATTTCCAGTCCAAGCTACCCCCCGCTCAGCCCATTTCCAGTTCAAGCCCCCCTCCCCATCAGCTATTTCCAGTCCTAGCTCCACCCTCACTCAGCCCATTTCCAGTCTAAGCCCCTCCCCATCAGCCATTTCCAGTTCAAGCCCCCCTCCACAGCCCATTTCCAGTCTAGCTCCTCCCCCTACAGCCCATTTCCATTCCAAGCCCTACCCTTCCCATCAGCTATTTCCAGTTCAACCCCCCCCTCCACAGTGCATTTCCAGTCCTAGCTCCCCCCCCCCCCGCAATTTCCAGTCCAAGCCCTCTCCCCACTCAGCCCATTTCCAGTCCAAGCCCCCCTACCCATCAGCTATTTCCAGTTCAAGCCCCCCTCCACTCAGCCGATTTCCAGTCCTAGCTTCCCCCCCCACACAGCCCATTTCCAGTCCAAGCCCCCTCTCCATCAGCTATTTGCAGTTCAAGCCCCTCCTCCACAGACCATTTCCAGTCCTAGCTCCCCCCCCACAGTCCATTTCCATTCCGAGCCCCACTTCCCATCAGCTATTTCCAGTTCAAGCCCCCCCTCCACTCAGCCCATTTCCAGTCCTTGCTCCCCTCCCCACAGCCCATTTCCAGTCCAAGCCCCCCTCTCCCCTCCCAAAGAGCCCTGCGGCTATCTAAAATGCTTTAGAGGGAGCTGGAGAGACCCTGGCTCACTTCTAACAGCTGCTGACGTGAAGCACGTCTTTTTCCTTCACTTCAGCAGCTGTACTGAAGTTTAAAACGCTGCCGCGCTGAGCGCCAGGAAACAGGAAGTCCCCTTTGACCTCAGCGCTGCAGCTTTCTAAACTTCAGTACAGCTGCCGAAGTGAAGGAAAAAGACATGCTTCACTTCGGCAGCTGTTAGAGGTGAGCCGGGGCCTCTCCGGCTCCCTCTAAAGCCGCCCTGCCTGCCGGTGTTCAATGCGGGATGTTGTTGGCTTAGGGCCCTGTGCAAACAACATTCTTGCCCAATGGACGGGCCGGCTCTGCTACTCACATATCTCTGCAGGACAGTCTCGGAGCCTGGTCTGTGGAGCATCCACCTCTTGTCCCACAAGGAATCACCCAGCAGAACCTATATAGAGGCCCAATCACCTGATGCAGCCTGTTGTACATCCATCAACCCTATACAGGTTCCATACATGGCTATGCCTTATGGGAGCAATTTTATAAGAAGCCTCCTAAAGTCAAGCACCATCAAAGCACATAAATCATGATATTTTAGTGATTTGCACGTGCAAATGACATGGTCACTAATTTATAAGTACTGTGATGATGAGAGCTGTGCTGAGCCGATGGAAACAGAAGAAAACAGTGAATATGCCTTTAAGGTGAGAGAGAGGCAAGGTATTCACAGGGTTCAGACTGCAGGCAAAGGAAAGAAGCACGTAGTTGCTGAAGCCAAGCCACACCCAAGCTCCAACGTAGGTGCAGGCTTGGAGGGTAATGATAATCACCTGTGCAGAGACAGGGGAGCGTTAGTTAGGAAACAGCTTTATAAGCCCTGTTCAGAGGAGAGAAAAAGGAGAAGTGGGAAGTTTGACTTCGAGTTGGAGAACGGCTCCAGCAAGAAAGGAAGCAGCAACAGAGGAAGCAGTCCTTGTAAGAGAGGTACTCTTAATTCAGAAACCAGCAGATGGGTGGCTGGGAGAGTTGCTGACAACGAGGATCAGATTGCAGTGCAGAGTGTTCGTGAACCAGCTCAGAGAATTCAAGCTGCCAGAAGGTGGGTGAATACGGTTACAACTCGAAGTGACCAGAACCCAGCCGAGGGCAGAGAACCAG
Organism: Ichthyophis bannanicus; assembly: GCA_033557465.1. Taxonomy (NCBI): domain Eukaryota; kingdom Metazoa; phylum Chordata; class Amphibia; order Gymnophiona; family Ichthyophiidae; genus Ichthyophis; species Ichthyophis bannanicus. The sequence goes on along the minus strand of CM066040.1, from coordinate 169,970,008 downwards.
AGTTGAACACGATTGAAGCATTGAGGCAATTGATCCAAGGGAAGAAGCCCCACTCTCAAGGTACAAATATTCCATATCAGGGAGAGCAGCTGTGGAAGGAAATTCAGAAGTTCCTACAGAACAGTAAGCTTGAAGGAGTTAATGAAAACCCAGAGACAGACAAGCATTTCGTAGCACAGGAAGAAATGCAAATTGACTCTTTTGGGCAGGATTCTATTACTGAGGAGTCTCCTATGGACTGTTCTTTGTGTAAGAAGGAAGTTTGAAAGTTGGTGATAAAAAGTGTTAACAGAAGAAGCCTTTTGAGAAGCAGGGTTTTACCTAGCCATGTGAATGCCAAGAACTTCTTCTAAGGTAAAGAACCCTTGCTTAACCTAGAATTTGATAACCAAAGCAGCACATGATAAATGAAGAAATTTAGCTGTGCTGGACGAACAAAGGAAGCTGTGATTTACTTGCTGAAATGTTTTTGATAAAAACAGCTGCAAATGTTTAAAGGTTCTTTCAGTTTCTTCAGTTCCAGTTGCATATGTTTCCTGTTATTATTTACTTGGAGAATAATCCTTATATCTGCGTTGAACCTTAGTGCTTAAGGGAACCTAAATAAAAATTCTTGTTTTGCCTTAAAAACCAACGGTCTCACACTACTTTGTCTTTGAGTAAAAGAATCAACTACAAGTCCCAGAGTTCCCTGCTGGAGACAAGGATAGTAACTCTTTATTTAAGGACAAATATTGGCAGCCCTATGCCTGTAAGCCTTTGGCCCAGGCGAGGGTCACGACAGTACATGCATCATCTCAATAATGTGTACTTTAACTGTGGGCATATGCATGGGTAGAGTTTGGGCAGAGCATGCATGCACATGCATAAATGATAAAATCTTATAATTTAAAATTTTATAATTTAAACACATTCTTTACAAATCTAGATGCCTTAAATTAAATGTATGCGCCTTTTTTTTCTTCTAAAATAGACACGCTGTGGCTGCCTTAAAGTATATGTCTGGTTATAAAATTACCCTCTATGAGGGTAATTTTGTAAACCCTCCACAAGCAACATGTGCCACTGCATGAATGTATCCATCCTGTTTTATAAAGTGACACGTGTGTGCCTCGCTTTTTAAAATAGTGGTGTACTGATGTGCCATACTCTAGGTGTGGCAATTGTGCCTGCCCTAGAGAAGGTATAGTTGGTCGTGCTTACAGTAGATCAGTGCAGGGACATGCATACATCATCATATTCTATAATGTACATTAGTCCATCAAGGCCACACCTGCGCTCTGCCCATGCCCTATCCCAGTGCACGTTCCTACTGAACATACATGCGATGGGTACTTCCGTTTGCGCTTACGGAATAGCGACCAGCCAAAGAGCGTGTGGAAGTTCCCACTCAGAAGTGTAAGTCCTGTAAAATAGGGACTTGTGCACTTAAGAGATGTGTATCATGGTGCCCTTATAAAATCACCCCTTATATGTGCACATATGGTATCAGGCTCAGATATTACAGACAACATCTCTAATCAAGTGCTTAAACAGTACACTATGATCCATGAGGTCAAATGTTAGGTTGAGCTGTACGAACAGAGCTTTTCTACCATGTCCAACAACGCTTACACAATATCAATCAAGGCCTACAGTACAGTCTCTGAATTGTAACATAATATATATGAAAGCCTGACTGTGATGAGTGGAGAACATTAACCTGGATCAGGTATTCTGAAAATTGATGACATACCAGCTTCTCTATCTTTCTCAGAAATGATTAATTGGACACTGAGTAATGATTGGAAGACCCTTCAGCTAGTAAGTTCATTATCATTCCATAGGCATATTTTGCATGCCCACACATGCTAACAAGAACATAAGATTTGCTATACTGGGTCAGAAAAATGGTCTGTCAAGTCCAGTATTCTGTTTCCAACAGTGGCCAATCCAGGGCACAAGTACCTGTCAGGATCCCAAAAGTTAGACAGATTTCATACTGCCTATTCCTCAGTCCACTTTAATAATGGTTTATGGACTTTTACTCCAGGAACTTGTCCAAACCTTTTTTTAAGCCCAGTCACACTTTACTGCATCTTCTGGCAACAAATTCCAGAACTTAATTACGCGTTGAGTGAAAAAAATATTTTCTCTAATTAATTTTAAATTTACTACTTTGTAGTTTCAATGCGTGTACCCTGATCTTTGTACTTTTTGAAGGAGTAGGCAAATGATTCATGTTTACTTGTTCCACTCCATTCATTGTTTTTTAGACCTCTATTTTATTTCCCCTCAGCCATCTCTTCTTCAAGCTGAAGAGCCCTAACCTTTTAAGCCTTTCCTCATAGGAGTATCCTTCAATCCTCTTTACTATTTGGGCTGCCCTTCTCTGTATCTTTTCCAGTTCCACTATATTTTTTTTAGATGTGGCAACCAGGACTGCACACTATACTCAAGGTGTGGTCGCACCATGGAGCAGTACAGAGGTATTATGATATCCTTTGTTTTATTCTCCATTCCTTTCTTTATAATTCCTAGCATTCTATTAGTTTTCTTGGCTGCCAATGTACACCGAGCAGAGGATTTCCATGTATTGGACAGCAACCTTGGGCCAGAAGGACTGGGGTTTCTAGTCTCACAGGTGCTCCTTGTGGTCTTGGCCAAGCCACTTAGCCCTTCATTGCCCATGTTCCCTGTAAGTATTAGTGTATGTGTCTCATATCCCCTCGTGTTAAATGTCTCATATCCCCTCGTGTTAAATATATCCCCCAATTGTATTGTGGCCACTTTGATTGAAGGATAAGGTGGTATACAAAACTGTCAAAATAAGTAAATAAATTATCCACAATGCCCAGATCCTTTACCTAATATGAAACCTTGTATTATATAGCTATAGTTCAGGTTGTTCTTCCCTAAGCGGCATGTTTACTAAAGTATGCTACCCAGTAAAGCAGGGTTTGGCACGGGGTTTGGGTGCCATGCTAAAAAGTAACATGAGGTCCCCGCACTATCCTGGTAGCACATGCCAGGACTGGGACTAGGCAGAACATGGGTGGAACAAAGACATTGCTGACACATAAGGGCTAGCCTGGGTGTTAATGGCCTACTATAACCACACTTGACACCATCAGCATGGGTTCACTTAATGCCATTTCAGTAGGTGACGTTAAGTAGGTGATGTTCCAGTTTGCAGGGTGCCATGTCTAGGGCCCAAGCTAATTGCAGGGGGATTGAAGCACACGTTTCCTGAATGTATTGCTGACCGCCTGCGCTAATATCATGGCCCACATGTGCATTACTGGTACGGGACTTAATAAACATGCCCCTAAGTGCATAACTTTGCACTTGTCTGCATTAAACGTCATCGGCCATTGGGTTGCTAGGAGTCAGCACTGACTCAAAGGCACACATTGCATTGCATTTGAATGCCCAGTCTCAAAATTTTTAGCATGCACACATATGCCTGATTTAACAGAGGTTTTCATCTGTGTTATATTAGTAATGAATTGACATGGTTTAGCATATGCTTTCATAATAATTTATTTATTAGACATAATGTAGTTATTATTGATGACAAAGTGTCTCCTTTGATCTTGTTTTCTCAAATTAAATGCAGTCACATGGTGCTGGCTGCAGAAGGAAGTACACCAAAGGAAATGTTATGCAGAAAAGAAGGTACAACAGGGAGTTCATACAGCAGAAAAGAGGTAAAGGAGTTAAAACAAGCTGAAAGGTATATACTTATAGTGTGATGAAATGGACAGACAGAAAGACAGATGTTGTTGTTATGCCGTTGAGTCAGAGTCGACTCATGGTAACCCTCTGGATAGTTGTCCTAAACTGTGTTCGGTCTTCAGTCAGGCAGCTAATTGTTGATAGAGTGGCATCCATAGCTGCTGTAATTGTATCGATCCATCTCATTGCTGGCCTTCCTCTTTTGCATTGACCTTCAACCTTGCCAAGCATGATGTCTTTCTCTAATGATCTCTCTCTTTGCATTATGGGGGTCATTCTGATCCTAGTTTAGCAGATCTGGATGTCCGATCCGGATGTCCAGACTCGCTAAACACCCAGATTGTGTTGCCAGGCTCAGAGCTCCCTGTACGTATAGTATACTTGTGCGGGGAGTTCTGCTCATGGGTGAGAAGGGGTGGGGTGCGGGAGGAACAAGGGTGGGCAGTGGGCGACGCCTGATCCCAGACATACAGGGCTGATTCTGAGGTCAGCCCTGTATGTCCGGGATCGACCTGTTGGAACAGGAACTTATTCCATCTTGGAGGTAGAATAAATCCCCATGGACGTGGGTGGACCACTGAGCCTGGCGGAGACAAAGAGGTCAGGGGTGCAGGGGGTTCCCCGTAGCCCGACCTGGCCATGGAAGGCCGGATCGGGGGTTGGGCTGTGGGGAACGTTTTTTTGTTGGTGGCCTGAGATCACAGCTCTAGAATGGAGCCACCGCCACTCTATTCAGGAACCTTGCTGGGATTAGCCAGGGATCTGCTGGGCATCCGGCATGACAGAATCAGGACACGGCCTGCACATTCAGGCCAGTAGACCCAATTCTAATCCCATGGGCATGTCTAGCCCCCGTGGGATCAGAATCGGGTGCTACTGCTTCACGCCCAGATTCTGTCAGGCTGTAAAGGGGCAGGATGTGCAGAATAGAATTGGCCTGTCCCGGACGTAGATCCCCCTCTATACGTCCGGTCTGAGCTGGACGTACAGAGGGGATCGCAATTCTGATCCCACGGGGCACATCTAGCCCCGTGGGATCAGATTTGTGAATAGACCTGTATGTGCAGGCCGGGACTGCTATTCAGTCCAGCCTGCACAAACAGGACCTTCCTGGCTAACTCAGTCAAGGCTCTTCAATGGAGCTGCTGTGCCATGGCGTCATGTTGCCATGGTACCGTGGGAAGAAACTTAGGGTGAGTCCGTAGGACTACCCGGTTCTTATAGAACCTAGTGTAAGGAGGATCAGACACTAGGGCCTGCAACTCACTAACGCGTCTAGCAGAAGTGAGGGCTACCAAGAACAAGGTTTTCCATGAAAGAAAACGTAGTGGACAGGTAGCCATAGGCTCAAAAGGCGGACAGGTAATCCGCTGCAAAACCACATTAAGATCCCAGTACGGGGCTGGCGGGCGCAAAGGTGGCTTAAGGAGAAGGAGGCCTCTGAGAAACCGAGCCACCAGAGGGTGGCTGGAAAGAGGTCTACCATCCACCAGCATGTGATGCGCAGAAAGAGCACTGAGGTGGACCTTGACCGAGTTGGACTTAAGTCCAAGGTTAGAGAGAGAGAGCAAGTATTGCAAGACCACTGATGCTGAACAGGAGAAGGGATCTTGAGACTGCTGAGTACACCAGACGGAGAACCGACGCCACTTTAGAGCGTAGGACTTCCGGGTGGAGGGCCTCCTGGAGGCCAAGACGACCTCCTCCACATCTGGAGGTAGCTGCAGAGGAGCAAGGACTACCCTTTCAGCAGCCAGGCCATCAGATGAAGGGACCGGAGATTGGGGTGTAGGAGAGTCCCCTGATCCTGCGACAGGAGGTCGGGCTGAAATCCCAGTGGAAGAGGAGTGTCTACCGCCAGCTGCATCAGAAGCGGGAACCAAGGTTGTCTCGGCCACCGGGGAGCCACTAGGATCATCGATGCTTTGTCTCTGAGAACCTTGAAGAGCGTCCGAGACACCAGTGGCATGGGAGGAAAGGCATACAAGAGGCCGGTGGACCAGGGAATTAGAAAAGCATCCGCCGCTACCCTGAGAGGATGCGGCTGTCGAGAGCAGAATCTGGGCAGCTGCCGGTTCAGAGGACTGGCAAACAGATCCATGGTGGGGAGACCCCACTTGAGAAAGATTTGCTGAACCACCATCGGATCCAGCCTCCACTCGTGTAGCTGGAGGATCCTGCTGAGCTTGTTGGCCAGGTAATTTTCTTGACCTGGGAGATAGACAGCCCTGAGGAGGATGCCCTGGCGGACTGCCCAAGAGCATAGCCGTTGCGCCTCCTGACAGAGGAGGAAGGAGCCTGTTCCGCCTTGTTTGTTTACGTAGAACATGGCAACCTGGTTGTCCGTCTGTATCAGCAGCGACTGGTGGGACACCAGGTGAGAGAAGGCTCTGAGCGCTAGGCGGATGGCTCTGAGCTCCAGGAAGTTTATCTGTTGAGCAGACTCCCAAGGAGTCCAGAGTCCTTGAGTACATGACCCTTGGCAATGTGCTCCCCAACCCAGGAGGGAAGCATCGGTCGTTAGGACCTGAGAATGCGGAGGGGGCTGAAAAGCCACCCCTAGCACTAGGTTTGGTAGATGAAGCCACCATCGCAGAGATGAGACCAGCTGGTCGGAGATCTGCACAGAGTCCGCTAGGCTCCCCGTGGCCTGATGCCATTGATTGCGAAGGCACCACTGAGCAGGACGCATGTTCAGTCGGGCATTTGGAGTCACATGGACCGTGGAAACCATATGGCCGAGCAGTCGCAGAAAGTGCCTGGCTGAGACTAGCGCATTGCTGTGAAAGTGGCCGGCGAGATCCATGAGCCGCCTGGCCCTGTCCAGAGGGAGGAAGGCCCGCGCCTGAAGTGTGTCCAACCTGGCGCCGATGAACTCGAGGTTTTGAGAGGGGAGCAAAGTGGACTTTGCGAAGTTTATGACAAAACCCAAGTGCTGGAGCAGAGCCACAGTGCGATGAGTGGCTTGAGCGGCCTCTGTTGAAGATGGGGCTCTGATGAGCCAGTCGTCCAGGTATGGGAACACAAACAGACCTTGAAGTCTCAGATAGGCCGCCACCACTGTGAGGCATTTGGTGAACACCCTGGGGGCGGAGGATAGGCCAAAGGGCAGCACTCTGTACTGGTAATGATTTCCTCCCACAACAAATCTGAGATATTGTCTGTGGTCCGGATGAATGAGGATATGAGTATACGCATCTTTAAGATCCAAGGAGCATAGCCAGTCGCCCTGCTGGAGGTAGGGCAGCAGGATTCCAAGGGTAAGCATCTTGAACTTTTCCTTTGCAAGGAACTTGTTGAGGTTTCGCAAGTCCAGGATGGGTCTGAGGCCTCCTGTTCTTTTTGGAATCAGGAAGTACTGGAGTAAAATCCTTGGCCCTTCAGGTGGTGGGGCACCGGTTCCACGGCTTGTTCCTGAACAAGACTTGCTAACTCCTGAAGGAGTAAGTCCCTGTGCAAAGGGAGTCTGGGAGGCTCCCCTGGAAAGTAGGAGGGAGGTACCTGGTGAAAGTGAAGAAGATAGATCTGTGGTGATGTTGGACCACCTGTGGGCAAAGTGGACCAGCCGGCCTCCTGTGCTGAGAGAAACCAGCTGAGGGGGAGAGGCTATGCTGAGGAAGTCAAAAAACCCCACCCTGCTGAGCAGGGGCCAGTGGTGCAGGCTTGGGGGCTTGCTGCCTACGGGACCCATTACCCCGTCCCTTGGCCTGCTTTCCCTGTGGGGGAGCTGCTGAGGCCTGATACTGAGGGTAGTATTTATAGGCAGCACCTTTCCTCGGGTAAAAGGGCTTTTTCCCCGAGGCCTTCTTCTTTTGAGAAGGGGCAGAGGTCTTTCTTGAGAGACGAGTCCTGGTGAGAGTCTCCGTCTCGATTTGTGCAGCCTTCTCATCCATGGGCTTGCCAAAGAGGTTATCACCTCGGCAGGGGACATCGACCAACTTGTCCTGTACCCAGGGCTCGAGGTCGGACGTCTGAAGCCAAGCCTGGCGGCGTCCACCGATGCCGGCCGAAGCTACTCGAGCCGAAGCCTCAAAACCATCATAGGCTGCTCGAGATATAAACTTGGAGCACTCTCGAATACCAGTAGACAAGGTTTGGAACCTCTGCAAAGGTTCGTCGGAGAGACCAGCAGAGAACCCGGCTATTTCTTTAGCCAGGTCTCGGAGATACATGCCCATGTAGAGCTGGTAAGTCTGGACTCGACAAGCAAGCATAGAGCCCTGGAAGCACTTCCTACCGAGGGCATCCAGGCTTCGGGCTTCCCTACCAGGGGGCACCGAGGAGTGCATTTTTTGACTCTTAAGTCTATGCATGGCCGATTCCACCACAATGGAATGGTGCGGTAGTTGTGCCTTTTGGAAGCCGGGGCTCTTGCGGACTCGATAAATGGAATCGACCCGCTTGCTTAACACCGGCGACGACGCCGGGCTCTCCCACATGCGGAAGAGAAGTCGTTCCAGCATCGGAGGAACCGGTACAATAAAGGCCTCCTTCGGGGGAGAGTCATATTGGAGGGCATCGAGTTCTTCGACTCGAGGTTCCTCCTCGGGATCCGTGGGGAAGGCCAAAGCCTTGGCCATATCCCTCACGAAGTCCGAGAACCGGGTATCCTCCGGGGGGGACCGTCTCCGAGGTTCGGACTAGGGGGAGTCCGAAGGGACACACTGAGTCCGAAAGGAACCAGGTGACTCTTCGTCCTCAGATTCACAGGCCGACTCCTCGGAGGAGGAGTCGAGCGGCTCCGGTCGGGCGGGCACCGATCCTATCCGCTCCGATGCCGAGGGAGTCGGCGTCGACGACCTCGGTCCCGAACGGGAGGCCGAAGGAGACCTCGACCGAGGATCGACTCGAGCCCTCATGGACTCGAGGATCGGCTCGGTCTCCGGGGTCGATTTGGAGGTCGACGTCCCAGCGGTCAGGGCAGAAACACCAGCGAGGCCAGCGATCAATACCCGCTGCTGGTCCATGAAGGCAGTCAGACTGCTCTCCAAAGCCGTCAACCTGAGTCCGAGCTCAGGAGACCCAGCAGCCCCCGACTCGGGCCCCGACGGCGTCGGGCCCGACGTCGGGTCCTTCGGAGGCGAGTCAACGAGGACAACAGTACTCACGTGAGCGGGCAAGTCCACCTCAAGTCGAGGATGTTTTGACGGCCTCTCCATCTCCGAGGACCCGGGACGGGAATCGGGGCTATGCGACCTGGCCCTCGAGGGACCAGGAGCGTCCACCGATCCCGCCCTCGCGGGTTTCTTCTTCCGATGATGTTCCCGGGTAGGAGACCCCCTTTCAGAGGGATACTAATGGCGCTGATATGCGATTGTTTGTCCTTGCAACCTTTTTTACATAGGCAAGACCACCAGGGCGTTTAAAACACGGATGATAGAACATAGAAGTCGTTTAAAACATGGAGTGGTATCAGCGCCATTAGTATCCCATTGTCAGGAGTGTAATCACACTTTTGAAATGTTACAATGTTTCTGCATTGAACAGGTATCGACCCCGCTGAGTGGGAAATCATTGGCGAAAACTTTATTATTAAAAGAACAACGTTGGATCTTTCGTTTAAACACTTTGACTCCCCAGGGGTTGAACATGGAAATAGAATGGGGGAACCGCTGCTAAATTAGCCATTAGTGGTGTTTTTGACTTTGAAGGGAGCGCTATAAAAAGGGAGTGCTGCTGCAATCTGCACATGCGCGGCGTTTTTTCAAAGAAATGGTGATGATACATCCAAGAGCGAGCCTTTGAGAAGATTGTATGGCTGCTCAGTACGCTGTGTGAAAGTTCGGCTGAATTTGGGTATGGCTATAGTTTTTAGATTTATTTAAGGGAGAGCATACATTTTAGATATGAACCTCAAACAGTAGTATGAATTGCAAAATTTGAAAAGTTTTAATTCAGATTTCTTTTATAGTTAAACACTCGGCATTTTTCCTTATCCCCTGAAGAACCTCAGATCATCGAGAGAAACGCGATAACAACGTTGAATGTGAGGCGTTGGGAAAGTACAAGAGGCGTTGACATAATCTGAGAAGCAACAGAGGAGTTAAGTGTTGGTTTCACTATAATCAGAGACTTACGTTTGAAGTATGAAGCACATGGAGAGAGGGTGTTAGAAAAGTATAAAAAAAGAGCTGAAATCAGTCATTGATGCTAATAGGCGCCGCTGGCTATCTGAATTCTCAAGTTCCAGCAGAAGGCAGCTGACAAGTCTGAGACGATTTCTTTGCTCATTGCTTAAGGTTGAACATATTATCACCCTCCGGCTTCTTCTGTATGAATGGTCACTGCTCAGTCAGAGTGAGAGTGACCCCCGTGTGGCATGCTGTGGCCACCCTGTCCATGCAGGTGGTGGTCAAGCACTACAGTGTCCCAGCCATTGCCCTCCACCCTGTGCAGATGCATCCTGGCTGATCCGCCCTGTCTGGGCCATACCCACTATATCTTGCTCCTCATTATGCACATTTGCAGGCTAACACTGGAAGCAGTGTGAGCAATGTGGGCTCAGTGAGGTGTTGGCAGATATAAAACAATGGAGAGACATACGCACACTCCCACACTTATCTTAGCATTGTGCAGAGATGGAGGTGGTTGACAACCCTACCCGCTGCACTGGTCTTGATCACAGTGCCGACATTGCTAATCTGTGCAGGGAGTAGTAGTAGTGCTCTGGTGATAACTGCAGCTCTGTGCTGGGGCCAACAGCCTGACACTCCATGAAGCTGTGGATAGTGGAGCCCTTGTGAGTGGGTGTCCGTACCCCTGTGCACCACTGTGTTGGGGTTTGCCCATGTTGTTGTTGTGGCTGCATTGTGGGCTAAAACTATGGGGAGATGCTCTGCATGATCCACAGATGGGACCTGAACCTCTGACCCTCTGCTCGTGGACATGCTGGCTGAGTGTACTGCACCACACTGTTGCCACAGCAGCATAGTGGTCCCTGGGGCTACCCTTACGTTCCTCGGCCAGACCTCTTCTGTTGCACTGCATACCACGTACTGGTACAGGGCATGGCCTAGGTCCACTGCAGGCGGGTGCCACTGCTCCCTCCAGCACAATCACCCACCCCCTGTGCCATGCCGCCATGACCATATGCTGTTGGTGCTGGTGGTGCGCCATCCCAGGCCATCCAGGGGGCAGGTAGGCGGCTGCCTAAGGTGTGGGTTCTGGGGTAGGGGTGCCTACATGGATGTTCACGCTTCCCCAGGCACCGCCTGTCAATGTTATGCGCCCCTTGGGGTGCCTGCTAGGTAGTGTCTCCTGGATGGGACACTGTGGGCCACAGACTCATGAGCATGTCTGACCCTGGTCAGTTGCTATCTTGCTGGATTCCATTTTCTGCGTTCCTATGTGCCACCTCGGCAACCGCCTAGTCCACCCTGTGCCCCAGTAGCCCCCACTGTATGTCCCACCTGCAGCCCCCATGCCCCATTTGTGCCATTACCATAGTGGCCTTTCATACCAGGGCACTATGTTATTGCTGCAAATGGAGCACTACTATCACCTTTCTTGGGCTCCCTGCCTATGCTGTACATTGCTGATGCTGAAATGGTTTCTCTCGCTTGAAAATGTGTGCTAATAACGCCAGGTTTTCAGTTGCGTTAGGATTCAGCCCTTAATTTCTCCACATTAGTGTGAAAGGGGCCTCTCCCCGCCCACTCCCTGCACATTGACCCCTTCTCTCTGCCCTCTCTCCACCCTTTTCTGGACTTACTGCGGCCGGGAACGTTAAGGCGCATTATGTAACGTTAAGGCACCTTAACGTTACATTCTGTTACTGCAGTTTAGTAAACATACCCCATAGTTAAGAAAAGACTAAAAGGAGCAGTTGCAAATGTTAAAGATTTACATCAAGCATGAGTGTTGTTTAAAAATACTATCTTGGAAGCCCAGATCAGCTGTATTCCACTCTTTAAGAAAAGTGAAAGGAAGTCCAAAAAACTGGCAGCATGTTTTAAAGGTGAGATCAGAGAGGTTGTTGTTGGCAAAAAAGCATCTTTCAGGAAATAGAAAAAGGAGCCAAATGATGAAAACTGGAAACAACATAAGCACTGGCAAGTTAGATGCAAGGCATTGATAGGCAGGTGAAGAGAGAATTTGAAAAAAAGCTTGCTGTGGAACAAATATGCATAATAAAACCTTTCTCAAGTACGTTCATAGCAAAAGACCATTAGATGATAGAGGGGTAAAAGGAGCACTAAGAGGGGACAAGGCCATAGCGGAGAGGCTAAATGAATTTTTTGCTTTGCTCTTTACTGAGGAAGATGTAGGGATGTTACCCTTGACTGAAATGGTATTTAAAGGTGATGCCACAGAAAAATTTAAAGAAATATCGATAAACTGGGAAGATGTATTACAATTATTTGATAAACTGAAGAATAGCAAATCACCTGGACCAGATGGTATACATTTGAGGGTGTTGAAAGAACTGAAATATGAGATTGGAGACCTACTATTGGTAATCTGTGAACTAGCATTAAAATCATCTGCAATACCTAAAGATTGGAGGATGGCCAATGTAATGCCAATTTTTAAAAAGGGTTCCAGGGGTCATCCAGGAAACTACAGACCAGTGAGTCTGACGTCAGTACCAGGAAAAAAGGTAGAAACCATTATAAAGAACAAAATTACTGAACATGTAGTAGTCATGGCTTAATGGGAGACAGCCAAAAAAGTTTTAGCCAAGGAAGGTCTTGTCTTATTAATCTGTTATGTTTTTTTGAAGGTGTGGATAAACAGGTAGACAAAGGTGAGTCAGTTGATATATAGTGTATCTGGATTTTCAGAAAGCCTTTGAACCTTTGACAAGGTCCTTCATGAGAGACTCTTGGCCAAATTAAAAAGTTATAGGATAGGAGGCAGTGTACTATTGTGGATCAGGAACTGGTTAAAGAAAGAAAGCAGAGAGTAGGGCTAAATAGCCAGTTTTCTCAATGGAGAAAGATAAATAGTGGAATACCCCAGAGATCTGTGCTGGGTCAACTGCTTTTTAACATATTCGTAAATGACATAGAAATGGGAATAACGAGTGAGGTAATCATATTTGCAGATGACACAAAATTATTCAAAGTTGTTAAAACCCAAGAGGATTGTGAAAGAACAGCTTGATAAATTGGAAGACTGGATGTTCAAATGGCAGATTAAATTTAATGTGGACAAGTGCAAAGTTATGCACCTAGGAAAGAACAACCCAAACTATGGTTACATGATGCAAGGTTCCACATTAGGAACCACCACCCAGGAAAAAGATTTAGGCGGCATTGTGGATAACACGTTGAAACCCTCTGCCCATTGTGCAGCAGCAGCCAAGATAGTCAGCACCACCTTCCTGTCCAGAATACATTCATGTGGATAAAGAACTCAGTTCAGTCTGTTGGCTAGAATATTGAGCTCTCCTGCCATAAAAAGTGGTGCTTAGTGATATTCGGTGAGTGTTAAGTTTCACAGTCTGACAGTCTTCCAACAGAAGAAGCATGAGCCTGTTCTTCCCTGCCTGTTGATGTAGAACATCACTACTAGATTGTCTGAATCATGACAATTTGGTTGGCCAACCGATCTCTGAAAGCCTTTAGAGCATTTGCAATTGCTTTCAGTTTCAGAAAATTTACTAAATGGAGGCTCTCTTGGGGGGCCCACACCCCTTGAGTGTGAATCCCATCAAGATGAGCTTCCCAACCCAACTTGGACGCATCCATCATCATAAAGTTTTGATAAGGGGACTCTTGAAATGGACAGCCTTTCACCAAATTTTCAGAGCACATCTAGCAGGAGACAGACTCCTAGAGGGGCTATGTGAAGTTAACATAGCAACATAGTATATGATGGCAGATAAAGAACAGTATGCTCCATTTATTCTGCCCAGTAAGGTGGCTAGAGTGGTTATAACTGCAGCTCCATGCAGGTCACCCCCTTTATGTCTGTGTTTAAGGTTGCACCTGCCTTTATTTATTGAAGTATAAAAGATATTTAAGTTTACTTTGATTTCATCCTCTTGCTATAGAAGGATCCACTATGTCTGTCCCATGCCATTTTGAATTATATTACTGTATTTGCCCTCACCACCTCCATCGGGAGGGCATTCCAAGCATCCACCACTCTTTCAGTGAAAAAGTATTTCCTGATGTTGCTTTTAAGTTTACCGCCTTGCAACTTCATTGTATGCAGGGCCAGCCCATCCATTGTGCGAGAATGTTGTTTGCACAGGGCCCTGCGCTTCAGGGGGCCCGCGCCAACAACATCCTGCACATGTTCGGCTCTCCCTTCAGCAGCTCGCGGCAGACTCAGCAGCAGCTCCTTACAGCCGCCGAAGTGAAGAGCATTGTTTTCCTTCACTTTGGCAGCTGTATTGTAATGTAGATCTCTGGCACTCCTGAAGTCAAAGGACATTTTCTGTGTCCTGGCTCTCTGCGTGCCAATGATCTACATTACAATACAGCTGCCAAAGTGAAGGAAAACAATGCTCTTTACTTCGGTGGCTGTAAGGAGCTGCTGCTGAATCTACCGGAGCCGCGAGCTGCTGTAGAGGTGAGCCGGGGCCTCTAAAGCCTGCCATGGGGCTCTTCAGGGAGGGGCTAGGGGGGCCTAGGATTGGAAATGGGCTGTGGGGGGGGGGGGGTGGCAGGAAGGGAAATGTGTTGAGGTGGGGGGAGCTATGACTGGAAATTAGCTGATTTGGGGGGGGGGGGCTAGGACTGCAAATGAACTGATGGGGAGGGCTAGGACTGAAAATGGGCTTTTGGGGGTAGAATTGGAAATGGACTGAGTGTGGGGGAACTTGGACTGGAAATGGGTTTTGTGGGGGGTAGGATTGGAAATGGGCTGAGTGGAGGGGCCTAAGATTGGAAATGGGCTGAGTGTGTGTGTGTGGGGGGGGGGGGGCTAGGACTGGAAATGAGCTGATTGGGAGGGGCTAGGACTGCAAATGAACTGATGGGGAGGGCTAGGACTGGAAATGGGCTTTTGGGGGTAGAATTCGAAATGGACTGAGTGTGGGGGAACTTGGACTGGAAATGGGCTGAGGTGAGGCTGGAATAGGATTGGAAATGGCTGATGGGGGGTCTAGTATTGGAAATGGCTGATGGGGGGCTAGAATTGCAAATGGGCTGTTGGGGGGAGCTTGAAATAGGCTGATGGGGGCTGGAATAGGACTGGAAATGAGCTGATTGGGGGGGGGACTGGAATAGGACTGGAAATGAGCTGATGGGGAGGCTGGAATAGGACTGGAAATGAGCTGATGGGGGGGGGCTAAGACGAAATGGGCTGATGTGAGGGGTGGGAGAATGGAACTAGAAGGAAGCGAATGCTGGGTGGGGCTGGAACTAGAAGGGAGCTGATGTTGGGGAGGACTAGAAGGGGATGGGGCTGGGGGAATGAGGATGGATGGGGAAAAGATATTTTGTGTGGGAGGGAAGAAAAATCTACGATTGGCCGGATATTGGCAGAGTAAGTGGGGATTGAGGATGGAAGGGTGAAATTTGAGTGGATAATAAAGGAATAAAGAAAGAAATGGGGGAAAGAGCAAAAGGGAATGATCAGTATGTTAAAGCAGATGTAGAAGAGAGAATGGAAAAAATCTAGAAGAAAGAAGAAAGGACAAATGGTTAGCTAGCAGAAGACACAAAGAAACCAGAAGAAAGTGACTGGAGCAATTGCAATTGAAAAATAAAATGTCCAAACAACAAAAGGTAGAAAAATACTTTTTTATTTAGAATTTATTAACTGGAATATGTCAGCTGTGGGAAATGTGCATTGCTAATGTCTTTGCATTTTTGTTTAGTACAAGAGGAAATTAATTTAGTTTTATTTCTCCAGTGTTGTTATATGTTCCAACTTTGGCCTTTGGGGTTCCCAGTTTAAATTATTTTCTTTCTATTTCTAAATTGTGATCCCTTGTTCTTTGTTTGCTGATGGTCTTGTTTTGCATGTGTAACCAAACTGAGGTATTCTGTTCATGTAGTTTCTATTTGACAACGCCACTTGTTCTCTTTCCCCAGTAGGAGATGTATTGGTATTCTCTGAGATGTATTGGTTTAATATTTGCAGTGTTGCCTTTTGATAGGTAGGGTTTGGTGCTTTGTGAGTCTAGGTCAGGGGTCTCAAACACGCGGCCCGCGAGACAACTTTGTGCGGCCCGCGACAGAGAAAAACAAAAAAACCCCAAAACCCTGGCTTCTGCCGTTGCCGCCGTGGCAGCGGCAGAATCAATTGTCAAATTTAAAAAAAAAAGACTTCTGCTGCTCAAGCAGCAATATCACCTGTCCTGCGGCCCCTTCCCCTGTGCCCGGAGATCCGAATCTGCTCTATCAGCGGCGTGCTTTTCAAGCCGCGAAGAGTATTCCCCTCTCGCGCGGCTTGAAACCGCGCGAGAGGGGAATACTCTTCGCGGCTTGAAAAGCACGCCGCTGATAGAGCAGATTCGGATCTCCGGGCACAGGGGAAGGGGCCGCAGGACAGGTGATATTGCTGCTTGAGCAGCAGAAGTCTTTTTTTTTTTATTTGACAATTGATTCTGCCGCTGCCACGGCGGCAACGGCAGAAGCCAGGGTTTCGGGGTTTTTTTGTTTTACTATGTCGCGGGGGGGGGGGGGGGAAATGACTGGCAATGGGCTCTGGTGGGGGCTAGGACTGGAAATGGGCAGATGGGGGTTAGGACTGGAAGTGGGCTATTGGCAGGGGGGGGGGTTATGACTGGTAATGGGCTGGGGGGGGTATAACTGGTAATGGGCTATGGTGGGGGCTAGGACTGGAAATGGGCAGATGGGGGTTAGGACTGGAAGTGGGCTATTGGCAGGGGGGGGTTATGACTGGTAATGGGCTATGGTGGGGGCTAGGACTGGAAATGGGCAGATGGGGGTTAGGACTGGAAGTGGGCTATTGGCAGGGGGGGGTTATGACTGGTAATGGGCTATGGTGGGGGCTAGGACTGAAAATGGGGTGATGGGGGTTAGGACTGGAGGTGGGCTGATTGGGGGGTTAGGACTGGTAATGGCCTATGAGGGGAGGTAAGACTGAAAATGGGGTGATGGGGGATACGACTGCAAGTGGGCTATGGGGGGGACTAGGACTGGTAATGGGCTATGGGGGGGGGGGTAAGACTGAAAATGGGGTGATGGGGGGGTAAGACTGGAAGTGCGCTATGGGGAGGTTAGGACTGGTAATGGGCTGGGGGGGTTGCTAGGACTGGAAATGGGCTGAGTGGAAGGGGGGCTTGAACTGCAAATGGCTGATGGGGAGGGGGGCTTGGAATGGAAATGGGCTGTGAGGGGAGGGAGCTAGGATTGGAAATGGGCTGATGGGGGGCTAGGATTGGAAATGGGCTGATGGTGAGGCTAGGATAGGACTGGAAATGGACTGATGCAGGGACTAGAAAGGAGCAGATGCTGGGTGGGGCTGGAACTAGAAGGGAGCTGATGTTGGGGGAGGATTAGAATGGGATGGAGCTGGGAAAGTGAAATGGAGAGGGGAAAAATATTTTGTCTGGAAGAGAAGACAAATCTACAATTGGCCAGGTATTGGGAGAGTAAGTGGGGATTGAGGATGGAGGGGTAAAATTTGAGTGGATGAAATAGGAATGAGGAAAGAGCAAAAGGAGAAAGATTAGTATGTTAAAGCAGATGTAGGGAGAGAGAATGGAAAAAAAACTAGAAGAGAGAAGAAAGGACAAATGGACAGCAGACGATGGAGATAGCAGAAGACACGAAGAAACCAGAAGGGGCTGGAGCAATTGCAACTGAAAAAAAATGCACAAAAGGTAGAAAAATATCTCTTTATTTTGAATTTATTAACTGGAATATGTCAGCTCTGGGAAATGTGCATCATTAATGTTTGCGCTTTGTTTAGTACAAGAGGAAATTAATTTATAGTTTTATTTCTACAGTGTTGTTGTACATTCCAAGTTTGGCTTTTGGGGTTCCCAGTTTAATTATTGTCTTCCTATTTCTGAATCTTTTAGTCTTCTTTATCCATACTCATTAAGAGGCATGTTTACTAAAAGTTAGTGTATGGTAACATTATGCAAATATTTATGCAAATGAGGCCCCTTATGCAAATGAGGCCCCACGTCTTATGCGGCCCCCGGGTTACTTTACAAGTCCTCATTTGGCCCTCAAAGCAATTTGAGTTTGAGACCCCTGGTCTAGGTAGTGCTGTTATGATACGGTGGGTTTGCTATGGGTTCTAAATGGGCCATGTTTATAGTACTTCCTAATGTGCCTGGCGGTTGGCACTGGAGTATAGTAATATAGAAATCTGTTAGTCTTTCTTTATCCATAAACTCATATTTATGCAAATGCGGCCCCATGCCCCTTGGGCCGCCCCTGATTGTATGCCTTCTAGTTTTACAGCTTCTTCTTTGAAAAAGGTTTGTTTGTATTTAAAAGTCTGTATCATATCTCCCCTGTCCCTCCTCTCCTCTAGGATATACTTATTTAAGTCTTCATGTCTCTTCTCTTACACCTTCTGGCGCAGGCTCCTCATCATTTTGGTCGCCTTCGTCTGAGCCATTTCAAATCTTTTTATATCCTTTGTGAGATATGGTTTCCAAAACAACACAATACTCCAAGTAAGGCCTCACCAACGACTTGTACAGGGACATTAATACCGCCTCCTTTCTGCTGGTTATTCCTGTCAGTGACATCTGTTGGGGATGTGCTGTTTGTGCCTCTGGCAAAGGGGTGCCATTTGCCATTAACAATATGAACTTCGCAATGCTGTGATAGAGGAGGAAGGCAAAGGGACTGATACGCTGAATAAAAAAAGAAGACTGGCGAAGGGCACTGAAGTTTGAGAGTCAGGAGGAGAAAGTTGTGAGTCTCTTCAAGGTTGGGTAGGGATGAGAGCACTGGGAGCCTGGGGCAAATCTTACACACTGAACATTCAACAAATGACAAGGAAGTTAAAATACCAGTCTTACATGTATTAAACAAAGCATATCTTTTGGATCTGGTTTTCAGACCTAAATCTTCACAGAAGTATTTGTTCAGTATCAGAAGCTCGATACAAAATAAGTTTTCATTTCTAAATAGTTTTAATGCAATGCAGTGTGAACCTCCAAGTCAATGCTGACTTTTAGCAACCCAACAGCTCTTGGGTTTTCTTGGCAGTATAACTAGATTATAAGGCCTTTCTTCTGAGGCAATGGAAGGTTAAGTGACTTGCCCAAAGCCATAAGGAAGACTAGTGGGAATTAAACACTGGTTTCTTGGTTATCATTTGTTACAATGAAAAGAACACTGCGGCTTTTTATTTATTTATTTATTTATAGTTCTTTTATACCGCACTCTTTTTCATCAGCGCGGTTTACATTGAACAGGAATACTCATAGCAAGCAACAGGCTATTGTGAGTTTACATGTAACAGGAGAATTAAACTGGGATTCTACTTTGGGAAACTATGTACATGTATGTTATGAACCTATATACAATGAATAGAATTTCTTATTACATGTGACAGGAGAATTCAACTGGGATTCAACTTTGGGAAACTTTGTACATATATGTTATGAACCTATATACATGAATAGAATTTCTTATTAACATCTTGAGTAAATATGATATTTACAATTTTGCTATGAGGGCTTGGAATGTGTTAGAGGGTTGATGATGGGCACTGGAGCTGGGAGAAGTGTAGAAGGAAGAGGTGGTGCTTTATGGCTTTCCTGAATTGCTTGAGGTCCGTGATTGCTCTAATGGTGGGAGGTAGGTTGTTCCAACATCTGGACATCTGGGTGCGTAGTGCGCGAAAGCCCTGTCTGTAGTTGTGCGTGTGCATTTTGTGGCTTCTGATGGTGTGGCTAGGGTATTTGCAGCTACTGACCTCCTAGATCTGATGTTGGGAGTGTGATTGAGGAGGCTTGAGATTGATGAAGGGGCTATCGTGTTGATCGCTTTAAAGGTCACGAGAAGGGCTTTATACGCAATTCTGCAGTTTATGGGGAGCCAGTGTAGTTCCATTAGGATGGGTGTAATGTGGTCACTTTTTGAGGCACCGTACAGGACCCGGGCAGCAGCATTCATGGCTAGTTGTAATGTATTTAGGGTGTTTTTTGGGAGGCCATGGAGTATTATGTTATGGGGTGTGACTATGGCTTGGAATATGGTCCTGAAGTTGTCTGGATCGAGCATATTTTTCAGATGACGGAGGGTCCTTATCTTGAAATAAATGGTTTTTACCGTGCGGTTGATATGTTCTTTCAAGTCCAGTCGATGGTCCAGTATTACACCAAGGTATCTTATGGAGGACTTGGTTGCGAGGTCTGCGTCTCGTACTTTTAGAGTAACTGGGGGTGAAAATTCTCTGTTTTTTGTGACGATGAGGACTTCGGTTTTTTTGAAATTTATTTGCATATTCTGGGTGAGGAGCCAGTCTGCTATAGCGTTAAAGCAATCTACTAATGCTGTGTAATCTGGGAGCGTGACATTGATTGGAGTGAATATTAGCACATCGTCTGCATAGATTAGGGAGGATATGCCAAAGGAGCGAGTGATATCGCATAGGGGCTGCATGTATATATTGTCAGACGGATGCCTGGGTGAGAATGTTCACAGTCTTGGCAAAGGCATATATCAATATGATTTGCAAGGGATTGTGGGAAATGCAGTCCATTCACACCAGACACAGCCGCTCACAATAATTAGTTGTGCTTGAGTGTAAAGCCAATAAGATATTTATTTATGGGGTTATTTCTCCCAACACAGATATGCTTGGTAGCACATAAAACAGGATACTTGCTTTCAGTGTTAAACTTAGAAAAACAAAATCAGGAAAACAACAGCTGAACTTGTCAGGCAATCAAATCAAAAGAATAAAGACCATGAGGATAACAAAATGGTCTTTTCTGTAGGCTCTAGCTAACATTTTCTTAGCAGTGCCTCAATCAACAAACAAAACCCACAAAGTAGGGAAAAACTGTTCTTTTCAGGTTAACTTCTTATATCTTCACACATAGACTCAGAAGTGCTTTCCTCAGAGCTCACAAGCAATTAGGTAAGGCTCAATTGCTAGCAGTTACCCAGCTGAAACCCCTTAGCTGGCTTGCTTTCTACTGCGTGGCTCAAATCCTACTCAGGAGCTTTTCTGAGTAGATTAAAGAACAAGTTTGTATTTCTTTGTGATGGTTGTTGTACTTTGTAACAGTAAATTACCAAAGGAGTTTAGACAGAGAGCAATCCATGTATTCACAGCCTGTATCTATAACCTCTCCCCCTTCTTCCACAATCATGGGTTCAATATCATGGATTGGCACAGAAGAATTTCTCAATGGAGCACTCTCAGGAGAATACTTGTTTCCCTGTTGTCTTTCAAGGGTATAGCTAGGGCATATATCAGTGTTCATACCTGAGCTTCCATTGCTGTTAGAGTTCCTCTCTAAATAGCCTGGGCAGTATGTAGTCCAGTTCTTATGTCCAGCCTTCCAATCCAGATCCCTGGACACTGGATCTCTCTTCACATACTTTCTGGCACGGGTCCTAGGGTCCCTTCCAAGTGCAGCCGTCTCCCTCACAGGTACCGTCTGGAGATTCCTAGCTCTGCAGCACCACTCCTCTGGTTTTCCCCAGTCCAATGGTGCATGCTGGCCTTTTGAATGTCTCCCAGTATATGTACTGCTCTGGACTCCTTTAGACCTCCCAAATTCTTTTCTCTTCTTTCTTCCAAAGGGTTTCTTGCCCTCTCTGTCCGTCCGCTCTGGCTTCTGCTTCTGATGATCCTCCAGATGATGAAGCTGTCCAAGATCATGAAGATGAAACTGAGGATAATTCTCTGTAGAATAAACTCTACCTTTATTCTGCTTAGATGAGTGCTCCACCCTAGCACAGCGCAGCTGTGCTGAATCAGGCCCTGCCCTTTGAGATGAGTGCTTGGGGATTACCTCATAGCCCTCTTGATTGAACACACGTTTCCCCACTTCAGCTCCTCTAATGGCTGTTGGAAACCTGGTGCATTCTGGGACTGGTAGTCTTTTATGGAAAAATTCTGTTTTCTTATTTCTACCAGAACTGACAGGTTGCTTGTTCAGAGTCACTTCACCTTTAATATAGCTCCTTCCTGAGCTATGATAAGCTTCCTTATCACAATATTAAATAGCAGCGCTGATAGGGAGGAGCCCTGAGGTACTCCTTGTTTTAGCTGGAAAGGTTCTGAGGTGCCTGCAACCGTCCTGACTTGTTGCCAGCGATCTTCCAAGTATGATTTGCACCATTCCCATGCCAATCTGTGGATTCCCTTGTCATATAGACGGGTTAGTAGTATGTCGTGGTCCATGGAGTCAAATGCTGCAGAGATGTCGAGGAAAATTAGTGCAAAGCCCTTTTTGATGTCGTCCATCCCACTGATGAGTATGTTGGTTAAGGATGTCAGCAGTGTCTCAACTCTGTGGGCTTCCCTGAATCCATGTTGACTGGGGTCAAGCAGTGAGGAGGTGTCTATGTGTTGTTGGATCTGATTGTTGGTCACTTTCTCAATTATTTTGGATAGTAGAGGTATACTAGAGATCGGACAGTATGATTCTTCTCTTTTTGGGTCTAGTTGATTGTTCTTTAGCAGCGGTCTTATGGAGGTCTGCTTTAGGGCAGATGGGAAAATGCCTGATGAGAAGGACATGTTTATGATTTCTGCAATGATTGGGCTAAAATCAGATCGCATAGCTCTTATCCAGTATGCTGGGCAAGGGTCGTTAGGTGGTGTGGTGGTATTCATTTTGATGATAATGTCTTCAACGCATTTTGCTGAGGGCGATGAGAGCTGAAGGAGAGGAATGTGTTGCTTATGCTGCTGGGGGGGGGACTTGGGGAGGAAGCCATTGTTGTTCTGATGGCTTTAGATTGTATAAAGTTGGCATACCTTTGAGGGTGTAAAGGTTCATGTTGTGGTGGTGAAGGTTCTGTGGTTAGTGTCTTTACTAGATTGAAGAGCTCCCGTGGTTTGGTTAAGGATTGGTTGAGGAGTTCGGAATGGAAGGTTTTTCTTGTGTCCCATATTGCTTCACAGTGAGCTCGCAGGTGGGTCAAGTATGTTGTTTGATCTGTCGGGTTATGTGATTTACGCCACTTTCTTTCAAGCTTTCTCCAATAACCCTTTATACCTGGCTGATTTAATCTCTCTTCACACACCCTACCGTCAGTTTCGCTCCCTTCACGCTAATCGTCTGGTCTTGCCGTCTCCATCTCATGCCCATCTAGAGAAGACCCGTCACGCTGCTTTCTTCTTTCTTGGACCTTGGTTATGGAATGCCTTGCCTTCATCCCTCTGTTTAGAATCCTCTTATCCACAGTTTAAATCCGCTCTCAAAACTCACCTGTTTCAAAAAGTGTTTGATCTCCCCCCTGATTTCCCCTGATTTTCCCTCCCTGATACCGTCCCTGGTTATTGTCTTGTCCTAGCTTAATTGGTCTTGCCCCCCCCCCCTCTGTTTTGTCTTTGTTAGTAGTGCTGTCTGGATTCTTTGTTTTTATTTATTGGTGTTAATTATTGGTTAATGTTTGTATGTCAATTGGTGGCTGTTTTTACTGCCTATTATTGTTTAAATTTTATTGTTTTAACTTATGTTATTTGATACTGCTTATTGTTTTAACTCGTACCCATGTTTAATTGTTATTTATTATTGTTTGTATAGTTGCTGTGCTTTTCTTTCTTTCCTATTATTTTTGGCGTTCTTTTTCCGTAGTTTGCAGTGCTGCCTTTTATTTTGTTTGTACACCGCTTTAATGTTTTTAACGTAAGCGGTCTATCAAGTATGGAATAAAGTTATAAAGTTATTATAAGCTTCCTCAAGAGAATAAGAGACTTCCTTAGTTCCGGGAAGAACCATGGTGCAGAAGTTCTTTTCACTACATGGTTATTCGTTGTTGGGTTTTTGTGGGCTGGAGGTAGTTTGGCGTATTGGTTGATGGTTTCATTCCAGGTAGCAACCATGTCATTGATGTTAGACGAAGGTTAATTGAGTTTTGGGAGTATGTGTTTCTTGATTTCTTCTTCGTTGAGAGGTTTGAAGCGAGTGAAGTTCATTGCTGACCGTTTCTTTGTATCGGTGAATGGATCTTGTTGTGCTGGTATTTTGAATGAGATCAGTCTGTGATCTGACCAAGGGACCGGAGTGATGGAGAGGTCGAATTCATATTTTGTGGATGCGTAGGTGGGTGGAGCGAAGACAAGGTCGAGAACATTGCCACGTTGATGGGTGGGCTGGTTTATGATTTGATTGTAGTTGAGGTTTGTCATTGCGTCTAAAAAGGAGTTAGAAAGGGCAGGTTGAATGGAAGTGAGATTGAAGTCGCCCATTAGCCAGTATGGTTTATCTGGATATACGGGGTTGCAGGCTAGGTCAATTATGTTGGATAGTTCTTCAGATGTTGAGTTTGGTGTCATGTATATAAGGTTGATAGTGTTGTAGTTGTTGTAGATTGAGATTGTGTCTAGTTGTTTTGTGCTCCTAGCTAGGATTGTACGATATTGGAGATCAGTCTTTGCTACAATGGCGACACCTCCTCCTCTTTTGTTTGCTCTGTTACATGTGTAGGTGGAGTAATTGGGTGGTGTGAGCTGGTTTATTAGGACTGTATCGGTTTCTGAGAACCAACTTTCTGTGACCATTAACATGTCTAGCTTGCATTTGATTATTAGGTCTGAGATGGCTGGCCATTTCTTGCGTGCAGAGCGAGCGTTTATGAGTGCACATCTGAGTTCTTCTTGTTGAGGAACAGGTCGGTTGCGCTTTGTGTTGGTTGTTTGGTTTATTGCTATGTGTAGCAAGTGAGAGTGTCTCTTGTGGTAAGGGTTTTGTGGATGTTGGTGGAAGCTGTGAGAGTGTTTTTTGTTCGTGCTGTGTAGTGAAGGGATATGGTGGTGATCTCGAGAGAGTGAATTAGCTTCATATATGACGCTGGAGAGTAGGCAGACTAACGTTATGGCCAGTATGGTCATGGTTGCTGAAGTGTGGGAGAGAAATGCTTTATTATGGACACGATTGTGGAGCGATATTTGTTAGGTAGACAGCTGGTAATTCAAATTTGCTTACTTTGTTTCAATCAGCAACATTCCATAATCTAGCATTATCAGCTTGACAATAGTAGTATGAAACAAGGTTTCAATTAAAGAATTTGCTAGGTAAGAAACAATGAAACAACTGTGGTTAAGCAAGATACAACTGAGGCTAAGCAAAATACAGTGATTCAACTGTGGTTAAGCAGGATTTAACCGAGGCTAAGCATGATACAATGGTTACAACGGATACTTGTAGTAGCCGAAGAGCAAATCTTCAGTGTGTGGTAGAGCAATGCTTTACAGGAGATTGTAGATTAGGTTATATGGGCCGCTGGAGGTGCTTGAGAACTTCTTGTATTGCATTTATTGTAAGGCATATACTGTAAATTTGTAAGGCTGAGGTGAATGTTTCAGTTTTCAATAGCACTGGGGCAATTGTGTAGTGACTCTGTTACAATGTTTTGTGATGTAATGGGGTTTCCTGATGGGCGGAGAGTTCCTGAGCTTTAAGAAGCGCGCAGTCACAGTGTTCTTTTGATCGTAATGCATCGCGGTTGATGTGACTCTAGGGCAGGCATATCTTGGACTTTGGATTGTATGTAATAGTCTGGGGGTGGGAGTGCTGTGCTTTTTTGTTATGTGTGATTAACAATTGCAATTGGTGTATCACGGATAATTATTTTGGCAGTCTTGCAGATGATTTGGGCTTCCGCGTGTGATGAGCTGTATGAGCATTGTGCAATTCCCTGAAACAGTTTCGGCAAAACACCTGGCGTTGGAGTCCAACCTGGTGGTGTTCTGCTCTGCTTTGCTCTGCCTTGAAGCTATGTACTACTGTTGATGCTATTGTCTGTTTGGGAGTTTGTGATGTATGCCTAGATCATTTTGATAAAAAAAATATTTATATTGGAGCATTTTATTGATGACCTATGATGTTAAGGATACATATGCTATGTTAAGTTGAACAACAGCTATGGCAGATTGACAGTTTAAGTATCTATATGTTTGAGCCATTGCGTTAGCTTTTATACCCTGAGGTCTTTTTTCCTCCAATATTTGCAAAATATATTTTTTTTGGATTTCCACTTGTAGCTGGTATTTTATTGTGTATATTGGACCTATATTTTTGGGGGGATTGAGTTGTTTTAAAACAGATTCCTGGGGAAGCAATTTTTGAGTTTCAGGATGTCGTCCGATGATTTGGCTCAAACTTTGTGGGGGTGACATGTTGTCATATTCAGATGATCATGTGCAGCTGTTATTGGCAGAACCTAACCTTCTAGATACAACTGATGCAGCGAGTGGTATCGCATCCTGGTCTATTCTCATGCAGACATGGAAACGATTAATTCAATCAGAACTTCATAGAGCATCATTAATTGAGTATATTCAGTGACAGCAGATCCCTAGGGGTTTACGGATGATTAAGGAACCTAGACTGTTTGCAGATAATGTCGGGTTTTTGGACAAATGGCACACAATTTGATTAAATGGCTCACTGTAGATACAACAAAGGATTTTATTACCATGAAGCAAGAGGAGATTGAACAGTCCAAGTCAGCACTTAAAGCTATGGTTCATGGAGACCACGTGATGTGGTGAGCTTGAACGGACGTGTCTGTTTGAGCTCTGGACCCCCTGCTCCCTAAACCGTGGAAAACCGCCGTGTAACACTACCAGCTTTGGCGACATTGTAAAGGGAGAGCTGTTCAGTACCTAGATTCTTGTTTCGCCTTTCTACTGCTATGGCTTCGGCAGTTAAACTTGGGCGCAGGGAGAAAGACCGTGGAGCTGGGTCATCCAAAATGGTGGACTCCCCCCCCGAAGCACACCGGGCTTCCCCCTTCACCGTCCATGTCAGCGGAAGTCTCAGCGGCGGTGACTAGTGCGCTGTCGGGGAAATTTGATGCTTTACACACCAAAATGGATAATATCCAACACTCCCTGGATGCGCTGGGGTCCCGCGTACATGAGGCCGAGACCCGCATAGCCCAGACCGAGGAAGACCTGACGGCACTCCAGCAGGAACTCCGAGAGGCGCAAAAACTTGCCAGGGACCATGCGCTCAAGCTGGATGACCTGGAGAACCGGTCCCGGCGAAATAACTTAAGGTTCCTGGGCATAGCTGACTCCATACCCGATAAAGACCTTCCGGGATTCGTGGAGGCTCTGGCGATATCCCTGCGGCCCGAGACTGACCGGCTCACCCCCGTTATAGTGGAGCGTGCCCACCGGATTGGGCCTAAACAATCCGCGAACGACCGCCGGCCCCGCATGGTCTTGGCGCGATTTCTAAGTTTCCCGCAGAAGGAGGAGCTGCTCAAGACTGTGCGACAGAAAGGAGCGGTAGACTGGGAGAACATGCGTATCCGCGTGACCCAAGACTACTCCGCCGCGTTGAGCCAACGCCGAAAAGCTTATGCCTCCCTCTGCCAAAAATTGATCGTAGCGAACATCCGTTTTCAGGTCCAGTACCCGGCGCGCCTCGTGATCTGGAGCGCGGGGACCCGCCGGAGCTTCGATTCAGCGGGAGAGGCTACTTCTTACGTAGAGAGGCTTACAACACCCGAGACGGACCCGGCCAAGTGAGTGAAAGAGTACCTTCCAGACTGGGGATAGCGACCGAATCATAGAGCGCTCCTGCTTGTTGTGTTGGCAGAGACTGTTTGGTCAGCTGCGGTCCCGGTTGACACTGGGCACCAGCATAGGGGTTCGCTACGTTTTTGGATTGGGCGAAGCAGGCCTGCTGGGCCGTAAATTGGCCGACTTCTTCAGCCTTTAATTTTTCTGTAGTCCCCCCCTATTGGAGAGATGGCTCTTTGCCTGGGGAGAGTGGGAGCGCCCGCCCATGTAAATGTCGATATGGCTGAAGGGCATGGGAGATGGTGGACTTCTTCAAAGTTTTCATTTTCCTTGGAGCACATGGCCGGGTGCAGCTGGCAGGGAGATTGTGGATAGTAGAGCCGGTAACAGGCAACTATTTTACTTTGTAGCGTTACAATGTTAGCTTTGTCCCTCGGGACAACATTTCCTGTAACCTAGTTGCTACTCTGTGCTCGATTGCCTGCGGCCTTGTTCCAGCCCTTTGACTTTGTTAGTATTTTTTTCTTTTTTCTCTCTTTTCCTGCCCTGTACAACTTGACCGGCTGGCACTGGGCCCCGGAGAGCAACTCCTGTACTGTATGTAGCAGCCGCACCATGGTTTCCCGGGACGTCTCCTCCTCGGGACATCCTTACCATTTGTTCCCGGATTCTATGGGGGAGTGTGCTGGGCTCAAAGATATCAACGCTGCCCCCCCCTCACTCGGATTTGAGAGGGCGTGGGCCCTGCCGGGTCGCGGGGGTCCCCCTGGGACCCGGGATTGCGGGACTGTATGGGTGGGGGACACTCCATGCGCCTGGCTGGGGGTAACCATAGCAGTGCTGCCACTGCGGCCTGGGGGTTCTTTTTTTCTTTCTCCTTTTCATGTAGGCCTCCCCTTGGTCGGGTTGCGTGTGGAGTGTTGCCCACCTAGCCTATGTTTTTATTACTGATGCCGGTATGGTTGTTTATTGCAGTGTTTGGGTATGTGGGTGCCCCCTCTATGTTTTTTTTTTTTTTCTCTTTCTTTTTCTCTCCTTTTTCTTCCCCCCCCCTTTTTTTTATTTTTATATTTTATTTTTATTTTAAACTTAGCCCTCTCCTGTTTCGTTAGATAGCTTGGTGTGAGTATTGTGGGGACCGGGGGCGGGGAGTCCGGGGGAGGGGGAGTAGGTTACCGGGTTTGTTGGTGGGGGGGGGATGGCTGGGGATAGTACTGTTCGATAGGTGGGGAGGGGGTCCTGCTCACATCCTAAGGGTCTCCTAAGATTAGGGTGAGGAGATCAACTGGTTGGGGGAGGTGGGTGGGGGGGCATGGCAGGGTGGGGGTGGGGGGGGCTTGAGGGTGGGGGTTGGGTGGGATAGGGGAGGGAGGAATGGGGGGAAAAGCTTGTGGTTACTCAGGAGCAGCCTTCTATCTGGGGGGGAACCTCAGGCTGGGGAAGTTCGCCCACACTTCACACATTGTTTTGTCTTGTACTTGTTGAGCATCTATTATCCAACCTGAAGATTATTTCCTGGAATGTCTGCGGGATAGGTAACCCTATTAAAAGATCCAAAGTGTTACAAATGCTGGCGCGCATGAAGTGTGATATCGCCTTGTTACAAGAAACTCACCAGACAGCCGAAGAACATGCTAAATTGCAAAGGGCATGGGTAGGGCAAAGTAAGGGGGCCCCGGCTTATGGAAGAAAGGGTGGAGTGGTCACACTCATTAGTAAACGAGTACGGTTTGAGTTGATAACAGAGTTTGCGGATCCGGAAGGCCGTTATCTCTTGCTCTACGGTAACCTAGAAGGCAAGCCGACCGTCCTTGGGAACCTCTATGGTCCAAATGTTTTGGATCGCGCCTTTTATGCGCGCTTGGCCTCCAAGGTGGAGCAGTTACCTGATGTCCCTTTGATACTAGCTGGCGACCTGAATGGGGTCCTCGATATCATGGTGGATACGGTGGGGGCTGGGGGTGAGAGAGGGCGGGCTCCCACTACAGCGGTGTTGCGGGAGCTGTGTCGGCGGTTGGGTGTCGTGGATCCCTGGCGTTTGCTTCACCCCCTAGAGAGGGACTTTACGCATCAATCGCGAGCTCACGGGTCTAGTGCCCACATAGATTATATTTTGGTCTCGGAAGGGCTCTTCTCACAGGTGGACGAAGCGCAAATAGGTCCCACCGCAGTGTCGGACCATGCTCCAATTTGGGTGGATCTTGTGTGGGGGGCGGTAGCTGATACGACTCGCATCTGGCGCTTTCCGGCGGGGCTTGACCGGGATGTGGAGTTTCAAGCACATCTGCGGTGCTGCTGGCAGGATTTTATGGTCCACCATGCAGCACATACTGCCGCCCCGGAACTGCTCTGGGAAACCGCTAAGGTTGTGCTGAGGGGTAACATTATTGAATACGTGGTACGAAAATGGCGACTGCTGGCGCGACAAATAGTGCATTTGGAGAAACAAGTGGTCCGGGCACGTCGTCGCTGTGCCGGAGACCCATCGGGGGTCAACCGGAAACGGTTTTGGGAATTGCAAACATCGCTTAACGAACTTTTACATCAGAGGACGAAAAAATCCCATCTGTATTACCGCTACCGTTTGTACCAGTTTGGGGACAAACCAGGCCGTCTTCTAGCTCGCTGCCTATGTGGTAGTCGGGGCGCTCGGTCGGTGGCCGCCTTGCGAGATGAGAACAGTGTTTTGTATAAAGATAACCGGGCTATTGTGGGGCAGTTCCGTTCTTTTTTTCAACAACTCTATGCGCGGCGGGAGGGGTCTCCATCTGAGATGCACGGTTATTTGCGGGACCTGCCACTACCCAAACTGACGACAGCACAGCGGGATAGCCTAGATGCCCCGATCACAGTAGAGGAGGTTAGCGGGGTTATTCATCGCGCGCAGCGTTGTAAAGCGCCTGGGCCTGATGGTTTCAGAGCCGAGTTCTACAAGGTGCTCGGGGACTTGGTACCTCCGGTTCTCGTCAGTATGTATGGTCACAGAGCGCAAGCGGGGCCGTTTACTTGGGGATCCAACCATGCCTATGTTACATTAATACCTAAGCCCGGGAAGGATCCTACTCGGGCGGCTTCTTACCGCCCTATCTCGCTGCTGAACTTTGATATGAAGATTCTGGCAAAGGTGCTGGCAGATAGGTTGGCCTCTGTGCTCGGTGACTTGGTCCATGAGTCACAAGTGGGTTTCGTTAGAGCGCGCTACGCCGTTTGCAATCTACGGAAGATTTTGGCATCCATGGAGTGGGTTCGAGAGCGGGAGTTGCCTTCCTTGCTGATCAGTTTTGACGCAGAGAAGGCCTTCGACCAGGTACACTGGGATTACTTGAAGGGTTTATTGCCGTACTATGGTCTGGGGGATACGTTTTGCAGTTTAGTGACGCTCTTGTATGCGGATCCGACAGCGGGCATCCTTTGCAATGGTATGCTATCTGACCCATTTTGTTTGGAACGGGGTACTCGACAGGGGTGCCCGCTCTCCCCTTTACTTTTCATTTTGTCTTTAGATCCACTGATACGGACTGTGGAGGCCTCCCCGAGCATTAAGGGGGTGCAGATTGGGGTAACGGGTTTTAAGCTGGCCGCCTTCGCTGATGATATATTGGTTCATATCACATCCCCCCAGTGTTCTCTACCAAATCTGTTGGCAGCCTTTTCGACCTATGGTAGATTTGCAGGGTTACGTATTAACACCGAGAAATCTGAGGCCCTAGATGTGGGGGGTACGCTGCGTGTTCAATGGGGGGACAACTTCCCTTTACGATGGGCGGACGACGCCTTCGTTTATTTAGGTATAGTGTTGACCAGGGTGCCTGCGTCGTTGTATAAAACCAACTTCGACCGGGTGTATTCGAAACTTCAGTCACATTTGCGGGCCTGGACGCCGTTGCCGCTGTCTCTGCTGGGTCGGGTGGCGGCTTTACAGATGGTGATACTTCCACGCATTCTCTATTGGATGCAGACCCTCCCGGTGTGGCTGTTGCGGCGCGATGTGATACGTATAGAGCGAGAAATCCGACGTTTTTTATGGAAAGGGGCTAGAGTGCGTATACCGCTGTCTCGGCTGCGGGGAGGCTGGCGGACCGGGGGCGTGGGGGTTCCGGACTTCTGGAAGTATGCGCTGGCATGTCAGGCGCGGCACCTTAGTGATTGGTTGGGCGATACTGAAGTGTACACTCCCCGCGAGTTAGAACGAGCCTTTGTGGCGCCTCATGCCTTAGAAGCGGCCTTGCAGCTGCCCGGGGCAAGACTACCTTCTCGGCTGACCAGCAGTGTTCTACTGCAGGCGACACGCCACACTTGGCAGCAGCTTAACAAGTACTGGGGTAGCAACCCCACTGTTTCGTGTTGGCTACCTCTGCGAGGCAATGTTTGTTTTACCCCTGGTACCGATTCGTCCGTTTTTCGGCAATGGGAGAGAGTCGGCATTTGCCGTTTGGGAAGTGTAGTTGATACAGCGGGACAGTGTAAGACCTTGGTGGAGCTGTGTGGGGACTATGGACTGAACCGGCAAACTTCCAGCTTTGCTTATGCCCAACTATCTCACTATGTAGGCTCCCTGTCCCGGTCTGACCTCGCTGTGACGCGTTCGGCACAGGTCCTGGAGTTTTTGAGCCTGGGGGCGGAGAGCCCTCCCTCTATTGCCGATTTGAAAAGGCGCTTGGATGGACTGGGGCCCCCCCCGGACTTTCAGGCCTTGGAACAGGCCTGGGCGCGGGATTTGGGTAGGGAGATTGACCCGGGCTCTGTGCTGACCGCTTTGCGTCAGATTCGGCATCTAGCGGAGGGCGCCCGCTGGCGAGAGGTGCAGTATAAGTCTATTCTTCGCGCACATTTCTCCCCAAGGAGGGCACTGCGGAGTCGTCTTGTCGAATCTGGAGGCTGTCCTAAGTGCTCCTGCTCCTTGGCTGATCTCGGTCATATGTGGTGGAGTTGCCCCGTGATCCGCTCTTATTGGCAGCGTATTGGGGATTATCTCGGTGGTCTTTTGCGGCAACGGGTCTGTTGGACAGGGCTATTAGTGGTGCTGGATCGACTGGGACCACTCCACCCTAAGGGGAGGTGGGAGCGTTTCCTAGTGCGCAAGGCTTGTCTGGTGGGGAAAGGCCCAATTCTTCGTCGATGGATAGAGGCAGAGCCCCCTACATTTTGTGAATGGCGTAACTGTCTCCATCAGCTCATGCTTTTCGAGCGACGCCGTGCACTTGGATCCCCCAAGCGCTGGGCCCAGTTTCTGTTGATCTGGATGCCCTATATTCAAAATTTGGGCCCTATTACCCGCAGCGAAGTGCTTAGAGTTGGATAGAGATGCTCCTGCTTCCGTGTTTAGCTAGGCTTGGGGGGTGGGAGGGGGAGGTTTGGGGGGGGGGAATTTTACGAGTTCTTTTTTTACCAGTTTGTCTACCTTGTTCGGGTTCCTGGTCTCTGGGCGGTGGATCAGACACAACCCCGCCTAGAGGGGTTTTGAAATGTAAATTTCCCGTTGCTCTATAAACCTGCTGGTTGTTTTATACTGTATGTTTTATTCAATAAACAGATTATACAAAAAGCTATGGTTCATGAAGACACTTATTCAGTACAACTGCTTAAAATACAGAATCAAATGGATACGTTTAGGGCAGATATTAAGAAGATTAAATTGGATAAATTAAACTGTGATGGCTCGGATTATGTAACGGGTTAGGTGTACCCGAGGCAGAATCCAGATCGTAAAGTTCAGAAGCGTGTAACTTATTATTTTGCCTCAGAGGATTCAGACACTCTTGATCTGGTGATGGAGATTTTTTAGACAAGGACAAGGCATGTCCTCGCAAAGGTCGAGGCTGAGGTCGATGGAGATCGGGCAATCAGTCCTTGACACATCGGCTGTGGACAAGGTCACAACTGCAGCAGGAGACCTAATGGTGAACATTTCATCTGTTCGATTAACGTGTCCAGGTGAAGGTTCTCAGATGGGGCTTGTCATTTGTCCCTCCTATACAATATGATGCTTTTTCCTCTTGAATTGATTTTGAAAACTTTTTACATAAACTCCATCGAAGGGCATTTTTCTCAGATGTGTCAAGTCCATCTGATGGTGAAGCAGTGCAGTTGGGAGAAACAAGTATGCAATCAATAGTCCTGCCACAACCACCAAATCGGGTTGCTCTTCCTTTCCAGTCTAATTAGGTTCCTCCGACACCACCTCCTCCCGCAGTGCAAGTGCTTAGGGATTTAGTGTTACAGGATATTAAGGCTCTAGATTCTTCTGAGGCCAAACAATACAACTGTTTGTTTTTGAGGAATGGATGGCTGTCAAGCATTTGCGCATGAATCGTGATATTGTGATTAAGAAAGCAGACAAGAGGGGGGCAGTAATGGTGCTGGACTATGAGTATTATCATCAAGAAATTGTGCATCAGCTTTCAGATGTGAGTGTATACAGAGTGCTGGACATTGATCCTACTGAATGTCTTATGATGGAGATTAGACAAGTGACGACAATAGCACTGGAAGATAAGTTGTTGACTCCAAATGAATTTGAGTTTTTGAATCTTGAAACACTAAAGACTCCACCGTTCTATACTTAGGTCTGGCCACGAGTTAACGTGGCCGGGCACAGGCGGGCGCCGGCAGGCCGAGGGTTAACCTCGGCGAGGGGGGGGGGGCGGGGCGGCTATAGAAAGGTCGGCCGCGCCGCTGCTCGCCCTCTTTCCCCCTCGCACGGTGCCACAGGGAAGCAATCAGCAAGCGGCGTACCTGCCTAGACACGTGGATCGTCGTAGCTGCATCGCCAATTCACGCCAGGAGTAGTAGTCCCGCGTTCTGAGCAGCAGCCTGCAGCTCGGGGCGTGTGCGGGCGGAGACAGCGTGCAGTGCGAGGCTCCATTGGGCGTACTGTTTCCACGGCCTGATTGCGGCGGGTCATCACCGGGAGCGGCATCGCCAGGAGTCAGAGTCCCACGTTCTGTGCAGCAGTCGGCAGCGCAGGGCGTGTGCGGGCTTATCCAGCGTTCGGCTTGAGTCTGGGATCGGGCGCTCGTCTCTTTGCCCGATTGTGTGGTGAGTGCACGGAACCAGGGGAAGTGCAGGGGAAAAGAGAGGGGGAAAGGAAGAAACATGAGGGATATGAACCACGGTAGACCACGTGGAGCGGGGGGGGGGGGAGGGGGGAATCAAGCAGTTTGCTTTCTCGAGCGCATGTGGGGAGGAATCGAGCATGGCATACATCTTCCGATATTCGTGGGCAAACGGAAGGGGGGGCCCATTTGGAAAGGCACCAGCGGTGCGTCTGAAGTTCCGGGGAGTCGGGTACTGTGATTCTCAACTGATTATGCTGGAGGGTGGCAGGACGGTGAACTTCGACTGTACACGCAGGGAACGGAAGGTAAGGCCAGAATGCTAATGGGCTGCAAGGGCAATTTGGTTAAGGGTAAATACGGTATAAAAAAAAAAATAAATAAATAAAAAAGCAAGTTGACCGGATTTTTAGGTTTTGCTAATGGGGATAAGCTGAGGAGCATTTGTTCGTGTGGAGCATTTTGTAACACGTGCACCGACTGCCATCTAGTGGCAAAGAATGGACAATGATTAAGATGTATTATTGACTGTATTTATAAACATGGTTTGGGGCTGTTGTGGTTGTTGTGGGGAAGGGACAGACTGGATAGGCCATGGGGTATTTCTCTGTCAGCATGTTCCTATGTTGCTATTGACTCCAGGCTTGTTAGGTAACAGGTATAATATTTCTCTCTGGGTCACTGCTGATTTGGACAGCTTTGCATAAGCTAGGGATTGTCATAGGAATTGCTAGCTAATCGGCCACAGATCATGTGCCAATGGTCGACGCTTATGCGGAAACAGCGGTGGGCGAAACCAGTAGCTGGCATGGCACTCGGCCAAAGGCCTAGGTACCAAAAAAAAAAAAAAAAAAAAGCAGACTGAGATACCAGGGGAAAGCACACGGTCGAACGACAAGGCCCTGGCTAACCCAGTCTCCATAATCTAAAGGTATGACCGTTGGTGCCCCGACAATAAACTGGGACGCAGGCAAGCGCAACACTAATCCGCATTTCCATGTCTCCCATTTCCTCCTTAGCATTTCTGATATTAGGAATAACATGCCAAGAGGGGCAGCACAGAGCGGAGCTAAGGGACGCACAAGACAGCGCAACACGGAAGGAGCAAGTAGCATGCGGAGCGCAGGAGGCAGAACAACACGCGGTGCTACTAAACGGGCATCCGCAATGGCAGCAAACGGAAAAGCAAATAGCAGGGACGGATCGCGCAGGAGCTAAGACTACGCGACAAAAGGGACAGGACGCAACAACACCACAGGCGGCATCACCAGCGCAAGGGGCATCCAGTCAGGAGCTGGATGAACTACTGTGGCTCATATGTTAGCAGGTGAGCCAACACGGCGTAAGCGCTTTTAGGCAACGTCTCGAGGCGGCTAATGCGCTGACCGCAGGAACGCAGGCCACGAACGACGCCACGCTGAGTGCCAGCCCAGCGATAGATGAAAGCATGCCAAGCACCAGTTCAGCAAAAGGTGTAACCACACCAGGCAACGCCTCAGCGAAAGGTAAGCCTATGGGCAAAAGGGGAGCATTGGCGGGGCTGTCCTCCTCGTCTTCGGACGAATCTATGTCTGACAATGAGGGAGACATCTCACTAGCGAAGGCAATGCACAGTATATTGAAGACCTTCAAAAGAAAAAAAGATAACAATAAAACGCGAAAGGACAGGCAGTTAACACAAGTGTGGGTAGAGCGCAGCGAATCACACCCGCGGGGAGCGGCTGGTGAGGAATCGGGGGCAGACGGGGCGGCGCAGCCCGCAGGGGTGGCAGCGCTAGCAACCCCTTTAGCGGTCAGGGGTGACCCGCGTTGCGGCGTAAGTTCCTTAGCCAGCGCAGTGCGCAGAAAACTGAAGAAACGAATCTGGCGAAGGGAATTTATTGACATATTTTCCTTGCTGATCAGAGATCAGGACGGGGACGGGAGTGACAGTAAAGAGAAAGACAGGAAGTGGGAGAGGAAGCCGAAGATTGCAAAATCCATAAACAACTGGATTTCGGCATTTCACATATTCATGAGTGTGGTACTGGAGCGGGAGCCCAAGCTGAACCAGTACCTAATCAAATACTTAGACACCATAACCCGAGCGCACAAGCTACTGGGTGGGTGGGCTTGGCTGAATTATGACATCAAGTTCAGACAAAGCCTGGCCGAGGACCCAACCATGACCTGGCAGCACAGAATCGTGGACCTATGGCTAGAGGAGATGTCACCCAACAGGCCATACTGTATGGAAGGATCCTTTCAGTCCTTTCAGGCGCCGCAAGGGTGGCAGACAACACTGCCGGGTGGGCGCAGGGCATGTCGACAATACAACGCAGGGAGCTGCACATGGCGGCCGTGCAAATTCAGACACGTATGCGCCAGCTGCGGAGGGAATCACCCTGCCACCTTCTGCCGCACCAACAACAGGGATACCAAGCCCTATCGGCCAGGGCAGCAACGCGGAGGTGACGGGCATGGCCCCAACCCCAATCAGGCTTGAGCGCATGCGACCTTGGTTGCAGGCTTACCCACATCGGGACAAGGCTCACAATATTGAGAGCGGCTTTGCACACGGCTTCAAAATCCCGGTTGTGTCCGAACCCCTCACACAAGGGACGCGCAACTCCCCGTCCATCAACAAAGTCAGTCATGTAGTCCAAAATAAATTACTTAAGGAAAGAGAACTGGGAAGGGTGGCGGGCCCATTCACAACCCCGCCCCTTCAGAAACTGGTGCTGTCCCCACTGGGAATCGTGCCAAAAAAGGAGCCGGGAAAATTTCGGCTTATACACAATTTATCGTACCCCGAAGGGGGTTCAGTGAACGATCAAATCGATCCGTCATTATGCTCGGTGAAATATTCAACGATCGATCAAGCAGTAGACCTCATAAGGAAGCGGGGTTATCGGGTGGAGCTAGCAAAGGCAGATATTGAATCAGCCTTCCGACTCCTACCTGTACACCCAGAATCCTTTGCATTGCTGGGATTCACCTTCAATGGGGAATATTACTTCGATAAATGCCTGCCCATGGGTTGCTCGATATCATGTGCATATTTCGAGCAATTCAGCACATTCATACATTGGGTTGTTGAAGATATCGCAGGGCATGACACTGTAGTACACTACTTGGATGATTTCCTCTTTATAGGAAACGACCGAGAAGATTGTCACAGGATTCTCAAGGTGTTTGAGCAAGTGGCGGAGAACTTCGGCATTCCACTAGCAGTAGAAAAAACCTGTGGGCCTATGGAGGCTATTACCTTCTTGGGCATTGAACTGGACGTAGCAGCGCAGCAGTCACGCCTGCCCGAGGAAAAAATACAAAAGCTGAGATCCGCTATTCGGGCCATTCAGGTCCGCAAGAAG
Organism: Ichthyophis bannanicus; assembly: GCA_033557465.1. NCBI lineage: Eukaryota > Metazoa > Chordata > Amphibia > Gymnophiona > Ichthyophiidae > Ichthyophis > Ichthyophis bannanicus. Next base: position 169,932,327 of record CM066040.1, on the reverse strand, counting down.
GCTACGTTGGAGCAATTCCAATCAATGCTGGGGCTGCTGTGTTTTGCGTGCAGAATCATGCCAATGGGGCGGATTTTCTGCCGTCGCATGGCCATGGCGACTAAAGGGATCCAAAAGAAACACCACAAGATCAGGGTCACTAAAGGCATAAAGGAGGACCTACATGTGTGGGCGCGCTTCTTGCAGTCCTTTAATGGGCGGACTTTCTGGCAGGAACACCCGGTGTCGAATGAAGACCTGGACTTGTTCACTGATGCCGCGGGAGGGTACGGGTTCGGAATATACTTCAAAGGCGCATGGTGCGCGGAAGAATGGCCCCCTGAATGGCGCTCCGCGGGGGCTACCAGAGATATCACCTTCCTGGAGCTTTTTCCCATAGCGGTAGCATTAGTCATATGGGCCGTGCGGCTTCGCAATAAGGCGATCACGTTCCACACCGACAATATGGCGGTGGTTTTTGCAGTGAACGGAATGCGAGCGCACACGCAGGGAGTGGTAGCACTGCTGCGACAGATAGTGTTGACATGCCTAACGCACAACATAACGGTCAGAGCGAAACACATACCAGGCGTTCTTAATAACATTGCCGACGCTCTCTCTCGTTCCAAGATCCCACTCTTCCGGTCACTGGTGCCCGAGGCCGACGCAAGCAAGATGGCCATCCCAGAGCAGGCATGGGACCTTGGTCCACTGAAGTTTGGGAGCTGGTCCTGAGTTCTCTATCAGAAAAAACAAGAACAAAATACATTACGGCCTGGGATAAATTTCAGGCTTTCTGCCAAAATAACGGGATCACTGACCCTTGTCCTACCACAGAGTCCATCCTACGGTGGATCCTGCAGGAAAAACGGAAGGGTGCGAAGAAATCAGCGGTACAAGCACAATTGGCGGCGATCGCTTTCTTTGCAAAGGCAATGGGCAGGGGCAGCCCAAGATCGGACTTCGTGATAGCGAGACTGATGAAAGGCTGGGCGTCGGAACAGCCCCGCAGAAGAGACGCCCGGCGCCCTATAACGCATCATATATTACGGATGCTGATAGCGGTCGCGGGACGAATATGTTTCGACGAATTCGAAACACGGCTATTCTGCTGCGCCTTCTCTTGGGCATTCTTCGGAGCGCTCAGGGTAAGCGAATTGGTCGCCTCGGCGAGTAGGGGCAATGCTGCGGGGGGCATTTTGGAACAAGACGTCACCTTGCGTGAGGGGACGCTCGCGCTATTTCTTCGAAGATCCAAGACCGACACAGCAGCACGGGGCATGGTAATAAGGTTGGCCCCGCTACCGGGGGACCCGTCCTGCCCCGTGAAAACCTTTGTCGAATATAAGCGAATTTGCCCGACAAGAGCAGGGCATTGGCTGGTGCATTCGAACGGGGCGCCCCTCTCGCACTTCCAGTTTACCAGGGTCCTCAAGCAGTCCTTGGAGGCGGCAGGCTTAGAATCATGCTTCTACGGCACGCATTCATTCCGTATCGGGGCTGCTTCCACGGCAGCCAGCCTGGGGATGACCAGAGAACAGATCATGAACATCGGAAGATGGCGCTCTGATAGATACAAGCTGTATGTTCGCCCGGTTTAACGCTGCGGACAAGCCTCGCAGGCAGATGATCCCCAAAAAAAGGGGGGGGGGGGGAAAATAGGTTATAGTTTTGTTTGTATTAGTCACCGTTAAGTTGTCGTTTCAAAGTTTGTAATGAAAATAGATGTAAAACACTTGTGAAATTGAATCTAACATGCCACTTCTGTTCTAACAAAAACATTACGTAGGCCGACAACCTTTCCAGGAAGCGTGGATATGCGGCCATTCCTTCGTACACTGGGCCGAACGGAGGACAAGCATCAGACCACAAGGCCTTAATCTTGGCCTCCCCACGGACAAGGTGGCGGTGAAGTGGATGGGCCGCCGAGGTATGATATGGGACCAGCCTCTCCTCCTGCGGTTGCGAAACGCAGGAGGAAGACCTTGGGCAATAGTAATTCACCTCGGCGGCAATGACCTGACAGGGACGCGCAGTGTCGAGCTTACGAAGAAGATGCAGAAAGATCTGCAGACACTGGCGTCTACCTTTCCAGGAGCATCACTGGTCTGGTCTCATATCATCCCGCGGCGAGTCTGGAGAGGCGAATGGTCGCACCGTGCTGTGGAAAAGACAAGACGAAAAGTGAACAGGTGGATGACAAGATTTATGGACGCACTGGGAGGATACAGCATTGTTCACGAGCTCATAGAGGAAAACTGCCCTGGCTTGTATCGCGCAGACGGCGTACATTTGTCCGAAATCGGGATGGATGTTTTCCTCTGTGCCATACAAGACACGCTGGAACACCTCTGGCAGAGACGCGTGTTGGCCACAGCAAAGGGAGGAGAGCCATCAGGAGGTGGGGACCCCCCCGGCGAGCGAGGAATCGCTGCCTGGAGGGATTGGCAGGAGAGATAGGGGCCCCCTCCTTTCAAAGAGAGTGCACAGCCCAGACATGCTAAGGGGGAGTGGAACATGTAGGAGGTGTCCACAGGCAGGACACAGAGTGGAAGTAGGAACAGTGTCTAGAGGGCCTCCCGATGCTTTCACAGCGGGAGGGACGTGTACAGAGATTTGCCAACGCAGCCCTGCCCACGCCTTATGACGGGACTTGGGCAGAGGCGGAACCAGACACTGTTGCAAGAGGAACAGCCCCAGAAGAGGGCCTGTTGTTCCAGCAGAACATCCCCGTGATGATCTCATTCTATTTAGAACGGCGGCAGTGGGGAAAAGGCTTGGATGGCAGCTTTTCCAAATATCCCTGCCGTACGCCAAGGACCTAACTAGAGTGGGCTGTGCCTCTGGAGAGGGGGTGCAAGAAATTGTAAGTTAATATAATTTACGATATATATGGTTGTAATGTTATATAAAGGATAGTGTAAATAGCTAATATGATAGGCTTATGCTGTGGCCAACAGTATGCTACTGTAATTTCCAAAGAAAATGTTGGTAACAAAATAAATACGTTGTTTCTTTGTTGCAACCCGGATCTTGTGCAGTTATTGAGGCGGGAAGCGAAGGGAAGGGGTGGGGGGGGGGGAGGAGGGAGGGAAGGAGGGGGTAGCGACCCGAGGCCGTATTGCTGGTCGCTTGGCTGAGGTCCGGCCACGAGTTAACGTGGCCGGGCACAGGCGGGTGCCGGCAGGCCGAGGGTTAAGCTCGGCGAGGGGGGGGGCAGGGCGTCGGGGGGGGGGCCGGGTGGCACGGGCGGCTATAGAAGGGTCTGCCGCGCCGCTGCTCGCCCTCTTTCCCCCTCGCACGGTGCCACAGGGAAGCAATCACCCGCCCGACCCACCCGCGAGGTTTAGGCATCGTCACAGCATAGCAGGGGGCAGGAGAGATAGGGGCCCCCTCCTTTCAAAGAGAGTGCACAGCCCAGACATGCTAAGGGGGAGTGGAACATGTAGGAGGTGTCCACAGGCAGGACACAGAGTGGAAGTAGGAACAGTGTCTAGAGGGCCTCCCGATGCTTTCACGGCAGGAGGGACGTGTACAGAGATTTGCCAACGCAGCCCTGCCCACGCCTTATGACGGGACTTGGGCAGAGGCGGAACCAGACACTGTTGCAAGAGGAACAGCCCCAGAAGAGGGCCTGTTGTTCCAGCAGAACATCCCCGTGACGATCTCATTCTATTTAGAACGGCGGCAGTGGGGAAAAGGCTTGGACGGCAGCTTTTCCAAATATCCCTGCCGTACGCCAAGGACCTAACTAGAGTGGGCTGTGCCTCTGGAGAGGGGGTGCAAGAAATTGTAAGTTAATATAATTTACGATATATATGGTTGTAATGTTATATAAAGGATGGTGTAAATAGCTAATATGATAGGCTTATGCTGTGGCCAACAGTATGCTACTGTAATTTCCAAAGAAAATGTTGGTAACAAAATAAATACGTTGTTTCTTTGTTGCAACCCGGATCTTGTGCAGTTATTGAGGCGGGAAGCGAAGGGAAGGGGTGGGGGGGGGGGGAGGAGGGAGGGAAGGAGGAGGTAGCGACCCGAGGCCGTATTGCTGGTCGCTTGGCTGTGTCCAAAATCCATAAGAACTTGCACTCACTCCCTAGACGTCCAATTGTGTCCTCACGGGGAGCGCTGTTGGAACCCGTATCTATATATTTAGATTCATTTTTGTGCCCTTTGATGCCTTCCATTCTGTCTTTTGTACATGATACTACATATTTTTTGAATTTGTTATATTCATCTGGGTTACAGGATGTTCCTTTGGAGGAGTGGTTGGTAACATTTGATGTGAACTCCCTATATACTAGCATACCTCAGGAGGGGGCATTGGAGGTGTTAGAGCAGGCTTTGGAAGGGAGGGTGGAGATATCTCAGTACCAATTAACATTTTTGATGCAGTTGGCCCACCTGGCACTTTAAATATTTTTTAGCTCTGGGGGGTGGCTATATCAACAATGCTCAGGCGTTGCGATGGGGTCATGATAACTAATTTATATATGGCACAATTTGAATCAGTATGGCCTCTAGATTGTGAGTATTGTAAGCACATACATATGTGGGCCTGCTACATTGCTATATTTATGTTGTGGAGTGAGCCCGAATTAGATCTTCTTGCATTTCACAATTGGTTAAACCAGCAAGATTCTTATATACAATTTTCAATGACATACGATAAATATGCAATAGCCTTTTTAGATGTGCAGATTTCCAGAGTGCAGGATAGGTTTGAGACATCTGTGTTTAGGAAGGGTACTGATAAGAGCGCCCTCCTCCATTATGATGGTGCACATCCTGCGACCTTGAAGGATGCCCTCCCCTTTTCCCAATTTTAGTGATATTGTAGGAATTGCAGTTTGGTGTCCAAATATATTGACCAGTCACAGGGGTTGGTTAAAGCTTTTCAAGATAGGGATTATCTGCCCTGGATTGTAGAGAGGGCTCGTAAGCATGCCCTATGCAATGATAGAAGTTGGCTTTTGGCTCCCAGACCCTGAAACATTAGGGCTGGTGAATCCCAGTTTATACATTTGGTTACCCAGTATTCTCCACTAAGTTGGCAGATATGACGTTTTGTTAATTCCCATTTTCATATACTTTCCAATGTACCTGGACTTTTGGTCTTAAGTCCAGAGTTGTACATACAAGGGGACAGAATTTATGTGACATATTGAGTCTGACAACTCCTAGGGAGTTTGATGAGCCTTCTTCTAGTCCCAGTCATGGCATGTGTGGGTTCTGTTCATTGTGCCCTATGATGGTGATGGCAGATACATTTCTACATCATGGGCTGCAGTGGCGGTTACGCTGGCAGACCACTTGTGCATCAGAGTTTGTAGTGCATGAACTTCTGTGCTCATGTGGATTTCTCTATATTGGCAAAACTATTAGACAGTTATGGATTTGTTTGATAGAACATTGCAACAAGCTTAAAAGGAAGGTGGAAGATGCCACGTTTGACAGCAAACAACACATTTATGGATTATAAGTGTATAGTATTGGACCATGTGCCCCCATTACAGTGGAGTGGGGACCAGGTACAACAGCTATTACTTAGAGAGCAGTATTGTATCTTTCATTTTGCTACGTGAAGGCCAAATGGGTTGAATGAGTATACTGACTGGAGGGCCTGCTGGTGAAAGATTATGGGGCTAGGGTGGGTGGGCTTCTTGTATTGCATTTATTGTAAGGCATATATTGTAATTTTGAAAGGCCGAGGTGAATGTTGCAGTATTCAATAGCACTGAGGGAATTGTGTGGTGACTCTGTTACAATGTTTTGTGATGTAATGGGGTTTCCCAGTGGGTAGAGAGTTCCCGAGTTTTAAGAAGCGTGCAGCCATGACGTTCTTTTGATCATTACTGTAGAGGTTAAGTGTCAACGGATCACTTTAAGGGTTGAGGGATTATAATGTTCTTGGTTCATAATCACTCTATGGCCTGTCACAACACACACAGTAATTTACCCTGAATCTTACAGTTCGGGGAAGCAGACATTTAAAACTGATACTTTTTTCATGAAAAGACTGGTGGACATCTAGAATGCAAACACTTCCCTTTTTAAGTTATTTCAATCACTGAGAGTTACAGCTAACCTCGACCTCCATGAGGTGCTTGCCATAATATATAAAATCCCTGTTTAACTTTTAATTTTGCTTAATAGCATATACAATCAGAACAAAATCCAAACATGATTAACTTCTTATTCACTCAGGATTTAAATCATTCTCAAGTTGCAATCTGCTCCGAATACCACATTATCCTGCAGGGATCTTAACCTCTACTTTGAAGGACAACGGAAAAACGGAAACAGTTTTTCCCCTGTTGTATCAGTAGCAAAGAATTCTAAGCAGTTCAATTTCAGAGATCATAAAATCTAATTAAGAAAGCATTGATTGCGTGAGTGTTATACAGAACTTCCAGAAGGGAAATGGCTGCACTGGTAATTTTTGCTTCAAAAGCAAAGTAACTTTTTGAATCACACTCTGCAGGTATCATAGCTGTTATTGTTCCTCTATTACCAATTTTGTTTCCAGAATATCTATTACCACAAAACAATAATCATATATCAAAGCATGGAAGATCTTCCCATTCATTCATTCATAACAATTTATAACTAAAAATACATCACACATAGAACAGAATCAGGTTCCTAAGTTTCTAAACAGGTTTTTTTCTTTCTCTTAGCGTCATTTCCGTACCTAGAAAGCTAGCAAGCTAATTACAGAGGAAAAAATACTTCACCAAAAGAGTTCTGAACTTCATCTCTTGTTTCGACTGAATAAATCCTTTATTTAAACAAACAAGAAGGACTGCTCAATCGAGAGTTTCCTCTAGGTAATGCGTCCATTCCCTTAGCAGCCTTTCTCCCCCTCTCTAGTTGAAACAGGCAACCATCTTATCCTGCTGCAGACAATTAGCTATCTTTCATCAGGCGACATATAGGAGCAATTATTCATTAAACACAGCCAGGCACTGGCCAGGTGACTGGCAATGTTCAAAGAACAAACCTCAAAGTTCAGAACTCCATAATTACAATTGATGTGTACACTGTTATGTAACTAGACTAGTTCTTTTCAATTGATCTAATTGTCGCCCTCTCTGGTCTGTGAGCATCCCAGATAAGGAGATTTCTTCCATTGTTCTAAAACAAAAAAAAGAAAACAATCTTTTATTCTCCTTCACTGTCCCTCAGCCTATAATCAGTAAACCTACTGTGTGGGGGTGAAAATAGACAAAACTTTCTCTATTTCCTTTCCTAATAAGGGATTATCTCTCATCATCCGTTCAACCGGAGCCACTGGGGAAACTTGATTTACCATTATGTCCTGATTGCCATCTTTCTTTCTCCTAAACAGAGACATGATTCCTACGTGCAACCTTTTATTTAAGGGTCTCAATACCCACCCTCTTTATTTACAGAGGAAGGAAGTGCACGAAATGTCCAGGACACCTTTCAAACAAGAATTTGCTTTGTTCAAGCCCAGCCAATCTCCTCGCGGAGGTATGGAACCGTGAGCAAGAACACACACACGCTTCATGTCAGACGACACGTACTGTCTCAATCACTTATCACTCAGTCCCAGTTTATAACAGCAAATTATTCTTACACTTTATTCATATAACAAAAACAAAAATTAAACAACACTTACCAAGCTTGGTTAAAAATACTTATACTCACGACGCCATCGTTACAGCCGCCGTCTTCCTAGGGAATCCGTCACTCACTTCTTCTCCTCCGGTCTCTACTACGCACCGGGAACGTACCTCCCTCTTCTTTCTTGAGGGGAATCCAAATCTTTAGTACCTCCCTCTTTTTTCTTGAGGGGAATCCAAATCTTTAAATTTGTATCTTGGTCATAAAGACCCACCCACAGCCCAATCCCGGGTTTCGGCACAAATTGTAAGGCCCTGTTACTTACAAGAGACCGATTACTAATTATCACTAATTTCCTGTATAGTCCAGATCCAAAAGTCAGTACAGATGCAATCAGAATCTCTGTTTATTAGATTACTGATGAACAATACAGGCAGGAGAGGAGAATTTCTGTCAGTCATCAGACATCAGAATCCCTCCTCCCACTGAGTACAATAGTCGTGTTACATATATACGTTTTTTGCTTCCGTGTATGCAGTCTCCACATTCATCCCTCTGTGAGGCCTCTCTGTGTCTTTTCTCCCCCCTCCCTTCGTTTCCTGCTGCTGACCTCTCTGACCCCTCTGTTCCTGTTTCAACATCCCTAAGGCCTCTGTCTTGGTTATACTCACCACCTGTCAACCGTCTACTGTCTTCAGGACTAACGGCCCAGCTTTGCATGGTTTCCTGTGTATGTGCCTTCTGCAAAAAGTCTCTGCATGGATCTTTCAATCCAAGCATACACTTTGCTAAGGCTTATAATATATGATATTTCCTTATATGGTTCTTTATGCTGGCCTGTTTCTTCCTTTGTCCACTGTAATGACAGACTGGTTGATGTATATTTTTATTAGAGCAGAATAAAGGCCATAGAGTGATTATGAACCAAGAACATTATAATCCCTCAACCCTTAAAGTGATCCGTTGACACTTAACTAACACTTAACCTCGCACTTAACCTCTACATTATGCATCGCGGTTGATGTGACTCTAGGGCAGGCATATCTTGAACTTGGACTTTGGATTGTAAGTAGTAGTCTGGGAGTGGGAGTGCTGTGCTTTTTGTTATGTGTGGTTAGCAGTTGCAATTGGTGTATCATAGTAACACAGTAACTTAGTATATGATGGAAGAGGGCAGCCCTGGCATACCATCGTCCGACCCTCAGCGGGGCCCCCAAGGCCTGGAATGGGCAGCGGATGTGGTTGGGGGGCTGTAGCCCGCAAACAGTGAAGAACCTGGCACTTATTTCACCAGCGGGGTGGAATAAGCCAGGTGTCCATCTCGATACCGGGGTGCATACAGAGGCCTGTCCTGAATAGCCTCTGTATGTCCTGGCACCTGGTCATGCCTCCCTCCCGCCCATGTCCAGTGCTCCCCGCACAAATGTTGTGTATGTGCGGGGAGTGCTGGTGGTGGAATCGGAGCCTAGATCTGTGCGCTGGTTGGACATTTGGCCCACACATCCAACCCTGCTATTCGCAGGAAAGAATGACCCCCATATTGTATAAGACTTCAGATGACCAGAAACCTTGCTCCAAGCAATTCAATTTGTAATCCACAAAGATCAAGCCAGATCATCAGGAATGAGTCTGCAGGTCTTACCTCATAATCCTGTGCACATGCTTTCTGGTTTTGCTCAGTTTCTTTATTTATAAGAACATCCAGTGGCTTGATGGCAGAGTTTCAGCTTCCAATCATTTTAAGCCAGTCAGAGCATTTTTTCTTTGCATGTGCTAAGCATTTCGCCTATAGACACAGAGGGCCTGATTTTATAAGGGACATGCAGAAAGTTATGCATATGAGATGGTTGCAATTCTGTTAGTGTGCATATAAGCCCTATCCTGCATTCTTCCAGTTTGAGTGTGCATGGGGATGGAACTTGGGTGGTCCTCAGGCATCTCCAAACCAAGGCACCCTGTTATAAAATAACCTCAAAATGGGAGAAACATTTTAGCAGATGGAAACCTATGATTCTTCTCCTCTTTGGAATCTGTCACACTGACCAAGCATTGGTTGAAAGAGTTTCCACTGCCTGACCTGTCTATCTTCTTGTTCCTAAGGTACACCTACTCTTGCCATCGTGCTGGGCAGACTAGATGGACCATGCTGTTCTTTATCTGCCGTTATTTACTATGTTACTATGTACTGAATTGCAAAATGTATTAGTATCTTGAGTGGATGAAGGATATTATTTATACTGAAATTATTATTGTATGCAGTCTTATTACCTTTATTCTAATACATTTAAAAGTGGTGCTTGGAAAGCTGTTTGGGATAGAATTAATCTTTCCAATAGGACCTATCTGGAATACTCGTAGTAGTATGAAATCTCTATGCAAGGTTTAATTTCCATAGCTTTGGCCACTGTGTGGCAGTATTATTCTAGAAAACAAAGAGTGGAAAGTTACTGCAGTGAGCAGCTCAGATAACAGAACGCTCAGTATCTGCAACTAAATATTCAACCTAAGCAACTGTAAGAGAAAGATAATTAAATAAACAACATTATGTTATCTGCACAACGGAAAGAAAGAAACCCTGGAGATTATTTTAGAAGGCTTTCAAGGTATTCTACATGTTTAAGTACCCTACAAAGGTAATTTTATAATAGGTGCCTAGCTTGAGAGGGCAAGAAGGTGCCTATTTTTGCCCAATTTTATAAAGACACATAGGTAGCTATGTATCTTTATAAAATGCCAGCGCAAATCTCTCAGCAATAGTGTCTACTTTGAAGACATGGACATTAGGCCTGCTCGAGAAGAGCGTAAATGTATGCACATAGAGTACACAGTATGTGCATAGTTCATAGTTCTCCATTAGTTGCTGCGCCTCTACTAAACATCAAAGAAGAACCACGTTCCCGGCAACAAAACAAACTGCCTATCTACCAAGCCTTCCCCTTGAACCAACATCACCGAGCAACCCTCCTGCTGCAACCAGGTTCGCTAACTTACATCAACCCTGTGTTTAATGTTTAAGGTTCTAACTGACTCATACTACTCAGTCTTACCCACTTGGATACCGTTGTCTTACCTGATACTGCTTATTGTGTTATTTTAACCAAAAAACGCTGTAACACTAATGCGCTACTTTAACCAAAAAACGCTGTTACACTAATGTTCCACTGTTAGTTTGATTGCCTATCCTTATATTCATACCACGCTATTTGGTTACCACCACTGCTGATACAATTACTGCTCCCTATACTGCACTACCTTAACTAAAGATGCCACTACACAAATGTTTACAGTGTCAGATACATTGTCTACCTTGTAACCCATAGTACACAGCCTCATCATAGATACTCTGTTGTCGCTACTACCTACTCCCTGGTAACGCAGACCTACCAAGACAATTAGGCCTTGTTCCCGTAATACTATCCTAAATCTACCTACCTTGAGGCCACATAAGTCCCCCCCACTCAAGGCACCAAAAATGCACTCAACCCTGACCTTAACCCTACTCCTCCTTACCTCCTGCTACCCCAACCTCCTGCACGCCTTTAACCCTGGCACCAGCTACATCCCAATTATCCATAACACGGGAAGAAAATGGTCTGAAACCCCCCGCCACCCCACATCAAGACCCACATCAAGACCCACCACAACCCACCCCCACCTACTATACATCCCATTGCAGAACCTCAAAAAGGACCACAGTGAGAAAAACAATTCCCAACGCCCGATCAGGTGTGCACTTATAAATGCAAGATACATACGCTCAAAATGGCCAGTGGTCCACGACCTGATATCCCAACACTATCTTGATATCCTAATGATAACCGAAACTTGGCTATCAGATTGCGACAATGCTCTCATCCACCAGATGTCACCACCAGGCTTCACCATCCACACCTGTCACAGGTCCAACCAAAAGGGAGGAGGTACACTCATCCTTACTAGATCTAATCTCCAGTTCAAAACAAGCAACGCATCCAGCACCACTCACCTCGACATGATTACTATAACAAACAAACTCTGCTCAATCAACCTTTTGTACCGAGCTCCGACATCCTCACCAGACGAGTTACCAACAATAATCAACCTTGCTTGCAACTCCAATAACCCAAGCTGGATAATGGGAGACTTTAATCTGCCTTCCCTACAAACTGCACATTCATCAGCCTTCATTGAAGCTATGAAAGATCTGGGATACAAACAAATTGTCGAGTCACCCACCCACATCAAGGGAAGCATACTCGACCTGATCTTCGCCCCACAGACGGCAACAAACATATCCCACCACCTTGCCACATCAATAACCCCAGTACCCTGGTCTGACCATGATCTTATCACGTTTCAGATACCCGCCATCCATCAGACCAGCAGCGCTAACAAGGCACAAGCCCCTCTGAGCTCCCTGTCTACACGTTTTAGGCCTCTTGTTAAGGATAAAGCCCTTGAGGAAATCCTACCTCGCCTCATCACCACAGCATCTGATCCAAATGAACTAGTTTCCAACTGGGACCATGCCCTCAAATCTGCTGCCTCCCTTCCAACCACAAGAAAAAACCTCAAGAAGCGAGAACATGCATCATGGTACACCGACGACCTTAGAGCATCGCTCCTTCACCTACGCAAGCTCGAGAGACACTGGCGTCACGCCCGGTTCCCTGAATCCCTATGTACATACACCTCGTATCTACAAATACATCGAGTGATGACGATGGAAAAAAGAAAACAATACCATGCAGATATACTAAAGCGATCGCTGAACAAACCCCACGACCTGTTCAGCATAGTGAAGTCCCTAACAGGTGACCCAGCTCCCACTCAAACATCTATGCCTTACCCACAAGATTACGCCATCTACCTACAATCAAAGATGATCCAAGCCAACAAGACGACAACCTGCACAATCCCCTCTACCCCATGTAAAACCCCTCTACTCAAATTCTGCGAGGTATCCAACAAAGAGATACAAGATATTATCACATCCATTAATCTTACCACCGCCCCTAGTGACCCATGTCCAGCCAGCTGGGTCAAAAAATTGCGCTAAGAGCTCAGTCCTGCTCTAAGCAGAATCACGAACCAATTCCTCTCCACAGGATCCTTCCCACAGAACCTGAAATTTACCTCAATCCGCCCACTGTTAAAGAACAACAAACTCGATCCCTCCAAAGTGGAATCCTTTCGTCCAATACCAAGCATCCCCCTGCTCGCCAAAATCATCGAAAAGGTAGTCCAACGACAGATCCAACAACATATTGACAATGCAGCTCCACTGGATCCATCTCAACATGGCTTCAGAGAAGCACATGGTGTTGACACCATCCTCACAACTCTCTTCAATGATCTGGTTACAGGACTAGATAACATCCGCCAGGGATTTGTCCTCATCTTCATGGATATTGCTGCAGCCTTTGATTCAGTCAACCATGAAACGCTGATACTCCGCCTCGTAGAGAAAGGAATACAAGGCTCAGCTATAACATGGTGCAAGTCCTACCTGACTAACAGGTGGCAACAAGTCAGAACAGGCCTCACGACCTCTGATCCATTCCCGCTCAATCAAGGTGTACCTCAGGGTTCGTCTCTATCTGCATTAATGTTCAACATCTATATGCAACCAATTTGTGCCTTAATCCACTCCTTCAACATCCAGTGCCTAGTCTATGCAGATGACGTCCTAATCTACTCACCATTCCTGATCGATCAACCAGACTTTTCACCAATATCGAGTTGTTTCGAAGCTGTAGCAGAATGGCTTACAGCACAGAACCTAAGGATCAACCATAGCAAAACGGATGTCTTATTCCTTACCAAGAACCAGAAGTTCACCCCACCCTCCACACTACAAGTAAACAATGTTGAGTTGATAGCAAAATCAACAATCCGCTATCTAGGCATCACGCTCGACCAACGGCTCGACATGTCTACACACGTGAAGAACACCACGAAAGCAATTTACCACAAGGTCCGGATACTACGTCACCTGCGCCCCCTACTGGACTTTAACGACTACCGAACAATCTTCCAAGCCTTGGTGCTCCCACATCTGGACTTCGCAAATATCGTTCTCCATGGCCTCCCTCAGTCAACGCTAGGACCTCTCCGCCTTGCAATGAATGCTGCAGCAAGGGTACTTGCAGGTACATTGAGAGCTGAACATATAACTCCAGTCATGATGGACCTCCACTGGCTTCCGCTTCAGGCTAGAATCCAGTACAAGTACCTAGTGCTGACATTCAAAGCCCTAAGGAACCAGACCCATACGCCCATCAGCAAACTCATTCAAAGCTGGCCGATCAACAGGATCAGGAGATCTAACCAAGCAAACACTCTTGAGGTCCCCAAGATACTAACAAAGTGCACAAAGGCTACCGCTAATAGGTCCTTCTCCATATTTGCACCCATGACCTGGAATGCCCTCCCTACTGAGCTCCGTGCCATCCCAGACCTATCGTCATTTAGAAAAGCCCTCAAACACCACCTCTTCCTAATCCATTACCCAGAACCCAACCCCAGAAAACAACCACCCATCTTCACACCCTACCCCACCCCACCCACAATCCAACACCATAAAGAGAACGATTAGCTCTACCACTATGTCCCCTCTCCTGTTTAACGTTGGTATTGACCCCACATTTTACTGATTAAGCCTCTTATAAAATTGTTGAAAATCGACCTATATTATGTAAATAAGTAGTTAGTATAACTCCATGTACAAATTTATACTATACTCTGTGAATAGTTACTCTGTAAATAGTTACCCCAGTTACCTCCAAGTTATCTTGTCCTTGTTCAATGTAAACTCAACTGTCATGTGACACTGCAGTATGTTTTGTTCAATTGTAAACCGCACTGATTTTAATAGCGCGGTATATAAGAAAAGTAAATAAATAAATAAATAAATTTTATAATCAACGCACATACTTCATGACTGCCTGCCACATAGACTGCATCTCTGGCAACACCTACAGTAAAAATCTGTGCAGTCATGATAAGGCACGTACTTTTAATGTCTGATCTAAATCTATAAAAAACATTTTTTGTGGCTGCATTGCCACCTACAAGCTAAAATGACTTTATAAAATTGACCCCTACATGTGTAAATACTATTTTTGAAATCCACTGTTTACATGTATAGATCTGTAGCATGCATAGTTCCAAAGGGACTGGAATGGTATTCATGTATTTCTGATTTTGTAACTGGGATACATGCATACTTTAAAACAGGCATATCCAACTTTGAACAAGTCGTGATCTACTTTTTCTGGCCAAAAGTGCCAGTGATCTACCACCATGAAAATTAAGTTTCAAATTAAATTTTAACCCAATAAAGTTGGAGGATCCCCCCCCCCATTTTTAATGAACCTTCTGTCATTTACTTGGATGTGATCAGCTGTTAAGCAAATTAAGCAAAAACAAAACAGAGAGACGAAGATCCAGTAAGAACCGCGAGGAGAAATGGAAAGTACATTTTTTTCTTAAAGTTTTATTGAGTAATAACTTTCTTTAACTGTCTTAATAACTTTCTTTAACTTTTATTGAGTAATTTGTGTTAAATTTAGGTTAAATATTGATCCAGCCTGATCCTGCACAATCTTTAATATTTTGCTCTTGCTCATTAGTGAGACGTCTGAGCCTGCATTTCATCCACCAGCTTTTTGAAGTTGGGTGAATATTGCGTGAGGGCCAGTCTCAGGGAATCCTGGAGATGTTCATCTGTCATGTTGGAACGTTGTGTACTCTGTCATTTTCAGATGGGAAAATGCAGATTCACACAAATAAGTTGAACCGAAACAGGAATGTACAGCTTCACTGCGTCTTCTCAAGTTGGGAAATTTGTCTCTAGGCACTAGCTTCCAAAATGATTCTTGCTCAGCACGGGTCTTGAGAAAAATGTCATTTTTAAAGGTTAATATTTTGTTTTCAAGAGATGGCTTATTCAATGAGTAATTTTTACTGATAGCAGCTGCAGTTTCTTTAATGTCCACATCTACTTTGAATAGGTATGATAAGTACTCCACAACTGTTCCAATTTTTTGGAAGTCACAAAATCTATTTTTGAATTCCTGGATAACAGAACAGATTTCTGTCACATACTTCTCATTCTGAAAAACAAAATTTGGATATTGTCCCAGATGGTCCTGCGTATTAGGAAAATGATCAAAAATGTTGTTTGCAAGGTCAGTCATCATTAGCTCAAATTTGCTCTTGTAGGATGAAACTGTACTCATCATCTCGCCAATGCATTTGTTTTAACCTTGTAGTTCAAGGTTCATATCACTTAGTTCGCCTGTAAAGTCAGTGAGAAATGCCAGATCACATAACCACTCCTCATCTTCCAACTCTGCTTGGTCATCTCCACTCTCCTTCAAAAAACTTCTTATTTCATTCAGCAAATCACGAAATCTTTGCAGAAATTTGTGCCTACTTACCTCTGTGTGCAAAATTATATCCGCTGCCCCTTCATCAAGAGTAAGATTGAAAAGCCATCTTTGAAGTGATCTTCCACAAACTGAATTTACAATTTTGAAAGTGATGTCCATGACAGTCTTTGTATTGAGTCTCTTGCTCACCAAAACTTGCTGGTGAATGATACAGTGGTAAGAAAGGAAATCTGGGAAGTCGTCATGCTGTCTACAGAAGGTTATGAAACGGTTAACCTCACCTGCCATTGCTCTTGCTCCATCAGTAGTGATGGAAACAAGTCTATGCAATGGAAGATTGCACATTGTCACAAAAGAATGGAAAGAACTGAATATTTCCTGACCGGTAGTTCTCCTTTTTAAATAAATCATTCCAAGTAGTTCTTCTTTAACACTGAAGTCTTCAAAAACCATCCGGATAAAGACTAGTAACTGGGCTATGTCTCTTATGTCTGTAGATTCATCCAGTTGGAGTGAGAAAGCAACACAATTTGAAACATCCTCCAACAATTGTTCAGTTGTGTCTCCACACATCTTTTCTATTTGCTGCACGACGATGTTTCTTGACAATTGTACATCTTGAATAGCAGCTATAATCTCTTTCTTATTTTTAAATCCTTCAAAATGATTGTCAGCTGCTTCAAGAAAACAATCTTTTACAAATTCCCCTTTAGTAAAAGGTTTTCATTTCTTTGCGATCAGGTTGCTGACCTTGAAGGATGCTATGGTTGCATTGGCCGAATGTGACCTTGGCTTCGCCATCAACTGTTGCTGAGTAGCCAATTTTGATTTAAGTTCTTTGAGCTTCAGTTTACAGATTTCACTTTTGGGGGGAAAATCAGCATCAAACTTATTGCTATGCACAGCCTTATAATGACGTTCCAGATTACCCTTTTTGGGCAAGGATACTGGGGCGTTACATATTAGACAACAACACTTCTGTTACTGTTCTACCTCCAAACACAATCACGGGTATTCAATGTACTCCATGTGCAATTAAAGGCAAACTGCCCACTCAACCATTAAATTTAAACCCTTTGGTGCTACTGTGTCTAGATTAAAAATCCATCTTTTTTCTCTGATAGTCAACGTTCGATTCGCTTGAAGGAAGCCCCTTTAGTGCAACATTGTATTACGGAAGGCCACGTGTTTGAACAGCTGCGCTGTTGGTGTGTGGATCAAGTGAAGGGAGGAGCATTGGGGAAGACCTTGGATCAAACATTGACTATCAGAGAACAAAGATGGATTTTTAATCTAGACACAGTAGCACCAAAGGGTTTAAATTTAATGGTTGAGTGGGCAGTTTGCCTTTAATTGCACATGGAGTACATTGAATACCCGTGATTGTGTTTGGAGGTAGAACAGTAGGAGGCGTCAAGTTAATCTGCTGAGGGTATTGAGAAGGTTTATAAGGTAGGAATTCAGACATTAGCCCGCATGCGCGGCGTTTCTGTTTGAAAGGAGATTTGAGAATTGGCAAGTCAACATGAATGGGAGTAATTTTTGCCCTGCAGGACGCTCGCAGCATAATTTCATAGGTATGTGCGTCTTTTAGCTATATATAGATAGTGCAGTATTGTGAAGAGAATGGTATTGTAGAATATGAAGGTTTGTAACTGAAAATTTGTTCTGATTTCATTATAGAATTTGTGGAAGGAAAATAGATCCCGTGAAGAACCCGACTTCGGTGAAACGCAAGGGTGCCGGGTTTATTTGCATAGGGAAATTCATGAGGAGGATGTCGAAGAGGAGTAGCAATTGAGAAAAGCTAAGTACTCCCTTCGAACCTCAAAAATATAATTTTATATAAAAAATAATTCATTATAAAGGTCATTGATGTCAACAGGCACACTATAAGTGCATATGAATTGCCTCAAATGATAGTGCTGAATGTTGTCTGAGACCTTTTAATGATATATATAAAGAAAACCATATATCACAACAAAAGTGAAAATCAAATCCAGAAGTTTAAGTTGAGTGAGTAATTGAGAGGGCAATCGTGCTTACCTATGGTGTTTAAAACCACCTTAAAAATATATTATTTTTGCTTGCATCCTTAATTGGTTTTTCCTACAATTTTGCCCTAATGTGTAAGTGCCAGCATTTTTATCCTGTTTCCTGCTGTGAAAATGTGAATACCCAGAAGAAGTTGTTCCTCTCTAGCCCATCAGGATCGATCTTACCTGCACCCCCCTCCAGGGCTCAAACAGAAAGCAGGAGCTGACTGAGTGCTTGGACCCGTGGGCTTGCTCAACCAGCAGGGCAGCACAGCTAAGTCCCTTGAGCCACCTCCAAAATTTGCTCAATCAGGAAAGGCGACCCTCAGGCCAGCATCCTGGGAGCCCAAAAAAAAAACCCCACTGAAAAAATGGCTTGATTGGGGGAAAAAAAACCAGTCCTTAGTCCAGGAACCCAGGAGCTTTGAATCAAAAACACTGCTGCACCAGTACAGCAACCACCATCTGCTGGAGACAGAGAAATACTGAAGTATGCTCCTTGCTGCACCAATCCTTATACCAGTGATGATGCCATTGGAAACTTCCAGGTTTTTTTGTAGCCACCATCAGCTGGGCAGGGGGTATAACCTATTTGTCTGGACTAGTCTAGCAGAATGATCTGGAAACTGATAAATTTTGTTTCCTCATTCTCCCCACGGAACTAAACTGCCATCATTTCAAATTAGCTGGACTCATATAAAAATGATTTCCCAAAAGATTTATTAGGGCATTTCTACAGATACTTAACTGATGAAGCTATTCTGATTAATTACAAGTTAATCAGGTTTACCTTGAAAGTGCACAAAGACCCTAATGTTGTCATTACTTTAAAGAACATTAGTTTGATAATTAAGAAAATCAAAACTAAAATACTAGTATATTAAGTTGAATTATGTGGTCTATTTTGTACATATTAAAATAGAATCTTAACATTTATTAATTGTGAAGAGAAATAGACAATATGATTGATGCTTGATAATATATCAGAAATGAAAATGTATTACAGCTAGAAGAAACTTTGCTTACAAAGCTAATTGTATGATAACATAGCCAATTTTTATAGTTTTAGCCATAAAATGGATACCTTTGGCATATTCTTTTAAAAGTAGCTAAACATTTAGGGCTCGATATTCGAAGGGCATTTACAAGGTTTACAGCTTAGTAAACTATGTAAATGCCTTAAATGGGGATACTCAACGGCACATACACGGGTAGTGCCATTGAATATCCCCAACTATGTCCCCTATGCACCCTTATGCTATCCGGTTAGCATCGGGGCGTGTCAGGGGCGTTCTGGGGCGGAGCGGAGGTGTGAACTAACTGGGCAGCAGTGATATTGCATGCTGCCTGATTAGTGCTCTGCACCGAAAAGATAGGTGAGGAAAACCCTCACCTATCTTTATGGTGCAGGCGCTAACTGGGCAGCATGCAATATCACTGCTGCCCAGTTAGCTTCGGCAGCTTCCGGGTTGTGCGGCGATACCTGGATATTCAATGCTGGGTCCGCATATGACCCCAGCATTGAATATCTGGGTTTAAGGGTCGGTGGGCAGGGCTATGTGCCAACGTGGCACATAGCCTGCCCAGAAATATATTGGGCCCTTAGGGCCTGATATTCAGCGGCAGCTAGCCACTGCTGCTGAACACTAAACCTGGATATTCAATACAGGGACCATATCCAGCCACTGGCATTGCATATACGGGTTTGCCACTGAAGCAGGAAGCTATCTGGGCAGTGACAATATTCAGCCATTGCCTGGTTAGCTTTGGTATCTGCCTGAGGAAGAGCTGAGAAAATGGTGTGCAGCTTGAAACACTGATTGGTGTTGCGCATGAACCTTGTGGCTAATGGCTGAAGAGGGGTTCTTGATCCTGTTTTAAAGTCTGAAGTGGGCCAGGTTGATAAGCTACTCCCGAGGGATTGGAGAGCGTGAAGTAAGAAGATAGCCCGGTCACGAGCAGGAGATTGGAAGTATTGATATAACTCCTCTTAGGCACTGGACAAGCTAAGTACATTTTCCTTGCATATTTGTTTATTGCTAGGAATTGAAGTTCAAGTACTTATAGTGGACAATGGTATGGACAGCAACAGGTGTTGTTTTGTCCGGTTAAGGCCAGTTTATGGTCAATTTAAAATTGATTAAAAAGGAGGGCTCACTTTGAGGGAGGAAAAGTTTCTTCTCATGGTGAGCGATCCAACAAAAAAATAATAGTATGTTTCGAATTGATGCCCGTAACAGGGTAGGTTTTGGATATTAGGTGAGTTCCTATAGTAAGATACGTGTGGGAAATCAAGAGTTTTTTGGTTCATAAGGGTTGATTTCCATGGGTGTAGTTTTGTAGTATTTGGTTAGCTTTGGTGGCAAAAGTTAGGATAGTCTTTTCTGTGCCTAACTTTTGCCACTATGGGATAACCAGTCAGTGATTGAATATCACCACTGATCGGTTATCTCCAGGTGCTGCCCCTGGAATGTCCCGATGCTATCTGGTTAGTCGGGGCATGTAGCAGTGGTACCCGTGGATATTCAGCTTAGCACCATTTACATGGTTTGCAGGTCTGCAGACTATTTAAGTACTTTTGAATATTAGACCCTTACTACACACATTTGATCTGTTACTAGTGGAAACAAATATATTTAATAAATGTTATCTTTGTCCATTTACAACATACAAATATATAGAAAGCAACACTTTCAGGTCAATATTCAACAAGCTTTATGTGGTCACCAGCCATTGGTGACCAGTCCTGTGCTATTCATATAACTTAGGGATAAAGGGAGGATAGAGCCAGAGTAGGATTAAAAATAATCTGTATAGTGGCAATGTTCAACCACTATATGGATTGCCTCAGCTGTAGGCCTATAGTAAAATGTCAGGCAGTCAGCAGTGAATAACTATATTCATCGCCACTGACAATGAGGCCTATTTTAACGTGTACGTCCCGGCCCACTGTGCATCCAGTTGGAATTGGACGCACAGTGGTAAACGCGATTCTGATCCTGCGGGGCACTTCTAGCCCCCGTGGGATCAGAATCGCATCTAAGCATGTATGTGCAGGCTGGAACCCGATTCTGGTTGGCCTGCACGTACAGGCTCCTGACCCGCTAACTCAGTCAGGCTCTTGAATGGAGCAGCAGCACCATGGCGTCTGGTTGCCATGGCACCGTGGCTCCTCAATGGAGCTGCGATCCCTGGCCACCACCAACTTTCTTCATTCCCTGCAGCCCGACCCCTGATCTGGCCTCTCATGGCCAGGGTCGAGCTGCGGGCATTCTCCTTCACCCCCTCCGCCATTTGCTGCTGCCTGGACCTCCCGTCCCCTGACATCTAGGGGGACTTATTCCACCTCAGGGGTGGAATAAGTCCCCCGTCTAGTCTGCCAGACCCGGAATTACAGGGCTGACATCAGAGTCGACCTTGTACATCTGGGGCCGTGGACCTCCCACTGCCCGTCCTAACTCCACTTCTGCACCGCCCCCTTCCTGCCCCCATCTAGCCTCCCTGTACAAACTCCTTGTTCGTACGGGGAGACTTTGGACGGGGACGGCAGGGGGGGCGACTAGCAGGGATCCCCACTATTTGTGGTTCAGAATAGCCCCTATGGGGGTCATTCCATCCTGGACAAATAGGCCCTTTGTGTGCCTGGTTGGAACTGGATGCACAGAGGGAGTCGCGATTCTGATCCTACGGGGCACATCTAGTCTCGCAGGATCAGAATCGCGTGCAGGCCAGGACTGCGATTCAGCCTGGCCTGCACGTACAGGCCTTGCCCTACTGATGGAGTCAGGGCTTCTAAACGGAGCCACTGTGCCATGGTATCTGGTTGCCATGGCACTGCGGCTCTATTTAAAAGCCACGATCCCCGGCTGCCGGCACCCAAACTTTTTTCCTCGCAGCCCAGCTCCTGATTTTGCCTCCCAGGTCCAGGATTGGGCTGCGGGGAATGCTCTTTGCCTCCTGCTGGCCCTTCCCAGCCCCGGTCCTGCCATTTCCTCTGCATTGGGGAAGTTATTCCATCTCGGAGGTGGAATAAGTTCCCCGTTCAAGTCGCCGGTCCCGGACGTAAAGGACCGACATTAGAATTGGCCCTGCATGTCTGGGGCCAACGACCACCCTTCGCCCACCCTAACGCCACCCCTGATACACCCCTTTCCTGCCCCTGTCTAACTTCTCCATACAACACGCGGGGAAGGAGGACGGGGCTGGGAAAAGGCACAAATAGTGGGGATGTCCATCCCCGCTATTCATGGCTCAGAATGACCCCCTATGTGTATACCAGGTTTGAATATTTGTATTTTTTAAAACATCAGATTTGGTGTTTTAAAAAATCTGTTGCTCACTGCTGCTGAATAATGATCCATTTGTTTTTAGGTTACTAAATCCTATCACTGTGCAGTTCTTTTAAGTTATATTTTTAAATTTCTTCCTTTGCAATCTTACATAAATATTTTATTTGTTAACAT
This sequence comes from Ichthyophis bannanicus, assembly GCA_033557465.1. Lineage (NCBI taxonomy): Eukaryota > Metazoa > Chordata > Amphibia > Gymnophiona > Ichthyophiidae > Ichthyophis > Ichthyophis bannanicus. The sequence continues at coordinate 169,909,881 of CM066040.1, read as the reverse complement.
GTATACAACATATAATTGGACAGATTATTCAGAATTTTGTTATAAAAGTTATAAATCCTACTTATATACTTATGTAAAATATCTACTCCAAAACAAATGAACAAACAGAATCCATCTTCAATCAGTAATGAATGAGGAAACAAGATTACATACTTGATCCTCTCCAATATCATATTTTAGAATACTAACATAGATTATAAGATTTATGCTAGTCCTCAGAGGTACTTCATTTAAAATATATCGTCAAATATCCCCATAAAAGCCTTTGTTTCATCATCTGCAATATATTCACTGAAAAATTAAGCACACAAAAACAGGACAGTTTGAATAATCTGTGTTGTATTTTTTGATAAGGAAAAATAGACTTTTATGTATTCATTCATAAGTGTATAATATGCAAAGTACACTGCATGCAAAATTTGATGAAAAGCAATAATGGAGCAAGTTTGCTAATGCACACAAACCAGTAGCACAGGATTTGTCGTCGATAAAGCATACTTACTCACCTGTAACAGGTGATCTCCGGGAACAGCAGGAATTTAGTCTTCACATATGGGTATCGTCGGTACCGAAGGAGCCTGCGCGGGAACGCTCCCCAACGTCCAATGAGAAAGCTTTTGGGAGCATCCCACAGCGCCTGCGTGCTGCCCCCGCCTTTCCCAACTGCCTCTCTCCAGTTGAGTTTAAAGCTGAGAGAGAGAGGGAAAGAGAAAGAGATAGATAGAGAGATACAACTCCTAGGGGAGGTGGGTGGGTTGTGAAGACTAAATTCCTGCTGTTCCCGGAGATCACCTGTTACAGGTGAGTAACTATGCTATCTCCAGGAACAAGCAGGAATGTAGTCTTCACATATGGGGACTCCCTAGCTTTAGATGCCAGGGAGAGACCCCAGAAGTTGTGTGTCCCTGTAAAAGGGCTCCACTTCCCCCCATGGATCTCTGGCATCCAAACAGGGATGGCGGGTAGGAGTTGACTAGGTATGGAACAGGTGTTGGAGAACAGCCTGACCAAACAAGGCATCCCAGCGGGAGTCCTTGTCCAAGCAGTAATGGGCTGTGAAGGTATGAACCGAGGCCCAAGTGGCTGCTCGACAGATGTTGTCGATAGACACAGAGTGCAGATGAGCCATTGAAGCTGCCATGGCTCTCACATTGTGAGCTGTGACATGGCCTTCCAGAGGAAGATTCTTACTCTGATAGGCGAAGGAAATACACTGTGCAATCCAGTTGGACAGTGTTCTCTTGGAGACTGGAAGTCCCAAATGAGAAGGATCAAAAGCAACAAAGAGTTGAGAGGACTTTCTATGTTGCTGTGTTCTTTGCAAGTAAAAGGCTAAAGCTCTTTTACAGTCCAAAGCATGAAGACTCCTTTCTGCATGTGATGCATGAGGCCTTGGAAAAAACACAGGCAGGTAGACTGCTTGGTTAAGATGAAAAGGGGAGACCACCTTTGGCATAAAGTGTGGATGAGTCCTAAGGACTACCTTGTCATGATGGAACCTTGTATAAGGAGGATCAGCCACTAGTGCTTGCAACTCACTAATGTGACGTGCTGATGTGATTGCAATGAGAAAGATAACTTTCCAAGAAAGGAATTTCAACGAGGTAGTAGCCAAGGGTTCGAAATGTGGCTTCATAAGCTGGCCAAGAACCAGGTTTAAGTCCCATGCCACCTGTGGTGGTCTAATGGGAGGCTTAGTTAGTAGAAGGCCTCTCATAAATCTCACTATAAGAGGATGGGAGGAAATAGTTTGTCCATTTAAAGGCTTGAAAGAAGCCACAATAGCACTTAAATGGACTCTTACTGAGTTAGTTTTAAGTCCTGCATTGGATAAATGAAGGAGATACTCCAGTAATGATTCCAGAGGTATCGCAAGGGGGGTAAGACCCTTCTGCGAGCACAATATGGTAAACCTTTTCCACTTGAAAGCATAAGAGCGTCTTGTGGAAGGTTTTCTAGAAGCATAAAGGATATACTTTACTTGCTGAGGAAGGTTAAGATCTTGAAGATCTAGGCCTTCAGCAACCAAGCACTGAGATGCAGTGACTGGGGATTGGGATGCCATAACATTCCGTCTTCCTGAGACAGGAGATCTGGAGCAGACCCTAACTCCAGAGAGGGAGCTTGAGAGAGATGTAGAAGCAGAGGGTACCACACTTGCCGTGGCCAATGTGGAGCTATGAGAATCATATGGCCTCTGTCTCTCTGAAGCTTGAACAGGGTTTTTGGAATCAGGGGAATGGGTGGAAAGGCATAAAGGAAGTCTTGCCCCCAATGAAGGAGGAAAGCATCCCTGGCCTGAGAGCCCTGAGCCGGAATTCTGGAACAGAATCGGGGAAGTTTGGCATTCAACGGACTTGCAAAGAGGTCTATGTCCGGGGTTCCCCAAATTTGAAAAATCTTGGCCACCTGGTCTGCATGTAGAGACCATTCGTGTGGAAGCAGAACTCGACTGAGTCTGTCTGCCCAAGAGTTTTGGATACCTGGAAGATACACTGCCAGGAGATGAATCTGATGCTCTCTGGCGAGGGCCCATAGTCACAAAGCTTCGTTGCAAAGCGACAGAGAGCCTGTTCCTCCCTGCTTGTTCACATAGAACATGGCTACTTGATTGTCCGTGTGAATGAGGACTATCTTGCAGCTGAGCAGAGTGCGGAACACTTGAAGAGCAAGGAAGACTGCTCTGAGCTCTGGAAGATTGATGTGTAGATGAGACTCCTGTGGAGTCCAGGTGCCTTCGGTGGAGAGGTATTGCAGATGAGCTCCCCAACCCACTGGTGAAGCATCTGTTGTGAAAGTTGCTTGGGGTGAAGGTTGTTGAAATGGGGACCCCAGCAACAGGTTTTGAGTGGACTACCACCATTGGAGGGACAAAATAAGGCGATTTGTATTTGCTATTTCATCTGACAGGCACCCTGATGCCTGGGTCCACTGAGTGGATAAAGTCCACTGGGCTGCTCTCATATGGAGGCGAGCATAAGGGACCACATGTACGGTAGAAGCCATGTGGCCTAGTAGCTGTAACATTTCTCGAGCAGTGAGATGAGGCTTTAGCAGTGCTTGAGAAGCTAATTGTACTATGCGAAGGCAACTGGTCTGGGGGAGATAGGCCCTTGCTTTCCTGGTATCCAACAAAGCTCCTATGAACTCTAGAGATTGAGTGGGAGTTAGGCTAGATTTTGGGATGTTTATGACCAGACCCAAATACTGCAGGATACGCATTGTGCAAGATAGAGAAATCCTGGCCTCTGACTCTGATGGGGCTCGAATGAGCCAGTCGTCTAAGTAGGGGAAGATGAATATTCCCAGAGTGCGAAGAAATGCTGCTACCACAGCCATGCATTTCGTAAACACCCTTGGAGCCGAGGCCAGGCCAAAAGGAAGCACCCTGTATTGGTAGTGCTTTCCTTGAAAAAGGAACCGAAGGAACTTTCTGTGAGTTGGATGGATGAGAACATGAGTGTATGCATCCTTGAGATCTAGAGAACAAAGCCAATCCTGACTCTGAAGGTATGGCAACAGGGTTCCCAGAGAAATCATCTTGAATTTCTCCTTGAACAGGAATTTGTTCAATTCTCTGAGATCTAAAATGGGTCTGTCCTCCTGTTTTCTTTGGGATAAGGAAATAGGGGGAGTAAAACCCTGTACCCTGTTGAGGAATGGGTACCTCTTCTATTGCCCCTTGGGCAAGACGCATGGTGACCTCTTGATCTAACAGGGTGATGAGAGAGGTCTGAGAATTGAACTGTCTTATCATTGTGGGAGGGGGCATGCGGAGGAAGTGAAGCTTGTACCCCTCTCTTATAATGGAAAGAGTCCAATGTTCTGCTGTTATTTTCCCCCATCTGGGGGCAAAGTGGCACAACCTTCCTGGGATGGTGGAAGGTTCTGGTCCACTGAGGGCCAGGAAGGCTACATTCTCTAGATGGAAGTCAAAGGCCTTGTGGAGGCTGAGACTGCTGAGACATTTGAGGCTTAGCAGTCTTTGTTTTCCTTTGTTTAGGTGGTTGTTGACTCTTCTGGACAGGCTGACCTGCAGAACGTCCCTGCTGATAAGAGGGATAAAACCTCTTCTTTTTAGAAAAGAATGGCTTCTTGAAAGATTTCTTCCTTGCAGGATCAGCTGTGGCTTTGATAACCTATCCAAAGTGGAGTTATCAGCATCCAACTCATTGGCCTTTTCTTGCCAATTTTTGCCGACTAGATTTTCACCTGTACAAGGAATATTGCCCAGTTTGTCCTGCACCCAGAGCTCCAAATCGGATGCCTGGAGCCAGGCAATTCTACGTGCACCTATGGCAATGGCAGAGGTTCTGCTTATGCACTCAAAACAGTCAAAAGCTGCACGATTGACAAATTTAGAAACATCCTGGGCATGTTTAACCAGTGTGAGAAAATCCTGCCTCTTATCCTCAGGAAGAAGAGGGCTCAAAACCTCTAAATCCCCTGTGACTTCCTTAAGGAACATTCCCATATATAAAATATAGGAACTGATCCTGGCAGAAAGCATGGAAGCCTGGAAAATACGACGTCCAAAGGCATCCAAAGTTCTACACTCATGTCCTGGAGGATTAGAGCATGCCTCTTTGCACTCTTGATCCTTCTCATAGCTGACTCCACTACAATAGAGTGGTGAGGCAGCTGAGTCTTCTGGAAACCAGGACACGGAGGAACCCGATACATGGTATCCAGTCGACGGGAGTGAGGTGAGGTGGTAAGGGGGGGTTTTCCACATTCTTAACATGAGATCATGTAAGATCTCATGGATAGGCAAGGTAGCTGCCTCCTTAGGAGCTTTGGGATATTGTAAAATCTCCAACTCCTTTGCCCTGGGCTCTGTCTCTGGAGCCACAGTAATGGACAGACCTCGAGCCACCTCTTTGACAAAATCCTGAAAGGAGATATCTTCTGGAGGAGACATCCTACGTTTGGGAGAGGAAGGCTCCTTGGAGAAGTATTCCGGTACCGACAGAACTGTCAGAATCCTCAGACTCCTCCGAGGATTCAAAGTACCATCTGTCCGGATGGTCTTGTAGAGCAGGATACCCGCACCAACCGAAGTCGGTGCCAGGGGGGACCGGTACCGGTGTATCGGTACTGGAGGGCATGGCTTGACTGGGTGCCGGCAATGCGGATACTGATGTCGATGCCGATGCTATCGGTACCAGTTGAACTGTCTGACACGGTTCCGAGGGCGTCAATGCTGCAAGGAGAGCCGCCAGACTGCGTTCTATAGCCAGGAATCTCTGGTCTATCGATGCTGCCGATGCTTGGGTATCAGTACCGGAGAAAACCGCCGGTACCCCAGAGCATGGCACCAGTAGTTCTGCCGAGGTTGAGGCCTCGAACATCCTGGAGCCCCGATAATGCTTTGGAAGCTGAATCCTCCCGCCGGGCAATTTTGCCGCTGCAGAACCCTCAAGGGCAACGCAAGAGGCATCTCGATGCTTAGAAGATCTACCCTTTGAGGACCGGCTGGACTTATGTTTAGTTACCTGAGATCCATGGGAGGAAGACGAAGCCCTGGAAGACGTCGATGCCACAGAGGCTGCATCGGAGGGAAAAAGGATGCTAAGCTTAGCATCCCGGTTTTGTTGACCCCTCTTGGACATCATGGTACAAGCCATACACTTCGAGATGGAGTGGTCAGGACCTAAACATTTAAGACACCACTCATGGGTGTCGGTGACGGATATGGTACCGTTACACTTGGTGCACTTCTTAAAACCCGAAGCGGGTTTTTCCATAATGGAGGAAATTTGGGCCTAAGGCCCAAAATGGCGCATGCACCTGAGGAAGAAAAAATTGGAACTAAATTTATTTATTTTTTTTCTAAAAGAAAGAAAGAAGAACCGGCGGTACCGGTATAGCGTCGAGGAAGGCAGATGCGACCACAAAAAAGAAGAAGGAAACATTTTCTGCGGTGACAGGAACAACGACCTGCCGGCTCCACAGAAAACGAAGAACTGGAGAGAGGCAGTTGGGAAAGGCTGGAAGGCAGCACGCAGGCGCTGTGGGATACTCCCAAAAGCTTTCTAATTGGACGCTGGGGAGCGTTCCCACGCAGGCATCGTCGGTACCGACGATACCCATATGTGAAGACTACATTCCTGCTTGTTCCTGGAGATATGTGCTGTCCTGTTAGCACAAGGCACCATGTGAAAAATCACACGCTAATGGGGTAGCACATGATTGGACGGGGACTGGGTGTATTAGGGATGGAATTTTGGCATTGATGGCACATTGCGGTTAGTGCGGGCGTTTTGGGTATGTGCTAACCATGATGCTGCCATTAGCACAGGTCCACTTAACATCACCTCAAAGGGTGGTAATAAGTGCATCTGAATGCTGGGTATCACTGTGTGGCATGTTTGCAACACGTTAACAGCAAGGGAAGGGATACATGCCCCCTTGCTGTTAGCACAGGCCTCTACGCTAGTTTGCAATTCAAATGCATGCTATTGGCATACCCTTTAGTAAACATGCTCCAATATGAATAATTATAATTCTGTGATTCTTTATATACTTCAAAAAATGGTTGGGTTTAAAGGGGTTCAAGCAAATTCCTGGAGGAAAATTCCCTAAACCATTATTAACTATTTGGGTCTGGAAAAGAAAACATAGTCGCTTACCTCTAATGGGGATTCTCCATATACAGCAGGGAAATGCAGCCACACTCCATTGGTGCTGTCGCTGCCAACAGCGCCAGTGTTGGCTCTTCCTTTACCTTTGTTTTTGTTTTTTGAAAGGTAGTTATGCTTTATGGCATGCTGCTTTTCTTTGTTAGATATTTTCTTCTTACGTTTTCTTTTTCTTTTCTTTTTGTGGGGATAATGGGCGGGTGAGTGTGGCTGCATACCCCTGCTGTATACGGAGAACCCCTGTTATTGGTAAGCAACTATGCTTTCTCTGCATACAAGCAGGGGGATGCAGGCATACTTTGTTGGTGAATACAGAGTTGAGGGCCGCTCAGAGAAGTGAGAATGGTTGCGGCCCGGTTGAAGATTGGGAGGTGGAAGAATTAAGCAAAGAGATTTTGCAGTATAGCTTGGCCGAAGGCAAGGTCAGAGGCTGAAGAGCTATCTAGACTGTAGTGCTTCATGAAAGTGTGTACAGATGACCATGTAGCAGCCTTGCAGATCTCTTGAGGAGGAATAGCAACTAAATTGGCGACAGTAGCAGCTGTGGCTTGGAGGTGGTGAGGACCCACTCATCCAGGAGGTGTGCGACCCGCCTGAAGGTAACGAAAGGAAATATAGTCTGCAATCCAGGATGAAATAGTTTTGCTTAGATGCAGGCTTCCCCGAGTAATTGGGATTGAAGGTGACAAAAATCTGGAAAGAGTGACGGAGCTGCTTGATAGCATCCAGTTAATAGAGCAGAGATCGTCGACAGTCCAGAGAGTACAGAGCTTGCTCCAGTGAATCCGGTTGTGCTGCTAGGAAAAACGTAGGCAGTACAATGGCTTGAATGATTAAGATGAAAACTGGATATAATCTTCGGAAGGAACTTAGGATGTGTATGTAGAAGTACCTTATTGTGAAGAAACTGTGCATAGGGAGAATGGTGAACAAGAGCTTGGAGCTCACTCACATGTCTTGCAGAGGTAACAGCAACTAGGAAAATGGTTTTCCAAGTTAGGTGTTTCAGAGAAGCATCCCTCAGAGGTTTGAAAGGGGGGTTCACAAGCTGAGAGAATAGAATACTTAGATCCCACACTAGAGCAGGCGGCTTCAATAAAGAGTAGTTACTCACCTGTAACAGGTGTTCTCCAGGAGCAGCAGGAATCAGTCCTCACTTATGGGTGTCATCGACGCCGATGAAGCCCCAGCGGAGCATTTCCCAAGCTTTCCATGAAAGCCTTTGGGAATGCTGGCACGCATGCGCGGTTCCCTTCCCGCCTAAAGGTGCCATCTTACCTCAGTCAAATGACATAGCTAAGAACAGCACACAAAAATGGAAAAATTAAACTATGTACAACTGCAACTCCAAGGGGAGGAGGGAGGGTAGTGAGGACTGATTCCTGCTGCTCCTGGAGAACACCTGTTACAGGTGAGTAACTACTCTTTCTCCAGGACCAAGCAGGAAGTCAGTCCTCAGTTATGGGTGACTCCCCAGCTCTGGGCTACCAGGAACCCTGGCTGAACAAGAGAACTCCCTCTAGTCTCAGCAACAAGGAAAGGCTTTTCAAGGACATAACCTTCACAGGTAGCCCAACCAGAGGGCAGGAGGGCAGGAGTTGCCTAGACCTCAAAGAGATTCCGGAGTACTGCTTGGCCAAAAGCACTGTCCCTACGGGACTCCCTCTCCAGACAGTAGTGGGCTGCAAAAGTCTGGCTTGAAGACCAAGTAGCAGCCCTGCAGATGTCTTGCAATGGAACAGAGCGGAGATTAGCCACTGATGCAGCCATGGCCCTCACACGGTGGGCCGTGACCCTACCCTGCAAAGGAAGGTCAGCTGCCTTGTAAGCCCAGGTGATACAGTCAGCCACCCAGATGGACAAGGTATGCTAGGACACAGGCTTCCCCAAGTTATTGGGGTCAAAAGACAGGAAGAGCTGAGAAGCCTTCCTGTGACCTTGCGTACGTTCAAGGTAGAAGGATAAGGCCCTCCTACAGTCCAAGGTATGGAGAACTGTTTCAGCCTGACTTGCATGAGGCCTAGGGAAAAAAGTAGGAAGAACCACCTCCTGGTTGAGGTGGAAAGAGGAGACAACCTTAGGAAGGAACTTAGGGTGAGTCCTGAGGACTACCCTGTTTTTATAGAACCTGGTGTAAGGTCTATCACAGACCAAGGCCTGAAGCTCACTCACTCTCCTAGCCGAAGTAAGGGCTATCAGAAAGAGAGTCTTCCAGGAAAGGAAGCGTAGAGGGCAAGTAGCCATAGGCTCAAAAGGTGGGCGAGTCAGTTGCTGCAAGACCACATTAAGCTCCCACTCAGGAGCAGGAGGATGTATGGGAGGCTTGAGCAGAAGCAAGCCCCTGAGAAACCCAGACACCAAAGGGTGCACAGACAAGGAATGGCCCTCTACTAGGGAGTGGTGAGCTGCCAAAGCAGAGAGGTGGACTCAAACAGAGTTGGACTTGAGACCCTGATTGGACAAGTGCAGCAGGTACTGAAGCACCACTGACACAGTACAGGAGAAAGGATCCTCAGCACGTAGCTGACACCACACAGAGAACCTTTTCCACTTGAGAGCATAGGTCTTCCTAGTGGATTGTTTCCTGGAGGCTAGGAGAACTTCCTCAACCTTGGGAGGCAGGCCCCAGGGAGCCAAGACTACCCTTGCAGCCTCCATGCCATCAGATTGAGAGCTTTGAGATTGGGATGCAGCAAGGAGCCCTGATCCTGAGAGAGAAGGTCGGGCTGCAATCCCAGAGGCAGAGGCAGACCCACTGCCAGCTGAAGCAGGAGGGGGAACCAAGGCTGCCTTGGCCACCTGGGAGCTACCAGGAGGACTGAGGCCCTGTCTCGGAGAATCTTGAACAGTGTCCGGGCCACCAGAGGGGAGGGAGGAAACGCATAGAGTAGGCCTTGAGTCCAGGGAATCAGAAAAGCATCTGCTGCTACTCTCAGAGGATGCGGTTGCCTGGAGCAGAACCTTGGCAGCTGGTTGTTCAGTGGACTGGCAAACAGGTCTATGGAGGGAAGCCCCCATTTCAAGAAAATCTTTTGAACCACCAAAGGATGTAGCTGCCACTCGTGGGGCTGCAGTATCCTGCTTAATCTGTCTGCCAGGTAGTTGTCCTGGCCTGGAAGGTACACAGCCCTGAGGAGCATGTTGTGTTTCAGGGCAAAGGAACAGAGGTCCTGGGCCTCCTGGCAAAGGGGCTGGGAGCCAGTCCCGCCCTGTTTGTTTACATAGAACATGGCTACCTGAATGTCTGTCTGGATCAAGACAGACTGTTGTGCCAGAGAAGCAGTAAAGGCCTTGAGGGCCAAGCAAATAGCTCTGAGTTCCAGCAGATTGATCTGCTGGGACGCCTCCCAATGAGACCACAGGCCCTGGGTGCACTTGTCTAGGCAGTGCGCTCCCCAACCCTGCAGAGAGGCATCGGTGGTCAGTACCACTGTACGAGGTGGGATCTGAAAGGGCACCCCCACCAGCAGATTGGGGGGGTGTAACCACCAGTTGAGGGAGGCCAGGAAACGGTGGGACACTCTGATCCTGCCTCTGAGACTACCTGAGGCCTGTGACCACTGAGGCCGAAGGCACCACTGAGCAGGCCTCATATTGAGCCTGGCATTGGGGGTCACCTGTACCGTCGACGCCATGTGGCCCAGAAGTCTGAGACAGAGTCTGGCGGAGACCAGGGACCTGTGCAGAAACTTGCTGGCGAGGTCCATGAGCCTTTGTGCTCGGTCCACTGGTAAGAATGCTCTTGCCAGCTGAGAATCCAACCTTGCCCCTATGAACTCCAAGTTCTGGGAGGGGAGCAAAGTGGACTTTGCGAAGTTGATGACAAAGCCCACCATTTGTTGGTGGCCTGTTGAACTTCCAGGGAAGTATGGCCTCTGATGAGCCAGTCGTCTAGGTAAAGAAACACAAAGATGCCCTGATTTCTCAGGTAGGCTGCCACCACTGCCAGGCACTTGGTAAAGACCCTGGGAGCGGAGGCCAGTCCAAAAGGCAGTACCCTGTACTGATAATGGTTTCCTCCCACAATAAACCTGAGGTACTTTCTGTGGTCTGGATGAATAAGGATGTGAGTGTAAGCATCCTTTAGATCTAAAGAGCATAGCCAATCTCCCTGCTGGAGGTAGGGCAGAAGAGTTCCAAGAGTAAGCATCTTGAACTTCTCTCTTACTAGAAACTTGTTTAGGTTTCTGAGATCCAAAATGGGTCAAAGACCACCGGTTCTTTTTGGCACCAGGAAATAACTGGAGTAAAACCCGTGACCTTGAATGTGGAGAGGCACAGGCCCCACCGCCTTGTCCAGCAACAGACCCTTTAACTCTTGAAGGAGAAGGGCAGTATACAGGGGAGGCCGAAAAGGTTCCCATGGGAAGTGTGGCGGAGGCAGTTGTTGAAAATGTAGGGCATAGCCTCGATGGACTATGTCCAGCACCCAACTGTCCTGGGTTATCAAGGGCCACTGGTGAGCGAACAAGGCTAGGCGGCCTCCTGTGCAGGGCTTGGTCTGCAAGGGAGGAATGGCTATACTCAAGGAGTCAAAAACCCCCACCCTGCTGAGTGGGAGCAGGGGCCGGAGGCTTGGGGATATTCTGCCTACGGGGCCCATTATCCTAGCCCCTGGCTTGCTGACCCTGGGGGGCAGCTGGGGCAGCCTGAAACTGGGGGTACTGTTTGTAGGCAGCTCCCTTCCTCGGGTAAAAGGGCTTCTTACCCGGGCCCTTCTTCTTAGAGGAAGGAGCAGAGGTCTTCCTCGACAGCCTTGTCCTCGTGAGGTGCTCAGTTTCGAGCTGAGCGGCCTTCTTGGCCACAGGCTTGCCAAAAAGGTTTTCACCTCGGCAAGGGACACCGACCAACTTGTCCTGAACCCATGGCTCGAGGTCCGATGACTGCAGCCACGCCTGGCGTCGAGCTGCGATGCCGGCAGCCGCTACTCGAGCCGAAGTCTCGAAGGCATCGTAGGCGGCGCGGGACATGAACTTAGAGCATTCCCAGATCCTCGAAGACAAGGACTTAAAACTCTGCAAGGGTTCCCTGGAGAGACCAGCAGAGAATCCGGCCAACTCCTTGGCCAGGTCTCGTAAATATATGCCCATGTACAGCTGGTAAGTCTGGACACGGCAAGCAAGCATCGAGCCCTGAAAACACTTTCTACCGACGCCATCAAGGTTTCGGGCTTCCCATCCAGGAGGCACCGCGGAGTGCATCTTCTGACTCTTCAGACGATGCATGGCCGATTCCACAACCATGGAATGGTGTGGTAACTGTGCTTTTTGGAAGTCAGGACTCTTACGGAGTCGATAGATGGAATCGACCCGCTTGCCCAAGACTGGCGCCGAGGCCGGGGCCTCCCACATCCGGAAGAGGAACCGTTCCAGCATCGGAGGAACCGGGAGAGTAAAGGCCTCCTTCGGAGGAGAGTCATACTGCAGAGCATCGAGCTCCTCGACTCGAGGCTCTTCCTCGGGGTCAGCCGAGATAGCCAGGGCAGCAGCCATATCATGGACAAATTCCGAGAACCTAGTGTCCTCCGGAGGGGATCTACTCTGGGGCTCAGACTCAGGTTAGTCCGAAGGGACACACCGAGTCTTGAAGGTGTCAGGAGACTCCTCGTCCTCGGTCTCCCAAGCAGACTCGTCCGATGTCGAGTTGAGCTCGGACCCCGCGGGGCCTCCAGGCACCCGCCCCGACGCCGGGGGCACCGGCGTCGAGACCCTCGGTCCCGAACGGGAGGTCAAGGGAGACCTCGACCGAGGATGACCTCGAGCCGCAAGGGACTCGAGTATCGGCTCGGTCTCTGGGGTCGACTTCGAAGTCGATGTCCCGGTGGTCAGGGCAGATGCGCCAGACAGGCTGGCCATCAGTGCCCGCTGCTGGTCCATGAAGGCAGACATTCTGCTTTCCAAGGCTGTCAACCTGAGACTCAGCTCGGGTGACGCAGCAGCCCCCGACTCGGGCCCCGGCGGCGCCGGGCCCGACGTCGGTACTCGGGGAGGCGAGTCCACGAGGACAACAGGACTTACGTGTCCAGCAGACTCCGGCTCCATGCGAGGAACTTTAGCGGGCTTCTCCTGGGCCACGGGCCCGGGACGACCGTCGGGGGTCTTAGACCTGGCCCTTGAGGGCCCAGGGACCTCCTCCGACGCCGCCCTCGCGAGCTGCTTCTTCCTCTTACGTTCCCGGTCGGGGGACCCCCTGTCTGAGGAGCTCCGACGCCTCTCGGGATCGGAATCCCGAGTTGTCGAGGCCTCAGACGAGGTCCGGGCCCGGGTAGAGGCCGAGTCCGAGAAAAGCCGTTCACTTTGCTGCTGACGACTTCGGAGTGCCTTGGAAGACATCTTCCCACATGGCCCGCACGATTTAGAATCGTGGTCTGGGCCAAGGCACCGAAGGCAGCAGTCATGTGTGTCGGTGAGAGACATAATCTTCTTACACCGATCACACTTCTTAAAACCGCTGGAAGTCATCGGGGAAAAAAGGGTCCCCGCGAGGTCAAAGGACCGGCCTTCCAGGGAAAAGAAAAAAGATTTGGTGCGAACGCCTAGCCACGAAGGGCAAAAACCGAAAAGAAAAAGAGGGGATTCAATACCGGCATACCGAACCCGGTGGGAGGGGAACCGACGTCGAATCCAAGGAAAAAAGCGAATAACGCCTAGAAAAAAAGAACTCTTTTCCGGGAAAAAAAGGACACATGTCCGATGGGCTTCACGGAAAAAAAGAGACTGAGGTAAGATGGCACCTTTAGGCGGGAAGGGAACCACGCATGCGTGCCAGCATTCCGAAAGGCTTTCATGGAAAGCTGGGGAAATGCTCCGCTGTGGCTTCATCGGCGTTGATGACACCCATAAGTGAGGACTGACTTCCTGCTTGGTCCAGGAGAAAGGCTTGGTGTTCATGCCTTTCATAAAATGCATGGCTGATGGGTGTATGGAAATGGGCCTCCCATCCTCCTGATGGTGAATTTATTTATTTATTTAACATTTCTTATATACTGCCTTTCATGATATCAAGGTGGTTTACATTGAACAAACTGAAATTACTTTGAACAGGGCATTATAACTTGGAGATAACTATTTACAGGGAACATGGGCAATGGAGGGTTAAGTGGCTTGCCCAAGACCACAAAGAGCACCTGTGGGACTAGAAACCCCAGTCCTTTCGGCCCAAGGTTGCTGTCCTCTAGTGGGATTTGAACCCCTGACCTTCTGGCCTGAGGTAACTTGCCCCAACCACTAGGCCACTCCTCCCTATTGCTGCTATGGCAGAGAGGTGGTAATAAACGGATGGAGTTTGAAGTCTAGATTCACTGTTGATAACCCTGCTGACCCCTATACTTCTAAACCCGTTTCCCTTACCTCCTCTTTCAATCTCCAACTTTGCTCTTCTGCTCCTACTCATCAGCATGGTCACTGCCTTGACATGATTTTCTTCTCTTTTTACCTTCCGGTTTCCATACCTCAGTTTTTCTCTTATCTCATCATCACCTCCTAAGTTTCACACTTCATTACTCCCCACCTCAACCCCGCTCTGTCTCCTCCTACCTTTTTAGGAATCTTCATGCTCTTTCCACTATCGTCTCATCAGCTCTTTCTTCCACTTTGTCTTCTAAATCTGTTGATGAGGCTATAGTTTCCTATAATACTACCCTCTCCTCTGCTCTAGATACTCTTGCTCAACCCATCCCATGCTCTGTAAGATGCACTACACCCCAGCCCTCGTTGTCCTCAGCTACCCACTATCTCCAGTCCTGTGCCTGATCAGCTGATTGCATTTGTCTCAAATCTCACTCTTTTTCCAACTTTCTTCACTTCAAATTCATGTTTACCTCCAGTCAGCTTTAGCACTTGCCAAGCAAAACTACTATATCCACTTGATTACTTCTCTGGCCACTTCTCCGCTGTCTTTTCTCTACTGTTGACTCTCTCCTCAAGGAATCTCTCCTCCAACTCCCCCTTCTCTTTCTGCCCAAACCCTTACTGTCTTTTTCTATAGAAACAGAAACATAGAAATATGACGGCAGAAAAGACTTATCTAGTCTGCCCTTCCATATCAACTACAACAATAATCCCCTTTTTTCCTTTTTGAGATACTCTTTGTTTGTCCCATGCTTTTTTTGAATTCAGATACTGCCCTCATCTCTACCACCAAAGAACAGCAAACTGCCATGTGGGCAATCAAGAACCAGTCAGGAAACGTGGCAGGGAGTTCCAATGTTGCCTTTATTGTTCCACGGATCAAGTGTGCCTAAAACCCGACACAGGCCGTGTTTCGTTCACCACTTCCTCAGGGGTTAACGGCTCACTAAAAATACATACATGTACATATAGAATAAAAGCCACAACAAATAAAACAAATATATTAATACATAAGCATGAAAAAGTTGATAAAATACAAATCATCTTAAATAAATTAAAACAATAAATACACAAATAAATAAACATAGTGTGATAAACCATTAATAAAATAACTATATTGCATTAAATAATAAATAACATATAACAATATAAAATGCAACAATATAAAACATAAAATGCGTACACTATAAAACCAAATAAACTCAAACCAGGAGAGAGAGGAGGACTAAAAAGACATGCAATAACCAATGCATGAAACACATTGTATAAAAAAACATAAATAAACTGGTAACAAAAAACATAGCTTCATAAACACCTGGTCCTGTCTTTTAGATCAGTTCATATGTATCCCACTTATTCACTCCTACCTCCTTTAGTTTTCTCTATTATGTTGTTTTAACCCCTAGGTGTTTATGAAGCTATGTTTTTTGTTAACAAAGATGTTAAAAAGAATTGGACCAAGAACAGGTCCCTGCAGCACACCACTGGTAACCTCCTTCTCCTCCATTCACCTGAGCTCTTTGGCGCCTCCCACTCAACCAATTTCTAACCCAATCAGTGATCTTAGGGTCCATCCCTAGGGTGCTCAGTTTGTTTATAGGTTTCCATAACAAAATCCACAAGATTACTTTCCAGTTCCCCACTCCTATCCCCTTTTCCTCTACATCAATACCAACTTTTCCCATCAATCAATTATCCTTTCATCTTTTCCCATGATCTCTGTAGATGAAACCTTTCATTTTCTTTCCTCTTCCAAACTTACTATTTGCTTTTCTGATCCTAACTTCACCCATCTCCTTAACTCCATTTCCTCCTCTATCATCCCTTCTATTTCACATATTCTCAGCCTCTCCCTTATCCACTGCTACTGTCCCTGCAGCCTTCAAGCATGCTGTGGTCACACCCCTATTCAAGAAACCTTCTCTTGATGTTAGCTCTCCTTCTAAATCATCATCCCATCTCCCTTCTTTTCCATACTTCTTGAGCACTCAGTCCTCCACCGTTGTCTTAAATTTCTTTCCTCTCAAGCCCTTCTGGATCCTTTTCAATCTGGCTTTTGCCCCTTAATTTCTACTGAAATGGCACTTGCCAAAGTCTCCAGTGACTTGTTCCTGGCTAAATCTAAGGGCTTCTAATCTATCCATTTCCTTCTTGACCTTTCTGCTGCTTTTGATACTGTTGACCACCACCTTCTCCTTGACACATTATCCTTACTTGGTTTTAGGGGCTCTGTCCTGTCCTGGTTCTCTTCCATCGCTCTTTCACTGTTTGTTCTGGTGGTTCCTCCTGTACTTCTATCCTACTCTCAGTTGGTGTACCCCAGGGGTCTGTTATGGGCCCTCTCCTTTTCTCTCTCTATACCCAATCCTTTGGTGCTCTCATTTCCTCTCATGACTTTCAGTATCATTTTTATGCTGATGATTCTCAGATCTATCTTTTTATACCTGTACACCTGATATTTCTCTGACACTCAAGACCCGTATCTCTGCCTGTCTCTCTGACATCACCGCCTGGATGCCTCACCGCCATTTGAAACTAAACATGGACAAAACGGAACTTCTTATTTTTCCACCTAAACCTTCCTCTCCCCTTCCTCCTTTCTCTGTCTCTGTTGATAACACTCTTCTACTTCCTGTTTTCTCAGCCCATAATTTTGGTGTCAAAACTATGGAACTCTTCCTGAGGAATTAAGATTTCAGACCGACATGAAAGACTTCCGCAAGTCCCTTAAGACATATCTATTCATCGAGGCTTATGGCAAACAACCTATCACATAAAAGTTCAAGATGCCTTACTAACTGTTTCTACTCAATTTTGTTATGTTATAGTATAATATTATAGTTTATCTTTATATACTATTACAATGTACTGTAATTTATTATAAATTAATATGATGTACTGTAATTTATTACAATGTCTTGTCTCTCTGTCTTCCATGCCCCAATGTAAACCCTTTTGTTGTCCTGTTAACCACTTTGATTGAAGGATAAGGTGGTATACAAAATGGATTAAATCAATAAATAAAATTTTGACTCCTTCGTTTCCTTTTCCTCACATATCCAACAGATAGCTAAAACCTGTCCTTTCTTTATAACATTAACAAAATTTGCCCCTTCCTCTCTAAACACACTACTAAAACACTTGTCCACTCTCTAATTACTTCCCGTCTCGACTACTGCAACCTCCTTCTTGCTGGTCTCCCTCTGAGTCATCTCTCTCTCCTTCAATCTATTCAGAACTCTACTGTGGGCTAATTTTTTGCCAGCCTCGATATACTCATATAATCCCTCTTCTCAAGTCATTTTATTGGCTTCCCTTCCATTTCAATATCCAATTCAAACTCCTGCTTCTGACTTAAATGCATTCATTCTTCTGCTCCTCACTATCTTTCTTCTCTCCTCTCCACCTAGACCCCTCCTCCTGAACTCCGCTTTTCTAATGACTTGCTCTTCTCTTTGCCCTTTTCTTGCACTGCTAACTCCACACTTTGGTCATTTCACCTTGCTCCTCCTTATGCCTGGAACAAACCTCCTGAGTCTGTACGTTAGGCTTCATCTCTGCCCCTTTTCAAATCTATGCTAAAGGCTCACCTCTTTGAGGCTGCATTTGGTTCCTGATCCCTTAGTCCCTTGTGTCTTCTTACACTTCTCTATTCTATTCTTATTCCTATCTTTTGTCTTGTCTGCAAGCTCTGAGTAGGGACTGTCTCTATCTGTGTTTGTACAGTGTTGCATATGCCTTGTAGCGCTTTACAAATGTTTAATAGTAGTAGCAGTAGATAGGTGAGGACGTGAATAAGAGGGCACAAGAAAGGGTTGAGACCTTGTAGCACAGGAGCAATGGAATCCATTTAGAATGATAGGAGCATTGTGTTGAAGGTCAGCCAGATGTTTGGAGGATAGCTTGGCAGGGAATGAATCGGCTGGCAGGGGATGAATTGCTTCAGTTTCCAAGCTGCGAGGAATAAGGACTGCAGGTCGGGATGAAGTAGGTGACCCTCTTTTTGTGTAAAAAGGAAAGGATGAAGCGGTAATGGCCAAGGTCCGTGTTGTGCCAGGTTGAGGACATGTGGGTAGCAGATTTGTCTGAGCCATTGTGAAGCTATGAGGATTAGAGAAGCCTTCTCAATTTGGGCCTTGAGGAGGGTCAGAGGAATGAGCGATTTACCTAGGAAATAAGGCAGGCATCTGCTGCTCATCTGCACTGACTGGGACAAAGGGAACAGAAGAATGGACACTTGTCATTGTCGTCTGCTGTGAAAAGGTCCACTTCCAACGTTCCCCAGGCTTGGAAGTGGGGGTTAGGGTAGTGGGATCCAGAGACATTAGTGTGGGTCGAGGTGATAACTGAGGGAGTCCGGTAACTGGTTCTGGGCATCTGGGAGGTAGACTGCCTGGAGGAAGACTTCCATGAACTGGGCATAAAGCCACAGATAAGCAGCCTCATGACGGAGTCAAAGGGAGCCTGAGCTGTCCTACTTGTTAATGTAGAATATCATGATATGGTTGTCAGTCTGTACCAGGAGCAACTTGCTGTGGACCCAATGTTGGAAGGCATGTAGCACATAGAGAACTGCGTGTACCTCTAGCAGGTTGATGTGCAGGGACATGTTTTTGCTGGTCCAGTGACCTTGAGTCATAAGATGCAAGAGATGGGCCCCCTTGCCCAAATGGAAGGTATTGGTAGTTAGAGTAAGCTGATGTAGCTGTTCCAAGAAAGGATGGCTACCAGTGAAGTTGGAGGGAAGGACCCATCAGTGAAGAGAGCAAGTCAACATTTGGAGGTTGGGCCCAGAGAGGGGAACTTGACATCGAAGGGACTGAATGTGTTGATTCCAGTTAAGCTTGAGATGCCACTGAAAAGAGCCCATGTAAAGCCATGCTAGAAGCACCACATGTACTTGAGGCTGCCATGTGACCTAAGAGGCATAGTATAGCACGAGCTGAGGCACTTCGTAGATTGAGAAGTTGGGTACTGAGCTTCTGTAGGATGGTTACTCTGTTGGGTGGCAAAAAGGCACGAGCCACTGTGATGTCTAAGCAAGCCCCGATGAAGTCTAGCACTTGGTGAGGTTCACATTCTGACTTTTGGAAGTTGATAATAAATATGAGCTGTTGCAGAAGTAAGGATGTTCTACTGACTGACAGCTGAGTTGAGGCCTTGTTGGGCCCTCAGATGAGCATTCGTCCAGATAAGGATAAACACACATGCTTTGTCTATGCAGGTGTGCTGCAGCCAATGCCAGACACTTTGTGAAAATCCTTGGGGCTGAAGAGAGGCCAAAGGGTAGAACTTTGTATTGATAGTGTTCTGTTTTAAAACTAAATCAGAGGTATCTTTAATGGCGAGGGTAGATGGGGATATGGATGCAGGCATCCTTGAGATCCAGAGAGGCGAACCAGTTGTCCTTCTTCAAAAGGGAAAGAACAGTGGCTAGAGAAGTCATCTTGAACTTTTTCTGCTTGATGTAGAGGTTGAGTTCTCGGAGGTTGAGGATCAGTCAAAGGCCTCCCATCTTTTTAGGAATGAGGAAGAACCGGGAGTTGAATCCTTGGTTATGCTCTTGTTCCAGTATAGGCTCAACTGCACGATTGTTGAGCGGGTTTGCAATCTCTTCTGCTAGAAAGGAAAGGTGCAAATGAGGATCATTGTTGGGTAGGGGTTGATTCTGTGGTGGGGGTACCTGTGAAACTGAGCTTGTAACCCAATGCAATGATGCTGAGAACCCAATGATCTGTGGTGATGGAATGCTAGACCTTCTGGAAGTTCTGGACACCGTCTCCTACTGGTAGATAGTCAAAAGCTGGGGGCCATTTTGGGCAGTTGGACTGAGGCGGTCACAGGTTGTTTCCTATCTCTTTGCCTGGGGTGTTGAGTATATGTAGGCACAGGCTGACATTGTGGTGGAGGTCGAGAATAAGACTGAAAATGCTGATGAGGGTAAAATTGTTGGAAATATTGGTAGTGGCATGCCCTTCGGCACTGTGGGTATTGCGAGCAGTGGACTGGTGGGCTGTCTCTTGAGGTTGAGCTAAACATTCTTGCATTGTAGAGGAATGGTCCTTGACTTTGGAGATGGCTTTCTGAACCTTAGGTCTGAAAAGACTATCCCCTTGGCAAGGAGCATCAGCTAGGCGATCATGAAGATCCTCTTGGAGAGCAGACACTTGGAGCCAAGCAATACGATGGATGAAGATAGAAGTAGCAGTAGATCGGGCAACTGAGTCAAAGGCATCATAGGTAGCCTGAATAATATGATAGAGGGACTTCTGTAAATTATCTTGAAGGGCATGCATCTCCAGCACTGGAATGGTAGATGGATCTGGCATATGTGAGAAGAGGTCATGATAGTATTGCAGGATTTGAAGTTGGTGGACTAGGATTTTCCTGGCTAGCACTTCACTCTGGAAGGTTTTCCTACCAACTGAATCCAATGTCCTCTGGTCTCTCCCTGGTGCAGTCTGGACGTAAGATTTAGAGGTCTTAGCTTTTTTAAGTACTGCCTCAGAGACTATTGACTGATGAGGGAGTTGTTGATGTTGGAAGCCAAGTGCAGGTAGCATCTTGTACTTCAGGTCAAGATGATGAGCCATGATGTGGACTGATGCTGGCGTCTTCCAAATGGACTCAAGGAGATCCTGCAAGACTTAAGGGACTGGTATGGCGAGAACTTCTTTAGGGGTGCTACAGGCCTGCAAAATAGACTGGAAATCCTTTTTGTTGGTGGGAGTCTGAGAGTTACTCAAAGCTAGCACTCTAGACACTTTCTGGAGAAATTTGGGATAGGAATAGTCTTCAAGGGGTTCTTCTCCCAATGGGTGATCGGAGGAAGGTATTGGATCAACATCTCCTAGCAGGGAGGGCTCTGCATCCCACTGGTGGGAATAAGGAGAACTTGTGGCTGAATATGTACCCACTTTAAAAGGCTTGGAGACTCTGAAGTCTACTAGAGGAGGAGGTTTCTGTGGAGAAACAGGTAGAGGCTGGAAGGAGTGGACATCCGAAGATGGCAGCCAGTCAGGAGGAAGGGTAGCTCCCAGCAAGGCTGCACTATCCTGGACGAACCGGCATAGCAGCTGTAGGAGAGGGTCACTGGGGGAGGACCAGTGGTGGGATTCAGCCAGTTCATACTAGTTCACGTAAACTGTTTCCTAATGTTTCTCTGCATTTGCCGAACTGGTGCCTACAGGCTGTGTCACTGCCGCAGCGGCACTGCTGGGCTTCAAAGCACTCGAAGGAATGTTGATGGCATCGGGGGATCACGGCATCAGGAGAAGCCCAATGCCATCAACATATTTCCAGGTGCTTTGAAGCCCGCCAGTGCTGCTGCGGCAGTGACACAGCCTATAGGCACTGGTTTGGCAAACACAGGAAATGCTAGGAACCGATTCACGCAAACTGGTGCGACTCAGCTGATTCCCACTGCAGACTGAACCGGTTCCTGACAGGATTTGAATCCCACCACTGGAGAGGACCTACCCTTTTCCAGGGGAGGCAAGAGGGACATGTCCGACATGGGATCCAACTGCTGCTTCCCTTTCTTGGATCTATGGGAGGAAGCCTCTGACGAACCCCCCCCCCCCCCCTTGGACTTCCTCTTGTGAGGTCGCAACTCCTGGGAGCTATGTGCGCATGTGTGCTTAGAATTTGTTTTCTGTTTGCCACCTCGGAGAGTGTCCCACAGAGGCCAGGTTAGGAGGATGGCCTGTTGCTTGAGGCTCTAGGCCATCTTCTTCAATACTGATGCCAGTAGGAGATCTGCCTCTGGCCGCGTAGCAGCCCCATTCAGTTCTGATCATGCTTTGTCTTGGCCCAATGGGATAGGGGCAGGAACTGAAGCTGGAGCTGCCATAAGAAAAGATATGCAGTGAATTGAACTGAAGAGGATGTTATGGGGCTCAGTTATGTTCTCTTTCAATTCAAATTGCAGAAGGCAAGAGACAAGAGAGAGCACTTAGACTGCAGGGTTATCTCCTTCTGTTTGCTTCACTTTCATTGACTGATTTATTTATTTTAGAAAACGCATGCCAGCTGAGGCAGGAAGGGCTGAACTGGCCTGGGCGACCGTGGTGGCGGTAAGCTGCCGAGAAACCGCACTTTTGTGTTTTGTTTTTTTATTAATCGCGGCCGGGGGGGGGGGGGGAGACACAAAGGGAAGCTCTCAGTTAAACAGGAAAAACAAAGAAATTAAGAAAACAAGTCAAATGGCAACAGAGTGAGGGAGAGATGTGGCTGACTGGCTGCTGCGATAAAGAAAGACTGGATGATGATACTGAGTGGGACTCTGAGGCGGGAAGGAGTGTGCATGCTCAGAGAAGTCCAAAGGACTTCTGACCTAAGGGAGAGCTGGCACAGACGCTGTCCGTGGCAACAGCACCAATAGAGTGTGCCTGCATCCTCCTGTTTGCTTCCGGAGAAACTACTTAGCTTGAGGTAATGGTATAGAATAAGAAATGGATCTACTCCCTGAAATCCTGCTGGATAGCTGTGATCTGGATTGGCTTCATCAGAGACAGAATGCTGAGTCTTATGAATTTTTGGTTTCACTCAGTCTGGCACATTTTATTGGTATGTTAGAACTCATGTAACTTTGAGGTAAGATAAGAATTCCATTTCATACAAGGAATGTTACAATGTAAACCATCTTGATTTAAGGAAAAGATGGTATATAAATACCGTTAAATAAATAAATACATTTAGGTGGGGGGGACTTTCAGCAGTGGCAGCAACCAGCACAGTTAAAGCAGCTGTCTGTCACCACTTTAACTTTGCCCCAGATATTCAACGACAGGGCCATATCCGGGTTGCCCAGATTGTGATCTTACCATGTTAGTGCTGCTGAATATCCCAGTGACTGTGATTAACACAGTTAGCAGGTCGGCTAACCACGTTAATCAAGTTGAATATCCCCTCTTAATTTTTTGGAAATGTGCAAGCTAGGAACTTGGAGTCAGATATTCCGCGGTGGTGGCTAATGCTGCTAAAACAGCTAGCTCTGGATATTCAATGTTGGGGCCATATCCAGCCACCAGCATTGAATATCCAGGGTAGCCGCAGACCCTGGAAGCTAACCGGGCAGTGGTGATATTGAATCACTGCTTGGTTAGCTTCCATGGGTAAAGTTAGGCCAGCATTTGCTGCGCCTTACTTTGCCTGTGGGTAGCTAACTGGGTAGCAGCTCAATATTGCTGTTACTCAGTTAGTGACAGGCGCCGCCTCTTCTCCACCCTGGAATGCCCATGAGACACCCCAGTGCTAACTGTATAGCATCGGGGTGTGTAGCAGCAGCACTCGCTAACTGGCATTTACATGGTTTGCAGGTTTGCAAACCGTGTAAATGCCTTTGAATATTGGGCCCCTAATTTCTCTTTATTTCCATTTATTGTTTTATAGCTTGTTTATAAGCCTTGCAAAATAGTAAT
Organism: Ichthyophis bannanicus; assembly: GCA_033557465.1. Taxonomy (NCBI): domain Eukaryota; kingdom Metazoa; phylum Chordata; class Amphibia; order Gymnophiona; family Ichthyophiidae; genus Ichthyophis; species Ichthyophis bannanicus. The sequence continues at coordinate 169,886,469 of CM066040.1, read as the reverse complement.
ATCTTATTTACACAGTAACAGAACAAATGCTACTGTTAGGTGGGTGAAGTTTCATCATCTCTCACTAGATCTGGTGTGAAATGAGTTCCCTGATCTTATACTAGATAAGGAGACGTGTCATTTAGATGTCATTTAGGTGAGGAGTTTTGGTAAAGTTCTATTTAAAAAAGCCTAATGACTGTCCCAGTCATTCAACCATACTAGTATCTCAAGTTGACAGGAAAACTATTGAGGTTGATCAACTTAAGTCCCAATGATCTCTCAGAGCTGATAACATCAACTCTAGTACCTATAGTACCTAATTGTAACTACATAAGAACATAAGAACATAAGATATGCCATACTGGGTCAGACCAAGGTCCATCAAGCCCAGTATCCTGTTTCCAACAGTGGCCAATCTAGGTCAAATGTACCTAGCAGTTTCCCCAAAAGACACTCGACTTGAACTACTCCTGGAAAAGGGTGAGCTAAATACTAATAATAAATAAATAGAAGGAAGCTCTCTGACATGAAGCAAGTACTAAGGTGAGTGTTAGCAGTAAATCTTAGAGATTGATCATACATCACATATTCTGGCTTAGGAGTGAGGTTCATTATTATCATAATATGCACACAACTAACACATCTTGAGACACTATCCCTGAAAAAATCATTGAGGATGCCCTGTCAGCCCTATTCAACACATAGCCCTTGTCCTCCAAGAAAAAGCAGAATCACTAACAACTGAGACTGTACCTTTACAAATGCATCTGAAAAAGCACTAATCTCTGTTGAAAGGCAACAAAAGAGATGTAGAGGTAAATATATGTGGAAGATAGAGCAGTTCAAGGGTTTGTAGGGAATCCTTCTACTTTTCATATAATTGCTGATGTTTCTAATTTAGGGGCATGTTTACTAAATTGTGCTCAGACTCGGCATGTTAGCATGCATTTGGTACCAAAATTAGTGCATGAGATGTGGCCAACCCATGCTAACTGTTGGGGGCGTTCCCAGCAAGTTCCCATGAGTCCATAATCATGAAGTGGGGAAAACAGTCTTGCTTGTGTAGAAGAGGGAGAAAAGAAAATAGTTTGCATGAAATCACCTAACTCTAAACAATCTGTTAAATAAATAAATAAACATGTCAGACTTAAGGGTGAAGGGAAGAAATATGTAGAAATTGTTGAGGACGAAGTGGAATTGCTTAACAAATATTTCTGTTCTGTGTTCACAAACACATACAAATAGGCGTGGAAGTGAGGTGGATCCTGAACAATTTTCAGAAGACTTTGTTTGTGAGCAGCTAGCCAAACTAAAAGTAGACAAAACAATGGGGTTGCATGGAATACATCCAAGAGTACTGAAAGAAGTTAGGGGAGTTCTGGAAGCTCCACTGTCTGACATTTTTAATGCTTCTTTAGAATTAGGTGTGGTCCCAGAGGAAATGAAGAAGGGGGGCATGTGGTCACTCTACACAAAAGTGGAAGTAAGGAGGAAGTTGGGATATCTCCAGATCCTTCCTGGCAGGTGTATAACCTCTCTAGTCTCTCTCGTCCCCTCCCCCCAAGGACACTGCACGCAGGTGGCTGGTCTGTAAAAATGAACTCTCCCATGTCCAGGATGAACTCCCAATTCCTCAGTCGCCACCCTTCCTTCCATCTCTCTCACCTCGCTACTGCCCTCAATTTCAATATAGCAACACCACCTACACTGCTGCTAGGCCCTTATAGCTGCCAGTTGTTGAGATGCTGTTTGCTGCAAAGTTTGCAGGGGCACACAACCCTGGTGTAGGCACCATGGGAGGGTCTATAATCAATGGCGCTTCTATGGTCCCAGAGAGTGGAAAGCTTGCAGGATGGCAGGCTGCAGCTGACCACATGTTCTAGCAGCTGCAGAACATGGCTCCCAGGCTCATTCCACCCCCATACAGACACAGGGCAGGACAGCATGATGATGCCAGGGAAGGGGTAGAGCTCCAACTGAAGGCAAAGGCATCTGCAAAGCTTTCCCTGTGGCTAGGACCTGTTGCCTGCTATATCGATGTCTGTTGAGTTGGGCATGATGGGCAGAGGGGGCTCTAAATAAAATTGAAGGGCTATCAATGCTGCTTCTGCCCCCAATCTATGGCACTCTAGGCAGCCTCCTAGTTCCCTAGTGCCTACGCTGGACCTGCCCATATGTGAGCGCTTTTCCTGCTTGTCCATGGAGAAAATATTCTAGCTTCTAGGCCTAGCAAGATTCTGCTTCATTTAATACATAGAGACCAAAATGGGTTTACAATGGATAGGCTCCTTTTTTTGTAATTTATTTTGTAGTATTTAGCTCATGCCTTTCCAGTAGTAGTTCAAGGCGAGTTACAATCAGGTACAGTAATTATTTTTATCTAATGTTTTGTCAATAACCTCTATAATGGACTCTCCTTTAGTTGTCCTTTCACTGCATGTGGAAAAGGTTTGTGATAGAAAATAATAGCCGTATGTGTTTGAAAATTTGAGTTGGTTTGGTTTTGGGCAGAACTTCATTCAGATGTTAAGTTTCCAGACTCCTTTCCACAAGCAAAAATGTATGTTTACTGGGTTTCCTTCTACTTTATTGAGGAACCAAACAAGGTTGATCCCTATATCTATTTCTTTAAAATTTGGCACTTGAACCACTCACTATACTGTAGCTGTTAGGGCAAAGCAGGACACAGAAGATATAAAGCATAGTTACTCACCTGTAACAGGTGATCTCCGAGAACAGCAGGAATTTAGTCTTCACAAATGGGTAACATTGGTACCGATGGAGCCCATGCGGGAACGCTCCCCAGCGTCCAATAGGAAAGCCTTTGGGAGCATTGCACTGTGCCTGCGTAGCTGCCTTCCCGCCTGTGGGCGTGGCCTACCCCAGCTAGGCCCCAAATGTAAGTTAGATGTAATTAATGAAGTAGATGAGAGCACTGCTGATAAACAAATCTATACACCTATGATTTATCCTGGATATGCAGATTTGGACATGTCAGACTCAGATTTAGATATAGGAACAGACAGCAGATCAGGCTCAATAATCTCGATTGGAATAAAACCAAAGTCAGCTACACATGAAACCATACATGACACAAAGTTATAGTAATCTAGCTCAGTATAGGCCTAATAGAAATACAGGTCAAGATTGTATTTGAATCTATTCCTTTAAATCATAGTTCTGCTTTTTAGCTAGACATAAGTTGGGAAATTAGAAGCATTTTTGCGCTTATGCAAACAGTCTGTGTACCAAACAGATATTAGGTCAGATTGAAGTTCCTTAATTAAATAGAACAAAGGGTGAAGCTGATCATTCTGCAAGAGGATAGGCTAAGCTGTTTCTGGGGCAGGATGCCCTGCTCTTATGAAATTGACTCTAGTCCATTTAGTAAATATAACCGAAATCAGCAAAATATAATGAGTAACTAATTAGCTTTTAGCAGCACAGCGACACCTGCTGGATCTAATGAATGTAATTTTTATATAGAACTTCTGCTTTTTGGTATAAATAATATTGTCTATGTTGGCAAAATTGATGTACATGTGGAATTTGGAAAGTACCAGATGTTAATTAAAGATTAACTGAATCAGCTGATATCACCTAATAAAAAGCTAAGCTCTTCGGAACCATCTTTGAAGAGGCATGTTGGAATAGTCGAATTAGACTCGGTGTGTCTCTTCCCTATAGAGCTCAATAGCAATTGATTGATTAATTAACTGTGTCGTGTTTTTTCTTTCCTGTTGAGAAGCACTGGAAGATAAGAGCCCAGGTATTTTGTGTGTGGGATCGTTTATTTGAGTCAACAGTTTTTTGCCGTGACTCGGATTCCTTTGCTATTTAGCAGGAAACAAACAACCTGAGGACACACATTGTGAGTATATTGACAGATATCTGAAATATTACAATGGGTAATAAAACTGCTAAAGAGAAGCAGGAGTCTCAGTTAGAAGACTGGGAAGAGAGGGTTCGTGCTATAGCAATCGATAAGAGAGGGAGTCCCAATTATGTGATGAAAAGAGAATATGGGGACAGTTCTTTAAATTATGTGGCCAAATGGCATTCTGTTACTGCGGCGAACCCCAAACTGCAGTTTCCCCTTGGAGGGACTTTTCATGAATCTAAATTGAAATATTTGCAATCAGTGCTAGCCTTAGATGAGAATTCTTGTCATGAATGGATTGTTTATAATTTCTGGTGTTCTAAAGCGGCCGAGAAGAGCAAACATACTATTGATTCTACATTTAAGAAGGTCAGAGATCAGGTGTATCGCATGGAAGAGCAAATATGTGTTTTAACTAACAGAGGTAATGACGACACTAAAACTGTAAATAGTTGTGAGCCTTGTACCGTGGCATCTGCGCCACCTGCCTACGAGGACGAGGTTAATGCACTGGCTATTTCTCTGTCTAGAAATAATGTCCCAGCCATAGTCCCTGGTCCGGATCGAGAGGCGCCCTCGATCCAGCCGGGTGCTTTGTCTCCTATCTCTACCCCTGTTAAACTTGATGTGTCAAGTATAGTATCTGTTGATTCGCCACCGGGAGCAGTTGGGGGTGATGGCCCCTTTGTCTCTACACCTGCAGCTGTTCACCATGCCACTAGAGCTACAGTGTTAACTAAGGATATTCTAGAGCTTGAACAGTTAATTGGTGTTGAAGCAAGTCAATTAGAACGTTTAACTACTGTGGACCAATTGAAAAAGTATTATGATTATCTTTTGTCTAGATCTCGTACATTAACTGAATTAATTACAACCATGTTTGAAGCATTAGAGTTACAAATTCAACAGCATACTGTGTCCTTGTTGCCTTTTAGTCAGGCTAGGGGAATTTTGGCCGAAGCAATAGATGCTACTGCCAAGGGGATCGGGCATTGGACCAAGGCTCCATTGCTTTCTAAGTGGCAGAGTTTGCAGAGTTTAACTTTGCAATTAGGTGAATCATTGACTCAAGATAAACAGCTTAAAGAAACGAGCACAGAATACAACCTGCTGGCTCCATTCCGGGCATTCCCGAGAGGAGATGGGGGGTTAGTTACCTTAGCAACGAATTGGTCCCCAGCCGAAATTTTTAGCTTAGCTAGATCATGTCCTGACTCAAGGGAGAAGCCTGGTCAGTTTGTAGATTATTGGCGACAGCTAATAACTACATATGATCCTACTTGGGTAGATTTACAAAATTTATTGAAAGCAGTTTTTCTGAATCCTATAGAATTAAGGGCAGTCACCCACCCTCAACTGCGTGATAATATTAATTGGGTGTGGCCTGGTATAGATCCTGTAATTAATGCTACTGATGTTGCTCAAATGACTGCATTTAGAGAACATAGGGATAATTTGTTAAAAGCCATAGAGAAGAAATGTACTCCAGTCCGGGATCTGTCCAAACTCTTGGAAGTAAAGCAGTGTGGGGGTGAGACGGTGAACCAGTATCACACTAGATGTTGCCTAGCGTTCCGAGATTTTTCTCCTCAGAACGCTGAGATGGAAGGTTTTGCTTCTATTTTTGTGAATGGACTGCAACCAGAAATAAAAAGTATCCTTGAAAATGCTTTGCTTGGCTGGTCTACTAAGTCTGCACAAGAAATCCTGGAGGCGGCCCTGCATGCTGAGAAACGAATTCAACGGCAGAAGGATGCTGACAAAGGTAAACTTGACCGCCAGCGTCAAAAACTTTTAAATTTGCAAGTAGCAAGTTATGAGTCCAACTTCAGAGGACGTGGTAGATCGAGGGGTGGAAGAGGTGCAGCCCCCTTCAGAGGAAGAGGACGTGGCTATATGGGGGGACAGCAAGGGGAGCGTACTTGTTATGGTTGTGGGCAAGTGGGCCATTTTATTAGAGATTGTACTAAGCCAAGGGGCAATATTCCCCAGCCTGGGATACAGGATGGTGCTAGATATCCATCTGTTTCATACCCTGTATCTACCCCTAACCAGCCTTCAGTGATGACTCAATACTATGCAGAGACTGATGTGGATTATAGTGAGGATTGACTAGGCCTGGTTGTGTGTCCAAACACACAGGGGGAGATACGTGCTACTGTTATGGGGTGTGAATTGCTTTTCCTGCTAGATACAGGCGCCTCTACATCTGCCATAGCGCTATCCCAGTTACCTCCACCTCTGTTTGAGGCCCTACCTGCAGCTCCTAAAGTACCTTGTGAAGGAATTGAAGGAAAGACTATAATGCATCAAAAGTTATCAGATGTGCCAATTATAGTGGAGGGAAAATTATATCATACAGATTTTCTGGTAGGCCCTACTTTGCCTGTCAACTTGCTTGGTCGAGATTTTTTATCTAGGAACAAGACTGTTATAAGCTGGGAAACTGGCACTTTGACATGTACCTTGTGTCCCCTGCAAGTACAACAGCCTATAGCTGTAACACCGGCTGTTGCGACTACTCCACCATTGGATACCCTTCCTTCCACCTTGTGGGCAGTACCAGGTGATGATATTGGGCATCTCAATATTCCTCCAGTCAAGATTGAAGTACAACCAGGAGCTCCACTACCATATGTGCGTCAATATCCATTGCCTGCAACGTCGGTGGCTGGAATACGGCCAGTAATTGAAAATCTGCTAGCCCAGGGTGTGTTGGTGCCTACTTCTTCTCCTTGCAATACTCCTATTTTACCTGTGTTAAAAGCTGATGGTAAGTCCTATAGATTCGTGCAAGATTTGAGAGCAATTAATCGTATTGTCATGCCCATCTTCCCTCTTGTGCCCAATCCTCATGATATCTGGACTCGCATACCATGTGACTCCACCCACTTCTCAGTTATAGATTTAAGCTCCGCCTACTACTCCATAGCGGTAGGGGAGGAGTCGAGGTATTTACTGGCATTTACGTTCGAAGGGCGCCAGTATACCTGGACTACCCTGTCTCAAGGCTACACGGAAAGTCCTGCTTATTTTTCACAGGCCCTAAAAGCTGCTTTACAAGACTTGGTGTTGGACAAATCTGTGCTGATCCAGTATGTAGATGATTTACTCATTTGTTCTCCATGTTATGATGCTTGTATTGCTGATACTATGTTAGCTCTTGTACATATTTCTCGTCTAGGATTGAAAGTAAACCAATCAAAATTACAATTTGCTGTACCACAAGTGATCTTTCTAGATGTATGCCTTTCTTCTGCTGGACGCTCTATTACTGCTCAGAGAATTGGCCCTATAATGTCAATGCCTTTTCCTGCTACTGTACCTCTAATACGCCGCTTTCTAGGCCTTCTGGTGTTCTGTCGCCAGTGGATACCAGATTTTGCTGAACTTGCTGCTCCACTCTATGCCCTGCTAGGCTGTGAAGCTCCAGAGGGTATTATAGTTCCTACTGAAGCACAGCATAATGCTTTCCATTCTCTACGACAAGCGCTATTGAAATCTCCTTGTCTCTCATTTCCAGACTATAACTTGCCTTTCCGCCTTTATGTAGCCACATCTACTAAGGCTGCAGTATGTGTTCTAGCACAACGCTTTCCTTCTGGACTCAAGCCTCTAGGCTTTTTCTCTCAAGCTTTTGATTCTGTTGTTGCTGGCATGCCACCTTGTTTTCAATCTTTAGCTGCTGTGGTATTTGCAATACAGACCACTGACTTCCTTGTTCTCCAACATGAACTGCATGTGTACACATCTCACTCAGTAGCTAGGCTATTGCATTTAGCTAAAACTCAACCTTTATCTAGTTCCCGTTTACTGTTATTTGATTTGGCTATTTCTCAAGCACATGTAACCTTGCATGAAGTTTCCTTGTTACAACCAGCTCAAATTTTGGCTTCTTTGGAGCCTTTGTTACATTTGTCTGACCCTGATGGAACTCATGATTGTCTTTCTTCTGTAACTGCCTATTCAAAGGCTAGGCCTGATTTATCTGCTGTACCTTTGTCAAACCCTGATTGGGTTCTATTCACTGATGGTTCTGCCTTCCGTGATGAACATGGACATTTACTTGTGGGGTATGCTGTAACTACTGTTGATTCTGTACTAGAAGCAGGAGCGTTGCCATTTGCAAGTGCCCAGTTGGCAGAAGTATTTGCTCTCATTCGGGCCTTGGAGATGTCTACGCATTTGGTTGTCAATATCCATAGTGACAGTAGTTACGCAATCGGAATTCTGTGGGATTTTGGAAATATTTGGGCTCAGCGGGGGTTCCTGACGGCTGCCCATAAGCCCATCAAGCATGCCCGCTATATTGAGCGTCTACTTGCTGCAGTGCTTAAACCAGCTCAGGTGGCTGTATTGAAATGCAAAGGACATGATCTTAATGGTACTATGGTGTCACAAGGCAATCAGTTTGTAGACCAAGCTGCTAAAACTGCAGCAGCAGGACCTGCAGTTCCACCACACCTTTTATTAACTCTTCGTTCACCTGCAGCTTCTACTTCTGGCTCAATATCTTTGGACTTGATGCGTTCCCATCAGGACTCAGCGGACTTCACTGAAAAACAGAACTGGCTCACTTGGGGAGCATCTCCTGATGGTACTGGACTTTGGTTAAAGGACAATTTGATTATTTGTCCTAAATCTTTGCTATATCCTGTTGCCTTATTTTTGCATCACAAGTTGCATTTAAGTGTACTGGCTATGACAAAAGCTTTTGCTCAATTGTGGCATAATCCTACATTTGCTTCTGCTGCTCATGCTGTGTGTATTTCTTGTCTCCCGTGTTTGCAAGCAGGAAAGTCCGGGAGCACTTTGCGTGCATCGCCTTCTCCGTCCTTGCCTAAGCCTCGAGGACCCTTCCTCTTCTTGCAAATGGACTTTACTGATCTGCCTTGTGCCAAGGGGGGAAGGAAACATCATTTGGATTTAACTTGCTTATATTCTGGATGGCCTGAGGCCTATCCGACAAATTCTTTGTCTGCTGCTACTGTTTTGAAATGCTTGCTTACTCAGTTTATTCCTTTGTGGGGTGTGCCTTTACTTTTGTCTTCTGATCAAGGTCCAGCCTTTACGGCGGAGGTATGGAAGGGCATAACTGCATTTTTTGGCCTTCACCAGCAACTTCATCCTCCGTACCATCCGCAAAGCTCTGGCCAAGTGGAACGGATGAATCGGACGCTGAAGGCGCTTCTCCGGTCTCTGACTCATGATTGGAGTCAGGATTGGGTGGAAGCTTTGCCGTTTGCCTTATTCTCAGTCCGTAACTCTCCTCAGAGAACTCGACAAGGTCTTACCCCTTATGAAATTGTGACGGGACGTCCAGCAACCACTCCAGCACATGTGATAATTCCACCAGATCAATTACTGGATCCCCAACTATTGCGCAGCGATTTATTATCTTACTGTAAATATTTGTACCAAACGCTGGTGTCTCCTTCCTTTTTGCAGCTTACAAAGCAGGGAGCTCAGTCACAATCAACCCCAGACGTGGAACCAGGAGATTGGGTGCTCATCAAGGATCCAGCACCAAAGTCAGCTCTAGCAGCGAAGTTTCTGGGACCGTTCCAAGTGTTGCTGGTGGGATATTCGGCATTGAAGGTGAAGGGGCGCAAAGCATGGATACATCTGGACCAGTGCAAGAAGGCACCGTCCCCTGGATAAGACAACTTCCACCGAGACCACCTCCTGAAGAATTAGTTGAAATAGAACTGGACTCATTTCCTCCAGGATCATCTCCACTTGATCAAGAAAGTGACTGTGAAATTGTTGAACACTCACAACGTAATCCAGAGTTGGTTATTGATAAGTGGTTAATATGCATATTTGCAATAGCATCGGCATTGTTTTTGTTCTTCTGGATTTGGTGTCTGTCAGCTCTCGTGGTAGTATCAACAGCATAGATGAGTTGATAAGAAGATTATCAGAAAAGCCAACAATGCCCCCTAAACAACAGGCAATAATAGATAAGATGCTCAGGGACTTTCATGGTGTTACTACTCCTCCAGATCCAGTTCCTACAGTCCCTGATCATACAGTTCCTGAATATGACCCACATGCGCCGTGGGCAAAACATGGTACTTTTTATAATGTGTTTCATTCACACATTTACTCCTTAATTCAGCGATTTAATATTTCCAGCTGTGCAGTCTGCTTGCCTCACCCAGTAGCTACACAGTTTGGATTCCTGCCTAGACCTAGACCTCTTTCCTTGCAAGAGCTGAAGGAATTATCTATGAATGAAACCCTGTTTAATCTTACTATAACATGGCCAGAAGGAGTCACTCCTGCTCCAAGAATAATTAGCCCTCAGCCAATGGCTGATCCTCCTATCTGTTTCCAAAGGAAAGGAACATATCCTGTGGGTGAAACTCCTTTGTCTAAGTGTCAGACTGTTATGACTAACAACCATGTCCATTTAGTGTTAGAGTCCTCTACACCAAGTTCTGTGCAAGCCCTTTCAAATTTGAAGGTAGTCAATGTCATCCCTGATCCCAAGTCTCGTCTTGATCAGTATGAATTACAGTATTATGATCAGGATGGGTTCCCAGCATATGGGAAGTATAGATTGCAGAATAGTAAAGATGGTTTGTCATCTGGGTATGTTGACAACTATGTGTATCCCTATTTAGGATATTATCACCCATGGTTAAGAAATATTGAGCCTGGAACTGAAGTTCTAATCACAAATCCTAAAGATTTTAAAATTTGGCCTGATGGACTACTTGCCTTGGTAGGTCACTATTTTGTGTGCGGAAACTCTTGCTTATGTTCGATTGCCTGCTGATTGGTCTGGCAATTGTTACATAGCTACTCTTGACTTACCATAGAAACTGGTCCCTTATGAGACTTTATTAGGGACGCCCTCAAGTCGTCAGCGCAGAGCAACAGATGACTCTAGTGCTGATATACGTGCAGCAAGGAAATTGTTAGAAGATACCACTATGTTAACTCAACAAGAAGTGAGCACTTTCGCAGGAACAGTGTGGCTAAGTACTTTTGGTGCCATACATCCTACACAACGTTATGGTGAGCAATTATTGCGAATTTATGCTCTAATTGAAGTAACAGCCCAAGATTTGACTGATGCTCTTACAATCATGCAAGGTACTGTAGACAAGTTGACTGCTTACTCTGCACAGAATAGGATGGCCTTAGATTATTTGCTAGCCAAAGACGGTGGAGTTTGTGGGGTCGTAAGAGATCATTGCTGTACGATTGTAGATTCACAAAGTAAGGTAGTCTCAGGTATCCTAGAACAGGTGAGAAAAGAAACCCACTTCTCCAAAGATAATATAGAGGGAACTTCTGATTCTGTATGGCCTTGGTTTGATAATATATGGAGTGGCTTGTCAGGTCCAGTAAAAGCGATACTGACAGGCCTGTTTAGTTTCCTAGTAGCTCTCCTACTTTTGGGAATTGGTCTTGTTTGTTTTATGAAGTGTTGTACTACATACCTGCCTAAATCCACGCACACTATTGCGGTTTTGAAATTGCGAAGTGTTCCTAGTACAGGAGACTTGCTTCGTGAAATGCCTTTCTATGAAGATTGTGGTTCTGGGCAGAACCAAAGGGAGGACTGTGGGCGTGGCCTACCCCAGCTAGGCCCCAAATGTAAGTTGGATGTAATTAATGAAGTAGATGAGAGCACTGCTGATAAACAAATCTATACACCTATGATTTATCCTGGATATGCAGATTTGGACATGTCAGACTCAGATTCAGATATAGGAACAGACAGCAGATCAGGCTCAATAATCTCGATTGGAATAAAACCAAAGTCAGCTACACATGAAACCATACATGACACAAAGTTATAGTAATCTAGCTCAGTATAGGCCTAATAGAAATACAGGTCAAGATTGTATTTGAATCTATTCCTTTAAATCATAGTTCTGCTTTTTAGCTAGACATAAGTTGGGAAATTAGAAGCATTTTTGCGCTTATGCAAACAGTCTGTGTACCGAACAGATATTAGGTCAGATTGAAGTTCCTTAATTAAATAGAACAAAGGGTGAAGCTGATCATTCTGCAAGAGGATAGGCTAAGCTGTTTCTGGGGCAGGATGCCCTGCTCTTATGAAATTGACTCTAGTCCATTTAGTAAATATAACCGAAATCAGCAAAATATAATGAGTAACTAATTAGCTTTTAGCAGCACAGCGACACCTGCTGGATCTAATGAATGTAATTTTTATATAGAACTTCTGCTTTTTGGTATAAATAATATTGTCTATGTTGGCAAAATTGATGTACACGTGGAATTTGGAAAGTACCAGATGTTAATTAAAGATTAACTGAATCAGCTGATATCACCTAATAAAAAGCTAAGCTCTTCGGAACCATCTTTGAAGAGGCATGTTGGAATAGTCGAATTAGACTCGGTGTGTCTCTTCCCTATAGAGCTCAATAGCAATTGATTGATTAATTAACTGTGTCGTGTTTTTTCTTTCCTGTTGAGAAGCACTGGAAGATAAGAGCCCAGGTATTTTGTGTGTGGGATCGTTTATTTGAGTCAACACCGCCTTTCCAGCTCTCCCTCCTCAGCTGAGTTTGTAGCTGAGATAAAAGGAGAGAAGGAGAAGAAGACCCATAACTCCTAGGGGAGGAGGGTGGGTCATGAAGACTAAATTCCTGCTGTTCCCGGAGATCACCTGTTACAGGTGAGTAACTATGCCATCTCCAGGAACAAGCAGGAATGTAGTCTTCACATATGGGACTCCCTAGCTTGGAGATGCCAGAGAGATGACCTCAGAGTGAGCTGTGGTTCACAGGTATAATTAAGTAGATCATGTATCCTCCAAGAAAGAGTAGTTACTCACCTGTAACATGTGTTCTCCAGGAGCAGCAGGAATCAGTCCTCACATATGGGTGTCATCGGCGCCGATGAAGCCCCAGCGGAACATTTCCACAGCTTTCTATGAAAGCCTTTGGGAATGCAAGCACGCATGCGCGGTTCCCTTCCCGCCTAAAGGTGCTATCTTACCTCAGTCAAATGACATAGCTAGGAACAGCACACAAAAATGAAAAATAAACTATGTACAACTGCAACTCCAAGGGGAGGAGGGAGGGTTGTGAGGACTGATTCCTGCTGCTCCTGGAGAACACCTGTTACAGGTGAGTAACTAATCTTTCTCCAGGACCAAGCAGGAAGTCAGTCCTCACATATGGGTGACTCCCTAGCTCTGGGCTACCGAGGAACCCAGGCTGAACAAGAGTACTCCCTCTAGTCTCAGCAGCAAAGAAAGGCTTTTCAAGGACACAAGCTCCACCGGTAGCCCAACAGAGGGAAGGAGGGCAGGAGTTGCCTAAACCTCAAAGAGATTCCGGAGTACTGCTTGGCCAAAAGCACTGTCCCTACGGGACTCCCTCTCCAGGCAGTAATGGGCTGCAAAAGTCTGGCTTGAAGACCAAGTTGCAGCCCTGCAGATGTCTACCAAGGGCACAGAGCGGAGATGAGCCACTGAGGCAGCCATTGCCCTGACACGATGGGCCGTGACCCTACCCTGCAAAGGAAGGTCAGCCGCCTTGTAAGCCCAGGTGATAAAGTCAGCCACCCAGATGGACAAGGTACGCTTGGACACAGCCAACCCCAACTTATTGGGGTCAAAGGATACGAAGAGCTGAGTAGCCCTTCTATGCCCCTGCGTACGTTCAAGGTAGAAGGATAAGGACCTCCTACAGTCCAGAGTATTCAGGACTGCTTCAGCCTGGCTTGCATGAGGCCTAGGGAAGAATGTGGGAAGAACCACCTCCTGGTTGAGGTGGAAAGAGGAGACAACCTTAGGGAGGAACTTTGGATGAGTCCTAAGGACTACTAAGGCCTATCACAGACCAGGGCCTGAAGCTCACTCACTCGCCTAGCCAAGGTAAGGGCTATCAGGAAGAGTGTCTTCCAGGAGAGGAAGTGTAGTGGACAAGTAGCCATCGGCTCAAAAGGTGGGCAAGTCAGTTGCTGCAAGACCACATTCAGCTCCCACTCAGGGGCAGGAGGATGGAAGGGAGGCTTGAGAAAAAGCAAGCCCCTGAGAAAGCGGGACACCAAGGGGTGACCAGACAGAGAATGCCCCTCCACCATTGATTGGTGAGCTGCTAGAGCTGAGAGGTGGACCCGAACAGAATTGGACATGTCCCTGATTGGATAAGTGCAGTAAGTACTGAAGCACTACTGGCACAGTACAGGAGAAAGGATCCTCTCTACGTAGCTGACACCACACAGAAAACCTCTTCCATTTGAGAGCATAGGTTTTCCTAGTGGACTGTTTCCTAGAGGCTAGGAGAACCTCCTCAACTTCCTGAGGTAGGCCCCAGGGAGCCAAAACTACCCTTGCAGCCTCCAGGCCATAAAATTGAGAGCTTTGAGATTGGGGTGCAGAAGGGAACCCTGCTCCTGTGTGAGAAGATTGGGTTGCAACCCCAGAGGTAGCGGAGGATCCACCGCCAGCTGAAGCAGAAGAGGAAACCAAGGCTGTCTCGGCCACCTGGGAGCTACCAGCAGGACCGAGGCCTTGTCCTGAAAATCTTGAACAGGGTTCGGGCCACCAAGGGCGTGGGAGGAAACGCATAGAGGAGGCCCTGAGACCAAGATATCAGAAAAGCATCCGCTGCTATCCGCAGAGGATGTGGTTGCCTGGAGCAGAACTTTGGTAGTTGCTTGTTCATTGGACTGGCAAAGAGATCTTATCAAAGGGAGACCCCATTTCAGGAAGATCATCTGAACCACTGAAGGATGCAACTGCCACTCGTGGGGCTGCAAAATTCTGCTTAACCGGTCTGCCAGGAAGTTGTCCTGGCCGGGAAGGTACACAGCCCTGAGGAGCATGTTGTGCATGAGGGCAAATGAACAAAGGTCCTGAGCTTCCCGACAAAGGATCCGGGACCCAGTGCCGCCCTGTTTGTTCACATAAAACATGGCAAATTGGTTGTCTGTCTGAATCAGCACCGACTGGTGAGCCAGGGTAGGAGTGAAAGCTTTGAGAGCTAAACGAATAGCTCTGAGTTCGAGGAGACTGATCTGCTGTGCAGCTTCCCAGGGAGACCAGAGGCCCTGGGTGCACTTGCCCAGACAATGAGCTCCCCAGCCATGCAGGGAAGCGTCTATGGTCAGCACTACTGTGTACCCTGGAATCTGAAAAGGCACCCCCTTCAGTAGATAGGGTGGGTGCAGCCACCAGTTGAGGGAGTGCAGAAATGGTCTGGACACCCTTATCCTGTCTCTGAGGCTGCCTGTGGCCTGTGACCACTGAGCCCGAAGGCACCACTGTGCAGGCCTCATATGGAGCCTGGCATTGGGGGTCACATGTACTGTCAAAGCCATGTGGCCTAGAAGCCTCAGGCAGAGTCTGGCGGAGACCAGGGACCTGCTGAGAAACTGATTTGCCAAGGCCATCAACCTCTGGGCCCTGTCTTCTGGCAAGAAAGCCTTTGCCAGCAGAGAGTCCAGTCTTGCTCCTATGAACTCCAAGTTCTGGGAGGGGAGCAAAGTGGACTTTGCGAAGTTTATGACAAACCCTAGCCTTTGGAAAAGAGCCATAGTGGTGAGGGTGGCTTGTTTTGCTTCCTGGCACATCTGACCCCTGATGAGCCAGTCATCCAGATATGGGAAGACAAAGATGCCCTGGTTTCTCAGGTAGGCCGCCACCACTGCTAGGCACTTTGTGAAGACTCTGGGGGGCGGAGGTGAGGCCGAAAGGCAGCACTCTGTACTGATAATGGTTTCCTCCCACAATGAACCTGAGGTACTTTCTGTGGTCTGGATGAATGAGGATGTGTGTGTACTGTCGCGCCCCCTACTGGCCAGGTGGTAGCCTAGTGGTGGGGGACGGAACTTATTTTTTTAATGTCCCTTGTTTAATCACCAATGTATGTAGTTGTGAGGTTGAATGAATTCAACCGAGAGGTTTTTCCAAGGCACACAGGATTTTTATTATTCTTCAGCCAAATGAACTTTGCAGTTCAAAAATACCAAAACATAAAAATGGTGGATACTTTCTCCAGTGAAACAAAATCAACAGAATAAATTGCTTCTGAAGTTAGCTTATTTACAATGCCAGGCAACAGTATATCTTCAGGGGGAAATAGCCAGTACTCTTCATGCCAAACAACAGCTTCCAGCTTGGTTACAAACTTTACACACTTCAAGTTATGCAGACCAAAGGCATTTTTACTGCAACTATTTTTCTCTCACCCACAGGCTTTCCTTAGAGGCTGAATTACAAACTCTGGCCTTCACTTGCAAAACAGTCTTTTGAAAAACTCTGAGTCAAGCCTCGGAGCTCAGCACCTCATTTGCATATTCTTCTCAGCACTGCCCCACTGAAAGCTAAGCTTCTAGGTTTCCTACTTCTTAAACCTTATAGCTTGTCAGTTTTGGGCATAAACTAAAGAGCAATCCATTTCCATATCTGAGGGCAAATCCTCTAGCACAGATTCCTCTAGGTCCATGCTTTCCCCTTCAGAATCTGTTGGTAAATGGTTTAACTTTGTCTCATAAGTCACAGGCTTTAACTTTTCTAAAACCTTTAAAACTTTCTGTAATATGGCTTCCTCTCTCTGCTGAGGGCTCTTGGAGGAATTAGGAGGCTTCTTATCTCTCAGGAAGCTATGAGAGGCTTTTAAGGTGCTCACCTTACTTTGTGGAAATAAGCTCGCCTCAGACTTTACTGCCGAAGGCTCTGTTTCCATCTCCTCTGCTGGGGACAACTCTCTGCCTTTTTCATTTTTTATTTATTTATTTATTTTTTATTTATTTAACTGAATTTATATACTGCTTTTCACCGGGTCAAAGCGGTGTAACATATAACAAAAAGGGGGGGTCAATACTTTAAAAGGTGGGGCCATCACCAGGGGCAACATTCATTGATTTGGGCGGACTTAGACATGTACACTTCTGCTGTATCTAAGTATTAGTTCATGCGGATAGGGTGGATTTTCTGTTCAGAGATGTTCACGGAATAGGATTGTTTTCAGCTGTTTCTTGAATGATGTGATGTCAGCGTTTTCATAGCTTGGTTCGTCTCCCTGATAAGCTTTCCCTCTCAAAGGATTTCTTCCGTACCTCCTGCAGGACTCCTTGGGCTCATGCCTTACTCTGTGTACAGGCCTTGCTCCATGTTCCTTCTCTCCTCCGTGCTTCTCGTGCTGTGTATGCTCCCCGTGCTGCGTATGCACCTCGTGCTGCTGCTTCCTGTGCTGCTTATGCTCCTCCCTTCCTCTAACTTCCTCCACCTTATATCTGTGTATTTCCCTTTAATTTTCTATCTCCACTCCCAGCTGATCCTCGTGAGCAGTGCTGGTTGCCATGGAGCTAGGGCGTGTCTTTCTATCACCAACTTTCTGCAGGGAGTGTTTTTCTAACTCTGGAGTTTTAACCCCTAAACTTCTGGAGCTAATTTGTTTCCCAGAGGAAAATGCCTGTTTTTTCCCCCCTTTCCTCCTGCTCTCCCGTGGCCTCACCACCACAGTACGCATCCTTTAGATCTAAAGAGCACAGCCAATCTCCCTGCTGGAGGTAGGGCAGAAGGGTTCCAAGAGTAAGCATCTTGAACTTTTCCTTCACTAGGAACTTGTTGAGGTTCCTGAGGTCTAGAATGGGTCGAAGGCCACCGGTTCTTTTGGGCACCAGGAAATACCTGGAGTAGAATCCGTGACCTTGCAAGTGGGGAGGCATAGGCTCCACCGCCCTGTCCACCAACAGACCCTGAAGCTCCTGAAGGAGAAGGTCTGTGTGCAGGGGAGGCCTTGGAGGCTCCCCTGGAATGTATGGAGGAGGCAGTTGGTGAAAATGGAGGGCATAGCCCTTGTGGACTATCTCCAGCACCCAACTGTCCCCGGTGATAAGGGGCCACTGGTGGGCAAAGAGGGTGAGATGACCTCCTGTGCAGGGTTGGGAGAGCAGTGGAGGAGAGGCTACGCTCAAGGAGTCAAAAACCCCCACCCTGCTGAGTGGTAGCAGGGGCCTGAGGCTTGGGGGTCCTCTGCCTACGGGGCCCATTACCCTGACCCTTGGTTTGCTGACCCTGGGGGGCAGCTTGGGCAGCCTGATATTGCGGGTACTGTTTGTAAGCAGTGCCCTTCCTCGGGTAAAAGGGCTTTTTACCCGAGCCCTTCTTTTTATGAGAAGGGGCAGAGGTCTTCCTCGACAGCCTTGTCCGTGTGAGGTGCTCAGTTTCGAGCTGAGCGGCCTTCTCGGTCATGGGCTTGCCAAAAAGGTTTTCACCTCGGCAAGGGACATCGACCAACTTGTCCTGAACCCATGGCTCGAGGTCCGATGACTGCAGCCATGCCTGGCGTCGAGCCGCGATGCTGGCTGCCGCAACTTGGGCCGAAGCCTCGAAGCCATCATAGGCGGCGCGGGACATGAACTTCGAGCAGTCCCGAATCCCCGAGGACAAGGACTTAAATCTCTGCAAGGGTTCCCCGGAGAGACCAGCAGAGAATCCGGCCAACTCCTTGGCCAGGTCCCGCAAGTACATGCCCATGTACAGCTGGTAGGACTGGACACGGCAAGCAAGCATCGAGCCCTGGAAGCACTTTCTACCGACGCCATCGAGGTTCCGGGCCTCCCTGCCAGGGGGCACCGCGGAGTGCATCTTCTGGCTCTTCAGACGATGCATGGCCGATTCCACAACCATAGAATGGTGTGGTAGCTGTGCCTTCTGAAAACCAGGGCTCTTCCGGAGTCAATAGATCGAATCAACTCGCTTGCTTAGAACCGGCGCCGAGGCCGGTGCCTCCCACATACGAAAGAGGAGCCGTTCCAGCATCGGAGGAACCGGGACAGTAAAGGCCTCCTTCGGAGGAGAGTCATACTGTAGCACCTCGAGCTCTTCAGCTCGAGGTTCTTCCTCGGGGTCCGCCGGAATAGCCATATCCCGGACGAACTCCGAGAACTGGGTGTCCTCCGGGGGGGGGGACCTACTCCAGGGGCTCAGACTGCGGTGAGTCCGAAGGGACGCACCGAGTCTTGAAGGTATCAGGAGACTCCTCATCCTTTGGCTCCCAAGCTGACTCGTCCGAGGAAGAGTCAGGGTCCGACCCCGCGGGGCCCTGGAGCACCCGCCCCGATGCCGGCACCGGCGTCGATGCCCTCGGTCCCGAACGGGAGGTCGAGGGAGACCACGACCGAGGCCGACTCCGAGCCACGAAGGACTTGAGTATCGGCTCGGTCTCCGGGATCGACTTCGACGTCGATGTCCCGGTGGTCGGGGCAGATGCACCAGACAGGCTGGCCATCAGTGCCTGCTGCTGCTCCATGAAGGCAGACAATCTGTTCTCCAAGGCTGTCATCCTGAGACTCAGCTCGGGAGACGCAGCAGCCACCGACTCGGGCCCCGGCGGCGCCGGGCCCATCGGCTCCTTGGGAGGAGAGTCCTCAAGGATTACGGGGCTTACGTGTCCAGCAGAATCCGGCTCCACGCGAGGAACTTTGGCAGGCTTCTCTTGTTCCATGGGCCTGGGGCGACTGTCGGGGGTCTTAGACCTGGCCCTCGAGGAGGCAGGGACATCCTCCGATGACGCCCTTGCAAGCCGTTCCTTCCTCTTGCGTTCCCGGTCGGGGGACCCCCTGTCCGAAGAGCTTCGACGGCGCTCGGGATCGGAATCCCGAGATGTCGAAGCCTCAGATGAGGTCCGGGCCCGGCCGGAGGCTGAGTCTGAGAAAAGCCTTTCCTTTTGTTGCTGGCGACTTCGGAGTGCCTTGGAAGACATCTTTCCACAGGCCCTGCACGACTTAGGATCGTGGTCGGGGCCGAGGCACCGAAGGCAGCAGTCGTGTGTGTCGGTGAGAGACATTAGTTTTTTACACCGATCACACTTTTTAAAACCGCTGGAAGCCATCAGGGAAAAAAGAGTCCCCGCGAGGTCAAAGGACCGGCCTTCCAGGGAAAAATAGAAAAAAGGGCGCGAATACCAGCCACGAAGGTCAAAAACCGAAAAAGAAGAATCGGGCTCGATACCGGTGTACCAAACCCGGTGGGAGGGGAACCGGCGTCGAACCAGGAGAAAAAATAGCGACAATCGCTGAAAAATCTAATTTTTAACCGGGAAAACTGGACACACGTCCGGTGGGCTTCACGGAAAAAAAGAGACTGAGGTAAGATGGCACCTTTAGGCGGGAAGGGAACCGCGCATGCGTGCCTGCATTCCCAAAGGCTTTCATAGAAAGCTGGGGAAATGCTCCGCTTGGGCTTCATCGGCGCCGATGACACCCATATGTGAGGACTGACTTCCTGCTTGGTCCTGGAGAATGTCTGGTATTGAAACCCGGGACAGAGGGTAGGAGTTGATCTAAGTCTGAAAGAGATGCTGGAGAACAGCTTGGCCAAACAAGGCATCCCGGCAGGAGTCCTTGTCCAGGCAATAGTGAGCAGCAAAAGTGTGGACAGAAGACCAAGTTGCTGCTTTGCATATCTCATCAATTGATACAGAGCATAGATTTGCCATAGAAGCAGCAATGGCCCGAACATTATGTGCAGTGACGTGAACCTTGAGAGAAAGTCCTGCACTTTCATAAGCAAAGGAGATGCAATCCGCTATCCACCTGGAGAGAGCTCTACCCTTTCCCTTGGATACTGGCAATCCCAGGTGACTCGAGTCAAAGGCGATGAAAAGTTGGGAAGCTTTTCTGTGCTCTTGAGTTCTCTGGAGATAAAAAGCCAAGGCACATTTGCAATCCAGAGTGTGAAGGGTTGCCTCTGCCCTATAGGAATAAGGTCTAGGGAAAAAGACAGGAAAGTAGACTGACTGGTTTAAATGGAAGGGCGAGACCACCTTTGGCATAAAGTGAGGATGAGTCCTAAAGACTACCTTATCATGGTGGAATCATGTATAAGGAGGGCCTGGAGCTCACTAATGCATCTTGCTGAAGTGAGGGCAATAAGGAAGGTGACCTTCCACGTGAGAAACTTCAGTGAGGTAGTGGCTAGAGGTTCAAAGGGCGGCTTGAGAAGCTGTCCTAAAACAACATTAAGATCCTATGCTGCTGGAGGGGGCTTAATGGGAGGTTTGGTTAATAGAAGACCCCTCATTAAGCGTACTACAAGTGGCTGAGAAGAGATGGGCTCACCATCTAAGGGCATGTGAGAGGCCGCAATTGAATTTAGGTGTACTCTTACCAAATTGGTTTTGAGTCCAGAAGAAGACAAGTGGAGAAGATATTCAAGTAAGCATCCACTGGTTGAAGGGGTTAAGGGCCCTCTGCAAACACCAGAGAGAAAATCTATGCCACTTGAAGGCGTAGGAGCGCCTGGTGGAAAGCTTCCTAGAAGCTAAAAGGATATCCTTAACCTGTTAAGAGAGGTTAATGTCCTGGAAGTCTATGCCTTCAGCAGCCATGCTGTAAGATGGAGGGACTGCGGATTGAGATGGAGCAGCGTCCCCTCCTCCTGAGAGAGGAGATCTGGAGCAGACCCCAGATCTATGGGTTGAGCCTGAGACAGACGTAGAAGGAGAGTATACCACGGTTGTCATGGCCAGCGTGGGGCTATGAGTATGATGTAGCCCCTGTCTCTCTGGAATTTGAAAAGTGTATTGGGAATGAGGGGAATGGGAGGGAAGGCATATAGGAAGCCTTGACCCCAGTGGAGGTGAAAAGCATCTACCTGCTGACTGTCTGGTACAGGAGTCCTGGAGCAGAAGCGAGGAAGCTTGGCATTCTGAGGACTTGTGAAGAGGTCTATCTCTGAGGTTCCCCAGATCTGAAAAATCTGAGAGACCTTGTCTGCATGGGGAGACCACTCGTGGGGTAGAAAGACTCAACTCAGTTTGTCCGCCAAGACATTGTGTTTGGCCGGAAGTAGGTGAATGTGATGCTGTATGGCAAAAGACCACAGATACAGGACCTCACTGCAGAAGGTCCAAGAGTCTGTTCCGCCCTGCTTGTTCAAGTAGAATATGGCTACTTGATTGTCCGTCTGGACTAGAACTGTGCGGAATCGAAGATGGTCCTGGAACACTTTGAGAGCATTGTGAATGGCTCTGAGTTCCAGCAGATTTATGTGAAGTTGTGACTCCTGATGAGATGAGACCAGATCCCCTGAGTGGAGAGATTGTCCAGGTGAGCTCCCCAGCCCAATTTGGACGCATCCGTCGTCAGGGTACATTGATGTACTGGCATCTGAAAAGGTGACCCTACCAGCAGGTTTTCTGGGGATTGCCACCACTGGAGAGATGAGATTAGGCAGGTAGAGACCATTATTTTTTCTCCCAGGTGACCCGATGCCTGAGACCATTGGGAAGCCAGTGTCCATTGAGCTGCGTGCATATGTAGACGAGCATATGGAACAACATGCACTGTTGATGCCATATGACCCAGAAGTTGTAGCAGTTCTCGAGCAGTGAGAAAGTTCTTGAGATGCTAACTGATTGAGTCAAGCTCAGCGGGGTTGGGGCAGAAATACCTTTGATTGTTGAGTGTCTAGGAGAGCCCCTATGAACTCTAGAGTTTGAGACTTTGGAAGATGTATTACAAATCCCAAGTGTTGCAGCACTTGCATGGTGCACAAGAGGGAAAGACTGGCCTCTAGAGAGGTGTTTGCTCGAATGAGCCAGTCGTTTAAGTAAGGGAAGACAAATATCCCAAGAGTCCTTAGGAATGCGGCTGCTACCACCATGCACTTTGTGAAGACTCTTAGGCAGAGGTGAGGCCAAAAGGCAGGACTCTGTATTGATAATGTCTCCCTTGAAACATGAAGTGCAGGAACTGTGAGTGAATAAGTATGTGAGTATATGCCTCCTTTAGATCTAGAGAACAGAGCCAATCCTGACTCTGGAGAGGGGAGAAGGGTGCCTAGGGAGATCATTTTGAATTTCTCCCGTAGTGGGTACTTGTTCAGTTCTCTGAGGTCCAGAATGGGCCTGTATCCTCCTGTTTTCTTTGTAATGAGGAAGTATAGAGAATAAAAGCCCAGTCCCTGCTGGGATGGTGGAATCTCCTCTATTGCGCCCTGAAAGAGAAGGGAGGTGACCTCTTGCAACAACAGAGCAGTGAGAGAGGGCTGAGAGTGGAACGATCTTGGAGGAGTCCAGGGGGGTAGACTTCGTAGATGAGTTTGTACCCCTCTTGTACTATGGACAGTGTCCACTGCTCTGATGTGATAAGATGCCACCTGTGGGCAAAGTGACAAAGTCTGCCGGGAAAGTGGATGGGATCTGGAATCTCCAGAGGCAGAACGGCTATGTTCTCCAGAAAGGAGTCAAAGACCCTGAGGAGGCTAGGTCTGCTGAGGTGGCTGTGACTTAGGAGTCTGAGCTATCTTTTGCTGTTTTGATGGCTGCTGCCCCCTTCTGAGGAGCATGTACAGCAGAGGTGTAAGAATGATAGTATTTCTTCTTATTATTGAAAAAAGCTTTCTTCGCTGCTTTTTTCCTAGCTGGGTTGGCAGTAGATCTAGATAGTCTATTAAGAGTAGTGTTCTCGGATTCTAACTGAGAGGCCTTGTCTTGCCAATCCTTGCCAAAAAGGTTTTCACCTGTGCAAAGGATATTATTTATTTAGCTGTATTTATATCCCACTTTTCACTGGGTCAAAGCGGTCAGTTGGGGGATACATTTAACACAAGGGGATATGAGACACATATGCTAAAACTTACAGGGAACGTGGGCAATGGAGAGTTAAGTGGCTTGCCCAAGACCACAAGGAGTGCCTATAGGACTAGAAATCCCAGTCCCTCTGGCCTGAGATTGCTGTCCCCAGGTGGGACTTGAACCCCTGGCCCTCCAGCCTGAAGTACCTTGTCCTAACCACTAGACCACTCCTCCCAACTTATCTTGAACCCATTGTTCAAGATCTGATGCTTGGAGCCAAGCAATCCTGCGTGTACCTATGCAGATAGATGAAGTTCTGCTGATGCACTCAAAACAGTCAAAAGTTGCCCTGTTAACAAACTTTGAAACATTTTGGGCATGCTTTACAAGGGTGAGATAATTTGCTCTCTTGTCATCAGGGAGAAGAGGAGCCATTAACTCCAAATCCCTAGCCACCTCTCTAAGGAACATACCCATATAGAGTATGTAGGAACTGATCCTGGCCAATAACATCGAGGCCTGAAAACGTTGACCAAAGGCATTGAGGGTTCTCAATTCCCTACCTGGAGAGTTCGAGGAATGTGTCTTAGCTCTCTTTATTCGATGCATTGTCGATTCCACCACCATGGAATGGTGCGGTAATTGCGTCTTTTGAAAACCGTGAAACTCCGGTACCCGGTACATGGTATCAAGTTGTCGGGTATGTGGAGAGATGGTAAGGGGTGTCTCCCACATACAAAGCATAAGGTCATGAAGTATGCAATGAATAGAAAGAGTAGCAGCTTCCTTCGGGGCTTTAGGGTATTGAAGAATTTAAAGTTCTTCAACCCTAGGCTCTTTCTCCGATATCACCATTATGGACAGACCCTGAGCAACATTGCGAATAAAGTCTTGGAAAGACATGCCCTCTGGAGGGGACATGCGACGTTGTGGAGATGGAGATGAGTCTTCCGGGAGAGTTCTCATGTCCTGGGTATCGGCCGATTTATCATCCAACGAATCGGAGTCTGAAGACTCAAAGTATCGACGGGCAGGATGCTCCAACTCTGCATGTACTTGATACCGATCAAAACCTGTAGCTGAAGCTTGTGGTGCCGGAACCTATGTACCAGAAACAGATTTGAGGGCCGGCATAGGTGGTAGCATGGTAAGTGGCAAAAAGGCTGATGCAGGTTGTGTCGGAACCAGAGTTGGTACCGATGCCTGAGGGATTGACTGTAAAGGTTTTACTGATACGGAGGCCACCAGTAAGGCCGCTAAGCTTTGCTCAATGCCCAGGATATGTTGATCCATGGAGCTTGCTGATGTTTGGGTATCGGTACCGGAATTGTGGGCCATGATCCCTGAGCATGGCACCAGGAGCTCTCTAGAGGAGGCGGCCTCGGGAGCATCCTGGGACCCCACTAAGGCTATGGAGGTAAAGTCCTCCCGCCGGGGTTGTTTGGCCGGTGTGTCCCTCTCCAGGGCAATACCCGAGGCATCTCGATGCTTAGAAGGCCCTTGGAGGGCCGGCCAGTCTTCGATGAAGACCTAGGTTTCGATACCTGAGATCCTTGGGAGGAAGATGAAGCAATCGATGATGTTGCTGCTAAAGATACTGCATCGGACACAGAGGGTGCCCAGCTTTGCACTTCGGTTCTGTAGGCCTCTCTTTGTCATCTTCCTACAAAGAGGACATTCTGTCGGTTGATGATCCGGTCCTAAGCATTTTAGACACCAGTCATGGATGTCTGTGGCCAAAATGGTACTGCCTCATTTGGAATACCTCTTAAAATCACTGGATAGTTTTTCCATTTTGTCTGTAACAAAAGGGGAGACCTAAGCCTAAGATGGTGTTGATGCACCTGAAGGAAGAAATAATTCCTTCCCTCACAAAAGATTTTTTTTTAAATAGAAAGAAAGAGTAGTTACTCACCTGTAACAGGTGTTCTCCAGGAGCAGCATGAATCAGTCCTCACATATGGGTGACATCGACGTCGATGGAGCCGTTGCGGAGCATTTCCCCAGCTTTCTATGAAAGTCTTTGGGAATACTGCACGCATGCGCGGTCCCCTTCCCGCCTAAAGGTTAAATCTTGCTCAGTGAAATGACATAGCTAAAAAACAGCACACAAAAATGTAAAATAAACTATGTACAACTGCAACTCCCAGGGGAGGAGGGAGGGTTGTGAGGACTGATTCCTGCTGCTCCTGGAGAACACCTGTTACAGGTGAGTAACTACTCTTTCTCCAGGACCAAGCAGGAAGTCAGTCCTCACATATGGGTGACTCCCTAGCTCTGGGCTACCAAGGAACCCAGGATGAACAAGAGAACTCCCTCTAGTCCCAGCATCAAAGAAAGGCTTTTCACTGAAAGAACCTCCACCAGTAGCCCAACGGAGGGCTGGAGGGCAGGAGTTGCCTAAACCTCAAAGAGATTCCGGAGTACTGCCTGGCCAAAAGCACTGTCCCTATGGGACTCCCTCTCCAGGCAGTAATGGGCCGCAAAAGTCTGGCTTGAGGACCAAGTTGCAGCCCTGCAGATGTCTGCCAACGGTACAGAGCGGAGATGAGCTACTGATGCAGCCATTGCCCTGACACGATGGGCCGTGACCCGACCCTGCAAGGGAAGGTCAGCCACCTTGTAAGCCCAGGTGATACAGTCAGCCACCCAAATGGACAAGGTACGCTTGGACACAGCTAACCCCAAATTATTAGGGTCAAAAGAGATGAAGAGCTGAGCAGCCCTTCTATGTCCCTGCGTACGGTCAAGGTAGAAGGATAAGGCCCTCCTACAGTCCAGGGTATGCAGGACCGCTTCAGCCTGGCTTGCATGAGGCCTAGGGAAGAATGTTGGAAGAACCACCTCCTGGTTGAGGTGGAAAGAGGAGAGAACTTTAGGGAGGAACTTTGGATGAGTCCTAAGGACTACCCTGTTCCTATAGAAGCCGGTGTAAGGCCTGTCACAGACCAGGGCCTGAAGCTCACTCACTCGTCTGGCCAAGGTTAAGGCTACCAGGAAGAGTGTCTTCCAGGAAAGGAAGCGGAGAGGACAAGTAGCCATCGGCTCAAAAGGTGGGCGAGTCAGTTGCTGCAAGACCACCTTCAACTCCCACTCAAGAGCTGGAGGACGGACAGGAGGCTTGAGCAAGAGCAAACCTCTGAGAAACCGGGACATCAAGGGGTGAACCGACAGAGAGTGTCCTTCCACAGTGAGTGGTGAGCTGCTAGTGCTGAGAGGTGGACCTGAACAGAATTGGACTTAAGGCCCTGATTGGATAAGTGCAGCAGGTACTGAAGCACCACTGGTACAGCACAGGAGAAAGGATCCTCTGTACGCAGCTGACACCACACAGAAAACCTCTTCCATTTCAGGGCATAGGTTTTTCTAGTGGACTGCTTCCTAGAGGCCAGGACGACCTCCTCAACTTCAGGAGGTAGGCCCCAAGAAGCCAAAACTACCCTTGCAGCTTTCAGGCCATCAAACTGAGAGATTTGAGATTGGGGTACAGAAGAGACCCCTGGTCCTGAGAGAGAAGGTCGGGCTGCAACCCCAGAGGTAGTGGGAACCAAGGTTGCCTCGGCCACCTGGGGGCTACCAGAAGGACCGAGGCCTGGTCCTGTAGAATTTTGAGGGTCCACAAAGAGAACAGCGCTAGCCACTCAACCGAGCAGAAACAAAACAGGAAGCGGCAGGTTCGACACCCAACACCTTTATTAGTACAAATTAAGTGGCCTAAACCCAACACAGGACCGTGTTTCGTATACACTTCATCAGGGGTTATCAGGGCACACTAAAAAACATATAAATTATAAAATTACATTAGGAAATACAATCAAAGTTAAAACAATAAATATTCAAAGGAAGGGTTAAAACAAAGAAATATAACATAAGAGAAATACAATATACATAAAAAGAAGACTAAATTGGAAGCCATCGGGGAAAAAAGAGTCCCCGCGAGGTCAAAGGACCGGCCTTTCAGGGAAAATGGAAAAAAGGGTTCGAACGCCAGCCACATAGGGCAAAAACCGAAAAGGAAGAATCGGGCTCGATACCGAACCCGGCGGGAGGGGAACCGGCATCGAACCTGGAGAAAAAATAGCGAAAATCGCCGATAAAATCTAATTTTAACCAGGAGAACAGGACACACGTCCGGTGGGCTGCACGGAAAAAAAGAGACTGAGGTTAGATGGCACCTTTAGGCGGAAAGGGAACCGTGCATGCGTGCCTGCATTCCCAAAGGCTTTCATAGAAAGCTGGGGAAATGCTCCGCTGGGGCTTCATCGGCGCCGATGACACCCATATGTGAGGACTGCTTCCTGCTTGGTCCTGGAGAAACTGGTTGGCCAAGGTCATCAGCCTTTGGGCTCTGTCCTCTGGCAAGAAAGCCTTTGCCTGCAGAGAGTCTAGCCTTGCCCCTATGAACAAGTTTTGGGAGGGGAGCAAAGTGGACTTTGCGAAGTTTATGACAAACCCCAGATGTTGGAGTAGAGAAATCGTTCGGAGGGTGGCTTGCCTGGCATCCTGGCACGTCTGACCCCTGATGAGCCAGTCGTCCAGATAGGGGAAGACAAAGAGACCCTGATTCCTTAAGTAGGCCGCCACCACTGCCAGGCATTTGGTAAAGACCCTGGGGGCGGAGGTGAGGCCAAATGGCAGCACTCTGTACTGATAATGGTTTCCTCCCACAATGAACCTGAGGTACTTTCTGTGGTCTGGATGAATGAGGATGTGAGTGTACGCATCCTTTAGATCTAAAGAGCATAGCCAATCTCCCTGCTGGAGGTAGGGCAGAAGTGTTCCAAGAGTAAGCATCTTGAACTTCTCCTTCTGTAAGAACTTGTTGAGATTTCTGAGGTCGAGAATAGGCCTGAGGTCCCCTGTTCTCTTTGGTACTAGGAAGTACCTGGAGTAGAAACCGTGACCTTGTAGGTGGGGAGGCACAGGCTCCACTGCCTTGTCTCGCAACAGACCCTGAAGTTCCTGCAGGAGGAGGGCTGTATGGAGAGGAGGCCTTGGAGGCCCTCCTGGAAAATAGGGAGAAGGCAACTGATGAAAATGAAGCAAGTATCCCTTGTGGACTATGCTTAAGACCCAGTTGTCCCCTGTAATGGGTGGCCACCGGTGGGCAAACAGGGCTAGTCGACCTCCTGTGCAGGGATGGGACAGCAGAGACGGAGAGGCTATGCCTTGGGAGTCAAAAACCCCCACCCTGCTGAGTGGGAGCAGGAGCCGGAGGCTTGGGGGCCTTCTGCCTACGGGGCCCATGTCCCTGCCCCTTGGCCTGCTGACCCTGTGGGGGAGCGGGGGAGGCCTGGTAAGGTGGGAACTGTTTGTAGGCAGTCACCTTCCTCAGGTAAAAGGACTTCTTACCCGAGCCCTTCTTCTTATGTGAAGGGGCAGAAGTCTTTCGAGACAGCCTTGTCCTCGTGAGGTGCTCGGTCTCGAGCTCGGCAGCCTTCTCGGCCATGGGCTTGCCAAAAAGGTTCTCACCTCGGCAAGGGACATCGACCAACATGTCCTGCACCCATGGCTCGAGGTCCGATGACTGCAGCCATGCCTGGCGTCGAGCCGCGATGCTGGCTGCCGCAACACGGGCCGAGGCCTCAAAGCCATCGTAGGCTGCTCGGGACATGAACTTAGAGCATTCCCGGATCCCCGAAGACAAGGACTTGAACCTCTGCAAAGGTTCCCCGGAGACACCAGCAGAGAACCCGGCAAGCTCCTTTGCCAGGTCCCGCAAGTATATGCCCATGTACAGCTGGTAAGACTGGACACGGCAAGCAAGCATCGAGCCTTGGAAACACTTTCTACCAAACGCATCCAGGTTCCGGGCCTCCCGGCCGGGGGGCACCACAGAGTGCATCTTCTGGCTTTTCAGACGATGCATGGCTGATTCCACCACCATGGAATGGTGCGGTAGCTGCGCCTCCTGAAACCCAGGGCTCTTACGGAGTCAATAAATGGAATCGACCCACTTGCTGAGAACTGGCGCCAAGGCCAGTGCCTCCCACATCCAGAAGAGGAGCCGTTCTGGCATTGGAGGAACCGGCACAGTAAAGGCCTCCTTCGGAGGAGAGTCATACTGGCGTGCCTCGAGCTCTTCGGCTCGAGGCTCCTCCTCAGGGTCCGCCGGGATCACCAAAGCAGTGGCCATATCCCTAATGAACTCCGAGTACCGGGTATTCTCCGGAGGGGACGTACTCCGGGGCTCAGACTGCGGTGAGTCCGACAGGATGCACCGAGTCTTGAAGGTATCGGGGGACTCCTCGTCCTCCGTCTCTCAGGCGGACTCATCGGGCTCTGACCGCGCGGGGCCCGGCAGCACCCGCCCCGATGCCGAAGGCACCGGCGCCGACGCCCTCGGTCCTGACCGGGAGGTCGAGGGTGACCGTGACCGAGGACGACCTCGAGCCTTCATGGTTTCGAGTATCGGCTCGGTCTCCGGGGTCGACTTTGACGTCGATGTCCCGGTGGTCGGGGCAGATGCGCCAGCGAGGCTGGCCATCAGCACCCACTGCTGATCCATGAAGGCAGACAGTCTGCACTCCAAGGCTGTCAGCCTGAGACCCAGCTCAGGAGACTCAGCATCCACCGACTCGGGCCCCGGCGGTGCCGGGCCTGACGTCGGCTCCCTGGGAGGAGAGTCCTCGAGGACAACAGGACTTATGTGTCCAGCAGACTCCGGCTCCACTCGAGGTACTTTTGACGGCTTCTCCTGTTTCACAGGCTCGGGACGGCGGTCGGGGGTCCGAGACCTAGCCCTCGAGGAGCCAGGGACCTCCTGCGATGCCGCCCTCGTGAGCCGCTTCTTCCTTTTTTGCTCCCGCTCGGGGGACCCCCTCTCCGAGGAACCCCGACAATGCTCGGGGTCAGACTCCCAAGACGTTGAGGACTCAGACAAGGTCCGGGCCCGGCCGGAGGCCGAATCGGAGAAAAGCCTTTCCTTTTGGTGGTGACGACTTCGCAGTGCCTTAGTGGACATTTTTCCACACGGTCCACAGATCTTAGGATCATGATCAGGACCGAGGCACCAAAGGCAGCAGTCGTGTGTGTCAGTGAGAGACATTAGTTTCTTGCACCGATCACACTTCTTAAAACCACTAGAAGCCATCGGGGAAAAAAGAGTCCCCGCGAGGTCAAAGGACCGGCCTTCCAGGGAAAAAGAAGAAAAGGCGCGAACGCCAGCCACAAAGGGCAAAAACCGAAAAAATAAGATCGGGCTCGATACCGGTGTACCGAACCCGGCAAGAAGGGGAACCGGCGTCGAACCGGAGAAAAAACCGCGAAGAAATCGCAGTGATATGAAGAAAAAAATCTAACTATTTTCCGGGTGAACTAGGACAAACGTCCGACGGGCTCCACAGAAAAAGAGAGACTGAGCAAGATGGCACCTTTAGGCAGGAAGGGGACCGCCCATGCGTGCAGTATTCCCAAAGGCTTTCATAGAAAGCTGGGGAAATGCTCCGCAAGGGCTCCATCGACGTTGATGTCACCCATATGTGAGGACTGACTTCCTGCTTGGTCCTGGAGAAAGAAAGAAAGAAAGAAAGGAAGGAAGCACCGATGGGGGTCGGTACCAGCGTTGACGGGAAGGCAGACGCGACCACAAAAAATAAGAAAGGACAAATTTCTGCGGTGACAGGAATAGCTTCTTGTCGGCTCTGCAGAAAACGAAGAACTGAGGAGGGACAGCTGGAAAGGTGGGAAGGCAGCTACGCAGGTGCAGTGGGATGCTCCCAAAGGCTTTCCTATTGGATGCTGGGGAGGATTCCCGCATGGGCACCGTCAGTACCGATGTTACCCATATGTAAAGACTAAATTCCTGCTTTTTCCTGGAGATATTACAAGTCTGAGTGTAAACCTTCGGTCTATACTACTAATATAATGTTGCACCTTTCTATGGAAGCAATAACCTCTCTCCAACAACTTATTCAATCCTTTTCTTAATCATCTTAAATCTGCACTGATAGTCACTCACTTATTAGGATCCTAAATGTAGGTACCTAATGAAACTAGGAAGTCAGCCCTAGTAAATTTTCAAAGGGGCAGATTTAAGAACCTAATTCTCAAAGTTAAGGGCCCTATATTTAAAATGATTAATGCAGTTCACGCTGACCAGGATATTCGGTGGCACTAGAATGGATAGTGCCGCTGAATATCCGTGGGTGCCGTTGCTGCATGCCCCAATGCTAACCAGCTAGCATCTGGGCGTTCCGGGGGCAGCACTCAGGGAAAAGTGAGCAGTGGTGATATACAGCTGCTGCCTGTTATCCCTAAGTGGTGAAAGTTAGGCACAGTAAAGGCTGGCTTAACTTGCACTGCCGAAGCTAACCAGGCAGCAGCTGCTGCCCAGTTAGTTACTGTGCTATCCAGCTGAACCTGATTTGGCCTTGGCATTGAATATCTAGGTCTAAGGTTCAGTGGCGGTGGCTAGCCGCTTTAGAACAGCTAGCCGCCGCCACTGAATATCAGGTCCTAGGAGTCTACAGTCTACAACCTCTGGGCCTGATATTTAAACCGATTAATGTGGTTAGCAGACCTGCTAACTGTATTAATCGCAGCGAATGGGATAGTTAGCAGCACTGCTGCTAGGTGTCCCGATGCTAACTAGCTAGCATTGGGGCGTTCCGGGGATAACATCTGCCCGGTTATTGCTAAATGATGAAAGTTAGGCACTTTAAATATCGCTGCTGCCCAGTTTTACTCTGCCACTATCTGGTAGACCTGGATATTCAATGCCAGTGGCTGGATATAGGCCCGGCATTGAATATCCCGGTTCTAGTTTCAGCGGTGATGGCTAGCTGCTTTAGAATGGCTAACCACAGCTGAGGAATATCGGGCTCTCTGAATATAGTCTTACTTATATACTCCATGTTTTATTGTAACTTTGAGTTGTTTGTAAACCGTTTTGACCCAGTGAAAAGCGGTACAAAAGTACAGCTAAATAAATAAATAAATACAAGGAAGCCCACTAAATAAAAATACAATGAAAACATTACTTAATCATTTTGTTTCAATTAATAAAGATGAGCTATTGCTACGAATGTTGCAGCTGTGGTCAACATTATTGGCACCTTTGCATTTTTGGTATGTTGTATATGATATCTTAAGAAATAATTTGAAATATTCCAACTGTATGTCATCATAATATTTTACTATTATGTTTAAAGGTATACAACAACAACAAAAAAAGATGTCTGTGCAACTTAGATGTAGTGATTTCTGAGAAAAAAGCAAAATAGGACCTGAACAGGATTAATGTCACTTTTCACTAATATTTGGTTGCACAATCCTTGGCAGTGATGACAACGTCCAAACATTTCTTATAGCCATCTATAAGTTTTGTACATCTGTTTGCTGGTAGTTTCTCCCACTTTTCAAATGTGATTTGTTCCAGCTCATGAATGTTTCCAGGGTTCCTTTTACCAATGACAGATTTCTTCTCTTTCCAAAGGTTCTCGATTGGATTGAGATCAGGACTCATTGCTGCCCAGTTTAAACAGTCTATTTGTTCCTTTTTAACGAACCATTCTTTTGTACTTTTGGATGTATGTTTGAGGTTATTGTCCTGTTGGAGGATCTATGATCTTCGACCCAGACCTAGTTTTCTGACACTAGGTAGCACATTTTGCTCCAAAATACCTTGGTAGTTCTCTGACTTCATGATTCCTTTAATACATTTCAGGCCTCCAGTTCCCGAGGCAGCAAAGGAGCCCCACAACCTAATGGAGCTTCCACCATATTTAACTGTAAGAAGGGTGTTTTTTTCCTTATAGGCTTCATTTCTTCACCTATAAATGTATCGCTGGTCTGCATTGCCAAAGAACTCAAGTTGGTTTCATCTGTCCACAGAACATTTTCCTAGAAGGATGCTGGTTTCTCAAGGTGGGTTTGGGCAAAGATCATGCATGCCTTTTTATATCTGTCTTCGAGCAGTGGGGTCCTCCTTGGCTTTCAACCATGAAGTCCTTCTTTGTTTAGTGCACAGCATATGGTGCAGGTTGAAACCACCACTTCAGATTGCTCCAGGTCAGCCTTAAGCTCTTTGAATGTTGTAGGTGGTGTTTTTCCAACAGTTCACACTAATCTTTGAAGATTTCTTGGATTAATTTTCCTCTTCCCACTGAGAAGTCAACAGCAATAGTGCAATTGCTTGAGAAAGAGTCGTGAACTTAGGTGGCTGGAAACACAGCGCTGTGTCGCATAACAGCATAAAATTGACCGCTTTGACCCGGTGAAAAGCGGGATATAAATACAGCTAAATAAAATAAATAAATAAATAAAATAAATAAACTGCAATCCACTGGAAATTGCCCGGAGATACCAGCAGCATAACAGCAATCCACTGGAAATTGCCCGTACTCAAAATAGGAGTTCTAGTGGTTGGAATAAGACGTTAACTGCTATTTTTCAGACGTGATGAGAAAGAGGATAAGCTGGACTAACCATCTTTCAGCTTTACTTTCTGTACTGGATTTTGCCAATGTCTGTTAAGACTTGTGGGACTGTGTGCTCAATCTTGTAATGTCTCCAGAAAGTATTTACGACAAAAGATAAGTAATACTGAGGATTCGCTTTGTGCGTTGTCCCTTGGGTTTTAAGGTGGATAGTTGAAAGGTATTTGCTCTTAATTAAAAGAGAAAAACGAAGATTTGCTGCGAGAAAGGATTTCCGACAATAAAAATGAGCTAGAATGTTTAGAGTAATGGTACCATAGGGCTTGATTCTGATCCCGACATACATCTCCTTTGTATGTCTGGGCTGACCCGGACGTGCAAAGGAGATCACAATTCTGATCCTGTGGGGCACGCCTAGCCCCGAGGAATCAGAATCACAAACAGGCATGTATGTGCAGGCCGGGAATGTGATTCAGTCCCGGCCTGCATATACAGCCTTAGCCCGGCTAACTTAGCCAGGGTTTTTAAATGGAGTTGCGGCGCCATGGCATCCTGTTGCCATGGCACTGCAGCTCCATTTAAAGTTGCGATGTCCACTGCTGCTAAAAAAGTTAATTCTCCGCAGCCCAACCTCCAATCCGGCCTCCTAAGGCCAGGGTCGGGCTGCGGGGTATTAACTTTGCCCCCCCAGCCCTTCCGTGCCCCAGGTTCGCCAAAATGAAATGCCCAGGGAAGTTATTCCACCCTGGAGGTGGAATAACTTATCATTTTACCGGCCCTGGATGTACAGGGCTGACATTAGAATTGGCCCTGTACATCCAGGGCCAGCGACCGCCTACTTCCCGCCCCGGGCTGCCTCTTCCCTGCCCCCGACTAACTTCCCCACACAACCGGTGGGGAAGTTAGTAGGGGCATACAGCCGGCACGAATAGCCTCCATAGGAATTTTTGGTTTTACTTTTTGTTGGAAGTATTTTGTAGTGAACCACTTTAGTCTTTTGTGTCTGACAATAATCATGTCCTGGCAATGACCCAGTTTTTATGCTATTTCCTACTATTTCCTTTTTAAATTGGTCTTGTTTTATTTGATTCTTTTATGTGTCAAATATGTGTGCATATATAGTGCAAAGCCATTTCGCTGGCCACTTTTTTTTTTAGGAGATATTGGACATTAAAGGGTTGAACTGCAAGGGTGCCAATAATGTTGACCACAACTGTAACTCCATCTTTGATTTATTGTGAAATAAAATGACAGTTTATTGATATTATAAATATGCTGCTAGTAGTCATTAAATTCACGAGAGTCAATATTCAGCAGCATTTATCCAGTTAGCAGCTGCTAACCGGAAAAATGTTGCTGAAGGGGATATTTAGTGGCACTATATGGATACTGCCACTTTACAGTGGTGTACCAAGGGCGAGGTTGTAGGTGCAGCCCACCCTGGGTGGTGGCTAGGAGGAGGGTACCAAATTCTGGGTGCACATGGTGAAGCCAGCATGGGAAGCCTACCTTAACCTGGTGAGTGGTTTGCTGTGCTGCCTCTGCTCCAGGTCCGGTGGCTGTTCCCTCCTATGCCGAAGTCTCTACCATGTTAAGGTAGGTTTGCCGCTCTGGCTCTACTGTGTGGAGCATGCCACGAGGGGGGAGGGGTGCCCATTCTGGATGCAAATGGCCCTTGGAATGTCACTGCCACTGAATATCCAGACAGACCACTTTGCACTATCTGGATAGTGCCAGGCCGATTCATGGGTAGAGCAAGGGCAGAGCTGACAAATATCCCTATAGTAGTGATATTCAGTGCTACTATACAGATAATGATCTGGATAACTCTCCTAATAGGCTATCCAGTTATTCAGTTCGCTATCTGGACATCCTATCATCTCTATCTAAATAGCAGTGGCATTTGCCACTCTATCTGGATATTCAGCGCTGGCCACTATCTGGAGAGTAGTACTGAATAGCTGGAATAATTTTAGCTGCAGTGACTGGTATTTAAAAAAATGCCAATGGTTTAATCAAAGAGAGCACAACTGCTCTCTTTAGCTGAAAATCAAAATATAATCCATCACTACCATAAATAAAATGGTCAGTTTACAGTATGTTGTGATTTACATAATATTCAGACTTAGAAATTACTGGGGTTATATTCAAAGGTATTTATGCGGCTTGCTGCTCACCGGGTTATTCAGCAGCACTAATGCAGTTAGTGCCACTGAATTTGCTTGGTTTGAGCCACTAAAAGCTAGCATCAGGGAGCAGTGGGAATAGAGCAGGAGTAGCTATATTTACTTGCTGACCAGTTATCCTAAACCAGCTAAAGTTAGGCACTTTAAAGCCTGGCCTAACGTTAGCTGGTTTAGCTAACCGGCCAGCAGCTGCATAATGCTGCTAACCAATTAGCTGAATCGCTAACCGGCCAACCTGGATATTCAATGCCAGTGGCCAAATATGACTCCTACAACAACATTGGTTCCCTACAAAGGTATAAATTCCACAGATGTGACAACTAAATCCCTTGTAGTATATTGCTCATATATCAAAGTTTATTTCTCAGACTTACTCATTCAAAGCTGCTATATACCAGTTGTTCTTAGCGTATAAGTCCTTTTTATCTTTTTAAAATGATCAAAAATCCAACACCATCAAAAAATAATTTAAAAATTATGAAGACAGGTTTTTCAAAAAATCAATTCATATAAGAGATCGTTCATTACCAGACCTGCATAGGAATTTATTCATTACCAGATCTGTATGCATTAATTATATTTTCCAAAAAGATCTTTCATGCCAACAACAACTGTCATGTTTTGAATAGGTATAACAGTGTTCTGCTTCAGGGCTGCAATAATAATTAATCACTTATCCAATGGAGTATGATCTAGCAGATTCCACAATCTCTCTCATATTCTTCTTCTACCATCATAACAGCGAGCGTCTTGGCTGAAAAAAATGGCCACGGTGTTCTTTTAAAATGAAATACAAGCGCCGCCCACATTAAATGTAATTGGGAACTTCAACCAAACCAAATTCCATTCATATAAAAAGATCAAAATCATGTATGCCAGTCTATTTGGTAATTCAATCTTCTAGGGTGGACGGCATACAATGTATATATCCAAAACTATTCATGATAATTTAATCTAGCCTCCTGGCTCCCACCATACTAATGGCTAGGCACAAAATCAATTATGTGCCATGTCAATTCAGTAAAAAGGTGATTACAATCCAAGCAATGATCTACTAATGGCGCTGATCTATTCATTGTATTAAGTCTCGATCGGTGTTCTCTTAATCTACGGATCATAGAATGTTTAGTACGTCCAATATACAGTTTTCTAAAAGTGCAACAAATGGCATATATAACATATTGTGTCCAACGGGATGTCCTACACTTCAAAGCGATACAATGTTTCCTTAAAGGTTGGAATCCATTTTGTTCCCTCAGTTGTAGAGTAGCAAAACTCACAAGAGCCATACGCATAATGGCCAACGGCTTCTGTCGAAGAGTCCTTCTCTATATCCCATGTGATGGACTTACTGACATAATTCACTATGCTTTTACCACGATGGTAAGCTACTATCAGTATATCCTGAAAACATGCACATGATTGTAAAATGCTCCAATGTTTATAGACAAATGAAGCTATAATTGGAGCTTTCACTGAAAAAGGCAGAACGCAAACAATATGGGTAGACTCTTCTTGAGGCTTTTCCGAAGGAAGCAATAAATGTTCCCTTTGAGCATTCAATCCCCTCTTGTAAGCACGTTCTACTACTTTAAAAGGATATCAACGATCTATGTAATGACGGAAATACCTTTTAGCCTGAGATTGATAATCCTCTTTACTATTACAAATCTGTTGTAATCTCAAAAACTGGCTCACCGGAAGACCTGGTTTTAACTTCACCTGATGATGACTAGAAAAATGTAATAAATTATTACATTCCACCAGTTTTTGATGTAATGTTGTCATTATCTTTGATCCATTTTTCTTTACCATAATATCCAAAAATGGAAAGCGTAGTTACTCACCTGTAACAGGTGATCTCCGGGAACAGCAGGAATTTAGTCTTCACATATGGGTATCGTCGGTACCGATGGAGCCTGCGTGGGAACGCTCCCCAGCGTCCAATAGGAAAGCTTTTGGGAGCATCCCACAGAACCCGCATGCTGCCTTCCCGCCTTTCCAACTGTCCCTCTCCAGTTGAGTTTATAGCCGGCTCCAAAGAGAGAGGGAGAGAGAGAAAGAGAGAGAGAGATACAACTCCTAGGGGAGGTGGTGGGTTGCAAAGACTAAATTCATGCTGTTCCCGGAGATCACCTGTTGCAGGTGAGTAACTACGCTATCTCCAGGAACAAGCAGGAATGTAGTCTTCACATATGGGGACTCCCTAGCTGCAGATGCCAGGGAGAAGGCCCCAGGAAGTTGTCAGCCCTTGTGAAAGGGTTATGCTTCCCCCCATGGATCTCTGGCATCCTACCAGGGATGGTGGGTAGGAGTTGACTAAGTCTGAAAAAGGTGTTGAAGAACAGCCTGACCAAACAAGGCATCCCGGCGGGAGTCCTTGTCTAAGCAGTAGTGGGCCGTGAAGGTATGTACCGAAGCCCAAGTAGCTGCTCGACAGATGTCGTCGATAGACACAGAGTGAAGATGAGCCATTGAGGCTGCCATGGCTCTCACATTGTGAGCTGTGACATGGCCT
This sequence comes from Ichthyophis bannanicus, assembly GCA_033557465.1. Taxonomy (NCBI): domain Eukaryota; kingdom Metazoa; phylum Chordata; class Amphibia; order Gymnophiona; family Ichthyophiidae; genus Ichthyophis; species Ichthyophis bannanicus. The sequence goes on along the minus strand of CM066040.1, from coordinate 169,848,004 downwards.
TCAAGAGGAAGGTTCTTACTCTCATAGGCAAAGGATATGCATTGTGCAGTCCAGTTAGATAGAGTTCTTTTGGACACTGGAAGTCCCAAAAGAGTAGTTACTTACCTGTAACAGGTGTTCTCCAGGAGCAGCAGGAATCAGTCCTCACATATGGGTGACGTCGGCGCCGACGGAGCCCTCGCGGAGCAATTTCCCCAGCTTTCAAAGAAAGCCTTTGGGAATTGCAGCGCGCATGCGCGGTCCCCTTCCCGCCCAAGGGTGCCATCTTGCTCAGTCTGATGACATAGCTAAAAGACAGCAAAAAAATTAGCAAAACGAAATGATAGGACTGCAACTCCAAGGGGAGGAAGGAGGGTTGTGAGGACTGATTCCTGTTGCTCCTGGAGAACACCTGTTACAGGTGAGTAACTACTTTTTCTCCAGGACCAAGCAGGAAGTCAGTCCTCACATATGGGACTCCCTAGCTTAAGGCTACCAGAGACCTCAAGTGGAAAAATGAGCTCCCTCTAGCTCAGTAGCACAGAAGGAAGGAATCTTCTCTGAAAACGCCCCCAACCAGTAGCCCAACACCAGGGCCGGAGGGTAGGAGTTGCCTAAACCTCAAAGAGATTATGGAGGACTGCCTGACCGAAAGCACTGTCCCTGCGGGACTCCCTCTCCAGGCAGTAATGGGCTGCAAAAGTCTGGCTTGAAGACCAAGTAGTGGCCCGGCAGATGTCTGCCAACAGAACAGAGCGGAGATGAGCCACTGACGCAGCCTTCGCCTTAGCACGATGAGCCATGACACGACCCTCCAACGAGAGGCCGGTTGCCCCATAAGCCCAAGCGATACAGTCAGCAACCCATATGGACAAAGTACGCTTGGAGACAGATAGCCCCAACTTATTGGGGTGAAAAGAAACGAAGAGCTGAACAGCCCTCCTATGCTCCCGCGTACGGTCAAGGTAGAAGGATAAGGCCCTCCTACAGTCCAGGGTATGCAAGACCATTTCAGCTCGGCTGGCGTGCGGCCTGGGAAAGAAGGTCGGAAGAACCACCTCCTGGTTGAGATGAAAAGGAGAAACCACTTTTGGAAGAAACTTAGGGTGAGTCTGTAAGACTACCCTATTCCTGTAGAGCCTAGTGTAAGGAGGATCAGACACTAGGGCCTGCAGTTCACTAACACGCCTAGCAGAGGTAAGGGCTACCAAAAACAAGGTTTTCCAGGAAAGAAAACGAAGAGGGCAGGTAGCCATAGGTTCAAAGGGTGGACAGGTAATCCGCTGCAAGACCACATTCAGATCCCATTCAGGGGCTGGTGGGCGCAAAGGAGGCTTAAGGAGAAGGAGGCCTCGGAGAAAACGAGCCACCAAAGGGTGGTTGGAAAGAGGCCTGCCATCCACCGGTGCGTGATGCGCAGAGAAAGCACTAAGGTGGACCCTGACAGAGTTGGACATAAGGCCCAGATTGGAGAGGTAAAGCAAATATTGCAAGACCACTGCCACCAAGCAGGAGAAGGGATTCTCAGACTGCTGAGCACACCACACGGAGAAGCGACACCACTTAAGAGCGTAGGGCTTCCGGGTGGAGGGCCACCTGGAGGCCAAGACGACCTCTTCCACCTCCCGAGGCAGCAGGAGGGGAGCAAGGACTACCCTTTCAGCAGCCAGACCATCAGATGAAGGGACCGGAGGTTGGAGTGTAGGAGAGTCCCCTGATCCTGTGACAGGAGATCGGGTTGAAACCCCAGAGGAAGAGGAGTGTCCACCGCCAGCTGCATCAGAAGCGGGAACCAGGGCTGTCTCGGCCACCGGGGAGCCACTAGGATCATCGAGGCTCTGTCTCTGAGAACCTTGAAGAGCGTGCGAGACACCAGTGGCATGGGAGGAAAGGCATACAAGAAGCCTGTGGACCATGGAATCAGAAAAGCATCCGCCGCTACTCTGAGAGGATGCGGTTGTTGAGAGCAGAATCTGGGAAGTTGCCGGTTCAGAGGACTGGCAAACAGATCCATGGTGGGGAGGCCCCACTTGAGAAAGATCCGCTGAATCACCAATGGATCCAATCTCCACTCGTGTGGTTGGAGGATCCTGCTCAGCTTGTCTGCCAGGTAATTTTCCTGACCTGGGAGATAGACAGCTTTGAGGAAGATGCCGTGGTGGACGGCCCAAGAGCACAGTTTTTGTGCCTCCTGACAGAGAAGGAAGGAGCCTGTTCCTCCTTGTTTGTTCACGTAGAACATTGCAACTTGATTGTCCGTCTAGACCAGCACAGACTGGTGAGAAGTGAGGTGGGAGAAGGCTCTCAGAGCTAGGCGGATGGCTCTGAGCTCCAGGAAGTTTATCTGCTGAGCAGACTCCCAAGGAGTCCAGAGGCCTTGAGTACATGTCCCTTGGCAATGTGCTCCCCAACCCAGGAGAGAAGCATCGGTTGTTAGTACCTGAGAAGGCGGAGGAGATTGAAAATCCACACCCAGCAGCAGGTTTGGCAGATGAAGCCACCACCGCAGAGAAGAGACCAGCAGGTCGGATACCTGTACTGAGTCCGCCAGGCTCCCCGTGGCCTGATGCCATTGAGTGCGAAGGCACCACTGAGCAGGTCGCATGTTCAGGCGGGCATTGGGGGTCACATGGACCGTGGAAGCCATATGGCCGAGCAGTCTCAGAAATTGCCTGGCAGAGACCAGGGAATTGCTGTGAAAGCGGCTGGGGAGATCCATGAGCCTGTGTGCCCTGTCTAGAGGCAGGAAGGCCCGCGCCTGAAGAGTGCTCAACCTTGAGCCGATGAATTTGAGATCTTGAGAGGGGAGCAAAGTGGACTTTGCGAATTTTATGACAAAGCCCAAGTGCTGGAGCAGAGTCACAGTGCGATGAGTGGCCTGAGTGGCCTCTTGGGAAGACTGGGCCCTGATGAGCCAGTCGTCCAGGTATGGAAACACAAAAAGGCCTTGAAGTCTTAGATAGGCCGCCACCACTGCTAGGTATTTGGTGAACACCCTGGGGGCGGAGGATAGGCCAAAGGGCAGTACTCTGTACTGGTAATGATTTCCTCCCACAACAAACCTGAGATATTGTCTGTGGTCTGGATGAATAAGGATGTGAGTATAGGCATCCTTCAGATCTAAGGAGCATAGCCAGTCTCCCTGCTGGAGGTAGGGCAGCAGGATTCCAAGGGTAAGCATCTTGAACTTTTCCCTTGCCAGGAACTTGTTGAGGTTTCGTAAGTCCAGGATGGGTCTGAGGCCTCCTGTTCGTTTTGGTATCAGAAAGTACCTGGAATAAAAGCCTTGACCCCTCAGGTGGTGGGGCACCGGTTCCACAGCCTGTTCCTGAAGAAGACTTGCTAACTCCTGAAGGAGTAAGTCCCTGTGCAGAGGGAGTCTTGGAGGCTCCCCTGGAAAGTAGGAGGGAGGTACCTGGTGAACGTGTAGAAGATAGCCTTTTTGAACTATATGAAGCACCCAGGTATCTGATGTGTTGGCTGACCACCTGTGGGCAAAGTGGACCAGCCGGCCTCCTGTGCTGAGAGAAACCAGCGGAGGGGAAGAGGCTATGCTGATGGAGTCAAAAACCCCCACCCTGCTGAGCAGGGGCGGTGTTGTGGGCTTGGGGGCCTGCTGCCTACGGGACCAATTACCCCGTTCCTTGGCCTGCTGACCCTGTTGGGGAGCTGCTGAGGCCTGATAATGAGGGTATTTTTTATAGGCAGCTGCCTTCCTCGGGTAAAAGGGCTTTTTCCCTTAGCCCTTCTTCTTCTGAGTAGGGGCAGAGGTTTTTCTGGACAGCCTAGTCCTGGTCAGAGTCTCGGTCTCGATCTGTGCAGCCTTTTCAGCCATGGGCTTGCCAAAGAGGTTTTCATCTCTGCAGGGGACATCGACCAACTTGTCCTGTACCCATGGCTCGAGGTCGGATGACTGAAGCCAAGCCTGTCGGCGGGCACCGATGCCGGCTCTGGCTACTCGAGCCGATGCTTCGAAGCCATCGTAGGCTGCTCGAGAGATAAACTTTGAGCACTCTCGAATACCAGTGGACAAGGCCTGGAACCTCTGCAAAGGTTCCTTGGAGAGACCAGCAGAGAACCCGGCAATTTCTTTTGCCAGGTCTCGGAGATACATGCCCATATAGAGCTGGTAGGTCTGGACTCGACAAGCAAGCATAGAGCCCTGGAAGCACTTCCTACCGAGGGCATCCATGTTCCGGGCCTCCCTGCCGGGAGGCACCAAGGAGTGCATCTTCTGACTCTTGAGTCGATGCATGGCCGATTCCACCACCATGGAATGGTGCGGTAGTTGTGCCTTTTGGAACCTGGGGCTCTTGCGGACTCGATAAATGGAATCGACCCGCTTGCTTAACACCGGCGCTGACGCCGGGCTCTCCCACATGCGGAAGAGAAGTCGCTCCAGCATCGGAGGAACCGGTACAGTAAAGGCCTCCTTCGGGGGAGAGTCATACTGGAGGGCATCGAGCTCTTCGGCTCCTCCTCGGGATCCGCGGGGAATGCCAAGGCCTTGGCTATATCCCGCACGAAGTCCGAGAACCGGGTGTCCTCCGGGGGGGGACCGTCTCTGAGGTTCGGACTCGGGCGAGTCCGATGGGACGCACCAAGTCCAAAAAGTACCAGGTGACTCTTCGTCCTCCGTTTCCCAGGCTGACTCCTCGGAGGAGGAATCAAGCGGCTCTGGTCGGGCGGGCACCGATGCCCTCCGCCCCGATGCCGAGGGTGTCAGCGTCGACAACCTCGGTCCCGAACGGGAGGCCGAGGGAGACCGCTATCGAGGATCGACTCAAGCTCGCATGGACTCGAGGATCGGCTCGGTCTCCGGGGTCGACTTGGACGTCGACGTCCAGGTGGCCGGGGCAGATGCACCGGCGAGGCCAGCGATCAATGCCTGCTGCTGGTCCATGAAGGCAGCTAAACTGCTCTCCAAGGCCGTCAACCTGAGTCCGAGCTCAGGAGACCCAGCAGCCCCCGACTCGGCTCCTTCGGAGGCGAGTCCATGAAGACTACAGTACTCATGTGTCCAGGAGACTCCATCTCGAGACGAGGATGTTTCGAAGGCCTCTCCGACTCCGAGGACCCGGGACGGCTATCGGGGCTATGCGACTTGGCCCTCGAGGAACCAGGAGCGTCCACCGACGCCGCCCTCGCGGGTTTCTTCTTCCTATAATGTTCCCAGGCAGGAGACCCCCGCTCAGAGGAACTCCGACGATGCTCAGGACCGGAGTCCCGGGACGTCGAAGCCTCTGACGAGGTCCAGGCCCGGCCGGACGCGGAGTCAGAGAAGATTCGTTCTTTTTGATGCTGCCGACTTCTCAACGCTTTTGAGGACATCTTGCCACACGGACCACAGATCATCGGGTCATGATCGGGTCCGAGGCAGCGGCGTCGAACCGAGAAAAGAATAGTAAATAAAATCAACTTTTTCTGCGGCGATCACAAACAGTGTCTGTAGGGCTCCGCGGAAAAAAGAAGACTCAGCAAGATGGCACCCTTTGGCGGGAAGGGGACCGCGCATGCGCGCTGCAATTCCCAAAGGCTTTCTTTGAAAGCTGGGGAAATTGCTCCGCGAGGGCTCCGTCGGCGCCGACGTCACCCATATGTGAGGACTGACTTCCTGCTTGGTCCTGGAGAATGACTAGGATCAAAAGCAACAAAGAGTTGAGAAGATTTTCGATGTTGCTGTGTCCTCTGCAAGTAAAAGGGTAAAGCTCTTTTACAGTCCAAAGTATGAAGGTTCCTTTCTGCACTGGAGGCATGAGGCCTCGGAAAGAATACAGAAAGGTAAACCGCTTGGTTTAAATGGAAAGGCGAAACCACCTTTGGCATAAAGTGTGGATGAGTCCTAAGAAGTACCTTATCATGGTGGAACCTTGTGTAAGGAGGATCAGCCACTAATGCTTGCAATTCACTGATGCAACGTGCTGATGTGATTGCAATGAGGAAGATGACTTTCCAGGAAAGGAATTTCAGAGATGTAGTGGCTAACGGTTAAAAGGGCAGATTCATGAGCTGCCCGAGCACCAGATTCAAGTCCCATGCCACCGGTGGTGGCTTAATGGGAGGCTTTGTTAAAAGAAGACCTCTCATAAATCTCGCTATGAGAGGAAATAGGTTGTCCACTTAGAGGCTTGTAAGAAGCTGCAATAGCACTAAGATGGACTCACTGAATTTGTCTTAAGACCCGCATTTGACAAAGATGAAATTAGTCTTACCTGCTAATTGTCTTTCCTTGAGCTCTCTCCGGGCCAGTCCAGGGAAAGGTAGGGTTGTCAATCCCCCATAGTAACTGAGGACTGAAGGCTCCAAGCTTTTACTGTGAGGTGAAGCCACTCCCCCTTCAGGCAATCTGTCAGTCTCCTTCTGGCAAAGCAACTAAAGAGAAAGAAATTCTAAAAACAACAGATTAACCCTTGAAAAACTGATAACGTTCCATAGTCTTTAAACAGTAATAACAAGACCAAGATGTCTTTTTTTTTTTTTTTTTTTATATTAGTTATCTAGAAAGGTTACTAAGCAGGTTGTAAATGTGAACCAAAAGCCCCAGATATCTCCTGCGAGCTTATAGGATGGAATACTGTGTATGTTCACAAAGATCAAGCCAAGCGAAAGAACAGTTAGGGAGGGTCCCTGGACTGGCCCGGAGAGAGCTCAAGGAAAGACAATTAGCAGGTAAGACTAATTTCATCTTCCTTTTCGCTTCTCCGGGCCAGTCCAGGGAAAGGTAGGGCAGTACCAAAGCAGTACCTAAGAATGGGAGGGACCCGCTAAACCCGCGATAAGAGCTGATGCTCCCACTCTGGCATCATCCCTGGCTTGAACATCTAAACGATAATGTTTAGTGAAAGAATGCAAGGAAGACCACGTCGCCGCTCTGCAGATATCAACTGGAGGAACAAAGGCCAATTCCGCCCAGGAAGCCGCCATGGACCGTGTGGAATGAGCTTTAAGACCTGTAGGTGGTGAAAGCCCTCGGGCAGAGTAAGCTAGTGTAATAGCGGAGCGCACCCAACGAGCAATCGTAGCTTTAGATGCCGCTTGGCCCTTACGTGGACCGGCCCACTGAATAAACAGTCTGTCAGTCTTACGAAACGGTTGAGAGAGTTTAAGGTACGTCTTCAACACCCGACTAAGATCTAAGTGTTTCAGCGCCTTGTCCATAGGGGAATGGTCGCGCTCAGAAAATACTGGTAAAACCACTGACTGGTTAACATGGAAGACAGACACTACTTTGGGTAAAAAAGAAGGAACAGTGTGTAGCACGACTCTTTCGGGCAGAAATTGCAGATAAGGTTCTCTGCAAGACAACGCCTGCAAATCCGCAATTCGTCTTGCAGAGCAAATGGCCACAAGAAAGGCTGTTTTCCAAGAACACTCTCGGATCTGTTTAGCACAGAGAGACGATAAGGGCGATCGCGACAACGCGTCCAACACCACATTCAAATCCCAAGGAGGCACAAGTTGACGACGTGGAGGATGAATAAGTTTGGTTGCTCGTAGAAAACGCTGCACATCCGGATGTGCCGCCAAACGACGTCGGCCAATTAATCCTCTAAAACAGGATAACGCCGCAACATGCACTTTCAGGGTATTAAGAGCTAAACCTTTATCTAAACCCTGCTGTAGAAAATTGAGAAGATGAGGAATAGTAGCAGCCATTGGAGACACCTGTCTCCGAGAACACCAAGTTTCAAAGAGCCTCCAGACTCTAACATATATTAAAGAAGTTCCAGGCCTCTTAGACCGAAGCAAAGTGTCTACTACAGAATCTGCATAACCCTTGCTTAACAAGCGAGACCTTTCAAGAGCCATGCCGTAAGCAAGAAGCGATCCACCCGTGGCATGAGAATTGGTCCCTGATGTAGTTGATTGATTCTGAGGGGAAGAGGCCATGGCGGAGCTACTAGAAGACGGACGAGATCGGCATACCAAGGACGACGAGGCCAATCGGGAGCAATGAGAATCACCTGGCCACGGTGTTGTGCTATGCGCTGTATAACTCGACTTAACATCGGCCAAGGGGGAAAAACATACAGCAGACTGCCGAGGGGCCATGGTTGTACAAGAGCATCGAGGCCCTCTGACATATGTTCCCTGCGTCTGCTGAAGAATCGGCTGGCTTTGGCATTGCTGAAGGTGGCCATGAGATCCATCACTGGCTGACCCCAACGCAAAGTCAACTGGTGAAACAAGGCCGCATTCAATTCCCATTCCCCGGGATCGAGAATATGTCTGCTGAGATAATCCGCCTGAACATTTTCCTTGCCCGCCACATGCGCCGCCGATAGAGCCAAGAGATTGCTTTCCGCCCATTCCATCAACTGCTGACATTCGGAAAGAAGAGAAGGAATCCTCGTTCCGCCCTGCCGATTGATATACGAGACCGTCACCGCATTGTCGGAGAATATCTTGACCGCCGTTCCTTTGAGTAATGAAGCGAAGCGAAGCAGAGCCAAGCGAGCCGCTCGAAGTTCGAGTCTGTTGATCGACCAAGAGCTCTCTTCTGGGGACCAAGTCCCCTGAGTAATGCGAGACAGACAATGAGCTCCCCAGCCGGGGAGGCTTGCATCCGTGGTGACTAATACCCACGCCGGATCCTGCAAGGGAATCCCCGCGGTGAGATGATCACGAATCAACCACCATTGTAGACTGAGACGTACCCCGTCTGGGTAGGGCAGCCGCTGAGAAAGTGGATGAAGTTGCGGGGACCAGCGGGAGAGCAACGCCTGCTGTAAGGGTCGCATGTGAGCCCTGGCCCACGGGACCAGATCCAGCGCCGCCGCCATGGAACCCAACAGTTGTAAATATGTCCATGCCGACGGCGCCGTTAAATTCAGAAAGGCCTGAACTTGGCGCAATAGCTTTTCCACGCGAACTTCGGTTAAAAAGACTTTTCCTTGTGCGGTATCGAACAGCGCTCCGAGATAGGTTAACTGTTGCACCGGTAGCAAGTGACTCTTGTTCTGATTTAGCACCCAACCCAGTTGTTCCAGAAGATGAACAACTCGAGCCGTTGCCTGTACCGACTCTTCCTTCGAATCGGCCCTGATCAACCAATCGTCGAGATACGGATGAACTCTGATACCCTCCTTCCGAAGCGCCGCCGCCACCACTACCATTAGCTTTGTGAAGGTACGCGGAGCTGTAGCGAGACCGAACGGCATCGCCCGAAATTGGAAATGACCGACGGGAAGGGCAAAACGTAAAAAACACTGATGCGAGGGTCGGATAGGAATATGCAGATAAGCTTCCGTGAGATCGATGGACGTGAGAAACTCTCCCGGATGAACCGCCCGAATAACCGTACGCAATGTTTCCATACGAAAGTGGGGTACCCGCAGAGTACGGTTGACCCCTTTGAGATCTAAAACGGGACGAAAAGAATCGTCCGTTTTGGGAACCACAAAATAAATCGAGTATCGACCGCAACCGTATTGGTCTAGAGGTACTGGTACTATAGCTTTCAGCTGCAACAGACGATGGAGAGTGACCAAAATGGCCTGTTGCTTTCCCCCCGGAGCACAGGGAGACATCATAAAAGCGGGTAACAACGGGCTGGCGAAATCCAGAGCATACCCTTCCCGAATGATTTCTAACACCCATTTGTCGGAAGTAATGTTGGTCCAGGCCGCTAGAAATTGCTGAAGGCGACCCCCCACAGGCAGTAGCGACTGGACCAGCAAACCTTCATTGTGGCTTTTTTCCCGCGGGCTGAGAGGTTGCGAAATAGGATCTATTAAAACCTCTGGCTCCACGAAAGGAATGACCTCGAAAGGTGGCACGTCCTCTGGAATAAGGTGCAAAACGTGCCCCCCGGAATCTACGCGAGTCTCGGCCGGAACCGCGAAAACTGGAATTCGATCGGGTAGGCTTGGGCTTATCCTCAGGCAAACGACCGCCTTTAGAATCTCCCAAATCCTTCACAATTTTTTCTAAGGCCTCACCAAATAGCAAATTTCCTTGATACGGCAATTTACTAAGACGTAACTTCGAGGAAACATCTGCTGACCAGTTACGTAACCACAGAAATCGTCTAGCCGCCACTAGTGAAGCCATGTTTTTAGCCGCCATGCGCAGCAAGTCATAAAAAGCATCTGCCGTATAAGCCGCGGCAGACTCCAATTTTGCGACATCTGGAACCGCAGACGGAGTCTCAGAGGAAGTATCTACCTGTAACCAACGAATGGAAGCACGAGATACATAAGCTCCACAAATAGCAGACTGCAGCGCTAAAGCACTAGAATCAAAAGCTTGTTTTAGCAGTATCTCCAATTTTCTATCTTGTAAATCTTTAAGGGCTGCTGCGCCTTCCACAGGAATGGTAGTCTTTTTGGTTACTGCGGAGATAATCGCATCCACCTTTGGCATGCGAAATAAATCCTTTACCTCCTGAGGCAGGGGGTATAAGCGAGACAAAGCTCGGCTGCCACGCAGTGAAGCTTCCGGACACTGCCACTCCGAATCAATCATTTGTTTGATAACTCGGTGCAAGGGAAAACACTTCTGCTCCGTCTTAAAACCCTGCAGCAATGGATCCTCCAAAGGCTCCTGAGAGGGTGCTGGCATAAGTAGGTGCAGTGCTGACAAAGAATGGGAAATTAGAGCAGAGAGTTCCTCTTTGCGGAAAACCCGAAAAATATTAGGGTCCTGACCCGAGGCTATCTCCCCATCCTCTAAATCCTCAGCTTCAAAATCCATAGCTGGGTCTGACAGGATTTCAGGATCTCCCTGCTGAACAAGCAAAGATGCCTGCGATAACAACGGATCCGTAACTAAGCCCTGAGAATTAGAAGTTCCTTCTCCTGGATCCTCAGCACTTGGAACCGTGAGAGAAACTGGGACTGAAACAGGAACAGCAGGAAACTCTGAAGGCTGAGTAGAGTGCAAAAGAAATGCTTTATGCATTGCTAGAATAAATTCAGGTGAAAAAAATGAAAGCATCTGCTCCTGAGGCATAGTAGAAGAAATAGAGGGCTTATCTGCAGGAATTGTGTCCTTAGAGGACTTTGTTTTACGTTTGTGAGGCTTCTGATGCTCTGCTAGAGCACTGCCCGGTGCAGTCAAAATGGCCGCCATTCCCGCCTTTTCTGCTACTAAACTAGTCTCTGGTAAATTAATATTAGCTTTTTCAGACATTAAAACAGCCTTTTTGAAAGTGCACAATACAGCCCAGCAATCTAAAACAAATGCCAAGAAGAGAGAAACGCTAGAAAAAACCGCCAAAATCGCCACTGATCCCGCGGTTCTAAGCCAGAGGAAAAAAAATCAATTAAGCTTTGAAACACTCACCCGAGTCTGAAAAAATGAACCGGAGCCCCTGTAGTGCTGAGAAACAGCTGTCCGAAGGGAATATGAGCTGTAGAGCAAGAGGAGAAAGCTGGGGCCCCCAGTATCATTCTGCAATTTGAAACGGGACAGTGAAAGAGGCAGGCTCTACCTCACACTGTGTAAAGAATGCCCGTTCCTGCTTCAGCTAGCTCTTAAAGGCATAGTAGCCTGCCAAAGGAATTAAAAGAAAGGACTATGGAAGGATCAGCCCTGCTAGAGCCAATCAATAAAATAAATAAAAATTACAAGCAATGTTGAGGGAGAAGATAAAATCGATCCTCTATAGTTACTGAGGACTGAAAGACTGACAGATTGCCTGAAGGGGGAGTGGCTTCACCTCACAGTAAAAGCTTGGAGCCTTCAGTCCTCAGTTACTATGGGGGATTGACAACCCTACCTTTCCCTGGACTGGCCCGGAGAAGCGAAAAGGAATGAAGGATTATACTCCAGTATCGATTCCAGAGGTATCGCAAGAGGGTTAAGACCCTTCTGCGAGCACCATATGGTAAACCTTTTCCACTTAAAGGCGTATGAGCGTCTTGTGGAGGGTTTCTTAGAAGCATAAAGGATATCCTTTACCTGTTGAAAGGTTGAGATCCTGAAGCTCTAGTCCTTCAGCGACCAGGCCCTGAGATGCAGAGACTGGGGCTTGGAATGCCACAGCATCCCGTTCTCTTGGAAGAGAAGATCTGGAGCAGATGCCAACTCCAGAGGTGTAGCTTGAGAGAGATGTAGAAGCAGAGGTTACCACGTTTGCCGTGGCCAATGTGGAGCTATGAGAATCATATGGCCTCTGTCTCTCTGAAGTTTGAATAATGTTTTGGGGATGAGGGGAATGGGTGGGAAGGCATATAGGAAGTCCTGACCCCAGTGAAGGAGGAAGGCGTCCCTTGCCTGACAATGTCGAGCTGGGATTCTGGAACAGAACCGGGGAAGTTTGGCATTCAGCGGACTTGCAAAGAGGTCTATGTCTGGGGTTCCCCAAATCTGAAATATTTGGGCAAGCTGGTCTGCATGGAGAGACCATTTGTGTGGTAGCAGAACTCGACTGAGTTTGTCTACCCAAGAGTTTTCAATGCCTGGAAGATAAACCGCAAGGAGATGAATCTGATGCTCTCTGGCGAGGGCCCATAGTTGCAAAGCTTTGTTGCATAGCGACAGAGAGCCTGTTCCGCCCTGTTGTTTACATAGAACACGGCTACCTGATTGTCCATTTGAACTAGGACTGTCTTGTATCTGAGCTGGGCGTGAAATACTCAAAGAGCAAGAAAGATTGCTCTGAGTTCCAGGAGGTTGATGTGAAGACAGGCCTCCTGTGGAGTCCAGGTACCCTGGGTAGAGAGATCGTGCAAGTGGGCTCCCCATCCCACCTGAGATGCATCTGTGTATTGTGATATTGTCTGCATCTATCTCATTAGCCTTCTCCTGCCAATTCTTGCCAAAGAGATCTTCTCCTGTGCAAGGAATGTTTCCTAATTTATCCTGTACCCAAATTTTCAAGTCGGATGCCTGAAGCCAGGCAATCCGACATGCACCAATGGCAACAGCAGAGGTTCTGCTTATGCATTCAAAACAGTCAAAAGCTGCATGATTTACAAACTTGGAAACATCCTGGGCATGTTTGACAAGAGTAAGATAGTCCTGTCTTTTGTCATCAGGAAGAAGGGGGCTGAAAAGCTCCAAGTCTCCTGTGACCTCTTTAAGGAACATTCCCATATACAAGATATAGGAACTGATCCTAGCTGAGAGCATGGAAGCTTGAAAGCATCGACGCCCAAAGGCATCGATAGTCCTGCATTCACAACCTGGAGGATTGGATGCATGTCTCTTTGCACTTTTCATCCTACGCATGGCTGATTCCACTACCATTGAATGGTGTGGTAATTGAGTTTTTTGAAAGCCAGGACAAGGTGGAACTCGATACATAGTATCGAGTCTCCGAGAATGAGGAGATGTGGTTAGAGGTGTTTCCCACATTCTTAGCATAAGATCATGTAAGATCTCATGAATAGGCAGAGTAGCTGCCTCTTTGGGAGCCTTAGGGTATTGGAGAATCTGCAACTCCTTTGCCCTAGGCTCTTTTTCAGGAGCTACTGTGATGGAAAGGCCTCTGGCCACATCACGGATAAAATCCTGAAAGGAGATATCCTCTGGCGGAGACATTCTGCGCTGAGGAGAAGAGGAATCCTCTGGGAGAAGTACTCTTGTATCAGCAGTGTCTTCGGAGTCATCAGACTCAGAGGATTCAAAATACCTCCGATCCCGGTGATCGTGCAGCGCACGGTACTGGTATTGATCGAAGTCGGTATCGGGTTGCTCTGGTACCGATCTGTCGATGTCGGAGACAGACGCATGACTCGGTATGGGTGGCATACCCACTGACATAGATGCCATCGGTACCGGTACCGGTTGAGGTGTCTGAAACGGTTTCAACGGTACCGAAGCCATGAGAAGAGCTGGTAGACTGCGTTTGATAGCAAGAAATCTCTGGTCTATCAACGCTGCCGATGCTTGGGTGTCGGTACCGGTAGAAGCAGCCTGAACCCCAGAGCATGGCGCCAGTAGTTCTGCCGAGGTTGAGGCCTCGAGAACATCCTGGAGCCCCGTTGATGCTTTGAAAGCCGGGGCAGTTTTGCCGGTGAAAATTCCTCAAGGGCAACGCCAGTGGCATCTCGATACTTAGAAGGAGATCTATCCTTTGAGGACCGGCTAGATTTATATTTAGTTACCTGAGATCCATGGGAGGAAGATGAGGCCCTGGAGGACGTCGATGCAACAGACACCGCGTCTGAGGGAAAAAGGGTGCTAAGCTTTGCAGCTCGATTCTGCCGACCCCTTTTTGACATCATTCCACAGGAGAGGCACTCCGAAGTAGAGTGGTCAGGACCTAAACATTTGAGACACCAATCATGGGTGTCAGTGATGGAGATGGTACCGCCACACTTAGAACATTTTATTAAAACCAGATGTTGTTTTTTCCATTTTTAAGGAAAAATTGGGCCTAGTGTCCAAAATGGCACCTAGCACCAAGGAAAAAGGTTTCTGAAGTAAAATAGCTCAGAAACTACAGTGTTTTTTTTTTTTTTTTAAGAAGAAAGAAGAATGAACCTGCGGTACCGGTATAGCATTGAGGGAAGGCAGACGCGGCCACAAAAAACAAAGATTAAAGAAGAAATTTTTCTGCGGTGACAGGGTATGGGACCTGTTGTCTCCGAGGAAAATGAAGAACTGGAGAGGGACAGTTGGAAAGGCGGGAAGGCAGCACGCAGGTGCTGTGGGATGCTCCCAAAAGCTTTCCTATTGGAAGCTGGGGAGCGTTCCCACGCAGGCTCCGTCGGTACCGACTATACCCATATGTGAAGACTACATTCCTGCTTGTTCCTGGAGATTACTGTGTAAGTTCCAAGAATGTTCAAACTGTAAATTTGATTTTTGATCACTTTAAAAAGACAAAAAAGGACTCATACGCTAAGAGCAGCTGGTATATAGCAGCTGTGAAGGAATAAGTCCAACAAATAAACTTTGATATATGAGCAATATACTACAAGGGATTTAGTTGTGTCAAATACGACCCCGGCATTGATTATCCACTTTTAATTTAAAGTGGGATGGCCAGCCGCTTTAATAATGCTGGCTACCATTGCAGACTATCGGCCCCTTCTAATCTTAGTTATGTAAAAAATTAAAACTACTGTCATGATCAAATTATCAACAGATCATCTATTTACTTTCTAACCTGGTATCTATGTTCTTTTTATTTGCATAATTGCAACTGAAGAAACCACATGTCCCATTGATTTCAGACGATCTTGCTGAACGCTCTAAGGAGTATATACTATGCATTTTGTTTTCTGATGGTTCAAAAGCAATTGGATAGTTCTCTTGAAAGATACCCTGAAATTTCAAGTTAAGAAAACAAATATGATTAAATTATGAGGGATTCTATTTTGCATGCTTTCACTTTCAAACAATTTTTTTGACCTGCTTATTTGGTCTTCCATTTCAGGGGGACGAGTAGTACTAAAGTGCATTATGGCAATAACACACATTATTTGGCCCTTAATGCACTTTAAAGGGAAATAATATAGGTTATATTACCATAACACACAAGTTGCCACCACAACATGCATTGAATACTAATGAGATGCAAAGCATGCAAAACACCTCATTAGTACCCAAGGGGGCATATACAGTGGCGGCAGCTAGTGCTTCTAAAGTATATAGCCATCACCGCTGAAGTTTAACCCCAGATATTCAATGCCGAGGCCATATACAGCCACTGGCATTGAATATCCGGGAAGCCAAACAGCATGGAGCTATCCGGGCAGCGGCGATATTGAGCTGCATATCTAAATTGTAATCGGTGGTCCAAGATTAAATAAATAAATAAATATCCCCCCCACAAATGAATAACAGCTTGCGGTAATGTACTGCAAGCCACATTATTAAGAGAAAAATCGTTGATGTTATTTTTCCATCTGGAGCACGAGGTCACTAATATGCAGCCAGGCTGCGATCTTAAAGGGGCTGCATATCTAAATTGTTATCGGTGGTCCAAGATTTCCCAACCCCTGGCATCACCAAGAGGGGAAAGTACACCCCTAATAACCTCCCTTCCCACACAGGATTCCCACCTACCTACTCCCCCAGAGACACCATCAGTCCCAGCCCTCCCCTTCAAGACCCCCGTCAACTTCATGCAAACCTCCTCACCTCCCTATAGTCTAACTTAACACAATCCTGGTTGTCTAGAAGGGCTTGAAATGGAGTCCTACTCACTTGCTCCCATCCAGACTGGCACCAGGTTCAAAATGGCATGCACAATGCCCTAGCAATAGTCTTATGGTACTACCACTAGAAGTCAACCTCAGGGGATCATGAGTGCCATTTTGAACTGGCAATAGCCCAGACAGGAGTGAGCACTACTACTACTACTACTACTGATCAGTTGTATAGCACTACATGGCATACGCAACGCTGAACAGACACATGTAAAAGATGGTCCCTCCTCATCAGAACTTGCAATCTAGTCAAGACAGACAGCACAACAGCTGAGGACAAGGATACATCTAGGAGAATGGTAAGGAAACACGTAGGAGACTAAGCGGATCAGGATCCAAAAGCAGTCTCGAAGAGATGAATTTTCAGCCTAGATTTGAAAAGGGCCAGAGATGAAGCCTGACATATAGACTCAGGTAGTTTGTTCCAGGCATAAGGAGCAGGAAGGTGAAAGGATCAAAGTCTGGAGTTGAAGAAGAAGAGAAGGGCACAGATAGAAGTGATCTGTCAGAAGAACGGAGTTCCCGAGGAGGAGTGTAGGGAGAGATAAGAGAGGAAAGGTAGTGAGGGGGCGACAGAATGAGCGCATTTATACGTCAGCAGGAGAAGTTTAAACTGGATATGGAAACAGAAAGGGAGCCAATGAAGTGACTTGAGAACAGAGGTTATATGAGCAGATCGAGGCTGTCAGAAGATTAGCTGTGCAGCTGAGTTTTGAACAGACTGAAGAGGCGAGAGAAGATTCAGAGGGAGACCAGCAAGGAGGAGGTTGCAATATCTAGATGAGAGGTGTGTAAGGAGTGGATAAGTGTCTTAGTAGTGTGCTCAGAAAGGAAGGGGCAAAGTTTGCTGATGTTATAGAGAAAGCATAGTTACTTACCTGTAGCAGATGTTCTCCAGGAACAGCAGGAATCAGTCCACATATGGGTGATGTCAGCACCAACAGAGCCCATATGGTATTCACTCCTCAGCTATCATAGAAAGCCTTTGGGAGTTCCATCACGCATGCATGGTCACCTTACTGCCCAAAGGTGTCATCTTACCTCAGTATCATGACATAGCTCAAAGAAGCACAAAGAGAAAACAACTCCATGGGGAGGAGGGAGGGTTGTGAGGACTTTTCTGCTGTTCCCAGAGAACACCTGCTACAGGTGAATAACTACGCTTTCTCTGGGCACAAGCTAGAAGCCAGTCCTCACATATGGGACTCCCAAGCTACAGGCTACTGAAAAACTCTGTAAAAAGGCCATGGACAACCAAAAAATTGAACTGTGAATGCCAGCGGAGAGCATAGATTGGCCCCAAGACCTCTGACATGATCCAAGTATCGACCAGGGAGTCAGTTCTCTTGTAGCCTGGAACACACAGAAGGGTCAGAGGAAAGGAGTTACATCAATCCCCAAACAAATGACGGAGTTCTGCCTGGCCAAAGGCGCTGTCCTGCCGGGAGTCCTCCTCTAGACAGTAATGTTCAGCGAAGGTACGGACAGAGGACAGATGGCCACCTGGCAGATCTCCAACAAAATTAGCCACTGAGGCTGCCATCGCTTGCACACTGTCAGTAGTGAGATGCTGCTCCAGAGAAAGACCAGCCTTCACATAGGCGAAGGAGATGCAGTCTGCCAACCAGGTGGACAGGGTATGGGTCATTCTGAGCAGCATTTAGTGGGGATATACATCTGGTTTGGACGTACATCCAGCTAAATGCTTGGGCCTGATGCCAGATTCTGAGCTCCCCGCACATATAGTGGAGATATGTGGGGAGCTCTGGATGGGGCAGGAGGGGGTGGGCCAAAGGAGGAGCATGGACAGGGCGAGGTTGAACCCTGACCCTAGATGTACAGGACCGATTCCAGTCGTGGCCCTATACGTCCTGGGTTGCTGAGTTAGATGGAGGGCTTATTCCATTTCAGAGGTGGAATAAGTCTCCCTGGGGCTGGCGATCAGCACAGGAGGACCCCCCGATGAGGTGAGGTACAGAAGGAGGATCCCCGCAGAACTCCAATCTTTAAAGAAAAGTTTAAAACATTCGTACCAGGAAAAGGAGAAGAAAGGATGAGGGGGGTGGGGAGGAGAGAAGGAGTAGAGATGGAGAGGACAATGATTAAGGAATGGGAGGTCAAAGGCAACGGAAAACAGGCGAGTTTTGAGGAGAGCCTTGAATTTTGAGTAGGATAGTTCGAGTCCGAGGGCTGGGAGGAGGGAATTCCAGGAGGTAGGGGCCAAAAAACAGAAGTCTGAAGAATGAGTGGAAACTAAATGGGCCTGTGTAGGGGAAGGGAGGTGTAACCAGTTAGCATGTATTTCATGGAGAACATAAGGTTAGGAATGAAGAAGCAGATGATCTGAGAGGTAGCGTGGAGAACTAGTATGTAGAGCACAGTGAACTAAGGTGAGAAGTTTGTATTAAGGCCTGAATTTTATGGGGAGCCAGTGATACTGAAATAAAAGTGGAATGACATGATCATATCTGTGGGCTGAGGCAAGTAAACGGGCAGCAGTATACTGAATTAACTGATGTAATTGGTATTGAGGTAAGCCGAGAAAGACAATATTGCAATAGTCAAATCGTGATATTACTAGAATGAGGAGTAAAGTAGTTAAAGCTGAGATTGAAAGGAAGAGGTGAACAGAGCGAATCTGTCAGTGGGCACAAAAGGAACAATGAATAAGAGAAGAGATATGAGTATTTAAGGAAAGAGAGGAGTCAAGAGTAACACCATAGTAACGAATAGAACCCACTAACAGAATAGGAGAGCCAGGAAATGAAGGAGCGAGTGAAGGAGAGGAATGACCGAAGGCAAACCATATGGCTGCTGATTTGCTGGGATTCAAGTGGAGAAAATTATTAGAAAGCCAATCAGAGACAGAAGACAAACAGGAATCAAGAGGAGAGAGATCAGGGTTAACTGGACTAGTGTGGTGAAGAAGAATTATATCATCTGCATTGTAGTGGACGGATATTCTGTGCTGATGGACGAGAAGTGTCAGAGGGATGAAGAAAATGTTGAATAGAAGTAGGGCCAACACAGAACCCTGGAGACAGAGAAGAGAAAAACAGGATGAAGAAGAGTTGCCAGCAGATACAATGAAAGCCCGGTGGGAGAGAAAGGAATGGAAGCACTGAAAAACAGTACCACAGAGACCAAAATCATGTAACTGCGAGAGAAGAGTACAATGTCGACCAGGTCAAAAGCCAAAGATAGATCAAGAGAAACTGCCACTGAGATATTCCCATGATCATGTGATTGGTGAAATTTGCTCAAGAGGAAAAGAATAGTATCAGTTCTATGGGCAGGAAGAAAACCAGATTGACGTAAGTGCAGTGCATCTGTGGAGTCCAACTGAAGAGAGAACTGTGAGAAGACCAGTTTTTCAAGTAATTTGGAGAGAAAAGGAAGAGTAGAAACTGAGTGGTAGTGGGCTGGTATAGTAGGGTTGAGAGAGGGAGTTTTCAAAATGGGACGGATAGAGGCATGTTTCCAAGCAGATGGAAAAACATCTGAGGTTAGGCTGTTATTAAGCATGGATAAAATCAAAGGCAAGAGTGCCAAAGAAGGAGTGGAAAGCCAAGAGGAAGGGATGGGGTTGGAGAAAGATGTAGTCTTATGTGAAGATGGTTTTAAGAAGCTCAGCAGAGGAAATGGGGGAAAAGGAGGACCGTGTATGAGTCAGAGTGGTTTGGGGAGTGAGAGGAATCTGGCATAACTAAGGTCGGGGAAGTAGAGGTCAAGATCACCTGAGAGCAAAGAGGGCTCGCAAAGGGATGTACTGCAGAAGGTGGAGTGAAGTTGACAGGGGCATCAGGTGGTGTACGAGACAATAGGGAGGATGGACAATTAGCAAAGGTTGACCTAAGGAAAGAGAGTTTATCAGAGAAAAAGGTGGTGAGAGTATCAGGTGAAGGAGGAGAATGAGCAAGCCATGATGAAATAGTGATAGTAGAATTAGCATTATATGGATTAGACAAAGTGTCCAAGTTAGAATACAATTGGTGTGATGAGTTGTTAGCTGAAGAGATCAAGGTAGAGTAGTGGTCTTTTTTGGCATTATGTATCAGGCGATGGTAATGCTGATAATGCTCCTTATAGTATTGAAGGGTGGTGGGAGATGGATGCTTTCTCCAGAGAAGCTCTGCTCGTCTGAGTTGGCGATGCTGCAGATGGATACCATAATGGAACTAGGAATGTGCAGAGCGAGACAGGCATTTACAGGGTTTCAGGGGAGCCAGAATGTCAAGAGCAGAGAAGATTGTAGAGTATCATTGCGAAGCCTGTGCATCCACTGTGAGCACAGTAAAATCAGAGGGGAAGAGAGTACTGGCCGAAGGAAACTGTTCCAAAGTGTGGGCGGAAAGATCCCACATAAGGAATGGGCGAGAAGAGCCTGAATGACAAGCCAGAGGAGCAGGTGGCATTGTCTTAAAGGAAAAGAAAAGATAGAAAGATAGAAATGATCCAACCAGGGAACCCGAAGAGAAGAGAAAAAAGAAAAAGCAGGGGTAATAGAATCAGAGGAAAGGATTAAATCCAAGACACGACCAGCAGAGTGCGTTGCAAAGGATATGTGCTGGGTAAGGGAGAGGTCCGAGAAAAGCTGGCGAAGATGAGTGTCACAGGAATTGAGGGGGGTTAGGAAATGGGCATTGAAATCTCCTAAAACAAGAAGGGCAGGATAGATCAGAACCAGGTTGGAAAGGGTGTGAAAAAAAGAGTCCCAGAGGTCATGGAAGACTAAAGGAGGAATATAGACCAATAAGATATAAGTGAGCCATCAAGTTTTAACAACAGAGATTCCAGATAAGGGCAGGGTTAGATATCTGAATGAGAAGACAGGTGGCCCGGAAGAGAACAGCAACCCCACCACCTGAGCGTCCTAGTCTGGTGGTAAAAATAGCTACACTGCCAGGTGGGAGGCAACGATGGAAGAGTGGCTTCTCACCCTCTCGGAGCCAGGTTTCCATTAAAAGAACATCCAGGGAGTGTGAAGTGTAGAGGTCATGGATCAAGATTGTTTTTGACTGGAGCGTACAACAGTTAAGGGGGACGCAACTTAGAGAGATAGGGGATGGAGCCAGAAGTGGCAGCGAGGGGGCAGTAATGGGATAGGGTACCAGATTTGAAGGGACACGGGCAGCGGCATGGGGGAAACCACAGGAGTATGAAACCTTTGAGGCACGGGTTTTTGCAACTATAAGTGCAATAATTTTGCTGATTTTATGTGGTTCACTTGGTGGTGTTTCACAGTTTGATGCATTGTGTGGTGTTTCTAAAAAAGAATAAATAGCAAACTTTGTCACTTGAGTGACCTCTAGACAAAGAATCCAACAAAAAAATTAGTTCACTGTTTATGCTCTATATTTGACTAATTTAGGGACGTCATCAAAGCAGGGTCACTTGAACCCGGTCATTGAGGCGACCCGTCACAAGGGTCCACTGAGCACTGAGAGTCCACTGGGCTGAACCTATGCAGAGGCATTGGGTGTGACATGCACGGTCGAGGCCATGTGTCCTAGAAGGCGCAACATTAGGTGGGCCGGGGCTGCTGTGCAACCCCGCAGGTCCAGTGCCACTAAACACCAAGCTTGTTCTAAAGGAAGAAAAGCCTTGGCCTGATCTGTGTCCAGGAGTGCCCTGATGAACTTCAGGTGCTGAGTGGGCTGCAGATGAGACTTGGGGTAGTTGATGACAAACCCCAAGTGTACCAGGACAAGGATGGTGCGGCGTCCCGCTTGATGGACCTTGTCTGCGGAGCCACCTTTATGAGCCAGTCATAGAGATAAGGGAACACAAACACCCCCTGCAGGCGCAGGTAAGTGTCAACCACTGCAAGCACGTCTTGAACACCTGGGGGGCAGACGCTAGTCCAAACGGCAGAACATGGTACTTATAGTGTTGTTCTCTGATGATGAAGCAGAGGTACTGCTGGTGCCTGTAATGGATCAGGATGTGGGTATAGGCCTCTGAGAGTCAAAGAGCATAGTCAATCTCTCCACTGGAGGTAGGGCAGCAACATTCCAAGGGAAACCATTTTGAACTTTTCACTCACCAATAACTGATTGAGGTCCCACAAATCCAAGATGGGCTGAAAACCTCCCGTCCTTTTTGGAACCAGGAAGTAGCGGGAATAGAACCATGTTCCCCTTTGAGAGGGGGAATGGGCTCCACTGCTCTGTCTGCTAGTAGACCCACAAGTTTCTGCTACAGAATCCCTCAGTAAAGAGTAGTCATAGGGAGCTTTCTGGGGAAGAATAGAGGTGGTGTCTGCTCAAAGTGGAGGAGATAGCCCTCCCTGACCACCTGCAAGGCCCACCGTTGGTGGTGATGCTGAGCCAGCGATGAGCAAAGAAGACCAGACATCCCTCTGTGTGCTGCGGCTCCCGACCTGGGAGGGGAAGAGTGATTACGCTCAAGGAGTTCAAAGCCCTCCCCCCCCAGTCTGCGGCAGATGTGCTGACTGGTGCTTGGGGGCTTTAGGCTCATGAAGACTATGCCCTCGGCCTGCTGCCCCTGTGGGGGAGCTGGGTAGGCCAAAAATTGGGGGTATGTTCCATAAGCCTTCCTCTTTTTCAGGTAAAAGGGCTTTTCCCCTGAAGCCTTCTGTCGGGAAAAGTCTGCAGTCTTCCTGGAGAGCCTTGTCTTGGTCATGAACTTGGACTCCAACTTTGCGACCTTGTCCGTCATGGGCTTACCAAAGAGGTTTTCTCCCCAGCATGGAATATTGACCAATTTGTCCTGAATCCATTGCTCCAGGTTCGAGGACTGTAGCCATGCCAGGCAGCGGGCACCAATGCCGACCACAGTCACCATGGCCATGGACTCAAAGCTGTCATGCAAGATCCAAGTTATATATTTTCACGCACTCTTTGACTATCAATACCAGGGTTGGGAACCACTTGAGAGGTTCATCAGACAGTCCAGCTGATAACCCGGTAAGCTCCTTTGCCAGATCTCTCAGTAACATGCCCATTTACAGCTAGGAAGCCTGGATATGGGCCACGAGCATCGAGCCCTGCTAACCTTTTGTAGCATAGACATTTATGATGCGTGCCTCCTAGCCTGGAGGCACCGAGGAGTGCATCTTCTGGCTCTTGATCTGATGCATGGTGGACTCCACCACCATGGAATTGTGTGGTAGTTGTGTCTTCTAGAAGCCCGGGCTCTTGCGGACTTGATACATAGAATCAAGCCACTCGCTCACAATGAGCACTGTAACCGGTGTCTCCCACATCCTGAAGAGAGCTGTTCCAGGATGGGGGGAATGGGCACCATTAGTGCCTCTACTTTGGGGGGGGGTGGGCTTTGCACTGGAGGATCTCGAGGTCCTCCATCCAAGACTCATCTTCGGACTCGGTGGTAAAGCCCAAGGCCTTTGCCAGGTCTCACACAAACTCCTGGAAGGAGAGGTCCTCGGGCAGGGATCTCCAATGCTCTTGCAGTGGGGAAGGGTCAAAGGGAAAGTCAAGGTGCTGACAAGTATCCGGGAACTTGTCATTGGTCTCCCACTCGGAATCAGTATCATAAGATACCTCCAGGATCCGGCAGGCAGGTCCAGGCCCTCACAGGGGAGGTGGACCACTGTCTGGAATCAGAACCAGGTTGGAACCGGTCCAGCACATGCCTAACCTCTGTGGGTGACCCCTCCACGGTGAAGGGTCCAGTCGCTAGCCCTGAAGAACTAGAGGAAATGGTTGTTGGGGTCTGCTGCAGTGCCAGGAGGGCAGTGAGGCTATGCTCCAGGGTGGCCATCCTGACCTCCAGGCCAGTAGGCTCCGCAGGTACTGGCATTGGCACTGAGAGAATCGGGATTGATACTGGCTTCTTCGAGGGGGTCTCGTAGATGAGGATGGCCTCAGAGGACCATTGCTGATCCTCCGAAGCTTTGGGAGTCTCCTCCCACGGGCAGTTTGGAAGGCTGCTTTTGGCCCTTGTCCTTGGCATCGGCTCGAGGACTCCTAATCCAGTGACCATGAGACTTACCCTTGGTGCTGGAATCAGGCTTTGATGGGGTCTGATCATTCTGGGGATAGTCTTCTGCAGCCAATCCCGGGTACGATGCACTGTGACCTTGGGGCTCAGAGTGAGCACAGTCCACACGTGAGGTCGAGGCCTCATTCTCTGCCCCTGGGGGCACCGATTCCCTGGATGATGCAGGAACTGAACGGGAGGTCTTAGGACCAAACAGTGACTCCCGCTGCTTTTCACGATTCTTCTGGCCCTTGCTCGTCATCTGGAGACAGAGCAGGCAGGAAGTCATCATAGTTGGAGTCAAGGCAGCTCAGGCAACAGTTGTGGTCATCCATGCAGGACATGGTGCAGTTACAATGATCGCACTACTTAAAGCCACTAACCAAAGACTTCAATTAATTTCAAAATGTAAAATGTTACTACAATTTGATATTGTTCATGAAAGGTTAACTGTATATAGTTAAAACTCTGTTCCATGTAAAACCTTGTTTAATATTTGTTATATGTAAACCGCCTTTGATCTCTGGAAAAAGCGGTATAGAAGAATAGCATAAATAAATAAAATAAAAAATAAAGACATAGTAGGGAAGACGGCACCAGCAAGATCAAACTCCAATGTCTTGGTCAGGAGGATGTGAAAACCCCCCCCCCCCACACCAAAGGAGAAGGAAAAGAAAAAGGAAGGAACCCCAAAAAAACACGACACCGAGGCGACAGATCTGGGAACCTGGAAGGTTACGGTATGTGACCAGAGAAAACAGAGAATTGCAAAAAAATCACAAAAATAAATCAACTTTCCAGGGACACAGTCTACATGTCCTATAGGCTCAGTGGAAAAATGAAGACTGAGGTAAGTGGCAGCTTTGTTTGGAAAGGTGATCACGCATGCATGGTGGAACTCCTAAAGGATTTCTATGAAAGCTGGGGCATGCATACCATGCGGCATCTGTTGGTGCCGAAGTCACCTATATGTGAGGATTGACTTCCTGCTTCTTCCTGGAGAAAGAAACAACAGATTTTAGCTATGAGTTGGATGTATGTGGAGAAGGAGAGGGGAGTCAAAGATGACAACAAAGTTGCGAGCCGAGGAAACAAGGAGTAGTGGAGTGTTATCCTGAGAAATGAGGAAGGAGGGAGGTGGGTTTAGGGGGAAAAATAAGAAGCACGGTTTTGGCCATGTTGAATTTCAAATGGCGGTGATACATCCAGGCAGCAATGTCAGATAGGCAGGCAGAGATCCGGGCCTGGATTGCAGGAGAGATTTCAGGTGTAGAGAGGTAGATCTGAGAGTCATCAGCATAAATATGGTACTGAAAACCATGGGAGGAGATGAGTGCAACAAGAGACTGGGTATAGAGAGAGAAAAGGAGTGGGCCCAAGACAGACCCTTGAAGTACATCAACTGAGAGCGGGATAGTAGTAGAAGAAGATCCACCAGCATGAACACTGAAAGTGCAATGGGAGAGATAAGAAGAGATCCAGGATAGCACAGAGCCCTTAAAACCAAGTAAGGACAAGGTATTGAGGAGAAAGTGGTGGTCAACAGTGGCAAAAGCAGCAGAAAGTTCAAGAAGGATGAGGATCGAGTAAAGGTCCTTGGAGTTTGCCAGGAACAGGTTGCTGGAGTCTTTGGCAAGAGTCGTTTCAGTAGAATGTAAAGGATGAAAGCCTGATTGCAATGGATTCAGAAGGGCTTGAGAGGACAGAAAGCCATGGCAACAGCAGTGAACCTCATGTTCAAGTAGTTTAGAAATGAAGGGGAGGAGGGAGATGGGTCGATAATTAGAAGGACAGGAAGGTCCAGATTTTTGAAACACAGTTTACAGCCCAGTAACCGTGTAAATGCCTTAAATGGGGATATTCAACGGCACTTACATGGTTAGTGCCGTTGAATATCCCCTTCTAACTCCCCTATGTGCCCAGATGCTATCTGGTTAGCATCAGGGCATGTTGGGGGCATTCTGGGGTGGAGCAGAGGTGGAGACTACCACTAACCAGGTAGCAGCGATATTTTATTTATTTATTTATTTTACAGTTCTTATATACCGCGCTCTTTGTCATCAGTGTGGTTTACATTAAACAATATAACACTCGGACAGTCAAATCTGACCTAAGTTTACATATAACAGGGGAAATAACATGGATTAAAACTAGGGAAACTATTTACATCTTAACAGTTACCAAGCTGGTAAGCTATTTACAAAAGAGTACATCTTACTGCATTACAATTGAATACAATTTTATCTGGTCTGTGTTACAAGCTCATATATATTACACCGCTACCTGGTTAACGATCCGTGGCTAAAACTAAGCCAGCTTTTGGCTCGCCTAGTTTTAGCTGCAGATCGCTAACCGGTTAGCGGTGCAATATCGCAACTACCCAGTTAGGTCACAGCATTGAATAGCCAGGGTTAAGGGTCAGGGGGAAGGGCTATGGGCTATTGGCCCATAGGATTTACTAAGAGTTTCTTGAAGAGAGGTGTGACCATAGCATGCTTGAAGGCTGCAGGAACATTTGCAGTGGAGAGCGATAGGTTGAGAATATGATAGATGGAAAGGATAAGAACATAAATGCCATATTGGGTCAGACCAAGGTCCATCAAGCCCAGTATCCTGTTTCCAACAGTGATCAATCCAGGTCACAAGTACTTGGCAGGTATTCAAAGTCCACAGCTTCCACAATGCTCGTCCTGGGATAAGCAGTGGATTTCCTAGGTTCTCTTTAATAATGGTTTATAAACCTTTTCTCCAGGAACTTGTCCAAACTTTTTTTATAAGCAGCTACACTAACAGCTTTTATTACATCCTACAGTAACAAATTCCAGAGTTTTATTAAGCATTGAGTGAAAAAATATTTTCTCCTATTAGACTTAAATGGGTTACATTGTAGCTTCATTGCATATCCTCTAGTCTTTCTACTTTTTGATGGTGTAAACAACCAATCTACATTAACCCGTTCCACTCCCTTCATTAATTTATAGACCTCTGTCATATCTCCCCTCAACCTTCTCTTTTCCAAGTTGAAGAGCCCTAACCTTTTAAGCCTTTAGGGGAATCCTTCCATCCCTTTTACCATTTTGGAGGCTCTTCTCTGTACCTTTTCTAATTCCACTATATCCTTTTTAAGATATGGTGACCAGAATTGTACACAATATTCAAGGTACGGTCAAACCATGGAACGATACAGAGGCATTATAATACCCTTGGTTTTATTCTTCATTCCTTTCCTTATGATTCCTAGCATTCTATTAGCTTTCTTGGCCGCCGATGCAAACTGGGCGGAGGGTTTCAATGTATTATCCATGATGATGCCTAAATCTTTTTCTTGGGTGGTGGTTTCTAAGGTGTTATCTTGCATCGTGTAACCAGTTTGGGTTGTTCTTTCCTAGGTGCATAACTTTGCACTTGTCCACATTAAATTTCATCTGCCATTTGAATGCCCAGTCTTCCAATTTATCAAAGGCCTCTTGCAATTTTTCACAATCCTCTTGGGTTTTAACAACTTTGAATAATTTTGTGTCATCTGCAAATTTGATCACCTCACTCATTATTCCCATTTCCAGGTCATTTATGAATATGTTAAAAAGCAGTGGGCCCAGCACAGATCCCTGGAGTACTCCACTATTTATTTTTCTCCATTGAGAAAATTGGCCATTTAGCCCTACTCTCTGCCTTCTATCTTTTAACCAGTTTCTGATCCACAATACTACACTGCCTCCAATCCCATGACTTTTTAATTTTGCCAAAAGTCTCTCATGAGGGACCTTGTCAAGGGCTTTCTGAAAATCCAGATACACTATATCAACCATTTCGCCTTTATCTACCTGTTTATTCACACCTTCAAAAAAATATAACAGATTAGTAAGATAAGACTTTCCTTGGCTAAATCCACATTGACTTTCTCCCATTAAACTATGACTATATACATGGCCAATTATTTTATTCTTTATATTGGTTTCTACCATTGACAATGGAGGAGATGGAGCTTAGGAGACGGGTGGGAATAGGATGAGAGAAGCAAGTAGTGAGTTTAGAGGAGGAAAGAAGATCTTAGAAAGGAAAGAAAGGGTGGCAGAGGTTGAGGGGAAGAGTTGGAAATGAAGAGGGGGAAGAGGGGATGGAGCTGACCTCATGGACTTTGTCATGGAAGTAGTCAGCCAAAGTCTGGGCAGAAAGGGAAGGAGGGGGTCAGAGGCGGAGGCACTTTGAGGCAAGAGTTGAGAGTAGAGGTCTGTCTTGTCCTGGCCTCATTAGACTACCAGGATTGTGTTGAGGTAGGCTGGGTGGGGGTGGGGAGGTTTGGATGGGATTGTGGGAGGTCTTAAAGGGGATGAGTGGGACTTTGTTGGCGTCTTTGGGGATAGTGGGGGATTATTGGGGGCAGATGCTTTCCCTTCTTGGTGATGCCAGGGGGTCCTCCAGATGAGTGATAACAATTTAGACACTTGAGGTGTATTCCATTCAGGCCGTCCAGCCCCCTGTACAGATGGGCAGAATTCGGCCATGCAAAGTTAGACCCAATTCTGATCCTGTGGTCCCCCACAGGGTCAGAATTGGGTCTAGCGCCTGGACATGCAGGCCAGGACATGATTCTGCCCAGCTGTACATCCTGGCGACTACCTGGCTAACTCAGACGAGCTCATGAATGGAGCCACAGTGCCATGGTATCTTGTCGCTATGGCACTGTGGCTCAATTCACGAGTTGCGATTGCCAGCTACCCTGGTGGGAATCCCGTTTCCTGCAGCCCAACCCCAGATCTGGCCTTCCAAGGCCTGAGTCGGGCTGCTGGGAGCCCCCTTACCTGCCTGCCCATGTCCCGGATTGCTGTCCCCTGCCATCCAGGGAGAGTTATTCTACCTTTGAGGTGGAATAGAAACATAGAAACATGACGACAGAAAAAGACCACATGGCCTTTGTAGTCTGTCCTTCCATATCAACAACTACAACAGCCCCCTTTTTTCCTTTAGAGATCCTCTGTGTTTGTCCCATGCTTCTTTGAATTCAGATACTGTCCTCATCTCTACCACCTCCACTGGAAGACTATTCCATGGACCCACCACTCTTTCCATAAAGAAATATTTCTGCATATCACTCCTGAATCTATCCCCTTTCACCCTCATCCCATGTCCCCTCATAGCAGAGCTTGCTTTCAATCAAAAGAGGCTCTCCTCCTGTGCATTTATGCCATGGAGGTATTTAAATGTCTCTGTCATATCACCTCTATCCCGCCTTTCCTCTAAGGTGTACATATTAAGATCCTTAAGTCTGTCCTCATATGCTTTATAATGAAGACCACTAACCATTTTAGTAGCCACCCTCTGTACAGACTCCACCCTGTTTATATCCTTTTGAAGGTGCGGTCTCCAGAATTGCACACAATACTCAAAATGAGGTCGCACCAAAGACTTATTCAGAGGCACTATCACCTCCTTTCTTCTGCTGGCCATTCCTCTCCCTATGCACCCAAGCATCCTTCTAGCTTTTACCGTCACCTTTTCTACCTGTTTAGCTACTTTAAGATCATCAGACACAATCACGCCTAGGCCCGCTCTTCTTTAGTGGACAAAAAAACTTCACCTCCTATACTATATTGCTTCCTTGGATTGCTGCAGCCCAAATGCATGACCTTGCATTTTTTAACATTAAATTTCAGCTGCCAAATTCTAGACTAAGCTTAGCTAGATCCCTCCTCATGTTATCTATATCTTCCTGGGTGTCTACCCTATTGCAGATTTTGGCATCATTCGCAAAGAGGCAAACCTTACCCGACAGTCCTTCCGCTATATCACTAACAAAGATGTTAAAAAGAATCGGACCAAGGACAGATCCCTGGGGCACACCACAGGTAACCTCCTTCTCCTTAGAGTGAGTTCCATTTACCTGCACCCTTTGTCGCCTCCCACTCAATCAATTTTTAACCCAAGCAGTAACTTTAGGGTCCATCCCTAGGGTGCTCAGTTTGTTTATATGTCGCTTGTGAGGAACAGTGTCAAAGGCTTTACTGAAATTTAAATACACCACATCTAGGGCTCTCCCTCGGTCCAACTCCCTGATCACCCAGTCAAAGAAATCAATCAGATTCATCTAACAAGACCTGCCTCTGGTGAATCCATGCTGCTTCAGATCCTTTAATCTGCTGGACTCCAGAAACCTCACTATTTTCTCTTTCAGCAGTGCTTCCAATAATTTATTCACTACTAAAGTTAAACTAACCAGCTGGTAGCTTTCAACTACATCCTTACTTTCGCTTTTGTGTAAAGGGGCCATATGAGCCTCTCTCCAGTCCTTTGGCACCACTCTCAACTCCAACGAGGCATTGAAAAGGTCAGTCAGTGGAGCTGCTAGAACGTCCCCAAGTTCCCTCAGTATTCTATGGTGTATCCCATCCGGTCCCATCGCTTTGTCTACTTTAAGTTTAGCTAGTTTCTCATGAACACAGTCTTCTGAATATTGTTCAAGATGCCCCTCGCTTCTGTTCCTGTTTGTGGGTATTTTCTGAGGTACTGCTCCTGGTTCTTCATCTGTGAACACAGAACAAAAATATTTGTTAAGCAATTCTGCTTTATCCTCATCTGCTTCTACATATTCCTCCCCTTCACTCTTCAGTCTGACAATACCACTTTTGCCCTTCCTCTTCTCACTAACATATCTAAAAAATGTCTTATCCCCGCATTTAACTGCATTGGCTATTTCCTCCTCTTTTTGAATCTTTGCTTTCCTGACTAATTTGCTAGCTTCTCTAAGTTTTTCCAACATAAGAACATAAGATATGCCATAATGGGTCAGACCAAGGTCCATCAAGCCCAGTATCCTGTTTCCAACAGTGGCCAATCTAGGTCATACGTACCTAGCAGTTTCCCCAAAAGACACAGGTTCCGCAATGGTTATACTGGGTCAAGCATTGATATCCTGGGTCCCTTCTTAATAATGGTTTATGGACCTTTCCTCCAGGAACTTGTCCAAACCTTTTTAAAACCCAGCTACACTAACAGCCTTTACTACATCCTCTGGTAACAAATTCCAGAGTTTGATTACACGTTGAGTGAAAAAATATTTTCTTTTATTAGTTTTAAATAGTTTACCCTGTAGCTTCATTGTATGTCCCCTAGTCTTTCTATATTCTGATAACGTAAACAATCGATCTACGTTTACCCGTTCCACTCTGTTCATTAATTTATAGACTTCTATCATATCTCCCCTCAGCCGTCTCTTTTCCAGGTTA
Source organism: Ichthyophis bannanicus (assembly GCA_033557465.1). NCBI lineage: Eukaryota > Metazoa > Chordata > Amphibia > Gymnophiona > Ichthyophiidae > Ichthyophis > Ichthyophis bannanicus. Next base: position 169,816,731 of record CM066040.1, on the reverse strand, counting down.
AAGAGCCCTAACCTTTTTAGCCTTTCTTCATAGGAGTATCCTTCCATCCCCTTTACCATTTTGGTGGCTCTTCTCTGAACCTTTTCTAATAACGCTATATCCTTTTTAAGATACGGCGACCAGAATTGCACACAATATTCAAGGTGCGGTCTCACCATGGAACGGTATAGAGGCATTATAATATCTTTTGTTTTATTTTCCATTCCTTTCCTTATGATACCTAGCATTCTATTTGCTGTCTAGGCTGCCACAGCACACTGGGCCGAGGGTTTTAACATGTTATCCACAATGACGCCTAAATCTTTTTCCTGAGTGGTGATTCCTAATGTGGAACCTTGCATTGTGTAACCATAGTTTGGGTTGTTCTTCCCTAGGTGCATAACTTTGCACTTGTCCACATTAAATTTCATCTGCCATTTTGATGCCCAGTCTTCCAATTTATCAAGATCCTCTTGCAATTTTCCACAATCCTCTTGGGTTTTAACAACTTTAAATAGTTTTGTGTCATCTGCAAATTTGATAACCTCACTCGTTATTCCACTTTCCAGGTCATTTATGAATATGTCAAAAAGCAGCGGACCCAGCACAGATCCCTGGGGTACACCACTATTCACCTTTCTCCATTGGGAAAACTGGCCATTTATCCCAACCCTCTGCTTTCTATCTTTTAACCAGTTCCTGATCCACAGTAGTACACTGCCTCCTATCCCATGACTCTTTAGTTTTGCCTAAAGTCTCTGATGAGGGACCTTGTCAAAGGCTTTCTGAAAGTCTAGATACACTATATCAACCGACTCACCTTTGTCCACCTGTTTATTCACACTTTCAAAAAAACATAACAGATTAGTAAGACAAGATCTTCCTTGTCTAAAGCCATGTTGGCTGTCTCCCATTAGGCCATGACTATCTACATGCTGAGTAATTTTATTCTTTATGATGGTTTCTACCATTTTTCCCGGTACTGATGTGAGGCTCACCGGTCTGTAGTTTCCTGGATCACCCCTGGAACCCTTTTTAAAAATTGGTGTTACATTGGCGATCCTCCAATCTTCAGGTATTAGAGATGATTTTAATGATAGTTCACAGATTACTAATAGCAGGACTGAAATCTCATATTTCAGTTCTTTCAACACCCTTGGATGTATACCATCTGGCCCAGGTGATATGCTACTCTTCAGTTTATCTAATAGTTGTAATACATCTTCCCGATGTATCGATATTTCCTTCAATTCTTCCGCACCTTTAAATACCACTTCAGTCATGGGTAACATCCCTACATCTTCCTCAGTAAAGACCGAAGCAAAGAATTCATTCAGTCTCTCCGCTATCGCCTTGTCACCACTTAGTGCCCCTTTAACTCCTCTATCATCTAATGGACCAACTGACTCTCTCACAGGTTTTTTGCTACGAATGTACTTGAAAAAATCTTTATTTCGCATTTTTGCTGCCGTAGTAAGCTTCTTCTCAAATTCTCCCTTTGCCTGCTTTATTAATGCCTTGCATTTGACCTGCCAGTGCTTGTGCTGTTTCCAGGTTTCATCGTTTGGCTCTTTTTTTCCATTTCCTGAAAGATGCTTTTTTGGCAACAACAGCCTCTCTGACCTCACCTTTAAACCATGCTGGCAGTTTTTTGGACTTCCTTCCACTTTTCTTAAAGCGTGGAATACAGCAGGTCTGGGCTTCCAAGATAGCATTTTTCAACAACACGCAAGCTTGATGTAAGTCTTTAACCTTTGCAACTGCTCCTTTTAGTTTTTTCTTAACTATTTTCCTCATTTTATCATAGTCTCCCTTTCGAAAGTTAAAAGGTAGTACTGTGGATTTCCTTACTATCCCTCCTCCACTAATTAAATCAAAGGCGATCATGCTATGATCACTATTGGCAAGTGGTCCCAACACCCTTATCTCTTGCACTAGATCTGGTGTTCCACTAAGGACTAGGTCTAATATGGCTTCCCTTCTGGTCAGTTCATGAACCAGCTGCTCCAAGAAGCAGTCATTTATTTCATCTAGGAATTTTATCTCCCTAGCATGTCCTGCCGTGACACTGACCCAGTCGATACCTGGGTAATTGAAATCACCCATTATTATTACCACGCCATAACTTTTGCTAGCTTCCTTGATTTCTTTGAGCATTTCATTATCCATTTGTTCATTCTGGCCAGGCGGTCGATAGTACACCCCCACTGCCATCGCCTTCCCCTTTTTACATGGAATTTCAATCCATAGAGATTCTACAGCAAATTTGTTTCCTGCAAATCTTTAATCCTTTCTGACTCAATGCCCTCTCTAACAGAGCACAACCCCTCCACCAATTTGATCAGCTTTATCATTACGATATAGTTTGTACCCAGGTATCACAGTGTCCCACTTGTTGTCCTCCTTCCACCATGTCTCTGATGTTCCAATCATATCTAACCTCTCATTTAGTGCTATATATTCTAACTCTCCCATCTTATTTTTTAGACTTCTAGTATTTGCATACAAGCATTTTAGAGACTGTATTTTATTCATATTAATTTGGTTATTGGTAGACATGGGTAATTTGGGATCTTTAAGCTCTGTCTGCTCCATACTCAAGGGCATTTGGGCTACTTTACTCTTTTTTGCAACCTCTCTGCTTTTGGTAGTATCCTTCAAGGATACATTCTTCCGAACCATCCGCTCTTGGGCGACTGTCGGCTTTCCCCTATTATCTAGTTTAAAAGCTGCTCTATCTCCTTTTTAAAGGTTAATGCCAGCAGCCTGGTTCCATCCCGGTTAAGGTGAAGTCCATCCCTTCAGAAGAGCCCCTCCTTTCCCCAGAATGTTCCCCAGTTCCTAACAAATCCAAACCCCTCATCCCTGCACCATTGTCTCATCCATGCATTGAGACTCCGGAGCTCTGCCTGCCTTTTGGGCCCTGCACGTGGAACGGGAAGCATTTCGGAGAACGCTACCCTGGAAGTTCTGGATTTCAACTTCCTACCTAAAAGCCTAAATTTAGCCTCCAGAACCTCCCTACCACATTTTCCTATGTCATTGGTACCGACATGTACCAAGACAGCAGACTCCTCCCCAGCACTATCTAAGACCTTATCTAGGTGGCACGTGAGGTCCGCTACCTTCGCACCAGGCAGGCATGTTACCAGGCGATCCTCACGTCCACCAGCCACCCAGCTATCTACATGACTTATGATCGAATCACCAACTATAACGGCTGTCCTAACCCTTCCCTCATGGGCACATGGCCCTGGAGAAACTTCCTCGGTGCGAGAGGGTTTTACATCACCTGGAGGACAGGTCCTAGTTACAGGATCACTTCCTGCCACACCAGGGTGATGCTCTCCTGTCACGTGACCTCCCTCCTCCATGGCAACAGGGATGCTGCCAGACTGGAGGTGGGACTTCAGGACTATATCCCTGTAGGTCTAGTCTATGTACCTCTCTGTCTTTCTTATGTTTTCCAAGTCTGCTACTCTAGCCTCTAGAGAACGGACTTGTTCCCTGAGAGCAAAGAGCTCCTTGCACCTAGTGCACACGTAAGACCTCTCACCAACTGGGAGAAAATCATACATGTGACACTCAATGCAAAAGACTGGAAAGCCCCCATCTCGCTGCTGGACTGCTGTCTGCATCTTAGTTTTTAGTTTTTGTTTAGATCTTTAAGTTCTTTACTTACTAAGGGTTGCTATGGATATTTATACCAATAAAACTGTACCTAATACGTTTAATATACTTTGTTCACCTGAAGCTTAATTGATCTCAGGTCCTTAGTGTATGACAAGTATAGATGCTTGTCTTCCTCTCTCCATGATCTCTTGTATTTTATGAAGGCCTACCTCTTTTTCTTCACTTTTTCAGCTACTTCTTTTGAAAACCATAGTGGTGTCCTTTCCTTTTACCTTTATTTACCATTTTAGCAAAAAGGTTGGTTGCCCTTAAAATATCCCCTTTCAGTTTTGCCCACTGTTTTTCTACATCTCCCAGCTGTTCCCATTCCACTAACAACTCCCTGAGATATTGGCCCATCTTGACAAAATTAGTTTTCCTAAAGTCTAAGACCCTTGCTTTTGAATGGATTTTAAAAGCCCTAGTCCCAATACTGAACCACACCATCTGGTGATCACTGCATGCAAAATGATCTCCCACTATAACATCAGAAACACTTTCACATTGGTAAGTACCAAGTCCAGTATGGCCCCTTCATGTGTGGGTTCTCTTACCAGTTGCTTGAATAGTTCTCCCTGTAGAGAGTCCATGATCTCCTTACTTCTAGGTGATACTGCAACAGGAATGTGCCAATCAACATCTGGCACTTCCCCTTTCCTAGCAATGCTGCGTCCCCTGGAAGGCCCTGGATGTACTGGGCTGCCCCATCCCACCCCCATCTAGGCCTCCCTGTACAAACCCATTGTTTGTACGGGGAGGTTAGGGATGGGGACTGCAGGGGGGACGTCCTTCCTCGCTATTCATGGGACAGAATGACCCCCATGGCCTCTTTGGCCAGGAGCATCAGACCTCTAACAAATAAATAAATAAGAAATAAAAGAAAACAGAGAATGTCATAATGCCTATGTATTGCTCCATGGTGCGACTTCACCTTGAGAACTGTGTGCAATTCTGGTCACCACATCTCAAAAAGATATAGAGAATTTAGAAAAGATACGGAAAAGAGCTATCAAAATGATAAAAAGGATGGAACGATACCCCTATGAAGAAAGGCTAAGAAGGTTAGGGCTCTTCAGCCCGAAGAAAACTAAAACTAAAATAAAATAAATAAAAAAAACTGAGCCCTGGAATTTATTGCCAGTGGATATGGCAAAAGCTGTTAGTGTGGCTGGGTTAAAAAAAGGTTTGGGTAAGTTTCTGGAGGAAAAGTCCATAAGCCATTATTAAGATGGACTTGGGGAAATCCATTGCTCATTCTGGGATAAACAGTGTGGAATCTATCTTTCTTTTGGGATCCTGCCAGTTACTTGTGACCTGGACTGGCTGTTGTTAAAAGACAGGTTATTGGGTTTGATGGACTTTTGGTTTGATCCAGTGTGGCAAATCTTATGTTCCTAACATTTGTGTGAAACACTGTGCCACTGCATCAACATTCTTGAATGATTTTCAAAAACATTTCCCCACTAGGTTGATGAAGTAAGGAGGCTAAACAGGCAATTACACAGGCAGCAATTGTAGAAACACAGAAGGACAGGGGATAAGGAGGTTTTGTCTCTTCTTATGTTTTTGTTTGTGGGATAACAGAATCCACTGGGAGTGGGCAACAGCAAATGGAGTGGCAACTAAGTAATCTAAACACATACTTATCTACCACAACACTTCAGACCTAGTGGTTCAGTGAGGTTAACAAAAATAAAGTTCATAAGAAACACAAATATATTAGTTATTGAACAACCAGGATTTTAAAATTTTGCAAAGGTACAGGAAGGATAGAATAGAGGGAGGCGTGGTCTAGTGGTTAGGACAAGGTACTTCAGGCCGGAGGGTCGGGGGTTCAAGTCCCACCTGGAGACAGCAATCTCAGGCCGGAGGGATTGGGATTTCTAGTCCTATAGGCACTCCTTGTGGTCTTGGGCAAGCCACTTAACCCTCCAATGCCCATGTTCCCTGTATGTATTAGTGTGTGTGTCTCATATCCCCTCATGTTAAATGTATCCACCAATTGACCGCTTTGACCCGGTGAAAAGCAGGATATAAATACAGCTAAATAAATAAATAAATAAAATAAATCTCTTTTGGTACCTGTGACCATAATTATGCTGCCATATATGGATTGTCTGTTTAAATCTAGATTTTATTCTGATGCCTTTGTGTGAAAGAAACAAGATAACACTGGAGGCCTGTAAGCGTTTGGAATTAGTTGCTAAATTTAAAAGCAAAGTGAGGGCTGTTAGTGTAGCTGGGTTTAAAAAAGGTTTGGACAAGTTCCTGGCGGAAAGGTCCATAAACCATTATTAAAAAGGGACCCAGGATATCAATGCTTGACCCAATAGAAGCATTTTGGAACCTGTGTCTCTTGGGGATACTCTTAGGTACTGTGGTACTGCAGAGCCTATGCAAACAGGAAAAAAGGTTTTAAATTCAGAAAAAAGATTCCAACACCAGATGCGACATTACGAGGAGCCAGATAGGGGGAGCAAGAGAGACCTTCCAGGGCCTAGAGAACCGCACCCCAGAGCTTGTGATGTGATGCCAGCCAACAGCCAATCCAGGAAAGGGGGAGTTCCTTTTAAGAAAGGCTGGGAAGTTGGAAGAAGAGAAGGAGAAGGAAGAGAAGGAGTCTTGGCAAAGAGACCCGAGAGGAAGTGTAGCAGCAGATAAGCATGCAATAAATAAATCCAGGAGTCTTTTCAAGGATCCAAGCCAGTTTAATGTGCACATGGCTCAAGCAATAAGCAATTTCAAAATGGCTGAGCCATGGCTTCTAGTAAAACAACAACTTTTATAGCTTTCTTGTCCATTCTAAGCATAGGCAAACTTTTCATTGGTCCCAGTACCCCTCTCACCCATCTATTGGTCCCGGTACTGATATGGCTACCCAATCGGGACTCTGGTCTGGGCCCAGCACCTGGTTGCCCCCCTTCTAGTCCCAATTACAATGGTCAGTGTCTCCAACTTGTTACTTCTCTCCTCCAAGGTCGCTGAGCTTGTTAAAACATATGGGAAGCAGAGGCACTGTGACCTTGCTCTCTGCAGAGTTAATTAATTCCATAGAAGCATAGCACACCTTATCAGTACCAATTAAACTTGTTTTTCTTCTATTTTCCAAGTTTCGTTTCTGCTTAGCTATGTTCAGTTAAACTGAGTTAAGTTTCGATTCTTATAGCTACAGTATTCACAAGTGGGGGTTGGGACTCAGGCCTCACTTATAGGCCTTTCACAATAGTAAACCATACTAGGCCATAGCCTACCATATTCCTAGGCCATAGCCTACCACATTCCCCCCTTTGATTATTCTCACCCGCAAGTGAGAAAGGGTGAGAATCAAATCACATAATACTAGGTAAAGGTATCACTCTGTGGTATAGGGTAGTAAGTTCACATAGCTAATATCTTTGTAGCTGCCTTATGCTCTACAGTGTTTTTTTTAATTTTTTTTTATAAACTTTATTTATGGTTCCACAGCACATAACAGGCAAGACAAAAGCAAATAACAAAAGCTCCAGCGGTGTGTACTCTGATCCCCGCTGGAGGACAACAGTTACAAAAGCCCGTAAATACAATAACCAGCAAACAAACAATTAGAACCTAGATTTTCTGCTTTTTCTGAAACTACACCCCCCCCCCACCATACCCCCCCTTCTATCCCCCCTCCCCCACCCCAGTAGCATGCCACAAGAAACAAAGTACCCAAATCCAGGAAATTTACCACCAGAGGAAGTATCAAACTCAGTCCCTTGAGCCTATGGCTACACCCAAACCCTAAAGACCCACTTGCAATATGGCATTCCTACAGTAGGGGCCCAGCTGCTGTATGTAAGGTTCCCAAACAAGCATGAAGGTGGTCCAGCGTTTTACATGACTTCTAGCCCGCCAGCACTCCGCCAACATCAGCTGGTGGAAACTATTGCGCCACTCCAGGAAGGTCGGTGGAAGTTGTTCCCGCCAGTGATGTAGGATGGGACCCTTCCCCACCAAGCACGCCTTCCGCACCAGAAGGCGGGGGCCCCTACCACTAGGGCAAGACGGTAACAAATGATCCACCACTACAAAGGAGCCCGACCACGGAAAACTTTGTTGCAACAGGTCCCCTAAATAAAGGTGAATACGCCGCCAGTAAGGGTGGATGCGCTTACATACCCACCACATATGGGCTAAGTCAGCCAGGGGTTCCGAGCATCTAGGACACGACCCATCCTGTGTCAAATGACTCCGCAGAGCCCGTCTAGGTGAAAAATGTACTCGGGTTAAAGCCTTGAACTGAATTTCCCGCCAGCGGGACCCCTCAACCAGCCTTACAATCCGGCCCAAAACCTTTCGGATGGAACCCACCGGTATCTCCGACCCCAGCTCCCGTGCCCAGGCCTGCTCCACGGTATCATATCTCGGTGCCGCCCGGAGGCTCACAAGCCGCTTCTTCAATCCAGCAATCGAGGGCGGAAGGTCCTCCCCAAGGCCAAAAAATTCTATAAGCTGCGCGGAACGCTCCACCGCAAGCTCTTCCCTAGATAGAGAGGTCACGTAGTGAGAGAGTTGTAAATATGTAAAATAGTGAGAAGGCTGCAAGTCATATTCAATACTCAGTTCCCGGAACGTCTTGCAAGCCCCCGTCAAGCCTACCGTGTGTCCTAGGGTACGTATCCCCTTCTCTCCCGCCACCGAGAAAAGCCAACTGTCTCAGACCCTGGCGAGAAGTTAGCATTCCCCCTTAAAGGCAACCAACATGAAACTCGCCAATCTCGGTTCCAATAACTATTCAATTGCTGCCAGGTGCGGCGAGCCGCCGATACCAGCAAACTTCGTTTGGCACCAACCGGCAATTGGGCATGATCCGCATGCAGAACCCCCAACAGAGACAAAGGAGCCATCGCCGCCGATTCTAAACGTCGGGGTGTAAAAACACTAGTCCCTCCCAACCAGTCCCCAATATGTCGTGCCTGGCAGGCCAGGGCATATGACCATAAATCCGGGAGACCTATACCCCCATTCCGCCAGGAACCAATCATTCGCGCCATTGGAATGCGAGCACGGGCACCCTTCCATAAAAACCGCTGAATCTCAGATTCTATTTGACGAAGATCACGTTTCCACAGCCAAACCGGCAGGGTCTGCAGCCAATACAAGATTCGAGGGAGGATAACCATTTGCACAGCAGCTACCCTCCCCAACAATGACAGCGGGAGGGGCTGCCAGGCTCTCAGTTGAGTTTTCATGCCAGTCAGAATCTTGTTCAGGTTACTACAATACAATTCTTGGGGCAACCGCGTTAAGACAATCCCTAAGTACACAAAACTCTGGTCGGCCCACTTCAACGGGAAGTCTCCTGGCCAGTGTCCGCGTATCTGGCCCGACACATCAAGGGCTTCCGATTTGTCCTCGTTTATTCGAAGACCGGTGAAACTACCAAAGAGCCAGAATTCCTGCATTAATCTCTCAAGAGACTCACGGGGTGTGGTTAAATGCACCAGCATATCGTCCGCAAAGGCAGATATTTTGAACTCATTATCGCCCACCACCACCCCCCTTATCGCCCTGGTCCCCTCTACATTTCGGATCAGTGGATCCAGAGCCAGGACAAATAGCATGGGAGACAGTGGACACCCCTGTCGAGTTCCCCTATGAAGAGCGAATGCCTCGGATAAGACTCCATTACTCAGCACCCGCGCTGTAGGCCGCTCATATAAACTATGCACCATCGCACAAAAAGAATATCCCAATCCATAGCGCGGTAAGAGGTGCTGTAGATATTGCCAATTGACTCGGTCAAACGCTTTCTCAGCGTCGAAGCTCACCAGTAAGGAGGGCAGGCCATGCAAGTGCACCCACTCTAAAGATGTTAAGATTTTACGCAGATTACGTACCGCATGCCGACCCTTAACAAACCCGACCTGCGAGTCATGTATTAAATCACCGAGTACATCTGCCAGGCGATCCGCCAGGACTTTTGCCATAAGCTTCATATCATAGTTTAATAGAGAGATAGGTCGGTAAGACGAAGCCAGTAGTGGATCCTTACCGGGTTTAGGGATCAGGGTGATGTAGGCCTGATTATCCCCCCAGCAGCACCCTCCCCCTCCCACCCGTTGCCGATAAGTCTCCGCCAACACCGGGCTAATCCCTTCAGACAATATCTTATAAAATTCGGCCCCAAAACCATCGGGGCCGGGTGTTTTATAACAGGTCGCAGTCAAAATCACCTTCTGTATTTCCTGTATAGTAATAGGTTGGTCGAGGAAAGTCCGTTGTTGCTCCGTCACCTGAGGTATATCTAACTTGCCAAGATAATCGGCCATACAGATGGGGTCAATCCCCTCTGCCTGGTACAAAGCCTGGAAAAAGTCCTTAAAAATAAGGCTAATCTCACTTTTACTACTATGCAATTTCCCGCGGCAATCTCTGAGGGCAGCTACCAACCGCGGGCCTCTCTGCCCTTGCAGGCATCTCCCTAACAAGGTACCTGGCTTGTTCCCAAAACAATACAATTTGTATTTATAATAAAGTAAGGACTTCTTAGCCCGTTGGTGTAACAAGGTGTTCAATGCAACCTGAAGTTCCCACCAGTCTTTTCGATTTTGGATCGTCGGGTAACGCCCGGCCCGACGTCGCGCTCTAGCTACCTGGTCTTCGAGTCGCACAATCTGCGCATTCAGCAATCTGCGCCTCCGAGCCACATACCCGATAATATCGCCACGGAGAACCACTTTGGCCGTCTCCCATACCAATTCCGGATCATCTTGATGGCCTTTGTGGTTCTCCTCAAATTCCCGCCACCTATCACAGAGAAACTGCCGAAATTGAGCGTCTTTATATAAGTCAAGAGGGAACCGCCACAAGCGAGCAGAGTCCTGTCCGCCACCACCCTGCCACTCGATCCAAACCATTGCATGATCCGATATCTCGAGCGGGCCAATCTGTGCGTCCTCAATACGTGCAAACTGAGCTACGGAGACTAAAACATAATCAATACGAGCACTAGAACCTCTAGCCCGGGAGACATGTGTAAAATCTTTTTCAGTAGGATGTAGTAATCGCCAAGGGTCGACCAGATGAAGTCGGGAGCGGAGTCTCTGCATAATCCTAGAGACCGCCTGCCTCTCTCGAGTACATGACTCCCGCGAAGTGTCCAAATCAGGTTCAAAGACGCCATTAAAGTCACCACCCAGAACGAGGGGGACGTCAGGCAATTGTTCCACTTCGGCTGCTATTTTATGAAAGAAGTCGGGATCTGGCCCATTCGGACCGTATATATCACCCAGGATAATCTCTCGGTCCTCCAACATGCCATGTAATAAAAGAAACCGTCCGCGCGGATCCAAAACCTGTTTAAGTAAGGTAAATCGCAGCCTCTTGTGCACTAAAATGGCTACACCCCCCTTCTTTCCTACTGCAGGAGCCCCCCAGACCTGGCCCACCCATTCTCGGGCAAGCTTTGCATGTTCCTCCGCCGTCTGGTGGGTCTCCTGGAGTAGCGCAACATCACACCGCTGACGGGCCAGGGCCTTAAGTATTTTATATCGCTTAATAGGTGTTCCTAAACCACAAACATTCCATGATATAATCCTCACCATGCCCACAGTAGCTTGTGACCTTTAGGCCGGTGAAAATTACTCTGCTGTTCCAAGGAGAGACCCCCCCAGCCTAGAGTCTCTTCCCCATCCCCTCTATAGTTCCTTAGCTTGTCTTCTATAGGGTAAATCAACGTGTTCCAGTCCTGAGTTGTGGCAGCCACCCCCCCCCTCCCCCACTCTCCCCCCCACCTCCCTGGTCACTCATACCTACTCCCCGCCCCTTCTTACACCCCCCCCCCCCGGTGCTACCCTAAGGCCTCCCTCCCTCGCCTCCTCTGAGAGAGACTACTGAGGTCCCACTGAGCTCCACCCGCTCCCCCCCCCCTCCCCCAGGTTGGACAAAACTCTACCGCCCCTACTTACTACACCCTCCCCGCATCAGGGAAGCACACCCCGCTCACCCGGCCCTAGCCCATGGCCTACCCAAAATAAACTACCTCCCACAAAATCTAGAAAACAGAATCGGGACCAGAACAGTCCCCAATCCACTCCCCAAAGAAAAACATCGGCATTAACATATACCATAGGTTAACTCAGTGATAAAGTACAGTAAGAAATCGGAAGATGTACGAGGCCACAGAGCACCCACACGCCCCATGTGCTATCCCTCAGGGGCCAGGCACATCCCCCGACAGCAGCCCAAGGGAGGGCTATAAAGGCAGAGGAACCGACAGAACCCAAGGCACAACCAGGGGTACTGCACACCGTCCTCCACAGCCTGCAGTGGGCCGTCTTGTGTCAACCCCCCCATAGAGTGGCACAGCCAAGCTCGTATCATCTGGCCAATGAAGGTCAGTACCACTACAAACCCCAAAATGAGCCTTCCCACGCAGCCATAGAGCAGCTGTACACACCTTACCGCGGGAGTAGCTAAATAAAGGAAAAGCAGGAAAATAGACAAGGACATTGTCCCAAGTCCATTATGGAGCCAGTTGATGTTCCCGCGGCAGAGACGCCACTTGATTCACATAGGACCCAGCCGCTGCTGCCGATTCGAAGACTTTGTGAGTGTTTGATAGAAGACGTGCAGTCGGGCTGGATATTGCACGGAGAAGCGTATTTGTGCTGCAATTAGCTTTTCACAGAGGGGTGCATACTCTCGCCGTTGTTTGCTGAGAGCCACCGAATAGTCCTGCGCCACCCGGATTTTGGCATTTTCATACATAAAATCTCCCTTCTGCCTCGCTGCCCGCACAATTTTCTCCTTAAAGGGGAACCTCAGAAACTTAGCCAGCACAATCCTCGGCCGTCGATCCCGGGTCTGCGCATTCCCCACCCGATGCACTCTTTCAATGCAGGGCAGTTCCGCAGAGTTGTCTCCTCCCAAAAGATCCACCACTAAGGCCTCCAAATACTCACGGAGGTCGCGATCCGCCACCGTTTCAGGGATACCCATGAACCGTAAGTTGTTCCTGCGGGTACGGTTCTCGAGGTCATCGAGTTTGGCCGCTTGTTGAGCAACTTGCATTTTCAGGCCCTCAACCTCGCTTGTTAACACTGTGGCGCCATCTTCGGCCTGTCCCAGGCGGTCTTCCACCTCCCGGAGCCGACCTCCGAAAGTGTCCATTGAGGTCCGCAAACCGTCCATTTTTTCGTGCAATGCAGCGAACTGGGATGACAGAGCCTCCGCTACTGCAGCCGACATTTCATCGAGGAGAGCCGGCGATTTTGGTGATCGCGGTCCCCCAGCGGCCTCCGCCGCTTTGCTCGCCCCCGCCAGCCGCTCTTTGCGGGCAGATTTCACTGCAGACGCCATGGCCCCGGTTTACCACCGCCGGTATTTGGATGCCTGCGTCGCTGGGGTGGACGGGGTTCAAAAAGCTGCCGCACTATCCGGGGAATATCGGTAGGTTTAGCCGGCTTAACTAGAGGGGGGAGCGGAGCTCGTTCAGGATGCTGCCACTAGCGAGCTCGCATCACGTGACCTCCTGCTCTACAGTGTTATTAATAACTGAAGTTATCATTCGCAAGCAAAGTAGCAAGAAACAAGGGAGCAACAAGCAGATAGTCAAAGTCCATAGTTTGGCAAGAGTGGGAAAAAGAACTAAAGGATTAGAAGGTTCGGTTGCATCTTTGTTGTGCTGTCGTAAAGTAGGCCTTTCACAATAGTAAACCATACTAGGCCATAGCCTACCATATTCCTAGGCCATAGCCTACCACAGAAGGAGTTCCTGGCAAGGAGACACAGGGAGTCCGGTGCAGCAAGACACCAGGAGTTCTTGCAAAGAGACACTGGGAGGAAAGGTACCAGGAGAGAAGCAGAGGTCAGAGGTTTATCTGATGAACCGGTACCAGCAGACTCAGGACCCTGTGGAAGTTACCAGAAGGGTGGTGAAGTCATTGCCATAGGAGGTAACACTCCTTATTCAAGGAGAAAGGGTGTGAGAGAGAGAGAACTCCACCCGAAGGCCAGCTGGACAGTGGGAGGCCTGCTACTCGAGTAAGGCTGAATTGCAGCAGAACTAGGCCTCAAGCCTCAGCTCACTGGGATAGGCCTGGAGAACAAGGTAATCCACATTTTTATACTTCTAACCGTTATAACCTGATGACACAGGGAGCACAAGGAACAAGGGTGTGCTCGCCTTATCAAGCTGTTTGTAAAGCAGGACACAAGCTTTTACCAGATAAAAGACTGTTTAATACAAGGCACCAAGACAAAGGAAGGTATTCTCATAGCAAGCATTCGTATGACCAAGGCCTAAACCTAGGCCCAGAACATTGGAGGCTGATACAAGCGGTATATGAAAAGCCTCAGCGTATTCCACCAGACTACACTGATACTGTGGTAGGCGACGGCCTATGATCCATGCTAATTGAACTAAGCAGACAGGCCTGAGCAGCTTGACCTGTAACTGAAGCCTGTAGTTAGGCCCAGAGGAATGAAAACCCCCCTGAATGATGACACCATAGAATTGAAACTTAACTCAGTTTAACTGAACATAGCTAAGCAGAAACGAAACTTAGAAAATAAAGAAAAACAAGTTTAATTGGTACTGATAAGGTGTGCTATGCTTCTATGGAATTAATTAACTCTGCAGAGAGCAAGGTCACAGTGCCTCTGCTTCCCATATGTTTTAACAAGCTCAGCGACCTTGGAGGAGAGAAGTAACAAGTTGGAGACACTGACCATTGTAATTGGGACTAGAAGGGGGGCAACCAGGTGCTGGGCCCAGACCAGAGTCCCGATTGGGTAGCCATATCAGTACCGGGACCAATAGATGGGTGAGAGGAGTACTGGGACCAATGAAAAGTTTGCCTATGCTTAGAATGGACAAGAAAGCTATAAAAGTTGTTGTTTTACTAGAAGCCATTGCTCAGCCATTTTGAAATTGCTTATTGCTTGAGCCATGTGCACATTAAACTGGCTTGGATCCTTGAAAAGACTCCTGGATTTATTTATTGCATGCTTATCTGCTGCTACATTCTTGGTGCCGTTGGCCGGGAAGTGCGAGTGGTGGATGGTGTTCAAGTGAATAAATCCACGTAATTCGCCTTGAGGTTTGGTCCCGCTGGAACCATGCCAATCCGACGCAGGGGAATTTCCCTGGGCCCACCGATCCTCTTGTATCGGAGGGAGTTCTGCCTGGCCTCGGCAGGCACTGAGTCCAGCTGGCCAACACTTCCGACCCGGGGGAGTCCAGGATCCAACTCAGAAGCTTGGGAACCAGATCTGGTAAGTATAGTTTTGAAAACCTGTCTAGACAGATGAGTTAGAACTGCAGTTTGAAAACTTTGGTAAGACTTAAGTCTTTGTTTGAAAATCCTTGCATGAGTATTCGCTAGGTACAGCTGTTATAGAGAATCATGATTCAGCCTGGTCAGAGCAGACAGGACTGGGTTTTTGGTATGTCTAGACAGAAATAGAAAGAGCAGTACTGCCAGTGGAACTTGGAATTTGTAATCTCGAGATATTGGGAATTGGTAAGAGAGCTCTCAAGGAAGGGCCGAGTAACCCCGCATGGGAATTCGCCGGGTGAAACCCTCATCCTTTTTGTAATTGGGAAAAAGACTAGTCAGAATAGATAGAAAGGAATGCATTCTAAGATACGTTGCTAGCATGATTGTGTGAATGAAGTGTGAATGAGAGGTCTGGCAGCACGGACCAAGCGAGAGTGGACTCTGGACTAGCGCAGTTCCTAGTCGGGTGACTGCGTCTAGGTCGCGAAACGGATGAAGCGTTTGGTGTATTGTCCGTCCTGTGTATTTGATTTTTGCTATCTGTTGAAACTGCGAGTTTCCCTTCTGTTATAAGTGTGAGATTATTCTGTTGAGTAATTTGTGACAGTTCACTGATTAAGAAATTGTATTAATAGAGCAGAATGAAGACCCAAAACACCTACAGTCATTTTTAGAAATCAAAAAGCTGGTCTGACCCAGTTAGTTTTTCTACTGCAGTGTGAAAAACTGACAGGGGGCGTGTCTGAAGGAAAGAATGTCTAGTGTCGTCTTTCTAATCTTGTGCAGGCTTAAACCTCAATGCTGGTAGTTTGTGCTTATTTCAGGCAAATTGTACCT
This sequence comes from Ichthyophis bannanicus, assembly GCA_033557465.1. Taxonomy (NCBI): domain Eukaryota; kingdom Metazoa; phylum Chordata; class Amphibia; order Gymnophiona; family Ichthyophiidae; genus Ichthyophis; species Ichthyophis bannanicus. The sequence goes on along the minus strand of CM066040.1, from coordinate 169,800,997 downwards.
GTTTTATTTAATATGTTTTTGTTCCTTCTGCTGTGGTTATGTAATATATATCATTTATTTATCATTTAATAAGAATGTTTAGTCAGGATTGTGGGTCCCGATAGTTTTTGGGTTTAGCCTGAAAAGGATTAAGTTTGTATTAATCCCTTATGGGTTGCGGACCAAGTGAGAGGAATTTCTGTCGGCTGTATGTTCAAATTTTCAGTAAGCACTGAAACAGTTTAAATAGGAAATGATAAAGAACTGTTTTTGTTTTTCCTTTGATCTACAAAGTAATTAGATCACGACTTAACATTGATTTAAATTGTTTTTTTCTGGCATCTCTCTGTCCATGTGAATGAGAAGTCTCTTTTTATGAGCACAGTTCAATTGTTTCCCGCGAGCAGAGGGGTGTGGCTTCCACATAGCCTGCAGGAAAAAAAAAAAAAAAAGTTCTGAAGAGACTGCTGGAGACTGCAGGAGATTTCTCCTAGGAATGAAAAGGGACTCCCGATTTGAAAAGTCTCTTCATTTAATCGAAGCGTGATGAATTTATAATTAGTTTTTTCTCTGGTTTCACTAGCTCTGTTTAACCAAAAGTTTTAAAAACAAAGTTTATCTTTTTATGAATGAGTATAAGTCATTTGAATGCATGCTTCCCCTCTGTGCTGGTTACTAATGAACAAATCAGTTAGCTACACTGACCTTTACAATATTGGCTTTTAAGATAAATTAATCTGTGTTTCTGTATTTAAAAAAAAAAAAAGGAAAGGTGTACTGTATTTTATGAAAAATATCCGGAATGTCTTTTAAATATTTGCTTCCTGAACTAAAAAAATAATTTCTTTTGCAGAGACATGCTGACAGATAGCTATAGTTCTCTCTATAAGAAGCATAATGGATGTATGTGCTCAATCTAAGTGTTTCCTGCCTGCCCTATGTTTACAGAAATAATAAGTGTCTTTTCAAGTATGATCAAGAATTTCAGTAAGGGATTTACTGAAGATTATGAAATGTCTCTGTCCCAATCAGGATTTTGCCCCAGAATTTCTAGATATCCTGTCTCGTCTCTCTCTCTCTCTCTGTAAGTAGTTCAGTTCAGAGTGCTTAAGGGGGGGATGGAGCCCAGTCCACCGATGATGTCAACCACCCCCCCCCCCCCCCCCCCCGGTGGGCGTGAACTAATGTGCCCACAGCAGAGAAGTGGATCCTTAAAAAAAAAAAAAAAAAAAAAAAAAATCAACCTCCTGGATAGAGCATTGCTAGGAGAAACAGAATCCAGGAGAGGGGGGGGGGGGGGGGACTACAGATTCCCAAGTAGTTTGCTAGCCACCTCTGCAACAGGGGAATGTCCACCCCCTCCGGACTAGAAGTGAAAGTCAGCTGACCAGACTTGTTTAGAACTGAAAAAAAACCTGCATTATACACTGAGAAGTTATGGACTTGATTGAACTAATGAACGGAAATTGCAAAGAACTGGATGAATTTGCGGGCATAATGGTTAAATGAAAGTTAATCAGAGGGTGTGTGAATTGTGAAAATAAATGTAACAGAGAAAGTGAATGATATTTTAGTTGAATGATGTGAGGTTATCCTAATCGAAGGAACAGAGGAAGTGAAAAACTGGGTGTGAGTACGCCCATTATAGAAAAAGAAGGACATTAGAGAAGTGAATGCCCGTATCTTGACTCCACCCCAGGAGGGAGTACTTGATTGTAGAATCATAGACAGAATAAAACCAAGCACAGTGTTTCAGCACGAGAGTGGAGCAGCTATAGCGTGAGTGGCAGCCTGAGAGGGCTACAGCATGGATGAAGACTAGGCCAGACCGGACTCTCCAGTTTCCCTGGGTCCCCAGGAGTCAGTCTGCAAAATAGGGGACCAATATATGGACTTTTATGGGGGATACAGGAGCAGAATACTAAAGCCAGTAGCCCCTGTGTTTTTCTCGCAAAGCCTTTTCTGCAGAACCACATGTGTGAACTAGAAAAAAAAAATAATAATAATAATGTACCAGTTCCTGTATATGCCTGAATGCCCTATTCCATTTTTGGGCCGAGACCTGCTTGCAAAGCTTCAAGCACAGATATCCTCTGTTGAAGGAAGAAAAAAATGAAACTCAAAATCTGCTGGCCTGATGGTGTTAACTGTCCCCAAGAAGAAGAATGGCGGTTCTATTCACCTGCATCCAAAGCAACAAGCTGTACACTTACCAACCTCATAGCCCCACCTGGAGGATGGGCAGAAGATAATCCACCTGGCCTAGCGAAGAACATAGCCCCTGCCATTGTCACCCTCAAGCCAGTCAAGAAGCCTGGGACAGGTGATTACCGCCCAGTGCAGGATCTAAGAAAGAATGAATGATGCAGCTGAAACTATACAACCAGTGGTACCAAAATCCTTATATTCTCTTGGAACTGATCTCTGCTGAAGCTATACATTTCATCATTCTGGACTTAAAAAGATGCCTTTTTCTGTATACGCTTAGCCCAAGACCCCACTACAAGGAGGCGGGGCCAACTCATCTGGACAAGATTACCTCAAGAATTCAAGAACTCGCCTCACTCAGCAAAAGATTTGACAAGTTATCCAGAAACTCCAGAAAAAAAAAAAAAAAAAAATTCTACTTCAATATGTGGACAACTTGCTCATAACCACCAACTCAGAAAGTGAATGTCCACCAGCCACCAGTGAACTCTTGCACCTTTTTAATGAGGCTGGATACAAAGTCTCAAGAGCCAAAGCATAATTATGTCAAACAAGTTAAATACCTAGGATTCCAGTTGTCCAGCGGAATTCGACGCCTGGAACCCTTACCAGAACGCAAAGCAGCTGTATGCAGTATTCCTACTCCAATCACCAGGAGGCAAGTGAGAGCCTTCTTGGGTGCCACAGAGTATGTTGTATATGGATCCCCAATTTTGCGCTGCTAGAAGAAAAAAAAAACAAAAAACCATTGTATCAAGCTATCAAAGGAATGGAAAAGTCTCCAGAGGAATGGGGACTTGAACAGGATGCAGTCTTTTGATCTTTGAAAAAAACACTCTGATGTTGTCACCAATTCTGGGTCTACCAGATGTCCAGAAAACCTTACAGTCTCTATGTTCATGAGTCGCAAGGAAATGTTCTAGGAGTGTTGACTCAATCTCTTGGACCTTGGCAACAACCAGTAGCCTATTTGTCAAACAATTGGATGTAGTTGCAAAAGGCTGGCCCCTTATTTGAGAGCTGTTGCAAGCTACAGCCCTCCTAGTGAGCAAAGCTGACAAGCTCACTTTGAGACAGAATCTTCAAGTTACTGTACCACACTCTGTTCTAACCAATATGAAATACAAAGGAAACTACTAGCTAACAAATCTATGAATGTTGAAGTATTAGAGTATGTTGTGTGAAAACCCCAGATACAACTGAAGGGTCAGTCAAGCTTTCAATCCTGCTATGTTATCAGTTAGTCTTGATCCCCTGATCATGACTGTTTAGAAATTATGGACACTGTATTCTCAAGCCACCTGGATTTGACTGATGTCCCTCTGGAGAACCCTGAACAGACTTTCTTTGTGGCTGAAGGCAGTTTCATCATCAATGGACATTGTTGTGCTAGATATGCAGTGATGACCCCTGATTTGGTAGTTGAGTCCTCAGCCCTGGCCCCAGAAACTTCACCACAGAAAGCTGAACTGATAGTCCTCACTAGAGCACTAACAATAGGAAAAGAGCCCTGTCTAAATGTGTACCCAGATTTCAAGTATACCCTTACAACCTTGCATGCATATGGGGCACTGTACAAAGAATGAGGGTGGATAACCTTAGGAAGCAAGTCCATTAAGTATAGCCCCAAGATATTGATATTAATAGATACATACTGCCTATAGATCTCAGAATTTAGGAAAAGTAGAATGTATGAATAGAACCCTGAAATCTCAGTTGTCTAAACTTTGCCAAGAGGTTTACCTGAAGTGGCCCCAGGTTCTTCCCATAGCCCTTCTTAGGATATACTTAGCCCCTGCTAAGTCTATAGAGTTTCCCTTTTTGAGATTCTGTATGGGCAACCCCTGCCTATTGTATAGGAAATAAAAGGAGATATGAGACAGATAGGATCTGAAATTATTAGACATGAACTATTGGTTTTAAGTTCTGTTTTGCAGGAGTCTTCATACCTGAGTACAAAATCGATTACTCATCAATTTGCCTGCACCCCTGCATCCTTTCAAGCCTGGAGTCTCGGTGTGGATCAAAGAGTGGAGAAAGATACTGTTAGCCCTGCATTGGAGAGGACCCTATGTCGTCATCCTGTCAACTCCAACTGCAGTAAAAGTCGCAGAATTTGATCCTTGGACCCATCATAATCAAGTGAAGCCAGCAGCTGCTCTTGAACCTGATCACTGGACTACTGTACAGCATCCTGAGACTCCATTGCACCTCACCCTACAACAACAACCACGGACCTAAGACTTATTGGTCCCTCAGAAACTGCACTATTTCAAGACTGTTTGTTTATCTGAAGGTAAGCCTCGCATCTGAAAAAAAAAAAACCTGCAATCATCAGAAAGAGACTGTGTTGTGTTAAGAAATTGAATCTTCTAAGAGACTGTGTTTAAATACTCTGAAAAGACTGTTTTGATCTCCTAAAGAGTGAACTGCTCTAAGGAAGCAATAATAGCCTAAGAGACTATGCTATGATATTTTAAGAAATTGAGACATCCCAGAGGACAGTGATACTTTGGAATCTACAGCCCTACTCCTGCCAAAAAGCTGGTAGGTCTACGTACGGCAGAAGCTTGAGGATCTACAATCAACCCTACATCTGTTATCTGTTGTGGAAGTCGACAGTTCCACCAATTTTCCAGAGACTATGCCCATTATGAATTATTATTATTGCTTTATTTTGGCAGCAGCCTTGGAGTGCTTTGAAATGACTTTTGCCTTATCTCCCTGGGCAGCCTGTATAAGTACAACATGAACTGGACCGAAGGTCACTCAGACCTTGTTTTATCATTCTTCCTATACTTGCATTGGTATACTCTCCAATCCAAAAGTTGTTCTAGATCTTGACTTTCTACAAGGCTATGCAAGCCACCGTTGCAATTCCTCATACCACCACCAGAACTTGTTTCTTGAACTTACTGGAGCAATAGCATCTAGTCTCCACACTTCTGACTGTTTCTATTGTGGAGGAACTAAGATGGGAGATCAGTGGCCCTGGGAGACGCAAGAACTGAACTATTCTATCCTATACAATCAGACTGATTTACATAATACTACTAGTGAGTGGGTATTGGCCCACCCCATTGTTGACAGTTTGTGTTTTGTTCGGACTGGACCACAATCTACTACGAAGGATGGACAGCTGGTCTGTCTAAATCAGAAGCTTTACGACAGCACAACAAAAGATGCAACTGAACCTTCTAATCCTTTAGTTCTTTTTCCCACTCTTGCCAAACTATGGACTTTGACTATCTGCCTGTTGCTCCCTTGTTTCTTGCCATTTTGCTTGCAAATGATAACTTCAGTTATTAATAACACTGTAGAGCGTAAGACAGCTACAAAGATGCTAGCTATGTGAACTTACTACCCTATACCACAGAGTGATACCTTTACCTAGTATTATGTGATTTGATTCTCACACCTTATTAACATGCGGGTGAGAATAATCAAAGGGGGGAATGTGGTAGGCGACGGCCTATGATCCATGCTAATTGAACTAAGCAGACAGGCCTGAGCAGCTTGACCTGTAACTGAAGCCTGTAGTTAGGCCCAGAGGAATGAAAACCCCCCTGAATGATGACACCATAGAATTGAAACTTAACTCAGTTTAACTGAACATAGCTAAGCAGAAACGAAACTTAGAAAATAAAGAAAAACAAGTTTAATTGGTACTGATAAGGTGTGCTATGCTTCTATGGAATTAATTAACTCTGCAGAGAGCAAGGTCACAGTGCCTCTGCTTCCCATATGTTTTAACAAGCTCAGCGACCTTGGAGGAGAGAAGTAACAAGTTGGAGACACTGACCATTGTAATTGGGACTAGAAGGGGGGCAACCAGGTGCTGGGCCCAGACCAGAGTCCCGATTGGGTAGCCATATCAGTACCGGGACCAATAGATGGGTGAGAGGAGTACTGGGACCAATGAAAAGTTTGCCTATGCTTAGAATGGACAAGAAAGCTATAAAAGTTGTTGTTTTACTAGAAGCCATTGCTCAGCCATTTTGAAATTGCTTATTGCTTGAGCCATGTGCACATTAAACTGGCTTGGATCCTTGAAAAGACTCCTGGATTTATTTATTGCATGCTTATCTGCTGCTACAATACAGAGTCACAGCTCTCAGACCCACAGCCCATGCAGGTGGAATTTACTGAGGACCCTTCTGAAGTGGCCATGGATTGTAGCTACTGTCAGGCAGGAAGCCTAGAATCCCTGCCTAGTGTGTAAAGCAGGGCTCAGCAAGCAAAGACTGTGTGTTTTATTGTTTAAATTCCTGTGAAGATAACAGTGGATAAAGCAATAACTGGTTATGTTTCTTTTCTACCTGAAGTAAGGTTTCTTTATGTTGACGTAGATTCCACTACCTGAATCATTGTGCATTAAGGGAAATAAAAAGCCTTTCTTTCCCTACTCTCGGACTTTGTGTTCATTTGAGGCTTTGGTACACGGAAGGCCACTGGGAACAGATACCCGGACCCCGCATACAAGGACCAAACTCAAACTAGAAAAATAACTCATGTCCACCCGACCTGCCTTAACCACCTTTGACCACTAGGGCGGCGGTGCGACAGTACGTATGACCTAGATTGGCCACTGTTGGAAACAGGATACTGGGCTTGATGGACCTTGGTCTGACCCAGTATGGCATATCTTATGTTCTTATGAGGAAAAAAATTCAAGCACGTAGTTATTGAAAATTGATATAGAATTATGTAAAATTCAAATTTAACCCTATTCAAGACCCTAAGCTAGGAGTCTCCAACTCCAGTCCCGGAGGGCACCAAACCAGTCAAGTATGCATGCACTGCCACCATTGTATTCAAATTTATCTCATGCATATTCATTAGGGATATCCTGAAAAACTGACTGGTTTGGTGCCCTCCAGGACCAGAGTTGAAGGCCCCTGCCCTAAGCCAATGCAATTCTCGAAACAATGGAGACACTGGAGCACATCTAGATACACTGTAAATAAGAGACATTACAGTATTTTGACAGAGCTGTAGAGGCTTCCACTGCTTCTATGAACAGCTCAGAAACCGAACATTTCTATAGTCCAAATAGGCAAGAATGGTACTTTGAACTAAAAGTCTAAAGTGATCTACTGAAAGAAAAGGTTTGATTCTACATAACTGATGTAATCTGAAGAAGGACCTTGCTACAACAGAACTGATACGAGCCTCAAATTATAAATTCTCATCCAGTAAAACTCCAAGAACACAGAGTACTGGGTCGGAGACTATATTTAAATGTTTGAAAATTATAGCAAGGCACTGAGAGCAAGGTGTGGGCATGCATTGCTTTAGTGGATTTGCCCACTTAATCTTCCTCCCAGTTGCATGAAAACTGAGGAAACCAAACACAGGAAAGGTTTGTCTTTAGGAACATCAACTTTTCTACCAAGTCTGGTGTTAGCTGTGAATGATGTAGACTCATAAAGCATAGTTATTCACCTGTAGCAGGTGTTCTCCATGGACAGCAGAAAATGTCCTCACATATAGGTGATGTCATCCAATGGAGTCCCACACAGAAACATTCCCAGCTCCTTCTAGAAGCTTCTGCACATGTCATGGCATTATCTTATTCTTAGTCCAATTACTAGTTGAGGAGACTACAACTCCAAGGGGAGGAGGGAGGATTGTGAGGACTTTTCCTGCTGTACACCCAGGACTGGTCCCGGAGTTGGTTCAAGGTGTTGGCGTCCTAGGCAAACCTTAAGCCTTATGCCCTCCTTGCTTTGAAAGCCCCACTCTTTGCTGTTCCCAGAAGCTTCCGCCCTAGACAACCGCCTAGTTTGCCTAATGGTTGTGCCACTCTTTGTCCATGGAGAACACCTGCTACAGGTGACTATCTATGCTTTCTCCATGAACAAACAAGAAAAAAGTCCTCACATATGGGAATCCCTAGCTATATGCCTTGAACAAAAAATGGGTAGGATAGTATGCCGAACAAGGGCCAACATGAGATATTTTTGGTGGCAACACAGGCCTTTTATGAATTTTTTTTAAAAGGCAGCCTGAACAGAAAGAAATGGACCTGGTTGGGGGAGGGGGGGGGGTGGAGTTGCATTGGCCAAATCTGCAGTCATGTTGGGAATCCCCATTTAGACAGTAGTGAGAAGTAGTCCACGTTACAGTTTTGCCTATCTCCTCTTTAGAGACCAAGCACAAGTAGACCACTGATGCAGCCAAGGCTCTGACATTATGAGCCATAACATGACCCTCAAGGCTTAGACCTGCCTGGGCATAAGTGAAAGAGACGCAGTCTGCGAGCAAAATTGACAATGTGCATTTGGAGACGGCAGACCCTAGTTTACTGGGATTAAAAGAAACAAAATGTTGGATGGATTTTATCTACTCCAAGTATAAAGCTAAAGCTCTTTCACAGTCCAACATATGCCATGCAGCTTTCCATTTGTGAGAATGGGGTTTTGGGAAAAACGTTGGGGGGACAATTGACTGGTTAAGATGGAAGTCTGATACCAGTTTCAGAAAGATCTTGGGATGAGTGTGATGCACCACTCTGTTGTGGGAAAAGATTTTTGAGTAAGGTGAATGAACTATTAGAGCCTGAAGCTAACTCACTCTGGGCACTGAAGTGACCACCATCAGAAATAAGACATCCATGTCAAAATGTTAAGAAGGCAGGAACTGAGTGGCTTGAAAGGAGTTTTCTTCAGCTGTGTAAGATCCACGTTGAGGTACCAAGATGCTGCAGGTGGCTTATAAGAGGGTTTGGGAAGAAGCAAGCCCCACATGAAGCAAACAACTAAGGGCTATGGGGCCAATTCTGAGGTGTGCATCCCCAGGCCGTCTGGGTGTCCAGACATCCGGATGGCTCGGGAATGCACCCGATTCTACTCCCGCGGGGGATAGATGGTGCCACGGGAGCAGAATCGTGGCATAGTAATTGGACGTCTGGGATGTGCTCTGATTCAGGCACCCTGGATGTCGAGCCACATCCCCGGCTAGCTCAGCCTGGTTCCTCCATGGAGCTGCAGTGCCATAGCTCATGTTACCATGGCACTGCAGCTCCATGCAGGAGCTGCGTTCCCAGCGGCAAAGCAGACTCTGCTTTCCCTGCAGCCTGACCCCTGATCGGGCCTTCCATGGCCAGGGTTGGGCTGCGGAGCACCCCCTCACCTGTTCTCCGCGCCCTGGCTCCGGCAGCCCCTGACATCCAGGAGGACGTATTCCACTTCCAAGGTAGAATAAGTCCCCCATTTAAATGGCCAACCATAGACATACAGGGACAACCTCGGAATCGGCCCTGTACATCCAGGATAGGCGTCACACCTCCAGCCCACCCTTGTGCTTCCCTTGGCTCACCCTTCCCGCCACTGTACTGAGCTCCCCACACATCTCTGCTGTACGTGCGTGGAGCTCTGTGGGTGAAATCACCACCCAAGCGTTTAGTGGGGATGGATGTACGAACCGAACATCCATCTCCATTAAACACTGCTCAGAATCTACCCCTATACTACTACAATGGTAAGCTCTAATTACACTGGATCAGGAACTGGTTAAAAGATGGAAAGCAGAGGGTAGGGCTAAATGGCCAATTTTCCCAATGGAGAAAAGTGAATAGTGGTGTACCCCAGGGATCTGTGCTGGGATCCACTACTTTATGACATATTCATAAATGACCTGGAAAAGGGAATAATGAGTGATATTATCAAATTTGCAGATGACACAAAACTATTTAAAGTTGTTAAAACCCAAGAAGATTGTGGAAAATCGCAAGAGGATCTTGATAAATTGGAAGACTGGGCATCAAAATGGCAGATGAAATTTAATGTGGACAAGTGCAAAGTTATGCACCTAGGGAAGAACAACCCAAACTATGGTTACACGATGCAAGTTTCCACATTAGGAACCACACCCAGGAAAAAGATTTAGGCGTCATTGTGGATAACATGTTAAAACCCTCAGCCCAGTGTGCAGCAGCAGCCAAGAGAGCAAATAGAATATTAGGTATCATAAGGAAAGGAATGGAAAATAAAACAAAGGATATTATAATGCCTCTATATCGTTCCATGGTGAGACTGCACCTTGAATATTGTGTGCAATTCTGGTCACCATATCTTAAAAAGGATATAGCGTTATTAGAAAAGGTTCAGAGAAGAGCCACCAAAATGGTAAAGGGGATGGAAGGATACCCCTATGAAGAAAGGCTAAAAGGTTAGGGCTCTTTAACCTGGAAAAGAAACGGCTGAGGCGAGATATGATAGAAGTCTATAAATTAATGAACGGAGTGGAACGTGTAAACGTAGATCGATTGTTTACATTATCAGAATATAGAAAGACTAGGGGACATGCAATGAAGCTACAGGGTAAACTATTTAAGATTAATAATAGAAAATATTTTTTCACTCAACGTGGAATCAAACTCTGGAATTTGTTACCGGAGGATGTAGTAAAGGCTGTTAGTGTAGCTGGGTTTAAAAAAGATTTGGACAAGTTCCTGGAGGAAAGGTCCATAAACCATTATTAAGAAGGGACCCAGGATATCAATGCTTGACCCAATACAAGCATTGTGGAACCTATGTCTTTTGGGGAAACTGCTAGGTGCGTATGACCTAGATTGGCCACTGTTGGAAACAGGATACTGGGCTTGATGGACCTTGGTCTGACCCAGTATGGCATATCTTATGTTCTTATGTTCTTATGTACACTGAATTGAAGTCTTACAGAGTTGGACTTAAATCCAGATTCAGACAAGTGTAGAAGTATTCAAGCAGTGTCTGTGTTGGATAGGTGAAAGGATCTATGGATTGTTCCCCACACCAGATAGCAAACCTTTTCCACTTGAAAGTGTAAGATCTTCTCATTAAAGCCCTCCTGGATGCCAAAGGGACACTGATGATACCAACTGGCAGATTAAGAGCGGACAAAGTTAGCCTCTCAACATCCAAGCTGTGAGGGCTAGGGACTTGATGTTGAGATGTAATATCATGCTGTTCTCCTGTGATATTAGATTTGATGCTTGCCCTAGATGTATTAGATCCCAGATGGAGAGTTCCAGAAATAGAGGGAATCATGGTTGTTGGGGCCAAGAAGGAGTGATGCGAATCATTGCACATCTGTCTGTTTTGAGTTTCAGGAGGGTCTTGGCAATGGGAGGTATTTGAGGATATGCATACAAAAGACTCTCTCCCAAGGCCAAATTTAAGCTCTTGACTCCCAAAGGCACAAAATTTAGAAGCATCCATTTTGGTCGGAGGGGAGGGTTGGAGTCTGTGCAGGTTACCCTCCTCCATAGCTTGGTTAGGATTGTACCTGCTGCTTTGTGAAAGTTAGCCCCCTCTATTTCTTGAAGTGTAAAGGTTATTTAAGTTTCCTTTGATTCAAAAAAATAGAGGGGGGTAACCTGCACGGAGCAGCAGGTAAAACTCTAAACCAGGGATCTCCAACTGATCTCCATTCAGGTTTTCAGGCTGTCCCTAATGAATATGGATGAGATAAATTTGAATACAATGGGGCAGTGCATGCAAATATATTTCATGCATATTCATTAGGCTGCTCATGATGTTCTTTAAGAACATGCCCATGTAGAGCTGGTAAGAGGCCATGCAGGAAGTAAGCATTGTACCCTGAAAACATTTTCTCCCAAAAGAATCCATTGTCCCAGCCTCCCTCCCTAGGGGTGCCAAGGAACTTCTGGACCTTTTGAGGGTGGATTCGATAACCAAAGAATGGTTCAGAAGCTGGATCTTCTTGAATCTGGGAAACATTTGAACTCAGTACATCGAGTATATTGAGTACATCGAGTCTATCCTTTTTACTAACTGGAGGCACAGTGATGGGTGTCTCCCATGAACTCATCTGTAACCTCCGAAGGATGCAGTGCATAGGCACTGTTACTGCTTCCTTGGGAGCTGTGAAGTATTAGAGGATTTCCAACTCTTCTGCCCTGGACTCCTCCTTTGTCTGCAAGAAAATGGTAGGCATTGGCCATATCCCTTACAAAATCTTGGAATGTGATATCCTTGGGAGGAAGAGAAGGGTCAGAAGGAAGCTCCATTCAATGTTCCATGTCCTTGCTCTTCAAAGTCAATGAATATGAATCCTTCTTTGTCCTCAGGGGAACATCGATGGATGGCCTATGTTTAGGAGGTCTATTGGTTCTCAGTTCTGAGTAGGCTTGAGACCTTCTCAATACTGATGCACTGCCAATGTCCGGTGCAGCCTTGGAAGCCAACAAGACTAATGCCGCTGATGCTAATTCTGATAGATCAGACTTAGAAGCACCACATTTTTTCACACTGCTTCTCTTGACCTTTGAGCCCTCGTGTTGTCATCTGCAGACACAAATAACAAGACGAGGGCTTGTGATTGGGTCCCAAGCACTGAAGGCACCATTTATGAGTGCCCATTATGAATATGGTCCTAAGCACTTGGTACACTTTTTAAACCCATTGGCAAGTTTTTGGAACATGCTGTCCAGAAAAATAGCTGCAGCAAAATCAAATGGCGCAATTTTGAAAAATAATTCCAGCCAGTATGTCAAGCACTTAAGGGGGCTGAGGGGTCAAAGAAAATAGAGGAAACTTTGAAAGGTTCAAAAACCTAAACTAAGAAAAATATGGGAAGTAAAATAGAAAAACCATAACAGCAAATGGAAAAAACAGCAAAAAATCACCAGAAAAAATGTGATTTTAAATGTACTCAAAGGCAAGAAGCCAGTCACGTTCATGAGGCTCTGCAGAAAGAAAAGGATTGAGAATAAGATGGCACTGCAGCAGAAGCCAGGAAGGTGTGCGCAGGTGTGGTAGAGCTTCCAAAAGCTTCTAGAAGGAGTTAGGAAACATAGTTATTCACCTGTAACAGGTGTTCTCTGGGGACAGCAGGAATCAGTCCTCACATACGGGTGATGTTGGCGCCGACAGAGCCCATGCAGTAACCTCGCCACAGCTTTCAAAGAAAGCCTTTGGGAGATGTAGCACACATGCATAGTCCCCTTCCCGCCCAAGGGTGCCATCTTGCCTCAGTATGATATCATAGCAGAAGATGGCATAAAAAAGGCAGCTCTACAGGGAGAAGGGAGAGTGGTGAGGACTGCTTCCTACTGTCCCCAGAGAACACGCTTTCTCTAGGAACAAGTAGGAAGTCAGTCCTCACATATGAGACTCCCTAATTAGAATCTACTGAAAAACCTGTAAAAAGCCCATGGGTGATCAGAAAAAAGGGGGAACCATGAGCAGCAGCAATGAGTCGTAAGATAACAGACTCCCGAGCAGCCCAAGTGCCCAGCAAGGAGCCAATGCTCCGGTAGCCTGAACACACCAAAGGTCCGGACAACAGGAGTTGCCTATACCCCAAACAAATGACAGAGTACTGCCTGGCTGAAGGCGCTGTCCCAATGGGACTCTTCTCTCCAGGCAGTAGTGAGCTGGAAAAGTGTGGACTGAGTACCAGGTGGTGGCCCGGCAGATTTCCAACAAGGGGACGGAGCGCAAGTTTGCTACAGAGGCCACATGACCCAGACACTGTGTGCTGTGACACGGTGCTCCAGCGAGAGACCAGCTTTCTCTAGGCGATGCAGTCAGCGACCCAGTTGGACAGGGTCTGCTTTGAGACCACAGCTCCCAACCGTCTCAGATTGTATGAAACAAAGAGCTGAGAAGTTCGGTGGTGATCCTGGGTGTGCCTGAGATAAAAGGCGAGCGCCCACTTACAGTCCAGTGTGTGGAGAACTGCCTCTTCCCTGCTGGTATGAGGCTATGGGAAGAAGGTGGAGAGCACCACCTGCTGGTTGAGGTGGAACGGAGATACCACCTTGGGCAGAAATTTGGAGTGCGTGCGGAGCATGATCCTGTTCTTGTAGAATGTAGTATATGATGGTTCTGCCAGCAACACCTGAAGTTCTCTGACTCTGCAGGCAGAGGTGAGTGCCATGAACACCACCTTCCAGGAGAGATGACGTGGCAGGAGACGAGAGGTTCAAAGGGTGGCAGTGAGCTTGGAGAGCATGATGTTAAGCTTCCACTCTGCTGCCGGCGGGAGGACGGGCGTCTTCAACAGTAGGAGCCCTCTGAGGAAGAGAGATGAGAGGTTGAGTAGAGAGGGGTTTGCACTCAATGAGATGGTGATGCACCACGAGATCACTGAGTTGCACTCTTACAGAGTTAGACTTCAGCCCTGTCCAGGACAGGTAAAGTAGGTACTGCAGCACTAGCTGGATGGAGCAGGAGAAGGGGTTGACCTGACACTCCGTGCACCAGACCCAGAACCTCTGCCACTTGAAATCATACCCCTGACGGGTGGAGGTTTTGCAGGAAGCGAGGAGGACCTCCTCCACTTCCATAGAGAGATTGAAAGGGGTCAGGGCTACCCTTTCAGCAGCCAGGCAGTGAGTGCCAAGGACCCCAAGTTGGGGTGCAGGAGAGAATCCTCCTCCTGCATCAGTAGGTCTGGATTGCACCCCAGGGGAACCAGAGGTGATGTGGCCAGGCGGAGAAGCAGGGGAAACTACAGCTACCTGGTCCATTGTGGGGCCACCAGAATCGCTATGGCCCTATCGCACTGGATTTTGAACAGGGTCTTGGTGATCAGTGATGTGGGCAGGAAGGCATAAAGGAGGCCCTCTGCCCAAGAGATCAGAAATGCATTCGCTGCCACCCAGGAAGGGTACAGCTGCCAGGAACAGAAGCGGGGCAGTTGTGCATTGGCTGGATTGGCAAAGAGGTCCTTCCTCAGGAGACCCCAGCGCTGGAACAGCTGGCTGGTCACCCTGGGGTCCAGCCTCCACTCGTGCGGCTGGAGGTCCCAACTGAGCCAGTCCACCAGGATGTTGTCCTGGTCCAGGAGATAAAGTGCCTGCAGGGGAATCCTGTTGCTGCTGGCATATGAGCAGAGGCTTACCGCTTCCTGGCAGAGCAGGGCCGAAGCTGTGTCCTCCTGCTTGTTTATGTAGAACATTGCCACCTGGTTGTTGGTCTGAACCAGCATCGCATGGTGCTGCAGGTGGTGGTGAAAAACCCGGAGGGCTAAGGCTACGGCTTGGAGCCCCAGGAGGTTGAATTTCTGGAGACTCTGTCGGTGACCCACTGCCCTGAGTACAGAGGTTGTCTCAATGTGCTCCCCACCCCAGCTTGGAGGCATCCGTAGTGAGGATCCTTTGGGGTGCGGGGGGCTGGAAGAGCATCCCAGCCAGCAGAAACTGGAGGTTTTGCCACCAGTCGAGAGAGAGAGCCATGGGATGGATGATGAGCACCCTGTCCCACAAGCATCCTGTGGCCTGGGACCACTGTGAGTGGAGGGTCCACTGGACTATCCGCATCCACAGGCAAGCATCTGGAGTGACATACACTGTGGATGCCATATGCCCCAGTAGGTGGAGTATGAGGTGGGCCAACACCAAGTGATGGCGCTATGTGCTTGCAGCAAGTGCTTGGAGGAGTAGGACCCTGTCCTGAGGGAGAAAGGCCCTGGCTTGGATGGTGTCCAGCTGAGCCCCTATGAACTCCAGGTCCTGGGTTGGCTGGAGATGGGACTTTGGGTAGTTTATGATGAAGTTGAAGCACTCCAGCAGGAGGATGGTGCATGCTGTCGCCTGACACCTCGACAGCTGTGCTGCCCTTTATGAGCCAGTCGTCAAGATAGGGGAAGACGAATAACCCCTGGAGCCTGAGGTACGACTGCCAGGCACTTGGTGAATACCTTAGTGATGAAGGCCAGGCCAAAGAGTAGCACTCTGTACTGATAATGTTCTCCCCCGACCACAAAATGGAGGTACTGCCTGTGTAGAGAGATTGATGAGGATGTGTGTGTACGCATTCTTTAAGTCCAAGGAGCATAGCCGCTCTACCTGCTGGAGGTATAGCAGCAATGTTCCAAGAGAGAGCATTTTGAACTTTTCCCTCACCAGAAATCTGTTGAGGTCCTGCAGGTTGAGGATGGGGCAGAACCCTCCGGTCCTTTTTGGTACCAGGAAGTAGCGGGAGTAGAACCCTGTGCCCCTGAGGTGGGCTAAGATGAGTTCCACCATCTGGTCCTCTAAAAGGCCTGCGAGTTCCTGCTGGAGCAGTTCCTGGAGGACTCTTTTGGGAAGAATGATGGGGGTGTCTGGTGGAGGTGGTAACCCTCTCTCACCACGTGAAGGGCCCACATATCGGTAGTAATCGAGGGCCACCTGTGGGCAAAAAGCACTAGACACTCCCCTGTGTGCTGCAAACTGAGCCTCCTGGGGGAAGAGAGGCAAGGCCCAAGGAGTCAAAAGCCCCCTTCAGGTTGTGTGAGGGGTGTGGGCTGGGGTTTTGGAGTCTTAGGCTTATGTGGGCCATGCCCTTGTCTCTTGGCCTGCTGGCCCTGTTGGGGAGCTGGGAAGGTCTGGTATTGAGGGTAGTTTCCACAAGCCTTCCTCTTCTTTGGGTATGAGGGCTTTCTACCCGAGGCCTTCCTCTGGGAAAGGTCAGCGGTCTTCTTGGAGAGCCTGATCCTAGTAAGGAACTCGGACTCCAGCTCAGCGGCCTTGTCTGTCATGGGTTTGCCGAAGTGGGTTCTCTCCATGGCAAGGGACATTGACCAATTTGTCCTGGACCCATTGCTCCAGATCGGAAGACTGTAGCCAAGTCTGGTGCTGGGCAGTAATGCCTGCCACAGCTATTCTAGCTGCCGACTCAAAGCCATCGTAGGCTGCTCGAGTAATATTTATTTATTTATTTTATTTATTTATTTATCCATTCTTATATACCGCACTATTCAAGGACAGTGCGGTTTACATAAAACAATAACATTTGCATTACATCAGAACAATGATATCAATGCTTACATTATAACAGGAAAATAAACTTGGACTGAACGGGAAGAGGAAACTAATAAGCTAATAACAGAGTTAAATTATGAACTATTTACAGATTTAAAGATTAGAATTAATAGTGAATCATGTATAAGAATGTGGGGACAGTGAGATGTATCTGATTTGGTGGTCAGGTATATTCTTAGTTATGAGTCAGGTTGTGGGGGTAAAGAATTGGATGAAGGAATATTAGTGTAGTGGGGGGTTATTAAGGTGAGAAAAATGGAGGAGGAATAGATGATGCTTTAGAGCTTTTCTGAATTGGGGAAGGTCTCTAATTGCTCGGAGGTGTGGGGGGAGGCTGTTCCAGATTCTTGGGGCGTAAAATGCAAAGGCCCTGTTCCTGGTTAGTTGATTACATTTTATGGATTCGTGGGGGATAGTAAGAGTGTTGGCTGTTGCTGATCTTCTCAGCCTGCTGTTTGGAGTGATTGTAAGGAGTGCTGAGATAGATGAAGGAGACAGTCAGTTAATGGCCTTTAAGGTTATGAGTAGAGCTTTGTAAGTGAGTCTGCTGTGTAGCGGTAGCCAGTGAAGTTCCATCAGAATGGGCGTAATGTGATCATTCCTGGCTATGCCGCTGAGAATGCGTGCTGCTGCATTCATGGCCATTTGAAGAGGGTTAAGGATGCTTTTAGGGAGACCGTGAAGGATTATATTTGCATAATCAAAATGAGGGATTACTAGTGCTTGGAAGATAGTTCTGAAGTCATGTGGGGCTAGTAAAGGTTTAAGGTGCCTTAATGTTAAAATTTTGTTGTAGACAGATTTGGTCGTGTTCTTTATATGCTCTTTGAAGCTAAGGTGGTTGTCTAGTGTGACCCCCAAATACCGTATGGCTGATTTGCATGGGAGTTCTGCATCTCGTACTTTCAAGGTGGCGGGGGGGGGGGGGGGAGAAGTTCTTGTTCCTGGAGATAAATAGGACCTCCGTCTTCTTGAGGTTTATCCTCAAGTTCTGCGATAGGAGCCAGTCGGTAATTGCATTAAAGCAGTCAACTAGCTTGGAGATGTCAGGATGCATAATTTTGACCGGGGTGAAAAGCAGAACGTTGTCTGCGTAGATTAGGCTGAGGATGTCAAATGAGCGGATAATGTTGCAAATCGGCTGCATATAGATGTTAAAAAGTAGGGCAGACAGGGAAGAACCTTGAGGGACTCCCTGCTGTTGCTGGAAAGGCTCCGATGTTGATGATCCTATCCGGACATATTGCAGATGATTGGATAGATAGGATTTGCACCATTCCCAGGCCAGTCCGTGAATTCCTTTTTCTTGGAGTCTGGAAAGGAGTAGGTCATGGTTGACAGAGTCAAAAGCCGCGGCTATATCGAGAAAGATTAGAATGAACCCATCCTCAATATTATCTATGCCTCTGGATAGTGTGTTAGAGAGTATGGTAAGTAATGATTTTACACCCTGTACCTCACGGAATCCGTGTTGATAAGGGTCGAGAGGGGCTGTTGTATCGATATGTTGTTGCATCTGTATTTGGACCACTTTCTCTATGAGTTTAGATAGTAGAGGTATGCTTGAAATCGGACGATATGATTCAGTCTTGGATGGGTCCAGTCGATTGTTTTTCAGGAGAGGACGAATGGAGGTTTGTTTAAGCGAAGTAGGAAAAACTCCAGATGCAAATGAAAGCTTCATGATGTGAGCTAGGGTAGGACTAAGTTCTTTGCGCAGCGTCCTGATCCAGTAGGCTGGGCATGGATCGTTAGGTGCTGTAGTAGTGTTGATTGATGAAATAAGGTCAGAGATGTATTTCTCTGCTGGGGGGATGAATTCTATAAGAGGAGACTGCGCGATAGGCAAGTGGCTGGGCATGGGGCTCATGACAGCATTTGTTGTAAGGGTTTTGGACTGGAGGTAACTGGAATATAATTGCGGATGAATTGAAACCGTCTGAGGAGCAAGTGTGGTTTTGGTAAGGGATTTGACTATACTGAAGAGGTCACGTGGTTTGTTAATCGAGCGGAGGAGAAGTTCAGTGTGGTATTCTCTCCTCTTTTCAGATATGAGCTCCTGATGCTGCTTCAGGTGGTTATTGTAAGATGCTTGATCTTCTGGAGAGCGGGAGCAGCGCCATTTTCTTTCATGCTTCCTTAGGAGCAGAAGGGATGATTTTAGCTCAGCGGAATACCATGGAGCTTGTTTTCTGATCTTCGGTGGACAGTTGGGGGTAGGAGTCATAATTGAGGGGGGAGGTTGTGAGCACGATTTTAGAGTGTTATTCCATAAGTCAATCATATCATCTAGATTTGATGCAGGCTGTTGGAGCGTTGGGAGGACTGTATTAACAAACTCTTCTATGTTCATAGGTCTGGAGTAGAAAGTCTTTTTTGTAGGGGCTGTTTCTGTGGAGGTAGATGGGGCACGAGGTTGTCGAGAAGGAAGTTGAAAGGTGATAAGATTGTGGTCTGACCACGGCACCGGGGTGAGTGTGAGCTGGGGATTGTAGTTTGCCTCGGATTTAGGGGCAAAGATGAGGTCGAGAGTATTACCCTTAAGATGGGTGGGGGAGTTGACCAACTGTGTGAAGTTAAGATCAGCCATGGCCTCGAGGAAGGTGTTAGAGTGGATGGGTTGAAGGGACGATAGGTTAAAGTCACCGATTAACCAACTGGGCTTCTGTGGGCTCTCAGGGTTGCAGGCTATGTCTATTATGTTAGTAAGGTCTTCTTCAGGGGATGAGGGGGCTCTATATATGAGATTAATGGTGATGTGCTTGTTAGATATGGTCACTATATCTATGTGCTTAAAACTCCTGGAGGAAAGAAGCTGGAATTGAAGAGTAGTTCTTGTTGAGATAAATACTCCTCCTCCTTTTCGGTCAGCTCTATGACATAAGTGTATGGAGAAGTCTTGTGGAATAAGCTGATTGATGACAACCGTGTCTGTGTCAGAGAGCCATGATTCAGTGACCATTAGGATGTCAAGCTTTAGATTTGCAACTAGATCTACTAACACTGGGCATTTTTTACGAGCTGATCGTGAATTGATAAGAGCGCATCTCAGACTACTCTGTTTTGGTGTAGAATTAGATTTGGTGTTGATAGGGTTACTAATAGATACACAGAGTAGATGAGAGTATCTAATTCGGTGTGGGGGCGGAGGAGCATGGTATGAACTGGTGTGATTTCTTCTGCCAATGCTGTGTAAAATAGGAATGAAATTATGATTGTGGGCATGTGAGAAGGCAGATGTGTCCTGGAAGATATTGGACAGCAGGTACAAACTGGAAATGGTAAGCAAGGAGATGGCCATGTTAGGGTCGGGGAATTCGTAGGAGAATGCCTATAGGAATAAAATAGTAAAGCTTGGAAGATCTGGCAGCAGTATAAGCAGTTGAATAATGGATTCGCTGTACTAACTACAATGATATCTAGAGCTGGTAACAGAATACTCGCAAGCAGGTAGCAATTATAGCAGGTGTTGATTTTCTAAACTATTAACAAGTATAGAGAATGCTGGTAACAGTATAGAGAACGCTGGTAACAGTTGCTAGCAGTGTTGGTAACAGTAGACTTTCTAAATTATCAACAAGTATAGAGGGTAACAGCAAACTTACTATATTAGCAACAATCATGAAGGATGCTGACAACGATGCTTGGAATGTATATACTACACAATATACTGACGACACAGACAGGCTGCTGACAATACTATAGCTTAACGGATATCCGAGATTTCAAGGACATAAGATTACGGAACAAGATATTACTAGAGGAATGGTAACAAGTACTAGCGACCTAGGGGTGTTGAGGAGCTTGCAAGTAAGATTACAGAGCTCTATAAGTGTGACTGCTGAATCCTAAGTACAGAGGTATTGAGATGACAATACTTGCAGCTTGTAGAGGAGAGGGGAGCCTGTCCGGTTGCTGGTGCGAGGTAGCTGCTTGCTGACGCTGAGTCGTTCAGTGGGGGAAGGTTTGAGTCAGGCTTATGATGTTTAGCATGCGAGCTCAGCCTTGAGGGAGCTCAAACTGCTAGAGGTTTGAGTGATGTATCCTCGGAGTAGACGCGTTGAGATTAAACTGCTGCAGAGAAAGGACTCTGTTTGGGCCACCAGCCTAAGGGCCACGACAAAGGGCCTTCTTGCGAGGCCCTCAGGCGCAGGCCCGCAAGGCACGGGCGCGCCAACTGGCACGCTTCTTTTAAAGCAGGAGCCCTGCCCCGATTGGGCAGCGGCATGGCTGGGACGTCCAGCTGGACGATCGCTGATGCACACTCCCTCCTGGGAGCTGTGTGGGTCTGAAGAGGGCCGGAGATGCTGGCGCGCTTCTTTTAAAGCAGGAGCCCTGCCCCGATTGGGCAGCGGCGTGGCTGGGATGTCCGGCTGGACGATCGCTGATGCACACTCCCTCCTGGGAGCTGTGTGGGTCCGAAGAGGGCCGGAGATGCTGGCGCGCTTCTTTTAAAGCAGGAGCCCTGCCCCGATTGGGCAGCGGCGTGGCTGGGACGTCCGGCTGGATGATCGCTGATGCACACTCCCTCCTGGGAGCTGTGTGGGTCCAAAGAGGGCCGGAGATGCTGGCGCGCTTCATTTAAAGCAGGAGCCCTGCCCCGATTGGGCAGCGGCGTGGCTGGGACATCCGGCTGGATGATCGCTGATGCACACTCCCTCCTGGGAGCTGTGTGGGTCCGAAGAGGGCTGGAGATGCTGGCGCGCTTCTTTTAAAGCAGGAGCCCTGCCCCGATTGGGCAGCGGCGTGGCTGGGACGTCCGGCTGGATGATCGCTGATGCACACTCCCTCCTGGGAGCTGTGTGGGTCCGAAGAGGGCTAGAGATGCTGGCGCGCTTCTTTTAAAGCAGGAGCCCTGCCCCGATTCGGCAGCGGCGTGGCTGGGACGTCTGGCTGGACGATCGCTGATGCACACTCCCTCCTGGGAGCTGTGTGGGTCCGAATAAACTTGGAGCACTCCCTGACTGCTAATGCCAGGATCCGAAACTGCTGGAGGGGTTCCTCCGAGAGACCAGCCGAGAACACGGTGATCTCCTTCGCTAGGTCTTGAAGGTACATGCCCATGTACAACTGATAAGCCTGGATCTGGCCAATAAGCATTGATTACTGGAAGCACTTTCTGCCCATAGTGTTCATGGCACAGGCCTCCCTAACTGAGGGCACCTTGTAGTGTGGTTTCTGGCTCTTGAGCCTCTGCATGGCCAACTCCACCACTATGGAGCTGTGAGGCAGTTGGACTTTTTGGAAACTGGAGCCTGGTAGACCCGATACATAGAGTCCAGCTGCCTGCTAAGTATGGGCACTGATGCAAGGGTCTCCCACATGATGGACGGGGAGCATGGGCACTGTGAGTGCCTCTTTTGGGGGGGGAGGGCTCGTACTGTAGGATCTTGAGATCATCCATGCGAGGGTCCTCCTCCAACTTGGTGGTGAAGGCAAGAGCCTTGGCTATATCCCACATGAAGTTGAGGAAGGCCATGTCCTCTGGTGGGGACCGGCGCCTCGACTCTGGAGGGGATGGGTCTGAGGGCATGCCATGGTACTGGTGGGTATCTGGGACTCGGCATCCTTGGTCTCCCAATCCAAATCTGGCTCAGAGGAGGAGTCAGGGGTCCTCTGGGACTCAGGGTGTTGGCCTGACCCCAAAGACCTTGGGACCATGGCGGCCCAGTGCTCAGAGCCAAGGGCACTGAGCAGTGAGGACCATGGCCCAGAGGACCGGGGACAACAGTTGAGGAGTCCCTTGCGGTGGAGGGCCCGGTGGTTGGGAGTGATGACTTGGAGGAATCGAGCATCAGAGCCCACTGCTGAGCCATGAAGGCAGACAAACTGCACTCCAAGGCCACCATCGTGGCCTCAAGGCCAGATGGCTCTGCAACCTTCGGTGCAGGCATCGAGGACTTTGGGCCCAGCGCCGACTCCATCGAGGGGGAGTCCTTGACTAGGATAGCCTCGGGGGTCTGAGATCGGTCCTGGGGCATGGTGAGGCAACTTGGATGGCTGCTCCTTGCCGTTGAGGGCTGTGAGACCAGAGCCTGTGGGATTTCCCCACTTTCCCCGAATCATCACCCAATGGGGTCCATGAAGTTTTCTGGTACTTCTTGGTGTGATCCTTAATACTGGAGCTCCAACCGGAGGTTCTGTGGTCCCAGAGCTCTGAGTCCGCACAGTCTCCATAGGTGCTTGAGGTGCTGGAAGGGGTATCGGAAAGGGCTCTCACGGAGGACTCTGGGGCTGAGTGGGTCTTCTGAAAAATCAATTCTTGCTGCTGCTGACGTTGCCTGAGGGCCTTAGGGGTCATCTGCTTACAGAGAATGCAGACCAAGGCATCGTGGTCTGGCCTGAGGCATCAAAGGCAGCAGTTGTGTGGATCCATGTGTGACATATTATGAGCACAGTGGTCGCATGGCTTGAAGCCACTGGCCAAAGCCATGGCGGGGAAGATGCCTCTCGTGAAATCAAATTCACCAGGCCCGGGCAGGAAAAAGACGCAAACCCACGCCAAATGAAAAAGTAAGAAAAGAAAAGGGAAAAAGAACCCGAGGATATGATGCCTAAGGCAAGCGGGCTCAGGGGGGGCCAGCATGCTACCAGAGAAAGCAAAAAAAAAAAAAAAGACAAAAATCACCAACTTTTGCCAGGGGAACAGTCATACGTCCAATAGGCTCTGTGGAAAAAATATGGCACTCTTGGGCAGGAAGGAGACCACCATGCATGGTACATCTCCTAAAGGCTTTCTTTGAAAGCTAGGGAGAGGTTACCTCATGGGCTCTGTCAGTGCCGACGTTAGACCATATGTGTGGACTGACTTTCTGATTGTTCCCGGAGAATGCTCCCATGGTTTCTTTGGATGATGTCACCCATATATGAGGACTTTTTTTCTGCTTGTCCACTGAGAATATCCTATGCCATTAGTTTAGTTTATTACAAAATATTTACCAAACTGCCTTCCCATTGAGAATATCATTCACTGGGCATGCTGGTTGGTAGACAGGAAAGAAAATGCTGAGCAATTTGGGCCAGGTTGGGCCAGACTGTGGATTTGTGTACCCAGTATACCAATGATTCTGTGATTATGGACCCGATGGGCCAAGAAATTCATGCAAGGGTATCAGTTGCAGTAGACTGGTGCTGGTTTCTGCTGCACATCGCTGTAGCTATGGATGGTGTCAACAAAGACTGTTCTGTGGTCTCCATGGGACTGATGGATAAAGGTGGAGGAAGACGTTGTAGTTGACAGGATCATGCTTATGCCACCAGTATTTGCTTGATGGCATGCCTACTCTTACCCCTGCTATATTTCCAGTGCCCCCTACCTCTGTCATTCTCTTTTCTCCATCTTAATCTTCAGCTTATCCCTCCAGTATGTCAAAGTATTGTATGGGAGGGTGATACTCCTTTGACCTATGGGTCACATGAGGCAGCTAGCATGTAAGCATCCTTATTGGTGAGGAGTTTCAACCTTTTTTGTACTTACAGCCACAGGAAGTACAAAAAAGAACTAACAGTTTTGATGTGGATACATCTCACTGTCCTCTAAATTTCTCTCCAGAATATTATTGGATTGACAAAGCCAGGGTGGCTCTTCTTGAATTCAGGTCCTCCATAGCATCTTTGAAGGGCTTCAGGGCTTTAGTGACCTGAGTCATGTTTGTCCATTCCTGATGTCCCAGAGGACTTTCAGTATCGATGTTAGGATCCAATAACATCTGATGGAGGGCTGCTTGTTCTCACTTGGTTTGCAGCTTGTTGTGCTGAGGGCTTGTGTGCATCAGTGATGCTGAGGGCTAAGCTATCGGTAGTTTAGCTTCTGGCAGGGTCTCCCAATATGGACAGGTCTTAGCTGAGGTGCCAGACCAAGACAAACCACCCATCTGGATAGCAGCAGAATGGGACAGTGTTGGCAGTGGAGGATCACATTTCTGTGACAATAGCAACAACACTAAACTTAAACTGCGCAATCTACTTCCGTATCTTGCCACAAAAACCCAATGGATAGTCACAACAAAACAAATTGCACTATAGTGCTGGAAGATGAGACCTGCAGGTCGGACTGGCTACTGGGGAGGAGCTGAAAACTTTTCAGAGTAAAGCCAGCTTTTATGATGTCTTTATCTTTATCTTTATTCGCAAGGCTTGATAGACCGCCCAAGCCATAGCGTCAGGGCGGTGTACAATACAAAAAAAGCAAGGCTACTGAGAAATAAGGTTGGAAAAGAACGCCAATAACAACAGGATAGAGGACAGAGAGGGCCAGACAGAAGACAGAGAACAAAGGAGGTCCATAAAGTGGAAAGGAAGGTAGGGGACGGGAGAGACGACGAAGAAGGGCTAGTCAAAAAATACTTGCGGGAAAGCTATGGAGGGTGGGGGGCGCGGCTGGGGGCAGAGCGCCATCGGTGGTGGGGGAGAGATCAAAAGCTTGACAGAAGAGATGGGTTTTGAGGAGAGCTTTAAAGCGGGGATAAGACAGTTCAGTGTGGAGAGAGAGAGGAAGTGAATTCCATAAAGCGGGGCCTAGGAAGAAAAAAGCGGAGTGACGAGTGAGTTCCAGACGTGCATGAGAAGGGGAGGGGAGAAAGAGACGATTGCCATGTGCTGAGCGAAGAAGGCATGGAGAGGGTTGAAGACGAATGATGTCAGCCAGATACTGGGGGGTGCTGGAGTGAAGAGCTCTATGGTTCTGTGGTTGAATGAAAGCCCTCAGGACATCTGACTGCTGATGTAGCTGTGCATGAAATGAGAGTCAGAAGCTGCAAAGATGTCTTACATATTGGGATATGGAATGTATGAAGCATGAACCAAGAGAAGTTGGAGGTGGTCAAGAATGAAATGGAATGTGTACAACTCGATCTATTGGGTGTCAGCGAACTGAAATGGACTGGCATCGGGCACTTTGCATCTGATGAGCACATGGTCTACTATGCTGGAAATGAACGACAAAAAAGAAAAGGTGTATTTATAGTTAAGAAGAAACTTGCAAGAACTGTAATGGAATACAATGCAGTCAGTGAATGCTTAATTTCTATTCATCTACGAGGAATGCTTATCAACACAACTGTAATTCAAGTATATGCCCCAACAACAGCTGCAGAAGAGGATAAAATTGATGAGTTCTATGAACAAGTACAAGCTGAAATTGACAGAACATGCAAACAGGATATCTTGATAGTCATAGGTGACCGGAATGCAAAAGTTGGCAACAAAGAAGAAGGCAAAATGCTTGGAAAATATGGACTTGGCAACAGAAATGAAGCTGGAGATTGATAGAATTCTGCAAGACCAACGATCTAGTCATCTCAAATACCTTCTTCCAGCAACACAAGCGACGACTGTACACATGAACTTCACCCAATGGATTGTACAAAAACCAAATTGACTACATCTGTGGAAGTCAACTATCGAAAAGCTCTATAACATCAACAAAGACAAAATCTGGAGGTGATTGTGGTACAGATCGCCAACTACTAGTATGCAAAGTCAAGCTAAAGTTGAAAAAGAGCAAGCCACTCATAATGTAGCAAAATATGACCTTGAGAATATACCACTGGAATTTAAAGACTACCTGCAAAATCAATTTGCTGCTTTAGATACAAATGACAGAGCTCCAGAAAAGTTATGGGATGGCATTATTTATTTTTATTTATTTTATTAGAATTTTTATACTGCTTTATCCAGTAGATTAAATGTGGTTTACAATAAACAATCTTTGATGTGTACAGCAAACAGTACATAATTAATTACATAGAACAGTTGAACTATATACATTAGAATTAGAATAGCACTTTAGCTTAAGCCAGACAAAGATGTGTACTATTTACATCAAGAAAGTTCTGTTGGAAGAAAGCGAGAAGTCTCTACAAAAGGTGAAAAAACAAAAACAGCTAAAATGGATGACTGAAGAAACTCTGAAAAGTGCCCAGACATGCAGAGAAGCTAAAGCCAGAGAAGAAAGAGAAGCAATCACAGAACTCAACAGAGATTTCTCACATGCAACAAGACAAGACAAGGAGAAGTACTACAATGATGCATGCAAGGAAATAGAACCAGAAACTATTAGAGAAAGAACAAGATCAGCTTTTCTAAAGCTACGAGAATTAAAGAAAAAATTCCAGCCTCGAACTGGAATGTTACAAGATGCTCAAGGATCTATGTTGAATGAAGATGAGAAGATCAAGAAAAGATGGAAAGAATATACAGAGTTTTTATATGACAAAGTTCAAGTGGACCAACAGCCGTTTCAACCTGTACCTTATGATTGGGAAACATTGGTGATGAAAGAAGAAGTCGAAGCAGCATTGAAAGCCTTATCAAAGATCAAAGCACCAGACATTGATGGCATTCCCATAAAAGTATTACAGAAATCTGATGCAGCTGTTACCATACTTACAAGACTCTGCCAGGTAATTTGGAAGACAACATTATGGCCAACTGATTGGAAAAAATCTGTGTTTATACCAATACTAAAGTTGATCCAGTTGACGGTGGAAATTATCGCAGAATCGCTCTGATCCCACATGCCAGCAAGATTCTACTGAAGATTATTCAACAGAGATTACAGTCATACCTGGAACGAGAACTACTTGAAGTGCAAACAAGGTTCAGGAAAGGGCGAGGAATGAGAGACATCATCACGGATGTGAGATGGATCCTTGAAAAGACTAAAGAATACCAAAAGAATATCTATTTGTGCTTTATTGACTACAGCAAGTCTTTTGACTGTGTAAACTGAGAAACTCTGGGTCACATTAAGAAGCATGGGTATACTAGAACACCTGATTGTTCTCTTGCACAACCTTTTCATTGATCAAGAAGCAACAGTTCGAACAGAACAAGGAGAAACCAAATGGTTTAAAATCAGCAAAGGTGTACGACAAGGCTGCATACTTTCCCCATACCTCTTTAATTTATATTCAGAACAAATCATCAGAGAAAGCGTAGTTACTCACCTGTAACAAGTGTTCTCCAGGAGCAGCAGGAATCAGTCCTCACATATGGGTGACGTCGGCGCCGACGGAGCCCTCGTGGAGCAATTTTCCCCAGCTTTCAAAGAAAGCCTTTGGGAATTGCAGCGCGCATGCGCGGTCCTCTTCCCGCCCAAGGGTGCCATCTTGCTCAGTCAGATGACATAGCTAAAAGACAGCAAAAATTAGCAAAAACGAAAGCATAAAACTGCAACTCCAAGGGGAGGAGGGAGGGTTGTGAGGACTGATTCCTGCTGCTCCTGGAGAACACCTGTTACAGGTGAGTAACTACGCTTTCTCCAGGACCAAGCAGGAAGTCAGTCCTCACATATGGGACTCCCAAGCTTAAGGCTACCGGAGACCCTAAGCACAAAAATGAGCTCCCTCTAGCTCAGCAGCACAGAAGGAAGGAATCTTCTCTGAATACGTCTCCAACCGGTAGCCCAACATCCGGGATGGAGGGTAGGAGTTGCCTATACCTCGAAGAGGTTACGGAGGACTGCCTGTCCGAAAGCACTGTCCCTGCGGGACTCCCTCTCCAGGCAGTAATGGGCTGCAAAAGTCTGGCTTGAAGACCAAGTAGCGGCCCGGCAGATGTCTGCCAACGGAACAGAGCGGAGGTAAGCCACTGACGTAGCCTTTGCCCGAACACGATGAGCGGTGACTCTACCTTCCAGCACGAGGCCCGCAGCCTCGTAAGCCCAAGCGATGCAGTCCGCAATCCAGATGGACAGAGTACGCTTGGAGACAGGGAGCCCCAACTTGTTGGGGTCATAAGACACGAAGAGCTGAACAGCCCTTCGGTGCTCCCGCGTACGGTCAGGGTAGAAGTTCAGCGCCCTTCTACAGTCCAGGGTATGCAGGACCATTTCAGCTCGGCTGGAGTGTGGCCTGGGAAAGTAGGTCGGAAGTACCACCTCCTGGTTGATGTGAAAAGGGGAAACCACTTTAGGAAGAAACTTAGGGTGAGTCCGTAGGACTACCCGGTTCTTGTAGAACCTAGTGTAAGGAGGATCAGATACCAGGGCCTGCAGCTCACTAACGCGTCTAGCAGAAGTGAGGGCCACCAAGAACAAGGTTTTCCAGGAAAGAAAACGAAGAGGACAGGTAGCCATAGGCTCAAAAGGCGGACAGGTAAGCCGCTGTAAAACCACATTGAGATCCCAGTTCGGGGCTGGCGGGCGCAAAGGTGGTTTAAGGAGTAGGAGGCCCCGGAGAAAACGAGCCACCAGAGGGTGGCTGGAAAGAGGCCTACCATCCACCGGTAGGTGGTGTGCAGAAATAGCACTGAGGTGGACCTTGACCGAGTTGGACTTAAGTCCAAGATTGGAAAGGGAAAGCAAGTACTGCAAGGCCACTGATGTTGAACAGGAGAAGGGGTCATGCGACTGCTGAGTACACCAGACGGAGAACCGACGCCACTTAAGAGCGTAGGACTTCCGGGTGGAAGGCCTCCTGGAGGCCAAGACGACCTCTTCCACATCTGGAGGTAGCTGGAGAGGAGCAAGGACTACCCTTTCAGCAGCCAGGCCATCAGATGAAGAGACCGAAGGTTGGGGTGCAGGAGCGTCCCCTGATCCTGCGAGAGGAGGTCGGGCTGAAACCCCAGAGGAAGAGGGGTGTCCACCGCCAGCTGCATCAGAAGCGGGAACCAAGGTTGTCTCGGCCACCGGGCAGCCACTAGGATCACCGACGCCTTGTCTCTGAGAACTTTGAAGAGCGTCCGAGACACCAGAGGCATGGGTGGAAAGGCATACAAGAGGCCTGTGGACCATGGAATCAGAAAAGCATCCGCCGCTACCCGGAGAGGATGCGGCTGTCGAGAGCAGAATCTGGGAAGCTGCCGGTTCAGAGGACTGGCGAACAGATCCATGGTGGGGAGGACCCACCGGAGAAAGATCCGCTGAACCACAAGCGGATCCAATCGCCACTCATGCGGTTGGAGGATCCTGCTCAGTTTGTCTGCCAGGTAGTTTTCTTGACCTGGGAGATAGACAGCTTTGAGGACGAGGTTGCGATGGACGGCCCAAGAGCAGAGCTTCTGTGCTTCCTGACAGAGAAGGAAGGAGCCGGTTCCGCCTTGTTTGTTCACGTAGAACATGGCAACCTGATTGTCTGTCTGGACAAGTACCGACTGGTGAGAAATCAGGTGAGAGAAGGCTTTGAGCGCTAGGCGGATGGCCCTGAGCTCCAGGAAGTTGATCTGCTGAGCGGACTCCCAAGGAGTCCAGAGACCCTGAGTACAAGTCCCTTGGCAATGTGCTCCCCAACCCTGGAGTGAAGCATCGGTCGTCAGGACCCGAGAATGTGTAGGGGGCTGAAAAGTCACCCCCAGCACTAGGTTTGGCAGATGAAGCCACCATCGCAGAGATGAGACCAGCTGGTCGGAGATCTGTACGGAGTCCGCTAGGCTCCCAGTGGCCTGATGCCATTGTTTGCGAAGGCACCATTGAGCAGGTCGCATGTTCAGGCGGGAATTGGGGGTTACATGGACCGTGGAAGCCATATGGCCGAGCAGTTTCAGAAATTGCCTGGCCGAGACCAGGGAATTGCTGTGAAATCGGCTGGCGAGATCCATGAGCCTCTGGGCCCTGTCCAGAGGCAGGAAGGCCCGCGCCTGAAGAGTGTCCAACCTGGCGCCGATGAATTCTAGATCTTGAGAGGGGAGCAAAGTGGACTTTGCGAAGTTTATGACAAAACCCAAGTGCTGGAGCAGAGCCACAGTGCGATGAGTAGCCTGAATGGCTTCTTGGGCAGACGGGGCCCTGATGAGCCAGTCGTCCAGGTATGGGAACACAAAGAGACCTTGAAGTCTCAGATAGGCCGCCACCACTGCTAGGCATTTGGTGAACACTCTGGGGGCGGAGGATAGGCCGAAAGGCAGTACTCTGTACTGGTAATGGTGTCCGCCCACAACAAACCGGAGGTATTGTCTGTGGTTGGGATGAATAAGGATATGAGTATACGCATCCTTTAGATCTAAGGAGCATAGCCAGTCTCCCTGCTGGAGGTAGGGCAGCAGGATTCCAAGGGTAAGCATTTTGAACTTTTCTTTTGCAAGGAACTTGTTGAGGTTTCGCAAGTCTAGGATGGGTCTGAGGCCTCCTGTTCTTTTCGGAATCAGGAAGTATCTGGAATAAAACCCTTGACCCTCCAGGTGGTGGGGCACCGGTTCCACGGCTTGTTCCTGAACAAGACTTGCTAACTCCTGAAGGAGTAAGTCCCTGTGCAGAGGGAGTCTGGAAGGCTCCCCTGGAAAGTAGGAGGGAGGTACCTGGTGAAAATGAAGAAGATAGCCCTTTTGAACTATCTGAAGCACCCAGGTATCTGTGGTGATGTTGGACCACCTGTGGGCAAAGTGGACCAGCTGGCCTCCTGTGCTGAGAGAAACCAGCTGAGGGGGAGAGGCTATGCTGAGAAAGTCAAAAACCCGCACCCTGCTGAGCAGGGGCCGGTGGTGCAGGCTTGGGGGCTTGCTGCCTACGGGACCCATTACCCCATCCCTTGGCTTGCTTTCCCTGTGGGGGAGCTGGTGAGGCCTGATACTGAGGGTAGTATTTATAGGCAGCACCTTTCCTCGGGTAAAAGGGCTTTTTCCCCGAGGCCTTCTTCTTTTGAGAAGGGGCAGAGGTCTTCCTTGAGAGACGAGTCCTGGTGAGAGTCTCCGTCTCGATTTGTGCAGCCTTCTCATCCATGGGCTTGCCAAAGAGGTTATCACCTCGGCAGGGGACATCGACCAACTTGTCCTGTACCCAGGGCTCAAGGTCGGACGTCTGAAGCCAAGCCTGGCGGCGTCCACCGATGCCGGCCGCGGCTACTCGAGCCGAAGCCTCAAAACCATCATAGGCTGCTCGAGAGATAAACTTGGAGCACTCCCGAATACCAGTAGACAAGGATTGGAACCTCTGCAAAGGTTCGTCGGAGAGATCAGCAGAGAACCCGGCTATTTCCT
Organism: Ichthyophis bannanicus; assembly: GCA_033557465.1. NCBI lineage: Eukaryota > Metazoa > Chordata > Amphibia > Gymnophiona > Ichthyophiidae > Ichthyophis > Ichthyophis bannanicus. The sequence goes on along the minus strand of CM066040.1, from coordinate 169,769,136 downwards.
TAGCCAGGTCTCGGAGATACATGCCCATGTAGAGCTGGTATGTCTGGACTCGACAAGCAAGCATAGAGCCCTGGAAGCACTTCCTACCGAGGGCATCCAGGCTTCAGGCTTCCCTACCCGGGGGCACCGAGGAGTGCATTTTTTGACTCTTCAGTCTATGCATGGCCGATTCCACCACCATGGAATGGTGCGGTAGTTGCGCCTTTTGGAACCCGGGGCTCTTGCGGACTCGATAAATGGAATTGACCCACTTGCTTAACACCGGCGACGACGCCGGGCTCTCCCACATGCGGAAGAGAAGCCGTTCCAGCATGGGAGGAACCGGTACAATAAAGGCCTCCTTCGGGGGAGAGTCATATTGGAGGGCATCGAGTTCTTCGACTCGAGGCTACTCCTCGGGATCCGCAGGGAAGGCCAAGGCTTTGGCCATATCCCTCACGAAGTCCGAGAACCGGGTATCCTCCGGGGGGGACCGTCTCCGAGGTTCGGACTCCGGGGAGTCCGAAGGGACACACCGAGACCGAAAGGAACCAGGTGACTCTTCGTCCTCAGATTCCCAGGCCGACTCCTCGGAGGAGGAGTCGACCGGCTCCGGTCGGGCGGGCACTGATGCCATCCGCCCCGACGCCGAGGGAGTCGGCGTCGACGACCTCGGTCCCGAACGGGAGGCCGAAGGAGACCTCGACCGAGGATCGTCTCGAGCCCTCATGGACTCGAGGATCGGCTCGGTCTCCGGGGTCGACTTGGAGGTCGACGTCCCGGCGGTCAGGGCAGAAGCGCCAGCGAGGCCAGCGATCAATGCCCGCTGCTGGTCCAAGAAGGCAGACAAACTGCACTCTAAGGCTGTCAACCTGAGTCCGAGCTCAGGAGACCCAGCAGCCCCCGACTCGGGCCCCGACGGCGTCGGGCCCGACGTCGGGTCCTTCGGAGGCGAGTCCACGAGGACAACAGTACTTACGTGAACGGGCAAGTCCACCTCGAGTCGAGGATGTTTTGACGGCCTTTCCGACTCCAAGGACCCGGGACGGGAATCGGGGCTATGCGACCTGGCCCTCGAGGAACCAGGAGCGTCCACCGATCCCGCCCTCGCGGGTTTCTTCTTCCGATGATGCTCCCGGGTAGGAGACCCCCTTTCAGAGGAACTGCGACGATGCTCAGGACCAGAGTCCCGAGACGTCGAAGCCTCTGACGAGGTCCGAGCCCGGCCCGAGTCAGAGAAGATACTCTCCCGCTGGTGCTGCCGACTCCTCAATGCTTTTGAGGACATTTTGCCGCATGGCCCGCAGATCATGGGGTCATGATCTGGGCCGAGGTAGCGGAGGCAGAAGTCATGAGTGTCTGTAAGAGACATAAGTTTCTTACAGAGGTCACACTTTTTGAAACCACTGGCCGCCATCGGGGGAAAAAGGGCCCCTGCGAGGTCGAACGACTGGGCAGCCAGGGAAAAAGGAAAAAAAGCGCGAAATCTGTCACGAAGGACAAAAAAACGAAAAATAAAGGACGGACTCGCTACCGGCGTCGCGAGTCCGGGCGGGAAAAGAACCGGCGTCGAACCGAAGAAAAACAGAGAAAAATAGAGAAAAATCAACTTTTCTGCGGGGAATCACAGGCAACATCTGTAGGGCTCCGCGGAAAAAAGAAGACTGAGCAAGATGGCACCCTTGGGCGGGAAGAGGACTGCGCATGCGCGCTGCAATTCCCAAAGGCTTTCTTTGAAAGCTGGGGAAAATTGCTCCGCGAGGGCTCCGTCGGCGCCAACGTCACCCATATGTGAGGACTGACTTCCTGCTTGGTCCTGGAGAAGCAGGATTGTATGAAGACAACAGAGGTGTGAAGATTAGTGGAAGACTCATCAATAACCTTCACTATGATGATGATACCGCATTACTAGCTGAAAGTGAAGACGAGCTGAAACATTTGCTTCTCAAGATCAAAGAACATAGTCTTAAAATGGGCCTGCACCTTAATGTAAACAAGACCCAGTCCAGGCATGGTAACTGAAAGAGCCTTTATTGAAAATTCAGGAGCACAGTATGAACCCCCACAAGGGGTACCTCAGCCAACCCAACCTGACACAGGCCGTGTTTCGGCTATGCCTTCCCTAGGGGTTCTCTTGGCGTACTAAAATCTTATATAACAATAAAAACAAATTAAAACAAATTAAGAAAGAAAAATACATAAATAACAATGTTCACTTATATAAAACAATGTCATAAAAAACCTTATCATGAACAAATGTCACAAAACATGCATCAAACTATAATTAAATGAAAACGTTGATAAATAAATAAATAATTGATAATTGAATATATTATCTAAAAAACAAACTCACAATTAGGTAAAAAAAAAAACAGTAGAAAAAACTGTATTAGAAACAATATTAAAAACAATAATTATTAAAAACAAGGGATGTGACATGTACCACACGAAAAACAGACACAGAACTTTCATTACAAAACGTAATGGAATTTTCCTTCTGATTAAGATCCCTTCTGTTATGAGTCATAACTATAGGGAGTGGAAAGAAAAACATCTCATCTGTGCAATCAGTTCTAGCTATACAACCTATGTGATACATTATATGTAAATAAAGCAGTAGTGACATGTAAGCCGGAAGGAATTGTGATCATCATTATTCCCCAACATAATGAAGTACTATAGCTATCAATCCATATATGTCCTATGATATGAGCTAAGTATGAAATAAAACTATGGACAGTTCTATGGACTTGGGACATAGGAAAAATAAAACTATGGACAGCTCTATGGATTTGGGACATGGGACAAAATAAAAACCTATCTGCAGTAAGAAATTGATTCTACCTGCATTCTTAGTATAGTTCACGTTCCTAATTGTTTATAACCTTCCTAAAAGCTATCAATGGATTTATACAAAAACCATCATGTGAATACCATGGGACTGTGCAAACATCGCAGATATTATACCAAAACCAACCCCTTGATGCTTTTATCGCTAAGTGTCAATTCCTATTCTCAGATCTAACATGTCACCAGGGGATGATCCAGTCCCAAGCAAAAAACCTTGCATGATATCAAATAAAATACAAAATTTAAAATTTAAAACTAAAGATTGTGCAGTACTTTTCCGCCGTGTGATTCTGGGCTTATTTCTCAGGCAGCAAAATGCCTGCACTTGCGCTATTCAAAGTATTTATCGCGGGAAACCAGGCACCAGCTGACCTTCTCATATTACAAGGCCCAGATAATGTATTCCTCATTCTTATGTGCCGCATGTATAATGTTATACAAAAAATGCTCCAACTGCACTCAAACAACTCACCAACCACACTTATTCGGCACGTCTCTAAATTGCCAGGTCCCGCCATCATGAAGTATCTTACCCTAATGACACCCAATAGTGAAAGGTGAAGAATATTATAATGATACAAATACATAGTAACATAGTAAATGATGGCAGATAAAGACCAGTATGGTCCATCTAGTCTGCCCAGTACGATGTCAAGAGTAGGTACACCTGCCACTCTGTGCAGGCCCCCCTTCCCCATGTCTTTGTTTAGGGGGTGATCCCACCACTCCTTGTAGTACACCCCTATTTGTTAAGGAATTAGATGGTTCAGATTATTTTGATATTTTCTTGTTGCTGTAAAGGGATCCACTGTGTTTGTCCCATGCCCTTTTGAACTCCGTCATCGTATTTACCCCCACCACTTCCATCAGGAGCACATTCCAAGCATCCACCACCCTTTCAGTGAAAAAGTATTTCCTGACATTGCCTTTCAATTTACCACCTTGTAGCTTCATGTTATGCCCTCTAGTTCAGCAGCTTCTCCGTCTTTGGAAGAGGTTTGTTTGTTTATTATTTCTCTTTAAGTATTTAAAGGTCTGAATCATATCTCCCCTGTCCCTCCTCTCCTCCAAAGTGTACATGTTTAGGTCTTCAAGTCTCTTCTCATAAGGCTTCTGACGCAGGCTCCAAATCATTTTGGTCGCCTTCCTCTGAATAGTTTCCAGTCTTTTTACATCCTTTGCAAGATATGGTCTCCAAAACTGAACACAGTATTCCAAGTGAGGCCTCACCAGTGACCTGTACAGTGGCATAAGTACCACTTCCTTTCTGCTGGTAATTCCTCTTCGTATGCAGCCCAACATCCTCCTGGCTTTTGCCACCACCTTGTCGCACTGTTTTGCCACTTTGAGATCTTCAGAAATAATCACTCCAAGGTCTTTCTCCTGATCCGTACACACCAATCTCTTGCCCCCTATCGCGTACATTTCCCTTGGATTTCTACTTCCCAAGTGCATGACTTTGCACTTCTTCGCATTAATTCTTAATTGCCAAGCATTAGACCATTCTTCCAGCTTTTGTAGATCATTCCTCATGTTAACCACTCCCTCGGGGGAGTTTGCTCTGTTGCAAATTTTTGTGTCATCTGCAAATAGACAGACTTTTCCATGCAGTCCTTCAGCAATATCACTCACAAATATATTGAACAGTGCCAGGCCCAGGACCGACCCCTGGGGCACCCCGCTAATCACCTTCCTTTCATCCGAGCGAGCTCCTTGTACCATCACCTTCTGTCGTCTGTCAGTCAACCAAATTTTGATCCAATTTACCATCTTGGGATCTATCCCCAAACTACTGAGTTTATTGATAAGCCTCCTATGAAGAACAGTATCAAAGGCTTTGCTGAAATCCAGGTAGATGACATCCATCGCATGGCCCTGATCTAGTTCCCTGGTCACCCAGTCAAAGAACTCAATCAGATTTGTTTGGAAAGATCGTCCTTCAGTAAAACCATGTTGCCTTGGATCTTGCAACCAGTTGGCTTTTAGAAAGTTCACAATTCGCTCTTTCAGGAGCGCCTCCATTACTTTTCCCACCACTGAGGTAAGGCTCACAGGCCTGTAGTTTGACACTTCTTCCCTGTCACCACTTTTGTGTAGAGGTACGACATCAGCCATTCTCCAGTCCTGAGGAACCTCTCTTCTTTCCAAGGATTTGTTGAAAACATCCTTTAACGGCCCTGCAAGAACCTCTCTGAGCTCTTTCAGTATCCTGGGATGTATCTCATCTGGTCCCATGGCCTTGTCCACTTTCAGTTTTGCAAGTTGTTCTAACACATCATCTTCTGTGAATGGTGTGGTATCTACTTCATTTCCAGTTTTATATTTGGGAATCACAGGTGGTCCTTCTGCAGGACTTTCCTTAGTGAAAACAGAGCAGAAGTGTTCGTTTAGCAATTTCGCTTTTTCATTGTCACTTTCCACGAGTGCGTTCTAAGCACTTCTGAGTCCTGCAATTCCACCTCTGATCTTCTTCCTTTCTTCAATATACCTGAAGAAAATTTTGTCGCCACACTTCACATCTTTAGCCATCTTTTCCTCTTCCTTTGGTTTTGCTATCCTTATTTCTCTCTTTGTCTCTTTGAGTTTGATCCTGTATTCATTTCTGTGTTTGCAAGCTTTTGAATTTTGCGAAAGCTGTGTTTTTTGCCTTTATTTGAGCAGCCACTTCTTTGGAAAACCAAATAGGTTTTCTTCTCTTCTTGTTTTTGTTTACTTTTCTAACATATTTATTTGTTGCCCCTTTTATTGCCACCTTTAGTTTAGCCCATTTCAATTCCACTTCCCTTATCTCCTTCCACCCTGTCAGCTCCTCCTTTAGGTACTCGGCCATTTTATTGAAGTCTGTGTTTTTGAAGTGTAGGAACTTGAGCATGCTATGATTGGCCTGTACCATGGCTTTTATCTCAAACCACACCATGTGATGAGCGCTGCTGCTCACAGGGGCACCCACGCAGACATTCGACATGCTATTACCGTTAGTGAGCACTAAATCCAGTGTTGAGCTTTCCCTGGTTTGTTCCATCACCACTTGTCTAAGTAATGCATCTTGGAGAGCATCCACAATTTTTTTGCTTCTTTCCAGATTTGCAGAAGGAGTAATCCAATCCACATCAGGTAGATTAAAGTCACCCATATGATCGCTTCTCCCTTTGTGGCTATCTTGGCAATATCTATAATCAATTCGTTATCTATCTCTTCAGTTTGTGTTGGAGGTCTGTATACTACAGCAGTATGGATGACAATGCCATCTCCTTTTTCCAACACAATCCAGAGCGCTTCTTTTTTTCCCCATGCCCCCTGCATTTTAGTAGCTTTAATATTGCCCTTGACATACAAAGCTACTCCTCCTCCTCTTCCATTTTCTCTGTCTCTTCTAAATAGATTGTAGCCAGCTATGGCTATATCCCAATCATGCGATTCATTTAGCCAAGTTTCTGTAATGGCCACAATGTCCAAATCCATTTCCACCATTAGGGCTTCCAGGTCCGGAACTTTGTTGGCTAAGCTTCGAACATTAGTGCTCATTGCTTTCCAGGATTTAACTGGCTTGTGTGTATTTTGCATTGCTTTTATTCTGCCCACATCTTCCTGCTTGTTTTTGATGTGTGGTTTAAAAATGTGGCTGTTTCTGATGTTATTCTGGTTTTGCAGGGGGTGACGTCCAGAGCTTGACCTTCCATATCCGTGTTCACTTTCTGCTCTAAGTACTTCAACAACTTGGTTTGTATTCCTGCTGGCTGAAGAGTCTGGGAGGCACTTGACTATCTTCTCTCCATTGAACTGTGTTCCCAAGTTGGTGCCTCTGATGATGGAATCTCCAGGTATTAGTAGTTTGCTGTTTGGTGAGGTTTTCTTCATATTTGGTCCTCTAGCAGGAGATTGGGCATTGTCTGTCTCATTTAAGGGCCCTTCAGTTTCTTTGGATTGGGCATCCTCATTAGCCAAGGCAGAGAAGGCATTATGCAGGGATATTTCCTGATGCATAGGGTGTCTTTGTGTCACAGGTTGCAATCTACCAGAACCCACTGTGATCCATATATTCCTGGGGTGTTTGATTCTTTGTTGGAGTTGTGGTGGACATTGTTCAGTTTGTATCTTAGAAGAGGTGTGTTTCATTGCAGCCAATTCCTCCCTCAGTTCCACGTCCTCATTAGGCAAGGCAGAGGAGGCATTATGCAGGGATATCTCTTGATGCATAGGATGTCTGTGTGTTACAGGTCGCAATCTACCAGAACCCACTGTGATCCATTTGTCCCTGGGGTGTTTGATTCTTTGTGGGAGTGGTGGTGGACGTTGTTCAGTTTGTATCTTAGAAGAGGTGCGCTTCATTGCAGCCAGTTCCTCCCTCAGTAGGGTCACTTCTTTATGCATGGCAGCTAGGTCTTCCCATAGTAGAGTCAGTTCTTTATGCATGGCAGCTGACCTGAAGCACAGAGGACAAGCTCTCAGGTTCCAAATGATTTGTCTTGGAATGAATGTACCGCAGTTATTGCACGACATGCTAAATAAGCAGTCTTAGAAGAAGAAGAAGAAAGGAAGAAGAAGGCGCGGGTCTTAACCCAAGTTAAAAGGATAGATGGCAACGTATGCGACCACTATATAGGCAATGCAGCCCCTGGGGTGGGTGGGATGAGGGGTAGGGTGGGCGGGACCCTAAGTGTCTCTGGCCAGTAGGCTGTTCCTAAACTGGGGAACCCATAGATATCTGCTCATTCAGTATTGATAAAAGGGTGTTAATAAATGAATTTCAGCCATTGGTCCAGTGTAATGATCCTTTATATAAATCTTGTTAAAAAACAGAAGGCATTTACTTTATACAGCCAACCTCTGAACCAATAATGTTACTATGATACTGGTACAGGAAAAAAAAATGAATCTAACACACTGCTCAAACTATACAGCTTCATGACACTATCGCCTCACAACTTTATCTTGACTATTAAAAATCACGAGCCATCTTAAATATACGTTATACTCCATTATCCGGCACTTCCTCCAAGAGACCATACAACCCCCCCGTGTGTCTTGTTGAAAACCAAACACGTCTTTACAATGCCATAAAAAAATGTGACCAATCTTAAATCATTAAATACTCCTCTTAAAAACAAACACATTCATATAAATACCATAGGCTGATAAATAAATAAATGAAACTGTGAGAGAAAATAATTTACCCGAAGAACCAGGGATAAAAATATTAAAACCATAAACCCTTCTCTATTTATCTAATACCATAAAACCTTAAATAATTAAAACTAAAAGAAACGAAAACAGATTAAAATGATAAATATCACAATGCCTAAAAGGTTACTGTCGCGAGCCGTCTTAAATATACGGCATACTCCAATTATGCAGCACATCCTCTAGTGAAACATACAGCCCCCCGTATGTCTCATTGAAACCCAAACATATCTTTATGATGCCATAAAAAATATGAACAATCCTAAATTATAAAATACTCCTTTTCAAAACACATCCATGTAAATGCCATAAGTTAAAAAATAAATAAACCTATAAGAGAAATAAACCACCTGAGGGTCCAGGGATAAAAATATTAAAACCATAAACCCTACTCATTTAACTAATACCATAAAAACATAATTAATAAAAGAAACTAAAAATAGATTAATAAATATCACAAATGCCTAAAGGTTAATAAAGGAAGAATATGAAGGAGGAGAGAAAGGGGGGGGGGGGAAAGAATAAAGAAGAATCTTCTTGTGGGGCAGTTTTTAAGGGCTCAACCTACCTGTACCACCTTTGAGGATTTTGATTGTGAGGCTGAGGTGATGAAATGGAGATTTATAGCAAGGAGACTACCCTCTTCGGTACATCAACCAAGCCTACGAAATAGCTCTGGTCGCTTCTAGGGAATCGCTACTGCAACTGAGACCCAAGATTTCTGAAATGCGGATAGTGTGCCAGATTCTTTATTCATAATTTTCACATGGTATTACGTAGATATTACAAGAAGAGTGGCATTTAATACAGACCGTACCGGGATTGGTTGATCAGCAACTCATGGTGGCTCACAAGCGCAATGTCAATTTACACAATGTTAGTACCGTTGGCACTCACAGAAAGGAAGTTCCTTTCAAAGTTCAAAGGTCAGTATCAATGTGGACGGTGTTCAGTATGCATACATGCGATACTGGTAAGGAATCATTTTGTTCACCCAACGACTAAACAGAAGTTTTACATAGACGATTTTTCAAATTGTGAGATGAGTCATATTATCTATGTTGTCCAATGCACATGTGAGACGTTATATGTGGGTAAAACAACACAAAGCATTCGAGTGAGGATCATAAAACACAGAAGCTGTATCAAGAGGGGTCTGGTTGATGAACCACTGGTGTCACATTAGCAGGAACAGCAGTACAAGATTTCGGATATCAAGATTTTTGTTTTGAAAGTATTAAAATTAATTGGAGAGGAGGAGATATCAACAGCACTATTATGAGGTTGGAACAACGATATATTTTTATGCTTGATATGTTGACTCCCAAGAGCCTCAATTTAGACACCGACTTGTCCATTTTTTTTATAGTTCCCTGATGCCATTTTTCATGCCACAGGTTGTATTTTTTATCTGTATTTGTTTTTTGTTTTTGGATGGTTTTATGCTCCCCTTTTTTTTCCCCCTTCCTTTTCCTTCCCCCTCCCCACCTCCTTTCCCCTCCCCCACCACCTTCCCCTCCCTCCCATTCATTCCTTCCCCTCCCTCCCCCTTCCCTCTCCCCCTCCTCCTTCCCTCCTCCCTCCTCCCCCTTCCCTTCCTCCCCTCCCCTCCCCCTCCCCCTTACCCTTCCCCTCCCTGCCTCCTGTCCCCTTCCCACCTCCTTTTCTGTCCCTCTCCACTTTCCCCTCCCCCTTCCCCCTTCCCCCCTCCCTCCCTCCCTATCTTCCCACCCTTCCCTTCCTTCCTTCTCTCCCCCTCCTCCTTCCCTCCTCCCTCCTCACCCTTCCTCCTCCTCCCCTCTTCTCCCCTTCCTCCCCCTACTTTCACCCTTCCTTCCCCTTCCCCTTTCCCCCTCCCCTTCCTCTCTTCCCTTCCTTCCCTCTCCTCCTCTCTCCCCCACATTCCTTCGCCCCTTCTCTCCCCCCTTTTCTCCATCCTCTTCCCCTCTCTCCCTCCTCCCCCTTCCCCCCTCATTTCCCCTTTCTCTCCCTCCCCCTTCCCTTTTTTTCCCCTTCCTCTCCCCCTCCCCTTCCTCTCTCCCCCTCTCCTCCCTTCCTCCCTCCTCTTTCCCCTTCCTCCTCCCACCCCCTTCTCTTCCCCTTCCCTTAACCCACCCCCTTCTCCCCTCCCCCATCCCCCCTCCTTCATATTCTTCTTTTATTAACCTTTAGGCATTTGTTGCAGTATAGAGAATTAGAGCACCCAATTCAGTCAACAGCCTCTTTATTTTATGCGCTAGGGTCTTGAAAGGATTTCCCTCCCCCCCCCCATAGAGAACTTGCTCCCTATCAATATCAGTCTGTGTTAGCTGAATGAAGGAATGGGAAAGAGCCTGAGATCAAACTGTTCCATGACTTGGATGCCACAGGACTAGCCTACTGCCCTAGGGCAAGAGAGATTACATAGGGATGTGCACAGACATAACATTTTCAGCTCCTTTTTGAATTTTCAGACATTTTATCCATTTTTAGACGTGTTTTTCAGTTCATTTATTTTATTTATTTATTTAGTTAGCTGTATTTATATCCCGCTTTTCACCGGGTCAAAGCGGTCAATTGGGGGATACATTTAACACGAGGGGATATGAGACACATACGCTAATACTTACAGGGAACATGGGCAATGGAGGGTTAAGTGGCTTGCCCAAGACCACAAGGAGTGCCTGCAGGACTAGAAATCCCAGTCCCTCCGGCCTGAGATTGCTGTCCCCAGGTGGGACTTGAACCCCCAGCCCTCCGGCCTGAAGTACCTTGTCCTAACCACTAGACCACTCCTTTTATGAAACATTCAGTTTCATAAAAAATATTACAACTTTTTAACCTATAAATGTTAAAGCAATTTTCATGGGTTAACAAGCATTAAATTGATTTTGCATGCATTATCATTTTTAAGGCACACTAACAAATTGAATGCACATGTCAGGGCCAGCTGGGAGCTGGTGTATACTGGGGTGGGCAGCCAGTCTAAATTTGAATGACTCCAGTTGGGCATTTACCTCCATTCCTCCAAGAGGAGCTGTGTTCCTGTCTCTCTTGCCTTGGTTGCTTTAATTTTAGTGCTGAGTCTGCCCGAAAGATTTCAAGTGAGTGAGAGGGGATAGACTGCGAGGGACAAATCAGGTGAGGGGCATGGAAGATGGAGGGAGTGAGGCCAGTCAGGCTTTTACTGTCTTTTTTTGACTATGTTGGGGGTATGGAGATGTTCAGAGCGTGAGACTGTACTGGAAGGGAAAACATTTGCAGAGGTTGTGCTGGGAAGAGAATGTAGGGTATGGCAGGGAGAGTGCAAGGGTTAAGAACATAAGAACATAAAATATGCCATACTGGGTCAGACCAAGGTCCATCAAGCCCAGTATTCTGTTTCCAACAGTGGCCAATCTAAGTCATATGTACCTAGCAGTTTCCCCAAGAGACACAAGTTCCACAATGCTTGTACTGGGTCAAGCATTGATATCTTCGGTCACTTCTTAATAATGGTTTATGGACCTTTCCTCCAGGAACTTGTCCAAACCTTTTTTAAACCCAGCTACACTAACAGCCTTTACTACATCCTCCGGTAACAAATTCCAGAGTTTGATTACACGTTGAGTGAAAAAATATTTTCTTTTATTAGTCTTAAATAGTTTACCCTGTAACTTCATTGCATGTCCCCTAGTCTTTCTATATTCTGATAAGGTAAACAATCGATCTACGTTTACCCGTTCCACTCCGTTCATTAATTTATAGACTTCTATCATATCTCCCCTCAGCCATCTCTTTTCCAGGTTAAAGAGCCCTAACCTTTTTAGCCTTTCTTCATAGGAGTATCCTTCCATCCCCTTTACCATTTTGGTGGCTCTTCTCTGTACCTTTTCTAAAATCGCTATATCCTTTTTTAAGATACGGCGACCAGAATTGCACACAATATTCAAGGTGCGGTCTCACCATGGAACGATATAGAGGCATTATAATATCTTTTGTTTTATTTTCCATTCCTTTCCTTATCATACCTAGCATTCTATTTGCTCTCTTGGCCGCCGCTGCACACTGGGCCAAGGGTTTTAACATGGTATCCACAATGACGCCTAAATCTTTTTCCTGGGTGGTGGTTCTTAATGTGGAACCTTGCATCGTGTAACCATAGTTTGGGTTGTTCTTCCCTAGGTGCATAACCTTGCACTTGTCCACATTAAATTTCATCTGCCATTTTGATGCCCAGTCTTCCAATTTATCAAGATCCTCTTGCAATTTTTCACAATCCTCTTGGGTTTTAACAACTTTAAATAGTTTTGTGTCATCTGCAAATTTGATAACCTCACTCGTTATTCCACTTTCCAGGTCATTTATGAATATGTCAAAAAGCAGCGGACCCAGCACAGATCCCTGGGGTACAACACTATTCACCTTTCTCCATTGGGAAAAATGGCCATTTAGCCCTACCCTCTGCTTTCTATCTTTTAACCAGTTCCTGATCCACAATAGTACACTGCCTCCTATCCCATGACTCTTTAGTTTTGCCAAAAGTCTCTCATGAGGGACCTTGTCAAAGGCTTTCTGAAAGTCCAGATACACAATATCAACCGACTCACCTTTGTCCACCTGTTTATTCACTCCTTCAAAAAAACATAACAGATTAGTAAGACAAGATCTTCCTTGTCTAAAGCCATGTTGGCTGTCTCACAATAGGTTGTGACTATCTACATGCTGAGTAATTTTATTCTTTATGATGGTTTCTACCATTTTTCCCGGTACTGACGTCAGGCTCACCGGTCTGTAGTTTCCCGGATCACCCCTGGAACCTTTTTTAAAAATTGGGGTTACATTGGCGATCCTCCAATCTTCCAACCTTGTGCTGGGTGTGGGGGTTGTGCAGGGAATGGGACTGTACTGGAGGGAGGATGTAGAAGCTGCACTGGGGACAGAGTATAGGGTTTGTTGTAATGGGAGGGAGTAAGACTGCTGTACAGGATGGGGGTTAGCGCAGCCAACTGCTTGATTTTCAACCAAACAACTTGGTTTTAAAGCTTTTTGTACAGTGTCCAGTTACAAAATATAATTGGACATTGTAATGTCTAGTCAAACATAGCATAGCAACCCAGTTCTGTATGTTTCTCCCCCTCATCTTTCTGCAGCTTGTTGTTGAGCTGCTCCTGCCAGTATTTCTACCCCTTCACTTGTAAGCTGATGGGGCTGGAGCTGAGGTTCCATCGAAGCATGAGCACCTTCTGCCTACCTCTCATTGCTGTTAGTGCTCAGCTGCATGATTAAAATCTGCACTATCTGTACCCCGGGGCTCCATATCTATGGAGACTTGTGAGGTTCAAACATGTGTTTTCAACCACAGGACCTGCATGGTTCAAACTGTAGCTATAGAGCTCTGTGGTTCAGACAGCACAGATATAAGTCACATGGACCATCACTAGCAGCAATAGAAGTGAGGCAAAAGGAGCCCATGGCTGGACAGCATTGCAACCCCACCCTCAGCAGCATACAGATACACTACTGGGCCAAGAAAGAGAGATGGGGGGCAGAAGGAGGAACAGGGTCTTGGTTGAGACAGAGCGGAAAGAGAGGACGCGGCACACAAGAAAGAACAGGGACATGGTGATTAAGTGGGAGAGTGGGGGATGGGGGTGGGGAAGCAGAGCAGGGAACTGGTTATGGGAATTTGGAGGGGACCGCAAAGGCCTGGCAATTGGTAGGTATGAACAATTAGAGAAATAAAATGACCAGACAACAAAGAAACAAAGGTAGAAAAAATAATTTTATTTTCAATTTATTGATTGGAATATGTCAGTTCTTGTAATTTATGTGTACTGTCCTTGTTTATATGCATCTCATAAGAACATAAGCTAGAAGGATGCTTGGGTGCATACGGAGAGGAATGGCTAGCAGAAAAAAGGAGGTGATAATGCCTCTGTATAAGTCTTTGGTGCGACCTCATTTGGAGTATGGTGTGCAATTCTGGAGACCGCACCTTCAAAAGGATGTGAACAGGATGGAGTCGGTGCAGAGGGTTGCTACTAAAATGATTAATGGGCTTCATTATAAAGCATATGAGGACAGACTTAAGGATCTTAATATGTACACCTTAGAGGAAAGGCGGGATAGAGGTGATATGATTGAGATGTTTAAATACCTCCGTGGCATAAATGTTCAGGGAGAGATCATGAGGGTGAAGGGAGATAGATTCAGGAGTGATATGCGGAAATATTTCTTTACAGAAAGAGTAGTGGATCCATGGAATAGTCTCCCAGTGGAGGTGGTAGAGATGAGGACAGTAACTGAATTCAAAAAAGCATGGGACCAACACAGAGGATCTCTAAAGGTAAAAAGTGGACTGTTGTAGTTGTTGTTATGGAAGGACAGACTAGATAGGCCATGTGGTCTTTTTCTGTCATCATGTTTCTATGTTTCTAGTCTTTGAGATTTGCAGTTTTGTTTTTTTGATATTGCCACTTGTGTACCAAGAACAGGGTGGTGGGTGTGGCCTGCCCCAGTGCTGGTCGAGAGGTAGGTGCACCTACCGCCGGGCCCATAGAGACAGCACAGCAAACTAACTTACCTTACAGTTGGCTTGCCACGCTGTCTTTGCTCCATGGGCCCACTGCTCTCCTCTCCCAGCCGTTCTCATGATTCACAAGACTTCGGCTGGGAGAAGATAGCGGCGGGCCCATGGAGTAGAAATAGTGTGATAAGCTAGTTTGCCAAGCTGTCTCCATGGGCTGGGGGTGGGGGTGTAAGAGAATTGTGGCGCTATGCGCCGTGGCTGGCGGGAGGCACTGGCCAGGTTGGGGGGCATCCGCTCTGGGTGGCTGGGAGATCAGGAACGCCACTGGATACTGCCACTCTAAAATTTAAAATATTTTGTTAGTTCAGATTTAAGAAAATAAATGTTAATGGAACATCTCAGTTTAATTTTGTTTTGTGACCTAATAGATTCACTATTACTGATTTCTGGGCTATTCTAGCTCTGGTATGGTCCAATCCAGCTTGTGAAGTATGATTTTGAATTCACAGCTACTAGGATTATTTTCCAGTATACAAATAATTTATGCAAATAAGGCTAGTAGTATAATGGGTACACTACTTGTCAAACTGATTGACAGGTGAGATAAGGATGGCGGGAGCCAATCAGCGTTCACTTCCGGTGTATGTCCTGCCTTAGGCCATGCCCCCTCCCATAGAAGTGAATGGTGAGTTATCCCCGCCCACTCCCGCCCCCAAAATGCTGACAAGTACCAATCAGCGCCCACTTCCGGTGTATGTCCCGCCTTAGGCCACGCCCCCTCCCATAGAAGTGAATGGTGAGTTAGCCCTGCCCAGCCCCGCCCACTCCCGCCCCTAAAATGTTGACAGGTACCAATCAGCGCCCACTTCCGGTGTATGTCCCGCCTTAGGCCATGCCCCCTCCCATAGAAGTGAATGGTGAGTTAGCCCCGCCCAGTCCCACCCCCAGGCGTGGCCACCGCCCCCCACTTGACACACCCCTGCCCCCGCCCCAAGGATGACATCATCCAATCCGCATACACTTCCGGGGGGGTGTCACACCCACGCCACGCCCCCACAATATTGCATTAGCCAATCAGCACCCACTTCCGGGTTTGTGCTACACCCACAGCCTCCCACCCTCCTCCACGCCCCCTGCCTACATCATCGGAAATGACATCACCGGAAACAGGGCGTCATCAGAAGAGGGACTGTCCCTTTTTTGCTGACATCAGCGGAAACAGTATGGCTGACTCCGGAAATGACAGTATGGCTGACACCGGAAATGTGTTTTTGCTTCTGCTTAATACTGAAAAACAAAAATGCTTTTCTCTCTCTCTCCCACACAGACTCAGTTGTTTTTTCTCACACAAAAACTGATTCCTAGCACAGAGAGACAGGCAAGCTAGAATCTTTTTTCTTTCCAAATGCAATTAACACATCTTTGTTAGAGGGATCACCCTCTCACCCTCAACCACGCCCCTGCCTACATCATCGGAAATGGACTGTCCCTTTTTGCTGACATCAGCGGGGAGCAGTGTGACTGACTCCGGAAATGTGTTTTTGCTTCTGCTTAATACTGAAAAACAAAAATGCTTTTCTCTCCCCCACTGCCCCAGTTCTTATTTCTCACAAAAGATTCACGGCACAGAGAGACACAATTTTCTTTACAAATGCAATTACAAATGCAATTGTTAGAGAAACTAGTGCTGTCCATGTGATAGAATTTTACTTTTATGACCTCACTGTTAGAAGTATTCTGACAGACCTGTAGAGTTCAGACTGAAATACAGAGAGACCTGAGTTCAAATCCCCCTAATACAGCTATTTTTTTTGAGAGAGCCGAGTTCAAATCCAAATACTAATACAGCTATTTTTTAGTGGCTTTGAAAAAACCAATACAGAGAGACAAGCCTGGACATGTCTCTCTAGGGTGTGGTAACACGTGATTGGTTGAAACAAGAGGTCTGTTCTGAGCATGCTCCTGCTGTAAGGCTTTGTGTAAGGGGAACATTTTAACACAGAGTTTCAGAAAGGAAAAAATGGCTCTTTTTGGAACACCAAGCAAACTAGGATCAGCAGAGGTAAGAGAATGACTGACTCCGGAAATATGTTTTACAAATGTTAAACCTCAATTAACACATCTTTTGTTAGAGAAACCAGGGCTGTCCATGTGATAGAATTTTTTTTTTAAGACCTCATGGTTAGAGAAATATTCTGGCAAACACGCAAACACAGTGTAAGTTCAGACTGAAATTCAGAGAGAGAGAGAGACCTGAGTTCAAATGTTTGTGATTTCTCTGTACATATCAAAGGGAGGCATTTGATGTCATAGCCAGTCAAAGGGACTACACAAAACCTGATGAAATAAACACATTGAAATCTGCTATACAAACAACGGTGGACTGTATTATCAAGAAATGCTGGCAGGGCGTTATGCATAGAGACTGTACAGCGTGTGTAATACATGCTCCAGGGCAAAGACATCATGATTGTGTGACACAAGAAAATACAGCAGAAAATCCATAAAACTCGTAACAGGTTGGGTCTAGGTCATATTTTAAATGTTGCCATGATTGCGGGTCATAAAATGAAAGCAACTGCCCTAGTTTATGAAAATTTGAATTTTTTGTTTGAACTCGTCAGAGATTTTAACAACAGTAGAAATCCAGGACAACTGCTCAATATTTTGCTTAATTCTGTGGCAGACAGCGAAATAGAAATAGTGGAAGGCTTAATCTGTGACAGAGATTATAGATCGTTCTTTAAAAAACACCAAGTTCTGTAAAAATTGACTTTTTATGAAAATGTATGTATTTCATAAGAACATAAGAACATAAGACATGCCATACTGGGTCAGACCGAGGTCCATCAAGCCCAGTATCCTGTTTCCAACAGTGGCCAATCTAGGTCATACGTACCTAGCAATATCCCCAAAAGACACAGGTTCCACAATGTTTGTACTGGGTCAAGCATTGATATCCTGGGTCCCTTTTTAATAGTGGTTTATGGACCTTTCCTCCAGGAACTTCCAGAATCTATTAGTTGAACATACAGATGAACAAAAATTATATGTATGCCTTTTATCTTTTTTAAACTTGTAATGCTCAAATGAATTTCAGAAGATGAAAACATTTTATTTGAAATAAAATATTTTGAACCTATGTGTGGTGTGTTTTAGGAATGCTTAGTTAATTAAACCTACAATGGTTTGTCTGGAAAAAAAATGGGGCATCTAGGTGTGTCCTAAACAATAGGCCATAAGATAAGAATGTCTGGGAAATGGGTAGGAATGTGTATTAGCCACACACACAGATATATAGCATCTATTACAATGTACTGTCTGCGAAAAAAAAAGGCGGTGTGAATTAGCCAGGTCGTATGATAAGATTATGAGATCCAGTACATTTCAACAGCCAGAAAAAAATCACACAGTCTCTATAGCTTGTATCATCTGCAACTTTTTCTTCAGACATGGTGAGTAGATATGAGTCCTACTTTTTTTAAAAATATTGTTGGCTATGTAATGTTTCTGTCTCTTATGATTGTCCAAGAAGATGCTACAAAACAAGATGGCCAGTCTAACCAACAGACGGTACCTTACAGAAAGCCAAAAGACAAGCAGAATCGTGAGTATTCCAGGTTTTATCCAGAACCTAGATTTTAAGGTCTCTGTAAAAGTATTAGCCCCTACGTTTTCTTTTTCAGACCGAGAAAATGTTAGAAAATCAGCGGCTATGGGAGAGAAGTCTAACAGAAAAAGATCACACAGCGATAGTTTTTCTGACGGTGAATCTACACATGCCGGTACAGAAGAGCAAACAGCTCCATACCGAAAACCAAAAGATAAGCAGAATAGTGAGTATTCCGGTTTTATCCAGCACATAGATTTTAAGGTCGCTGTAAAAGAAAAAAAGTATTAGCCCCTACGTTTTTCTTTTTCAGATCAAGAAAATGTTAGACTTCTCTCCCATAGCCATTGGATTTCTAAAAGGCAA
Source organism: Ichthyophis bannanicus (assembly GCA_033557465.1). Taxonomy (NCBI): domain Eukaryota; kingdom Metazoa; phylum Chordata; class Amphibia; order Gymnophiona; family Ichthyophiidae; genus Ichthyophis; species Ichthyophis bannanicus. The sequence goes on along the minus strand of CM066040.1, from coordinate 169,750,660 downwards.
AGATCACACAGCAAAAGTTTTTCTGCCAGTGAATCTACACACGCCGGTACAGAATACGGAGGGCGTGGTGAAAGCCATGTCTTTGATCACAGTGTTTCAGAGGACAGCGCAAATAATCATGCATTAGGCCCCGCTGAAGAATCAGAACCAGTTAGCTATGTTCAGTTTGTGAAAAGGTGGGATCGTAAATTGGACAAGTTTAATGGTGTAATTTATTCAGAGGAATTTCGGTTTATTAATTTAGACAGGGTAACATCATTATCTGAGGCTCAACTCGCCATTCGGCAAGGTATTCAACATATTCTGGAAGAGGTTAGCAGCAGAGTTTCACCCGGTGATTAGAGGTGCATCTACACTCATCTCTTTTTCACAATTCCTTGTATTCTGGAAAAGTTAAACCCCAGAAGCATTAGACGCTGACGATTTCTTAAATCAGATCGCTAAACTCCTTCAGAGTCACAGAGAAATCCAGGTTTGTGATATATTCCGTGTTGTTGTAGTTGTCATAAGAAATCGGGGTGGGGGAGCTCATAGGGTCTTAAAGACTATACCGTTTAGCCATATTATTAATAAGAAAAGGATGTATTTGATAGACTTGAATAACACTGATAATAACCTGTGCTTTGCAGGTAGCCACACAGCCCTCATGTCACAGGTAAAAAACGACAGATGTCGAATTGTTAGAAGGTGCTAAAAAACTACATAATGAATTGGGGTGGCCGGTACATAGAAAAGTCATGCTCGATGATGTAGCAATATTTGAACAGCATTTAAAGATAAACATACGCGTTGTGCTTTACACAAATTCATGGGTTTGTTTTAAGACATCAGACAGACCTGTGTTCTTGTTGCTACACGATGACCATTTCTATGGTATAACCGATGTCAAAAAATTCTATGGGGAGCGCAACTTCTGTAGTTACTGTCAGAAACCGTACAGTCACGATCATAATTGCACATTATGGTGCCGTCTTTGTTTGACACTAACGTGTGCGAATAATGTTGGTGTACAACAGAGATGCCCTAAATGCAAACTCTTTTGTCATTCTAAAGAGTGTATTAGACAGACACGCGGATCTGGCTCTGAAAAAAGAAGTGGCGTGTTTATCTAAGATACTGTGCAATTATGATCGTGACTGTACGGTTTCTGACAGTAACTACAGAAGTTGCGCTCCCCATAGAATTTTTTGACATCGGTTATACCATAGAAATGGTCATCGTGTAGCAACAAGAACACAGTCTTAGGGAACACAGGTCTGTCTGATGTCTTAAAGCAAACCCATGAATTTGTGTAAAGCACAACGCGTATGTTTATCTTTAAATGCTGTTCAAATATTGCTACATCATCGAGCATGACTTTTCTATGTACCGGCCACCCCAATTCATTATGTAGTTTTTTAGCACCTTCTAACAATTCGACATCTGTCGTTTTTTTACCTGTGACATGAGGGCTGTGTGGCTACCTGCAATGCACAGGTTATTATCAGTGTTATTCAAGTCTATCAAATACATCCTTTTCTTATTAATAATATGGCTAAACGGTATAGTCTTTAAGACCCTATGAGCTCCCCCACCCCGATTTCTTATGACAACTACAACAACACGGAATATATCACAAACCTGGATTTCTCTGTGACTCTGAAGGAGTTTAGCGATCTGATTTAAGAAATCGTCAGCGTCTAATGCTTCTGGGGTTTAACTTTTCCAGAATACAAGGAATTGTGAAAAAGAGATGAGTGTAGATGCACCTCTAATCACCGGGTGAAACCCTGCTGCTAACCTCTTCCAGAATATGTTGAATACCTTGCCGAATGGCGAGTTGAGCCTCAGATAATGATGTTACCCTGTCTAAATTAATAAACCGAAATTCCTCTGAATAAATTACACCTTTAAACTTGTCCAATTTACGATCCCACCTTTTCACAAACTGAACATAGCTAACTGGTTCTGATTCTTCAGCGGGGCCTAATGCATGATTATTTGCGCTGTCCTCTGAAACACTGTGATCAAAGACATGGCTTTCAGCACACCCTCCGTATTCTGTACTGGCGTGTGTAGATTCACCGGCAGAAAAACTTTTGCTGTGTGATCTTTGTCTGTTAGAAATCCAATGGCTATGGGAGAGAAGTCTAACATTTTCTCGATCTGAAAAAGAAAAACGTAGGGGCTAATACTTTTTTTCTTTTACAGCGACCTTAAAATCTATCTGCTGGATAAAACCGGAATACTCACTATTCTGCTTATCTTTTGGTTTTCGGTATGGAGCTGTTTGCTCTTCTGTACCGGCGTGTGTAGATTCACCGTCAGAAAAACTATCGCTGTGTGATCTTTTTCTGTTAGACTTCTCTCCCATAGCCGCTGATTTTTTTAACATTTTCTCGGTCTGAAAAAGAAAACGTAGGGGCTAATACTTTAAAGAGACTTTAAAATCTAGGTGCTGGATAAAACCTGGAATACTCACGATTCTGCTTGTCTTTTGGCTTTCTGTAAGGTACCGTCTGTTGGTTAGACTGGCCATCTTGTTTTGTAGCATCTTCTTGGACAATCATAAGAGACAGAAACATTACATAGCCAACAATATTTTTTAAAAAAGTAAGACTCATATCTACTCACCATGTCTGAAGAAAAAGTTGCAGATGATACAAGCTATAGAGACTGTGTGATTTTTTTCTGGCTGTTGAAATGTACTGGATCTCATAATCTTATCATACGACCTGGCTAATTCACACCGCCTTTTTTTTTCGCAGACAGTACATTGTAATAGATGCTATATATCTGTGTGTGTGGCTAATACACATTCCCACCCATTTCCCAAGCATTCTTATCTTATGGCCTATTGTTTAGGACACACCTAGATGCCCCATTTTTTTTTCCAGACAAACCATTGTAGGTTTAATTAACTAAGCATTCCTAAAACACACCAAACATAGGTTCAAAATATTTTATTTCAAATAAAATGTTTTCATCTTGTGAAATTCATTTGAGCATTACAAGTTTAAAAAAAATAAAAGGCATACATATAATTTTTGTTCATCTGTATGTTCAACTAATAGATTCTGGAAATACATACATTTTCATAAAAAGTCAATTTTTACAGAACTTGGTGTTTTTTAAAGAACGATCTATAATCTCTGTCACAGATTAAGCCTTCCACTATTTCTATTTCGCTGTCTGCCACAGAATTAAGCAAAATATTGAGCAGTTGTCCTGGATTTCTACTGTTGTTAAAATCTCTGACGAGTTCAAACAAAAAATTCAAATTTTCATAAACTAGGGCAGTTGCTTTCATTTTATGACCCGCAATCATGGCAACATTTAAAATAGGTCCTAGACCCAACCTGTTACAAGTTTTATGGATTTTCTGCTGTATTTTCTTGTGTCACACAATCATGATGTCTTTGCCCTGGAGCATGTATTACACACGCTGTACAGTCTCTATGCATAACGCCCTGCCAGCATTTCTTGATAATACAGTCCACCGTTGTTTGTATAGCAGATTTCAATGTGTTTATTTCATCAGGTTTTGTGTAGTCCCTTTGACTGGCTATGACATCAAATGCCTCCCTTTGATATGTACAGAGAAAGCACAAACATTTGAACTCAGGTCTCTCCCTCTCTCTGAATTTCAGTCTGAACTTACACTGTGTTTGCGTGTTTGCCAGAATATTTCTCTAACCATGAGGTCTTAAAAACAAAATTCTATCACATGGACAGCCCTGGTTTCTCTAACAAAAGATGTGTTAATTGAGGTTTAACATTTGTAAAACACATTTCCGGAGTCAGTCATTCTCTTACCTCTACTGATCCTGGTTTGCTTGGTGTTCCAAATAGAGCCATTTTTTCCTTTCTGAAACTCTGTGTTAAAATGTTCCCCTTACACAAAGCCTTACAGCAGGAGCATGCTCAGAACAGACCTCTTGTTTCAACCAATCACATGTTACCACACCCTAGAGAGACATGTCCAGGCTTGTCTCTCTGTATTGGTTTTTTCAAAGCCACTAAAAAATAGCTGTATTAGTATTTGGATTTGAACTCGGCTCTCTCAAAAACAAATAGCTGGATTAGGGGGATTTGAACTCAGGTCTCTCTGTATTTCAGTCTGAACTCTACAGGTCTGTCAGAATACTTCTAACAGTGAGGTCTTAAAAGTAAAATTCTATCACATGGACAGCACTAGTTTCTCTAACAATTGCATTTGTAATTGCATTTGTAAAGAAAATTGTGTCTCTCTGTGCCGTGAATCTTTTGTGAGAAATAAGAACTGGGGCAGTGGGGGAGAGAAAAGCATTTTTGTTTTTCAGTATTAAGCAGAAGCAAAAACACATTTCCGGAGTCAGTCACACTGCTCCCCCCTGATGTCAGCAAAAAGGGACAGTCCATTTCCGATGATGTAGGCAGGGGCGTGGTTGAGGGTGAGAGGGTGATCCCTCTAACAAAGATGTGTTAATTGCATTTGGAAAGAAAAAAGATTCTAGCTTGCCTGTCTCTCTGTGCTAGGAATCAGTTTTTGTGTGAGAAAAAACAACTGAGTCTGTGTGGGAGAGAGAGAGAAAAGCATTTTTGTTTTTCAGTATTAAGCAGAAGCAAAAACACATTTCCGGAGTCAGCCATACTGTCATTTCCGGAGTCAGCCATACTGTTTCCACTGATGTCAGCAAAAAAGGGCCAGTCCCTCTTCTGATGACGCCCTGTTTCCGGTGATGTCATTTCCGATGATGTAGGCAGGGGGCGTGGAGGAGGGTGGGAGGCTGTGGGCGTAGCACAAACCCGGAAGTGGGTGCTGATTGGCTAATGCCATATTGTGGGGCGTGGCGTGGGTGTGACACCCCCCCTGAAGTGTACGCTGATTGGATGATGTCATCCTTGGGGCGGGGGCAGGGGTGTGTCAAGTGGGGGGCGGTGGCCACGCCTGGGTGTGGGACTGGGCGGGGCTAACTCACCATTCACTTCTATGGGAGGGGGCGTGGCCTAAGGCCGGACATACACCGGAAGTGGGCGCTGATTGGCACCTGTCAACATTTTGGGGGCGGGAGTGGGCGGGGCTGGGCAGGGCTAACTCACCATTCACTTCTATGGGAGGGGGCGTGGCCTAAGGCGGGACATACACCGGAAGTGGGCACTGATTGGTACCTGTCAGCATTTTGGGGGCGGGAGTGGGCGGGGATAACTCACCATTCACTTCTATGGGAGGGGGCGTGGCCTAAGGCGGAACATACACCGGAAGTGAACGCTGATTGGCTCCCGCCATCCTTATCTCACCTGTCAATCAGTTTGACAAGTAGTGTACCCATTATACTACTAAGGCTCCACAATGAGTCTCCGTATATGGTCCCACATCACCCTAGGGCCCTCTTTTGCCTTTCTTGAATGGGTATCTGTGTTCCTGTGTCTTCTGCCTTTGGGTATGTCCTATCCCGACTGGCTCTGCTGGGGCCAGCCCAGAGAGGAGGGGGTTTGTCTGCCCTGTCTCTGGGTTAGTTCAGTGCTGGATGATTATTTTTGTATCCTTGTGTTATCTTTGTATTGTTCCCTTGCCATTTGCACTGTTGCTATAGCTTGCATTCCTTCACTTTGTTTACGATTCCAGCCTGACCTTGTTTCCTGGTATTCCTGCATGCTTTGCCTTGGCTTTTCCCTCATGTTCCAGCCTGCCTTGTTTTCAACTGGTTTTGAATTCCTGTTTTGGATGTTTGTAAGGGTGACTGTTGTCTTAACTAGCTCATTGCACTAAAGGCTAATGTTTGAACCTGCCTATCTTGTAAAGGCTGGTGCTATTAAACTTGCCTTTAAACTGCAATGTAGGGCTGCACTTTTTATTGTCTACCTTCAAGTGGACCTGTCCTTACTTTATATACTGTAAATAAAATGTAGATATAGTTAGTTTGGGATTATTTATAAAACTGAGTTATCTATAACGCTCACTAATCATATGAAAGTACTACTTTGCATGTCACCTGTGAAAATGGTAAGAAAGATAATCATAAATATGTTTTACTCACAGCCGTTTTGCTTCCATTTTGCTCACATAATTTTATATTGGATGATAGACTGAAAGGTAAAGCTTTCTGTGAATCTCCAGCTGACATGTCTTGCAGTGAGGTTAACCTGTAGAAGAAAGAAAACAATACTAAAGCACACGAGTCTCTATTCTGGAAAGTTAGATGTATATTTATTATGTTACCCAGTACACGATGGGTGTAGTTCTCTTTTAAATATTGTACATACACACAGAAGGTAATTTTATAACAGGGTGCCTAGGATGTGAAGGCACATGAGGCTTATTTACTAAATTGCACTGGCTGTTAAATAATATGGAAGGGGGCTTGGAATAGGCAGAAAATGGAAAGGGATCGAGTCTTGCAGTTAATTCAGAGATAGTTGCTGCACGCTGTTAATGCAGCCAATAATACATTGGCAATGTAGTTAACACATAGTAATGACATTTCCTCTATGTTTACTACGCAGAGGCTTTACAGTTACTGTATATTAATTTTTGGCAATTAATGCACAGTACCTGAAAAATCTTATCACACTTCAGTAAGTAAGGCTCAGAGATACACATGTTGCACTTAGTTTATTTATTTATTTATTTTATTTAACAGTATTTCTATACCGTCTTATCCTAAAATCAAGGCGGTGTCACAACAATACAATCAAAAGTAGTGGAGGTGTAATTCATGCAGTGAAAGAAGTGTTATAATTTGCGTGTGGGGGGGGAAGTGTATTAGATTCGGTTGAACTATGTACAGTGTGCGCTAAGGTACAGCATGGGCTATTATACAAGGTACTATACAATTAGGGCTTAAGATAAATCCTGTGTCGTTATACAATTTCTCGTCAATGTTGTAAGGTGTGGGTACGTGGTTCTTGTTGATTAAGTGACATGTCCATAGTGTTCTATGAACAGTATTGTCTGCAGCTGTTTGCGGAAGTCTTTGAGGTCCGTTGTCGATCTCAGTTCGTCTGGGAGGGAGTTCCAAATTGTTGGGGCAGCCAGGGAGAGAGCTCTCTCTGTGGTATCCTTTCGTGTTTTTCTGAAGTCTCTTGGGGTGTTGACTCTGTTGGAGGTTCCTTTTCTTCTTGGGCGAGTGCTGATGTCTGGATGAATGAGGGTGTGCAGGCTGTTGGCTGAAATGTGGTGTTTGATTTTGAATATGTTTATTATTGTTTTGTATTTGATGCGTGAGCTGATTGGGAGCCAGTGAAGGTCTTTGAGAACCGGGGTAATGTGTTCATGTCTTGTTGAGCCAGATATAATGTGGGCTGCAGTGTTTTGGGCTAGTTGAAGAGGTTTGAGGGTTTGTTTTGGTAGGCCAAGGTAGATGGGGTTGCAGAAGTCCAGTAATGGAGTGATGAGTGCTTGGCATACGGTACGGAAGTGTTCTGTGGCGAGGAGGGGTTTAAGTCTTCTGATGATTCTCATTCTGTGGTATGCGTTCTTGATTGTTTTGTTTACGTGTGTCTTGAGATTCAGTTCGTTGTCCAGGGTTACTCCAAGGTATTTTACTTCCGATTTCATTGGTATGGTTTGTTTATAAAGGAATTCCATGTAGTGTACAATAAAGTGTAGTTACTCACCTGTAAGAGGCGATCTCTGGGAACAGCAGGAATCAGTCTTCACATATGGATGACATTAGTACTGACGGAGCCTGCTCTGGAACACTCCCCAGCATCCAATAGGAAAGCCTTTGGGAACAGTACATTGCACCTGCGCATCTGCCTTCCTGCTTTCCCAACGCCTCTCCTCAGTTAAGTTTGTAGCTGAGAGATAGAGGAAAAAATTAAAAACTACCCTACAACTCCTAGGGGAGGAGGGTGGGTTGTGAAGACTGATTCCTGCTTTTCCCGGAGATCACCTCTTACAGGTGAGTAACTATGCTATCTCCAGGAATAAGCAGGAATGCAGTCTTCACATATGGGACTCACTAGCTCCCAGGTACCAGATTGGCATGGAGGACAGCAGTGTGACCCCTGAGGCTAAAACATGGAGCCGAAGAGTGTGGACACAATGTGGCCCGGTGGACTCGATTCTAGTCTGCTATATGTCCTCTAAAGGAAGTCTGGTCTCTTGTAGAAGTCCGGGACAGAGGGTAGGAGTTTAGTTTAAGTCCCAAAAAGGTGTTGGACTACAGCTTGGCCAAAGATAGCGTCCCGATGGGAGTCCCTGTCCAGACAATAATGTTCAGCAAAAAGTATGAATGAAGGCCCAGGTAGCTGCTCGATAGATCTCATCAATGGATACCGAATGGAAGTTGGCAACTGATTTTGCCATGGCCCACAAATTATGAGCAATGATGTGACCATCCAGGGATAATCCTGCTTGCACATAAGCAAAAGAGATACAGTCTGTTATCCATCTGGATAGAGTCTGCTTTGTCATTGGTAGACCAAGGTGACTTGGATCAAAGGAAATTAATAATTGAGAGGATTTCCGGTGAACTTTAGTTCTATCTACTGTAAGTAGTAAGCCAGTGCTTGCTTGCAGTCTACGGTGTATAGTGCTGCTTCCGCTCAAGACACATGTGGTCTTGGGAAGAAAATCAGTAGAATTACTGACTGGTTCAGATGGAAAGAGGAGACCACCTTTAGAAGGAAGTGTGGATGGGTACAAAGGATCTCCTTGTCATGATGGAATCGGATATAAGGTGGATCCGCCAAGAGAGCCTGCAGTTCACTGATGTGAAGAGCTGACGTGAGGAAGATGACCTTCCAAGAGAGAAACTTTAATGAAGCGATTGCTAGAGGTTCGAAGGGAGACTTTAGAAGTTGAACTAGAACCACATTGAAGTCCCAAGCCATTGGAGTTGGTTTAATGTGTGGACAGCAGGAGACCCCGCATAAAGTGTGCTACAAAGTGATGTAAGGAGATAGGCTGTTCTCCCTGTGGTTTGTGATAAGCCACAATAGCACTAAGATGAACTCTGACTGAGCTTGTCTAAAGACCTGCCAAGGACAAATGGAGGAGATATTGAAGAAGGGATTCCACTGGGCAGGCAAAGGCGTCAATGCCCTTTGGGGAGAATCAGAGGGCGAACCTTTGCCATTTAAAGGCATAAGATCACCCAGTGGACTGTTTGTGTGATGCAAGCAGGATATCCTTGACCTTTTGTGGCAAGTCAAGGTCAGCAAATACTACGCCTTCAGCAGCCATGCCTTGAGGTGAAGGGCATGAAGATTGGGATGGAGAAGATTGGGTCCTGAGAGAGGAGTTTGGGTGCACATCCAAGTCTGAGGGGTTGAGTCAGTGCCAGGCGAAGGAGCAGAGGAAACCACAGTTGACCAGGCCAAAAAGGGGCTATGAGGATCATGGAACCCTTGTTGGCTTGTAGCTTGAAGAGCATTTTCGGTATTAAGTGGATGGGTGGAAATGCATAAAGCAGGCCCTGTCACCAATGGAGAAGGAAGGCATCCAAGGCCTGTTGGTGCAGGGACGGAAGCCATGAGCAGAACAATGGAAGCTATGGGCCCGATTTTGAGTTAGGCAGGCTATGCACCACAGCGGCGCATAGCTTGCCCACCAACCCCTTTAGCATGGATTTTCACTTCCACAGTGGCAGAAGTGAAAATCGGGGTTAGCCTGGATGCCCCAGCAGCCGCAAAGACTACACTGGTAACAGCAATTTTTGATGCTACCCGCATAGCCTCTGCACCTTAAAGATAACCGAGGAAAAACCTAGTCTATCTTTAAGGTGCAGAGGGCTACGCGGGTTGCATCAAAAAATCGCTGCTACCCATGTAGCCCCTTCCTCCACCCCAGAATGCCTCTAACACACGCCAATGCTATGCAGTTAGCTTCTGGGCGCGTTAGGGACATATCCAGGATTTTCGAAGGGTACTACCTGTGTAGGTGCCTTCGAAAATCATGGATAAAGCCTTTACATGGGTAACTAGGGAAGTTACCTGTGTAAAGGCCTTCGAAAATCGGTCCTTATGTGTTCTATTGAATGGTGAAAACATCTATGAATGGGGTTCCCCTTGTCTGGAAGATTTAAGCAGCCACCTCCCAATGTAGGGTCCACTCATGTGGATGAAGGATACGTTGAACCTGTCCACAAGGACATTGAGTTCTCTCAGGAGGTACACTGCTCTGAGGTGAATGTGGTATGCAATGGCAAAAATCAAGAAGCGAAGTGCTTCATGACATAGGGGATAGGATCCTGTCCCCTCCCTTGTTTGTTCACATAGAACATGGCCATCTGATTGTCCATTCTCACTAATATCTGTTGGCCCAAAAGTTTGGGTTGAAAAATCTGTAGGGCATTTGTTAGGGCATGCAGCTCCAAGAGGTTTATCTGCAGCACAGATTCCTGTGTGGTCAGGTCATTCAAATGTGCTCCCCAACCTAGTTTGGAGGCCTCCATTGTCAGTGTGTATCAAGGTGGAGGCATCTGAAAGGTGACCTGCCAAGTAGGTTCTGTGGGGAATACCACCGGTGAAGAAACCTGATCAGTTGAGGGGTGATGTGTATCTTGTCTTTGAGATGTCCCTTTGCTGGAGTCCATTGAGAAGACAGAGTCCATTGGGCTTGCCGCATGTGTAGGCGAGCATAGGAGACTACATAGACTGTTCAGGCCATGTGCCCCAAGAGGCATAGCATTTCTTGAGCTGTTACCAAACTTTGTTGCTGTATGTGCTTTACGAGCTCAATGAGACAGGCAGAGCAATCCTGCAGAAGGAAAGTTCGGGTCTGCTAAGTGTCCAAAAGTGTTCCAATGAACTCAGCCTTTGGGGTAGAACGAGATGCGACTTTGGGAAGTTTAAGACAAATCCTAGATGTTGGAGCATGGTGATGGTGTGATGCAGGGAGAGTTTTACTTCCTGAGGGGAGTCTGCCCTGATTAGCCAGTCATCTAAGTAAGGAAAGATGAAGATTCCCAAAGTGCGGAGATAGGCTGCAACCATTGCCATGCATTTTGTGAACACTCATGGTGCGGAGGCTAAGCCAAAGGGCAGCACCCTGTATCGGTATCGGTAGTGGTTTTGCTGAAAGCTGAAACGCAGGTACTGTCTGTCCTGAGGATGGATCAGTAAGTGCGTGTATGCCTCCTTTAGGTCTAGAGAACATAGTCAATCATACCTCTGGAAGTATGGGAGAAGAGTTCCTAGGGAAATCATTTTGAATTTTTCTCAGACCAGGAATTTGTTTAGGTCCCTGAGATCCAGGATGGGTCTAAATCCTCCTGTTTTCTTTGGAAGGAGAATATATGGAGAGTAGAAGCCCATCCCTTCCTGAGGGAGAGAAACTCTTTCTATGGCACCCTGAGATAACAGGATGGACAACTCTTCCTTCAAAAGTGTGCTCTGAAGGGGGTTTGTGGGATAGTCCCTCATGAAGCCGGTTGGGGGTAAATTTTCAAAGTGAAGCAGATACCCTCCATTGGACAATCTTGAGAGTCCACTGTTCTTAAGTGATGAGATGCCACTTGTGGGCATAGGAGCAGAGTCTGTCTGCTATATTCAGGGATTGGGGATCCTGCAGAGGCAGAGTGGCAACGCTCTCAAGGAAGCAATCAAAAACTAGGAGCAGGTTGTGCCTGCGCCGCTGGTTGGGGCTTAGAAGCCTTGGGTTTCTTGGGTTGGTGAGGGCCTTGCTGGTGCTGCACTTGCTGCTGAGGCTGGTAAGCAGCTGCAGGTGTGTAGGAAGGATAATATCTCTTCTTCTTAGAGTGGAAAGGTGTTTGAGGGTAAGATCATCTGTCTCAATCTCACCGGCCTTTTCTCTCCAATCCTTTCCAAAAAGGTTCTCTCCAGTACATGGGATATTAGCCAACTTGTCCTGGACCCATTGTTTGATATCTAATGCCTGTAACCAGGCCATCCTTCGAGCCCAAATGCAGAATGCTGAAGCTCTGCTGGTTGATTCAAAAGCATCAAAAAATGCCCTGGTGAGAAATTTTGACCCTGTCCAATAAGCACTTTGAATGCATTCCACTTATCGTCTGGAATGATGGGGTTAAACATCTCCAGATCTCTAGAGACATCCTTCAGGAACATGCCTATGTACAGCATGTAGGAGGTAATCTTTGAAGTCAGCATACATGGCTGGCTGGTCTGCATCGGAAGCACCCTTCGATGAGTCATAATGCTGATGGTGGGATTTTCTTCTTGACTCTGTATCGGTCTTCGATGCTGATGTCTTAGACTTACTCTTATGTTTGGACTTTGATGAGACCTGAGAGGAGATCGATGTCTTCGATGATATGGAAGCCACTGAAATCGAGTCTGGGCCAAATAGCGAACCATACTGTCTGGCTCTATTCTGTAGGCCTCTCTTTGTCATTTGCTGGCACAAAGGACAAGACTTTGGTAAATGGTCAGGGCCCAAACATATTAAACACCAGTCATGTTTATCTGTGACTGATATTGTACCAGAACATTTGGTATATTTTTTAAAATCACTGATGGGTTTTTCCGTGTTTGAGGTCCTCCTAGGGAATGAAGAGAAAAATGTAGGCCGAAGGCCTAGTTGGCTGTGAACACCACAGAAAAAGAAAGAAAGAAATGTTTTTAAAAAATTAAACAAAAAAGATATTGGGACCGGCGTAGGCAGAAAGGCAGAGCACAGTATTAAAACAAAAAAGAAAAGTTTTTCGGCGGTGACAGGAATGTACAACCTGCTGGCTCCGTGGAAAATGAAGAACTGAGGAGAGGAGTTGGGAAGGCGTGAAAGCAGATGTGCAGGCGTAGTGGACTGTTCTCAAAGGCTTTCCTATTGGACACTGGGGAGCATTCCTCTGCAGGCTCCATCAGTACCGACGTCACCCATATGTGAAGACTGCATTCCTGCTTGTTCTTGGAGATATAACAATCTCTATCAAACAAATACCCAAACTGTCACACCCTACCGTGGTCCCGATAATGGCCCCAATTTTGTTTGATCTCAGAAGCTAAGCAGGGATAGGCCTGGCTAGTACTTGGATGGAAAAATCATCTTGGAATACCAGGTGCTATAGGCTTACTGAACGAAAGAAAGGTCTGACAATCTACTTCAAGTTGCACCTTGCCAAGAAAATCCAGCAGATAGTCACAACATGGACAGCTATCCATAGGATTATCAGGCATCAACATTGACTCAATGTCACTTACCAACCAACCAACCAACCAACATATGTGTGAAGCACACCACGGAGTTAGACTTGTGCTATGCTAGGCATGAGTCTTCTTTCCTCTAAGAGGAGCTGGGTTCCTATCTCTTCTATGCCTTTGTGGGATGGATGGATGCTCTGGAGTGTTCTGTCTTTGTCTGCCTCTGTTGGAAGTGAGTATTCCTGTGTCTTGACTTGATTGGCCTTGCAGGGGCCAGCCCAGAGAGTTAGGAGTTTATTTGTTCTGTTTCTGGGCTGGTTCAATGTTGGGTCATTGCTTCTGTTTCCTGCCTTGTTCTTGTCATGTGTCTAGGCTCTGGTCTTGTTCTGGCTCCTTGTCCACCCACTCCAACTCCCACCCACCATAGGCATAATCTTAGATTTATAGGCTCTTACAGGGACAGAGGTGGTCAAATTCACTTTCAGGTGTAGCTGGTTATCCTCATCAGGTATAGCTTAATTAATTAAGGCCCTGAAATTAGTCCTGATATGAACAAAATCCCTTAAACCTATTAGGTATACTTGTGTTTGTACAACTATCCCTAGCAATAAGTAAAAAACTTAAATGTCTTAACAAAACCTTAAAACAAAAATGCAGACAGCAGTCCAGCAGTGAGATGGGGGCTAGCTATTTTTTTGCATTGAGTGTCACATGTACGATTTTCTCCCAGTTGGTGAAGAGTCTTACGTGTGCACTAGGTGCAAGAACTCTTTCCCCTCAGGAGGTGAGAGCAGCAGACTTGGAGGACTTATGGAAGACAGAGAGGTATATAGACGAGACCTACAGGGACATAGAACTGAAGTCCCACCTCCAGTCTGGCAGCCTCTCTGCTGCCATGGAGGAGAGAGGTCATGTGAAAGGAGAGCATCACTTTGGTGTGGCAGGAAGTGATCCCATAGCTTAGGACTTGTCCTCCATGTGATATAAAACCCTTTCACTCTGAAGAGGTTTCTCCAGGGACATGTGCCCATGAGGGAAGGGTTAGGAGGACCATTATAGCTGGTGATTTAATCATTAGACATATAGACAGCTGGATGGCTGGTGGACATGAGTATCACCTAGTAACATGTCTGCCTGGTGCGAAGGTAGCAGACTTCACGCACCACCTAGACAAGGTTTTAGATAGTGCTGGGAAGGAGCCTACTGTCTTGGTACATGTTGGTACCAATGACATAGGAAAGTGTTCCCGTTTCACACACAGAACCCAAAAGGCAGGCAGAGCACCGGAGTCTCAATGCGTGGATGAGATGATGGTGCAAGTAAGAGCAGCTTTGTTAGGAGCAGGGCAACAATATGGGTAAGGGAAGGGCTTTTCTGAAAAGCTGGGCTCCACCTTAACCAGGAATGGACTAGGCTGCTGGCATTAACCTTTAAAAAGGAGATAGAGCCAGTGGTGGGATTTGGCTGGTTTGGCCCGGATAGTTCCTGACACAGGCCGCATTCGCCAAAGCAGGATAAAAACGGCTTCCCGATGCCGGTGCTGCAGTGGCGGGAATTCCCCCACCCACCAGTGGTATGACATCATCGGGGGGCTGCGGCATCGTGGGAAGCCCCCAATGCTGTCAAACCACTGGTGGTTGGGGGGAATCGGGCTACTGGGCCACCAGAGAGTTGCTGTCCTGTGGTGACTGCCAGTGGCCCAAGCATGCGGCACCGGCAACGCAAATTCGTGCTGTGCTACCACCCACTCATTTCTGGCAGTGGCGAGATCAATCTGAACCGGTTCCTGTTCAGATCAAATCACGCCATTGGATAGAGCGCTTTTAAAATAGATAATAGGGGAAAGCAGACAGTCGCCGAGTGCATGGTTTGGAAGGATGTATCCTTGAAGGATACTAGCAAAAGAGGGAAGTTAGGGCATCCCAATAGAGAGGTTCAAATAAAGATAAAAATAACCCAGATACCCTTAGGTACAGAGCAGGATAACTCATGGATAACTCGTTGAAACCCTCCACCCAGTGTGCGGCGGCAGCCAAGAAAGCAAATAGAATGTTAGGAATCATAAGGAAAGGAATAGAGAATAGAACAAAGGATATTATAATGCCTCTGTATCATTCCATGGTGTGACTGCACCTTGAATTTGTGTGCAATTCTGGTCAATATATCTTAAAAAGGATATAGTGGAATTAGAAATGGTACAGAGAAGAGCCACCAAAATGAGGACAGGCTTAAAAGGTTAGGGTTCTTCAACTTGGAAAAGAGACAGCTGAGGGAAGATATGATAGAGGTCTATAAATTAATGAATGGAGTGGTACGGGTAAACGTAGATCGGTTGTTTATGCTATTAAAAAGTAGAAAGACTAGGGGATACGCAATGAAACTGTTTATTGTTTATTGTTTATTTACAACTTGATATACCGCCCCCCATTACAACGGGGCGGTTTACAATATACAAAGTAACATTAGGTAAGAAAGGAAAAAGAAATTACAATCACTGAAAAGAAAAGATAAGAAAGAAAGAGTTAGCAGAAGCAGTGCATCAGGGAGAGTGGGGTCATACAGATTCAGGGGGGGACATTAAAAGCTAAGGAAAAGAAATGGGTTTTGAGAAGGGAACGGAATTTGGGATAGGAATCTTCAAGTCGGAGAGCAGTAGGAAGGGAATTCCAGAGGGCGGGACCAAGATAGAAAAATGCTGATTTTCGAGTGGATTGCAAGTGGGCTTGAGAAGGAGCTGGGAGGTGCAGACGATTAACATGAACAGATCGGAGGCTACGGGTGGGAGTATGAAAGGTTAACAGATTAGAGAGGTATTGAGGTGTGTGGAGATAAATGGCTCGGTGCACTAAAGTGAGAATCTTGAAGGGAATCTGGAATTTCAATGGTAACCAGTGAAGATGCAGCAGAAGTGGGGTAACATGGTCTCGGGGGGAGGCATGTAAAATCATTTGAGCAGCTGTATTTTGTAGCAGTTGCAACCAATGTTGTTGAATTTTGGGAATGCCAGCATAAATGGAATTACAGAAATCCAATCTGGTTATGACTAAGGAAAGGAGGAGGGTAGTGAGGGCTTGAGAGGACAGAAATGGTCTGATGGCAAGAATTTGCCTAAGACAGAAGAAGGAGCGTCAAGAAATCAGGGAAATGTGGTCGTGGAAAGTAAGATTGCTGTCAAGAATGACACCGAGATATCGGAGTTTGGAGACTAAGGAGATAGGGGTGCCCGAGAAAGAGAGAGTGAGTAATGGAGTGGAAGAAGCATGGGTAAACCAAATAGCTGCAGTCCTAGAAACATTAAGAATCAAACAGTTGGAGGAGAGCCAGGAAGAGATCAAAGATAAGCAGGTCTCCAGGGGAGTAATATCAGGGTGGGAGGAGGATGTATGGTATAAAAGAAAGATGTCATCGGCATAATAATACCCTGAGATCCCTAATTGCTGGACCAATAAAGCTAGAGGAGCCAAAAAGACATTGAACAGTAGGGGAGCCAAGATTGAGCCTTGTGGAACACCACAGGTGAGAGGAAAGCAATAAGAGGTGGAGGAGGCTGAGGTGACTGCAAACAACTGGGAGGATAAGAAAGAATAAAACCAGCGATACACGGTACCATGGATACCCGCATCCCGTAACCGAGAGAGAAGAAGAGCATGATCTACCAAGTCAAAGGCGGCTGAGTGGTCAAGGGATACCGCCACCGTAATATCACCATGGTCACGGGAAGTGTGGATCTCATTCATGACTGCTGTGATAGTAGTTTCAACACTGTGCCCAGGTCAGAAACCGGATTGCCGAGGGTGTAGGAAATGTGTGGAATCCAGATGATGTGAAAGTTGGGAAAAAACAACCTTTTCCAGAAGTTTGGAAGCGAAGGGAAGGTTGGACACCGGACGGTAACTTGCAGGCACAGAAGGGTCCAAAGATGGATGCTTTAGAAGGGGGCGTACCAAGGCATGTTTCCATGAGTGAGGAAAGGTGCCATGCGACAGGCTGGAGTTAAGAATAGCAAGGAGAGGTGGGAATAAAGCAGCAGGCGGCTCAGAGAGCCAAGAAGAGGGAATGGGGTCTGAGGGGTAGGTAGTCTTACGAGTAGTAGACAAAAGTTTGACAAGCTCTGGGGAGGTGATAGGTTGAAAGTTAACCCAAGTGTGTGATAACAACGGAGGCGATGTAGGTGAAAAGGGAGAGGTTGGGGAAAAGCCTGTGAACAGAACGGCAAAGATGAACGAAGGTCTTGAACTTTGGAAGAAAAGAAAGAGGCCAGGCTAGTAGGACTGGGGGCCGGTGTAGCAGTGGGATGCTTACAAGAGGAGGAAGACTGAAGTTGAGAAAGCATATTCAAAGTGGCAAAGAGAAGTCGAGATCTGTTGGGGGCTAAGGCAATTGACGTGGAGTAGAAGGAGCGCTTGGCTTGATGAATACAGGAATGATAATGGGCATGGCAGGACTTAAAGTACTGATAAGAAGCTACAGATCGTGACTTCCGCCAGAGATGTTCAGCTCTCCGTAGCTGGGAGTGGTGTAAACGAAGTCCCGCATGGAACCAGGGGTGGTGAGTAATGTGGCGAGGTTGACAAGGTCTTAAAGGGGCAACCTGGTCCAGTGCATGAGAGAGTTCAGTGTTCCAACGGGCAACCTGGGTTGATGGTGACAGGGACAGAAAATCAGGCGAGGGAGGGTGATAGACTGAAGAAAGGTTGAGCAGGGTTGCTGAGTTAAGACGGCGGGATAGACGAGTGGGTAGTGGAGGAAGAGAGGAGGGGGGTAATGATTGAAGAGTAAAGGTAAGATATTAATGGTCCGACCAGGGGACTGGCTCTGGAGTGGGCAACGAAACCTGAACAGATGAGTTTGCTGGAGAAATGACTAAATCCAGGGTGTGACCTGCCACTTGGGTAGGCAGGGTCACATGTTGCAGCAGAGAAAGATCCTGAAGAAGCGTAGAAAATGCAACATCCCTGGCTGAAGTGGGGGAATCAAAATGCACATTGAAATCTCCGAGTATGAGGAGTTGGGGAAATTGAAGAATCAGATCAGAAATAGAAGAAAGAAGAGCGTCCCAAAGGGAGGGAGGAGAAGACGGAGGAAAGTAGATTAATAGAAATTGTAGAGTAGGCTGGACATTCAGCTGAAGAAGAAGAGATTCAGTGTAGGTTAGGGAAGAGGAGGAAAACTACAATGTAATCCATGTAATCAAACTCTGGAATTTGTTACTGGAAGATGCAGTAAAAACTGTGTAGTTGAGTTTAAAAAAAGGTTTGGACAAGTTCCTGGAGGAAAGGTCCATAAACCATTATTAAAGACGACCCGGGAAATCGATTGCTTGCCCACAGACAAGGATTGTGGCACTTGTGTGTCTTTTTGGGAACCTGCTAGGTGCTTGTGATCTGAATTGCCCAATGTTGGAAACAGGATACTGGGCTAGATGGACCTTGGTCTGATCCAGTATGGTATATCTTATGTTCTTAGACAGAGCTCAAAGATTCCAAAATTACCCCTATCAGCTGATAACAGATTTATATGAATAAAATACAACTTCTAAAATGTCTGTATGCAAATGTTAGAAGTCTAAAACATAAGATGGGAGAGTTAGAATATATAGCACTAAATGAAAGGTTAGATATAATTGGCATTTCAGAGACCTGGTGGAAGGAGGACAACAAATAGGACACTGTGATACCTGGGTACAAACTATATTGCAATGACAGGGTAGATCAAATTGGTGAAAGGGTTGTGCTCTATGTTAGAGAGGGCATTGTGTCACTCAGGATTAACGTTTTTGAGGAAAAAATTAATTATTCACCTGTAGCAGGTGTTTTCTGTGGACAGCAGGAATAAGTCCTTATGTATGGGTGACATCACCAAAGGAGCCCCATGCAGGAACACTCCTGAGCTTCTATTGGAAGCTGTTGGGAGAATCCACCGCACCTGCATGCCTGTCTTTCCACCTGTAGTAGCGCCATCTTCTCCAGTATGATAACAAAGCTGTAGAATACAGCTCCTCCAAGAGGTAGGACAGTTATGAGGATTTATTCTTGCTGCCACGGAGAACACCTGTTACAGATGAGTAACTACCTAAGAACATAAGAACATAAGATATGCCAAACTGGGTCAGACCAAGGTTCATCAAGCCCAGTATTCTGTTTCCAACAGTGGCCAATCTAGGTCATATGTACTGTCACGCAGCAGACCCTCTGGGAACAGAAGAAAATGTTTTAAACACAGAAAAAGTCAGGCATAAGCTGCAATATTTCGAGGAACCAGATAGAGGGAGCAAGAGGGACCTCCGAGAGACTGAGGAACTACGCCCCATAGGTCGTGAGGTAATGCCAGCCAGCCTCCAGTCAAGGAAGAGAGGCGCAGGAAGAAGGCCAGTTCTGGGAGAGGAAGGGCTGAAGCAGTAGCCCTTGGACAGGAGTTTGGCAGAAGGCAGCAGCAGCCGCTGTGGCGTGAAGAGAGGAGCAACCGAGGAGAAGGAGAGACAGCTCCATCAAGAGTGAGTGCTCTTCGTCCAGAGAGGCGAAGGCATTGCTGTGACTGCAGTAGGAGGCCAACTGAAGGACGGCTGGAGAACCTAAGACCTATTGCTCAGGCGAGTCAGAATCCCAGCCGAGGCAGGCCTCAACCCTCACCTGGAGTAGAAAAGCCAAAGATAAAAGGTAAACCTTATTTTACTCGAAGCAGGTTTCAGACTGCTGGTATATGGGGAGGACAGGGAGCAGAGGAATACTGTCCATATAAAACTGCCTATGATACATGTCACCGACTCCCCAGGCCCCTGTGGTGGAAGGCTGGAGGTGTGCAGTGGGGTCCTCTTATTTCAAGCAGGGACTTTAAAATGTCCCCTGGGTTTGTGTATCCCAATAGCCAGTCAATAAGAAAGTAGTTGTGCGCGAGTGACTAAGCTTTCAAGAGGTTTTATTTCCCGTCCCGGGAGAATTCTTGCATCAATGTTACAAAAAGGAAATAAACCATATTTTTCTGGTAACACAAAAGGATCAGTAAGGATAACAAAAATTGCTTCTCTTCAGCTTAAACAAACAAAACAGGAAAACAGTTTTCTTACTTTTCAGAAGAACTGTGCTGTTGAAATCAGTGCCACCTGCACAGATTTCAATGGGAACGGCACTTCAGCAAAAAGAGGTTATAGCATCTGAAAGAACTAGGGTACAGTCCATTCTAGAGCAATTATCAGTATCAGCACAACATTCATAATCCATCTCTTCAGGACTTTCTTCTGTGCAAACTGGCTCAGGGCTGTAACTTCTCTGGCAGTCATTTAACTCTCTTTCTTCATAGCTGAAGCTGCTCTCATTTCTATCAGTGAGGAAAGGCTGGTTACCATAGAGTCTGGCTTCTGTCCTCACAGGATCTTTCCCTCTCAGATCTCTAGACAGGAATTCCAGTGCCCCTCTATTCCATTCACCAGGGTGCTTCCCAGCCCAGCCTCGGTTTGTTTGCTTAGAGGTGTGACTGCTAAGCCTGTTATCTATCTCTCTCTCCCTCGGTTTGCTATAAGCAATTCTCGTCAGCTCACAACCAGGCTTTTCCTTATTGTAGCCCTGGTTTAAAACACTGACCTGAGAGAATTCTTCTGAGGCAAACTCTCCTTCAGAGCAGATAGATTCTTCTTCAGAAACACTCCGATATGGCTCCTGGGATCTCTCTCTATCCCTTCCTCTGCCTTTAGCTGAGCTTCCTGTTGTGCTCCTCGTGTATCTGTTTCCTGTGTATCTGCTGGTTCCCTTCCTCCTCTCCGGTTTTTCTGTGCTCCAAGCTGGCCCTATTTTAACTGCGTCATAGCTTGAGACTTCCATTGGGCTAACTTCCTGCAGCTGTTTCTGCCTTACTAATGAGCCCTTACGTAATGCTCTCTCTGGGTGTTTTGCTGCAGCATGAGCCTGTGTTTTCCTTTGTTGCTCATGGCAACCCCTAGCCATGTGCTTCTCAGTGTGCCTTTTAAAACTCCCCCGAGCATTTTCCTGCATTTCCTCTGGTCTATTCTGCCCTGGACCATGACATATAACATACAAGAAACGTTTATCAAATAAGAGACTTTTTAATGAGAAAGGCTTGCATGAAGCTAATGTAAAATCCTTGCAGAAGGAAGAGTGTTCTCAGTATAGGAGAGCACAGGACCGACGCCCTACGCTTAACCCTGAGCATTGGGAGGTCATACAAAAGTTATATAAGAAGCCTGACTACCATTTGCCAGAAACTACTGACTCAGTTTCAGAGGCTTCCGAATTGGAACCGATGCAAGTGGAATTTGCTAAAGAGCTTTCAGATACAGAAATGGACTGTAATTACTGCATGACAGGAAGCCTGGAGTCCTGGCCTAGCGTATAAGCTATAACATGTGGGATAGAAAATGTTTGTTTTTGTACACCACTCTGTGAAGATAACAGTTTTGCTTTAAACTCATGTTTTACTTTTTCTTCTAACCTGAAGTAAGGACACTTGTGTTGATGTTATTGCCCAACTGTTTGAACCTTTGCAAGAAGGGGAAATAAATGCCTTTGTTTTCCTTCCACTCTGACCTTTGTGTTCTTTGAGATTTGGTAACAAGGAGGCTACCAGGCTAAAAGTCCCTGGGCCCTGTGAAACACTTGCCAAACTCAACCTTATATATTTTTGTGTCCAACCTACCTTGGTCTATTACCCTGCCAAGGTGGTGCACGTGACAGTACCTAGCAGTTTCCCCAAAAGACACAGGTTCCACAATGCTTGTACTAGGTCAAGCATTGATATCCTGGGTCCCTTCTTAATAATGGTTTATGGACCTTTCCTCCAGGAACTTGTCCAAACCTTTTTTAAACCCAGCTACACTAACAGCCTTTACTACATCCTCTGGTAACAAATTCCAGAGTTTGATTACACGTTGAGTGAAAAAATATTTTCTTTTATTAGTCTTAAATAGTTTACCCTGTTGCTTCATTGCATGTCCCCTAGTCTTTCTATATTCTGATAACGTAAACAATTGATCTACGTTTACCCGTTCCACTCCGTTCATTAATTTATAGACTTCTATCATATCTCCCCTCAACCGTCTCTTTTCCAGGTTAAAGAGCCCTAACCTTTTTAGCCTTTGTTCATAGGAGTATCCTTCCATCCCCTTTACTATTTTGGTGACTTTTCTCTGAACCTTTTCTAAAATCGCTATATCCTTTTTAAGATACGGCGACCAGAATTGCACACAATATTCAAGGTGCGGTCTAACCATGGAACGATATAGAGGCATTATAATCTCTTTTGTTTTATTTTCCATTCCTTTCCTTATGATACCTGGCATTCTATTTGCTCTCTTGGCCGCCGCTGCACACTGGGCCCAGGGTTTTAACATGGTATCCACAATGACGCCTAAATCTTTTTCTTGGGTGGTGGTTCCTAATGTGGAACCTTGCATCGTGTAACCATAGTTTGGGTTGTTCTTCCCTAGGTGCATAACTTTGCACTTGTCCACATTAAATTTCATCTGCCATTTTGATGCCCAGTGTTCCAATTTATCAAGATCCTCTTGCAATTTTCCACAATCCTCTTGGGTTTTAACAACTTTAAATAGTTTTGTGTCATCTGCAAATTTGATAACCTCACTCGTTATTCCACTTTCCAGGTCATTTATGAATATGTCAAAAAGCAGCGGACCCAGCACAGATCCCTGGGGTACACCACTATTCACCTTTCTCCATTGGGAAAATTGGCCATTTAGCCCTACCCTCTGCTTTCTATCTTTTAACCAGTTCCTGATCCATAATAGTACACTGCCTCCTATCCCATGACTCTTTAGTTTTGCCAAAAGTCTCTGCTGAGGGACCTTGTCAAAGGCTTTCTGAAAGTCCAGATACACTATATCAACCAACTCACCTTTGTCCACCTGTTTATTCACTCCTTCAAAAAAACATAACAGATTGGTAAGACAAGATCTTCCTTGTCTAAAGCCATGTTGGCTATCTCCCATTAGGCCATGACTATCTACATGCTCCGTGGACAGGTAGGAATGAAGTATTCATGTATGGGACTTCCAAGCTTCAGGCTACCGAAAACCGAGGAGACTGAAAAGCCCAACAGGGGCAAAGTGAACTAAGAACTGGAGAATCAACTATGTATAGCATTGGTAGTCCCCAAGGGGAAACTCAGCTGACTCACCTTCTTCACCATACAGTTTCATTCATGATCATTATGCTCTGTGGGGTTTTTTTGGTAGCCTGGATGAACAGAAGAGTCATGGGGGGATGGAGTTGGATTCTAATCTCCAAACAAATGCCAGAGTACAGATTGACCAAAGTTGCTGTCATGTCCGGAATGCCCATGCAGATAGTAGTGATATGCAAATATACTACTACTACTATTCAGCACTTGTAAAGCGCCACGCACGCAGCCTTGCACAGCTGACCTACAAGAGGTAGCCAACATACAAGAGACAGTCCCTGCCCATCAGAGTCAAGCTCATCGGAGCTTACAATCTAGTTAGAACAAAACATAAGTTAGAACAGTATAGAGCATTAGTCAGTTCTGCGCAAGGTAGAGCATTAGTCAGTTCTGCGCAAGGTACGGTTTGGTCAGTAGTTTGGTCATAAATGATGATGGGGGTTAGGGTAAGATGAGGAAGGAGTCAGGATCTGAATGCAACAGTGAAGAGCTGGGTCTTCAATCTGGATTTGAAGAGGGCCAAGGAGGATGCCCGGTGCACAGACGCAGGTAGGCTGTTCCAGGCGTAAGGTACAGCAAGGTGAAAGGAGCACAGTCGGGAGTTCGCAGTGCGTGTAAAAGGCATTGATAGAAGTAATTTGTTAGTGGAGCGCAGGTTTCGAGAGGGGATGTAAGGAGGGATAAGAGATAAGAGGTAGTGAGGGGCCATAGAGTGGATGCACTTATTGGTTAGCAGGAGAAGCTTGAACTGGATGCGGAATTGGACAGGGAGCCAGTGAAGTGACATGAGAAGAGGAGTAACGTGGGCATGGCAAGGTTGGCAGAAGATTAGTCGAGCGGCGTGATTTTGTATAGATTGGAGGGGAAGGAGGTGGCTTGCGGGAAGACCAGCGAGGAGTAGGTTGCAGTAATCAAGGCGAGAGGAGATTAAGGAGTGGATAAGCGTTTTGGTAGTGTGTTCAGAGAGGAAGGGGCGGATTTTGCTGATGTTGTAGAGAAAGAAGCAGCAGGTCTTAGCTACAAGCTGAATATGAACAGAAAAAGAGATAGAGGTGTCAAAGATAACCCCCAGATTGCGGGCTGAGGGAACAGGAAGGATAGTAGATCCATCCACATGGATTGAGAGAGGGGGAAGTGGGGGGGGGGGGGAGGAGTTAGGTGGAAAGACAAGGAGTTCAGTCTTGGCCATGTTCAATTTTAATCGACGATGAGACATCCAGGCAGCGATGTCCGAAAGACAGGCAGAGATCTTGGACTGGGTTGCCGGAGAAATATCAGGTGTAGAGAGGTAGATTTGGGAGTCATCGGCATAGAGATGATATTGAAATCCATAGGAGGAGATGAGCACGCCAAGGCCTTGGGCATAGAGAGAGAAGAGGAGGGGGCCCAAGACAGATCCCCTGGGGTACTCCTACATGGAGTGGGGTAGGGGAGGAGGAGGAGCCACCAGAGCATACACTGAATGAGTGATGGGAGAGGTAGGAGGAGAACCAGGATAGTAAGGAATCTTTGAAGCCAAGCGAGGAGAGGGTGATGAGGAGAAGGTCGTGGTCAACGGTGTCAAAGGCAGCAGAAAGGTCAAGAAGGATGAGGATAGAGTAGAGGCCCTTGGATTTAGCCAGGAACAGGTTGGTAGTGACTTTAGCGAGTGCCGTTTCAGTGGAATGTAGGGGACGGAAGCCGGATTTAAGTGGGTCCAGGAGGACCTGGGAGGTGAGGAAGTCGAGGCAGCGACGGTGGACTGCTCGTTCTAATAGTTTGGATATGAAGGGAAGGAGGGAGATGGGTTGATAGTTAGACGGGCATGTGGGATCAAGTGAGGGTTTCTTGAGGAGGGGTGTGACAACAGCGTGTTTGAAGGCAGCGGGGATAGTTGCAGTGGAGAGTGAAAGGTTGAGGATATGAGTGATGGAGGGAACAATGGTGAGGGAGATGGAACGTAGGAGATGGGTGGGGATAGGGTCTGAAGAACAGGTGGTGGGTTTGGAGGAGGAAAGAAGGAGTGTGGTTTCTTTGTCAGAGATCGAAGGGAAAGAGGAGAGGTGGCAGGGGGAGTATGGATGGGGGAGGAGGGGAGGTAGATGAGGGGGTAGGGAATTGGAGGGTAATTTTGAGGATTTTGTTGTGGAAGCAGTCGGCTAGGGTTTGGGCAGAAAGGGAGGGTGGGATTGGGGGCAGGGGGACCTTGAGGAGAGAATTGAGGGTGTTAAAGAGACGGTGAGGATCAGAGGCAAGGGAATTAGTCAGATGGATGTAGTAGTCTTGTTTGGCAAGTGCTAAGGCTGACTGGAAGGAGCCAAGCATGAATTTGAAGTGTAGGTGGTTTTCTGGGGAGTGGGATTTGGACCAGGCTCGTTCGGCAGAACGGGCACAGATGCGTAAGTAACAGATTGTGGGTGAAAGCCAGGGTTGGGGAGTAGATCGTTTAACAGGATGTGGGGTGGAAGGGGCAAGAGTGTCAAGGGCTGAGGATAGTGTAGTATTGTATGAGGATAATGCCTTGTCGACAGAAGACCATATTGCAGTCCTGCAGATCTCTTCCATGGAGTCCAAGTGCAAGTTGGCCACCGACATAGCCATAGCTGTGATATTGTGAGCTGTGACATGACCATTAAGGCTCAGGCCAGCCTGGGCATAAGCGAGAGAGTTACAGTCTGCCAGCCAAATTGAACAAGTGTATTTGGAAATGGCAGCCCCTAGCTTGCTGGGGTCAAAAGAGACAAACAGCTGGATGGACTTTCGGTGGACCTTCATCCACTCTAGATAGAAGGCCAAGGCTAGCTTGCAGTTCAGCATGTGCAGTGAAACTTCTACTCTATTGGCGTGAGGCCTTAGAAAGAAAGTCGGCAGATCGACCGACTGATTAGGATGGAGGAACTGAGGATGAGTGCATAGGACTACTCTGTTATTATGGAACCTGGTGTATGGTGGATGAGCCACTGGAGCTTGGAGCTCACTTCTCCAGCATGCTGATGTAACTGCCACCAGAAACAAGACCTTCCAGGTCAGGAACTCAAAAGGGCAAGAACTTAGTGGCTCAAAGGGAGTTAACACGAGTTGCACTAGGACCACACTGAGGTCCCCAGCCACCACCGGGAAGAGGAAGTTTCGAGAGGACCAAGCCTCGCATGAAGCGAACCACTAAAGGCTGAGTCGATATGGACCTTCCCTCCAAACTGTGATGGTAGGCCCCAGTCGTGCTGAGGTGGACCCTGACAGAATTGGACTTGAGACCCAGCTCTGAGAAGTATAGGAGGGACAAGTTGAGTTGATTACAGTATGAAATGTGATTAGATTTAATCAAATTTCATACCAGTCATGAATGTGCCGTGTATGGTTTAAGGCTGAAAAAGTGCAGCAAGCCACTGACTCTGTTTGAAAAATTTAAAAATCAAGAAACTGAAACTTACAGGGAAAAACTTAAGCCATTGCTTTATGAAAAAAATAGAAGTTTTGAAGGACTAATTTTCATGTCATAATTGTAGTGTGAAGTTTGTTTCCTCTAATTTCGTGGTTAGGGAATTGTTCTGTGCAGTATAAGTTTTGTTTCTTACTGCAGTAATAATTTAGAGGTTTCCGGCAAGATAACAGCTTGGCATGACTGCAATATTAGCAGGAAGAAAGTCTTGAGCAACTGTGGTAAGATTTTCTTTGTTAGACTAACCATAAGCCTTATTGGGGAAGTTAAAAAAACCCCTCCAAATGTGATTAACTATTCTCCAACTTGTATTTCTAGTTATAATTGATGTGAATGAACGGGAAGATCTTCCATGCTTTGATATATTTAGATATTTGATAAATTGTGTGATGTGATAAAGGTTAAAAATTAAGTGTTTTAAAGGAAAGAGAAGTTAGTAACTTAACTGGAAAAAAAATTGAATTGCTTGTCAAGTCAAGCAAGTTTGTTTACTTAAAGGGAAAAAGTGAATGATACAATTACATTCAAACAAGTGAATTAAGTAATTAAAACAGTATGGCGAATATATGTATAATGTTTTATTATTTTCCTTTTGTGATAGTGGACTAGTTGAAAGTTCAACTATGATAGTGTATGAGTAAATGTCTGAAGAAAAAATGCTGATATTTCTCTTAGTCTCTTTTAAACTAATCTGCAGGAGTCGATTGGAGGCGTGATCTTAAATTCTCATGTCGTATATGTTTAGTTATTATGGAAAGACCTCTGCAGAATTGATGTTGTTAATTGCAAGTGTGAAGTGAATGCCTTGTTGCTAGTTTTAAATTAGTATCACTGAGTTAGATTTAATATGCCTACCTCTTCTATTGCTACTGTTTGTGTTCTTGCTCAGAAATTTCCCACTGGACTTAAGCCACTGGGCTATTTCTCAGACTTTTGTGACCCTGTTGTAGCAGGAATGCCTCCATGCTCTCAGTTTTCTGGTAGCAGTAGTCTTTGCAATCCAAATTACTGATGGTTCTGCTTTGCGCAATGAATAAGGAAAACTGATGCAATTATAATAGTTGATTCTGTGCAGAGTCTGCTGCTTTGTTATTTGCTAATGCTCAACTAGCTGGAGTGTTCGCTCTTTCTAGAGCTCTTGAGTTATCTTCTCACTTGATCAATACTGATTTTGTCTCAGGCTTCTTGCATGAGGAGCTCTATGTGTTGATACTACTATGCTGTTTTGTTCTGAAAATAGTGTAACAAAGATAAAAGTGTTAAGCTATTAAGAAGTGGTAACTGATTTTCTAATTGGTTCAAATTTGTGTTAAAAAAGGTTTTATAGTTTATGAATGTACACACCCTTATATAAATGTTCCTTCCTTTGTGAGCTTAGATGTCTATGCGAATTAGAATGGAATGGAGAAGTAGTCTAATGACGAGAGTACTAGCACTCCTTGTGACCTTGGACAAGTCACTTAACCCTCATTGCCTTACAAAGAAAAATTTCAAGTTATCAATGTTCCTGTTTAATGTGCTGTACCAAGTTTTAGTTGCAATGTGAACTGCTGTGATTAGTGGGGAAAGTAGTATTAGAAAAAAAATAACAAAAAAAACAAAGAAAAGTGCAAACAGATAAACCAGGTCAGCTGGGTGTGGCTGGGAGGTTATATGCTGAAGTGAACAGATGGGATTTAAGTAGGGACCTGAAATTGGTGTAGTTATCTTCCAGACGGAGCAGAGTGGGCAGAGAGTTCCACAGAGCTGGACCAAGGAAGAAAAAGGCAGAATGACGGGTAGACTGTAAGTGTGCACGAGATGGTGGGGGGAGGTGAAGTCGATTAATGTGAAGAGAATGAAGATTACGTGTAGGGATGTGGAAGCGGAGAAGACCAGTGAGGTACTGGGGTGTTTGTGTGTGCAGGACGCGGTGATAATGTTTAAAGTAATGTGAGTTGAATCATCACCTAAGATAAGACAGCCTTCCTAATAATTGTTGACAAACAATTGAAATGAGTTTAAATTCTTTGTCATAAACTGCTAGTTATGTTTTAATGTTGTTACCCCTTGAATAACCAGATTGACTATATCTTGTATATTGTTAAAGCTGGAGAGTACATCACAAATATAATTAGTGATATGAATATGTACAATTGTGTTCCTGACAGGAAAAAGCAATGTGTTTATCAGGCCACATGCTAACATTTGATTTGGCAAGTAGACAGAATAAGTTTAGGAATGTAGATGAAAACAGTAAGTATGTTACAGACGAGCTATGTAATAGTTTAGTGCTAGCTATAGATGTATTGTAATTAACAATAGATAATATAATTCTGTTCAACTATTCAAGACTGTCATTAGGGATGAATAATTGTGCTTGTTTGCAATTGTATGGAATCAAGAGAGATGCTGTAGTGGAGAATTGGATTTTTACAAATTATATATTGTATGCACTGAATCTAATGGGCCGAAGAGGAAAACCGACTGAATGATATGCTACTGGATATGGAGACTCCTGACAAAGATCAGCGATTCCAGCGGAACTACTCATGTATGCGCAGCAGTGAAGCCTGGGTGGATGGTCACTGAAAAAGATTGATCTACGATGTGCACAGCACAGCCCATGGTGAGAAAGGATGCTGCTGAAGAATCTGGAGTGATGACTGGTGTCATGATATGAGGGACTAATCTCTGAATTATTGCTAGATCTACAAGAAGCAGTTGGCCACTGCTGGATGAGGTAGTGCTTACAAGAATAATTGGTAAAGTCTTGCTCTCTGTACACATTTTTTATTGAGGCTAAGCAAAGGTAAACAATGTCACATGATTTTGTATAACGATTTCTTCCAACGAACAAGATGGAGCTCCCCTATGGGCCAGATGTACTTAGGACTCTGAAGGGACATCTGAAAAATGAAGCCTATTGTAGAAGATTTATTCTGGATTTGGACATAGAAACATGATGACAGAAAAAGACCACATGGCCTATCTAGTCTGTCCTTCCATATCAACAACTACAACAGTCCACATGTTCCAGCTACTACTCTTTTGTAATGATTCTTTATAGAATCACAGGGAAGACTGTAGACATGGACAGATAAAGGGATACCAGAATCCCCAATATGTAATTGAAGATGGATGAATTTTTTGATACAGAATGTGTTTAGAAGTTTGACTTTTCACCTACTTCCTCTTAAATAGAATAGGATGTCATGATCATGAGTTCTGTGTAACCGTCTTTAAAATAGATGGAACAGTGTTAACGCAAGCATAAAGAGTAAACATAGGCTATTAACTGTGCAAGCATAAAGTTCATTGTACAGTCAATGCTGACACAACATAAGTTTTGCAACTTTGCAATTATAAATAATTTTGTCATAATCAAGTAAATTTCATCTAATACACTGTAATCAGTTCTTACTTTGTAAAAAGAACTTTGGCGACACCTTGTGTTATTTCACGGTTATAATAAATGACTGTTACTTCCCCTTTTTCTCTAATAAAAGTAGCTTTTTAGGAGGAAGAATTTGAATTCAATAAGCATGGAATTATGCATGTCCATAGACCCGTTTATTGTCTTCCCTCTGCGCTCAAAGAAATAAGCACTTGTGTGTGTGATTGTGTTCTGTATTACTCTCTGCCTGTTTCTCACTGTTTGAGGACCAGAGACCAAAAAGAGCCGTGGTATTGTGGCCAGATCACGGAGTTTTCTTCACTCTAGAAGTGTGTTGGTGGGATAATTAAAGGGATCCAGTGCCTGTGCTGTGCACCAGGAAGCAAATCTTTTCCATTTGGAAGTATAAGACCTTCTAGTCAAGGTCTCCTAGAGGCCATCCGTTACTCCATCGGGCAGGACTAGCCTTTTAACATCCACGAGTGAGGGCTAAGGATCTGACATTGGGGTGCAGAAACCCTCCTGTGATATGAGATCTGCAGCAGAGCCAAACCACAGGGGTCTCCACAGGGAGAGTCAAAGCAGAAGGGGAAACCACGGCTGTCTGGGCCAAGACGGTGTGATGAGAAGCATTGTACCACTGTTTGTCTGGAGTTTCTGCAGGGTCTTTGTTATGAGAAGAATGTGGTGATATGCATCTAACAGGTCCTTCCCCCAGTGCAGGAGGAAAGCAACCAGAGCCAATCTGCTGCACGAGGCAACCCCGGAGCAGAACTGATCCATTTGTGTGTTGTGCTGAGTGATGAACAGATTTATTGAGGGGGCACCACACTCCTGAAAGATCTGGGCTGCAACATCCCTGTCCAGAGCCCACTCATGCAGTTGGAGGACATGGCTTAGCTGATCCACCAGCGTATTCTGCTCCCCGGGCAAATATGTGGCCCTTAAATACATACTGTGAGCAATGGCAAACCTTCATTGCCAGACCGCCTCCAGGCACAAGAGATATGAACCCATTCCTGCCTGCTTGTTTATGTAAAATATCGCGACCTGATTGTCAGTCTGAATTGATGTAATCTGATTGGCTAGGTGAATAAGAAAGCCCTGAGGGCATTTGCTATGGCTCTCAATTCCAAGAAGTTGATCTGATACAGACTCTCCTGTTCGGACTAGATGCCTTGAGTGTGAAGGGCCTCCAGATGCGCTCCCCAACCTAGTTTGGAGGCATCTGTTGTCAACGTTTTCTGCAGTGACGCTTTCTGAAAGGGGAGACCATTGAGCAGGTTCAGAAGATCCAACCACTAGTGCAGGGACTGGACGAGAGGGCCAGTGAAAGTCACCAATCCTGAAGGCGGCTGGTGGTCTGGTTCCATTGAGTCCTCAGTGTCCATTATGCCTGTCTCATCAAAAGACGAGCCATAGATGTGACATGTACAGTAGAGACCAGGTGGCCGAGCACTGTCAGCATTCTACGAGCCATTGTCTGACAACTCTGCTGGGTATCTTGGCCGTCAATCTCTGGAGTCGATCTAGCAGAAGGAAGGCCTTTGCTTGAGTCATATTGAGAAGAGCCTCTATGATCTCCAGTTGTTGGACAGGCAGAAGGTGGGGATTGTAGTCATTTACCAAAAGCCCCAACAGCTCTAGCACCTTAATGGTTAACCGTGTTGATTGCTGGACTCCATCTGGAGTGGTGCTTTTTATGAGCCAGTCATCCAGATAAGGGAAGACAGAGACCCTCAGTGCTCTGAGATAGGCTGCCACCACTGCGAGGCACTTTGTAAAGACTTGGGGTACTGAGGCACTTGGTAGCATTTGGTCCTAAAAGTGCTTTTCTGCCAGGACGAATCTAAGATACCTACTGTGAGCAGGATGGATCAGTATGTGGGAATACGTGCCCCTTAGATCTAGGGAGCATAGTCAATTGTCTTTCTGAAGATAAGTGAGTAGGGTACCTAGAGATACCATCCTGAACTTTTCCCGCACCAGGAAAGTGTTGAGGTTTCTGAGGTCCAGGATGGACCAAAATTCTCCTGTCTTCTTGGGAACCAGAAAGTACCTGGAGTACAGTCCCCATCTGATGTGCTCCTGAGGCATGGGCTTGATGGCAAAATCGGCCAGAAGACAGAGATTTCCCCTGAAGGAGGTGTAGATGGGCAAAGAGATGGCAGTTCAGCAAAGTGCAACATGTAGCCACTTTGGGCTATTTGTAGCCCCCATGAGTTTGAAGTTAGGAGGGGTCACCTGTGGGCAAAGGAAGTGAGCCACCCTCCCACTGGAGGTCCCCCTCTGTGGTCAATGGAAGATTGGCTATGCTCTGAAGGAACCAGTCAAAACCCCACCCATGGTTTGGGTTGCTGGGCATTCTGAGCCTTTGGGGCTTCTCCCTACACTGCGGGCGAGGAACCTGTGACTTCTGCTGGGAGGCTTGAGGACCAGGAAGGTGCCTGCACTTACTCAGGTAGTAGGCCTTCTTCTGGCCTCCTCTCTGATAAGGGGGGATCAGATATGTGTCTCGAGAGCCCGATGAGGGTGATGTGCTCCTCTCTATGATGCCAGCCTTTTCCTCCACCTGCTCTTTGAAAAGATTTTCTCCCTAGCATGGCATATCTGCAAGCTTATTTTGCACTGACTGCTCCAGGTCAAAAGACTGAAGCTAGGTGAGCCAGCGGGCTCCAATACCCATATAGCCACTGCTCTAGAAACCATCTCAAAAGTGTCCTATGTCGCCCTGACCAGGAGCTTTGAGCAGTCCTTGCCATTGCCCACCAGGATACAATAATGTTCCAGTTTCTCCAGAGGGAAGAACAGGCACAAGTCAGCCAGATCATGCATGATGTCCCTCAGGAGCATACTCTTGTAGAGCAAGATAAATGTATTCTAGCCATGAGCATGGAGCTCTGAAAGCACCTCCTTCCGAAGGAATCCAACATCCAAGCCTTCCTACTTGGGAGCCTTGGAGCTCTTGATCCTTTTCAGGGCGGACTCTACCACTAAGGAGTGGTATGAAAGCAGAGGCTTCTCAAATCCCAGGGGCCTTCTGAAACTGGTACATCAGGTCTGTTGACTGAAGGGACACCCTCATTTGCAGCCTATGCAGGATTCAGTGCACCAGCACCATCACTGCTTCTGTAGGAGCTTAGGAGTACTGGAGGATCCCCAACCCTTCCACTCTGGGCTCATCCACCGTCTCCAGTGAAAATGAGATGCCTTGGCTATATCCCTCATGAAGTCCTGAAAGGACATGTCCCCTGGAGGAGACTTCCTGCCATTCATGGGGAGGGGAGGGGTCTGATGGAAGTTTAAGAGACCTGTCCTCCGATAGGTTCTCTGATTCCACATCAGTCACCCAGCCATCAGACTCTGAGAGGAAGTCAAAATACCTCTTCCTGGAGCTACCTTCAGCTTCTTGGGGAGTATGAGCATTGACGGGATCGATGATGCATAGAATGCTTTCGGGCTTTTGTCGGGACATCGAAATTCTATATACTTGAAAGAATGATGGCCCTGCTGGAAACCAGTGTTGGATCTCTTCGATGCCCTGATGATGCCTCCGCAGGCAGAACATGAGTTTCAAGGATTAGCTGCACAATGGTCAATGACAATGTACTGGGCACCAAAGGGCCAGCCAGCTGTTGCTCCAGCATTAATGCAATGCAGGCCTCGAATGCTTGAAGGCCTTCCTCCATGGCTGCCGATTCTGAAGGCCTTAGGTCTGACCAGCTTCGATCAATGTCTCTGTCATCCCTGCAGCGGTATCAGGATCTTGGTGGTCGGGAGATGGTCAGTGCTCCTCCAACGTTGTGGAGGTTGATTCCTCTCTCTGTGCATCTCAGTGGGCCATTCACGGCCATGGCTCTCAACATGGCATCAGGAAGGGCTCTGATGCTCATGCACATGGGACTTAGTCTGGTGCTCAGATGGACCCCTTTTGATGTCAATGGAGATGAGGTTGAGTCCTTCTCCGATTCCAGGTGGAGACTGACCGATGGCCAATGCTCCAGAACACCACGGGCGCTCAGCTCTGATTCAGCCTGGGAACCTCTTGATGTTGATGCATCTTTGGTGTATCCTAGGGAAGCCACTGAGACTGATGCCAGTGATGAAGATGCCAAATCACACCTTGGGTCAAGAAGGATTCTCTCTGCTTCCCTCGACCCTTCAGGCCTCTCGGGACCCAGACCAATTGTGCTTGTCAGTGACTGAGATGGTCCTGGCACATTTGGTGCATTTCTTGAATCTGCTGAAGGTTTCTGGGACATGTCTGGGAGATGGTCATGGCAAAATCAAATGGCTCAATGGTGACCAGAGGCCCAATTGGGCTGTGTAAGAAACAAACAAAGAGAAAATAAAAGTCACAGAAAAAGCATTGGAACCAGATTTCGTTATAAATTCCTCATTTTGACACATAGAGCCATTTATACATCTAATCCCCTCTACTTAGCTAATCTTATTTCTCTTCACACACCGTATCGCCAGCTTCGCTCATTGCATGCCAACCGCTTGTCTTTACCCTCTCCTTCTCAGGCTCATTTAGAACAGTCTCGTCACTTGGCCTTCTTTTTTCTCAGCCCCTCACTCTGGAATGCTCTGCCACCCTCCCTCCATCTGGAACCTTCATACCCTAAGTTCAAAGAATTATTGAAAACTCACTTGTTCCAACAGGCCTTTGACCTCCCTTCTGACATCCCTCCCTGAGTATTTTTTTTTGTTTGTGTTTTGTTTAGTTACTGTGTTTGATCTTGCACTGTTTCTCCCTCTTTCCTATTTTTTCATGGCGTATCTTTTCCGTAGTTTAGTGGCGTAGACCTTTTCATTGTAAACCGCTCTAATGTCCCAACAAGAGTGGTATATAAAATGGAGAAATAAAGATAAAGAATAAAGATAAAGAACCATGATTGATGGACCCAACACTACTGACGGCAGGCAGAAAAGTTTAAAACAAGAAAAAAAATCCCCGGAGTGGAAAAAACTGAAATATTGTGGGCCGGCACCCATACTAGGCGGTGGCCTAGTGGGGGCGGCGGGCCATATTAACTTGTGTCTTGCTTCAGCCTAGTAGCTGAGGCCCTTAATTGTGTAGTTGTGGGGCAATAAAGCAGTCCAAGTGGAAATAGGCTAACACAGGAAAATTTATTTTTAAATTTTGTTTTAATCATCAAGTTTGCAATTGGACCTTGGCAGAAGGCTCCAAACCATGAACAGAAAGTGAGGATATTTTCTCCAACAAAAAGCTTCTTTATAAAGGTATTTCAGCAGTGCTATGACAAAGCAGTTTCTTTCAGTCTTTGCAAAAACATAAGTTTCCTTTTTAGCCAAACAAAACACAGTTGAAAGTCACTGTTATAAGCAAAGTCCAGCTAACCTTGTTAGCTTCTCCCAGCTGTTTCAGGTAAGCTTAAAACATTCTCTGCTTCTCAGTATAGGAACTAAACTGCTGTTTAAAACATTTTCATAGCAGAAATATTATTGCAGCTTTAAAAGATGAGACTTCTGTCTTTCCAGCACTTCTCAGTAGCAATTACTCAGAATAACTACTTCTTGGGCTTTCTTCACACTATCTCTTTAAGGGCTACAGACCTCCTTCCCTTTAGTGAAGCGTTTTAAAGGTTCTGTCTGCTTTACCTTGTTTTGTAGAAGCATTCTTCCTAGCAGGCTTTTTTAACAGGCACCGTTCCTTACTTAGAACCTGGGCTGCTTGCCTTTGAGTCAGAGATAATCCTTTTAACTCTCTCAAGCTTCTTCCTGCTCTTCTCTCTTGCTTCTTGTTCCATTGTTGAATTCCCCAACAACTATTCTGGCTTTTCCTCTGGCTCTGCCATTCCCTCTGGCTCTGCCACTCCTCCAGCCAGTTCCTTCGGCTTCCCTCTCCACTTGCTGACTGACTGTGTTTAAATGTTTGCCAGCATGCTTCCCTTTCTGGCCCCACCCTATCTCTCCCTGCTGTTGCCATGGAGTCCGGGCGTGGCTTCAAGCTAGCCTTGCAAGTGTGTGTTTCTCTATAACTTTCGTTTTGGGACCTGTGCTTGGGTGAGCCCATCCCCCTCTTAGAAAAAAAAGTTTCTTTTTTTCCCTTTCCCAGGTCTGTGCTGCACCTGCCTTACCACAATATTTAGCAGTAGATAACCAAATCATGTCCATGGGGCTCCATTGAAAATGAAAAGTGAAGAAGATGGTGCCATGGCAGGTGGGAAGACAGACACACAGGCCCAGTGGAGCTTCCCAAAGGCTTCTAATAGAAGCTGGGCGTGTTCCCACATGGGGCTCCATCAGTGATATCACCCATATGTGAAAACTTCATTCCTGCTTGTCCACAGCAAAGAAAATACACTGCAGAATCTCTATGGATAGAAATTCCATGTGAAAAGGGGAAGGCAATGGCAGTTGGGGTGTACTAATGACTGCCTGGTCAGAATGAACAGATGGATGATGAAATGCTAAAAGAAATCTGGAAGGCTAATAAAAGCTACAACACAATAATAATGGGTGATTTCAATTACCCCAGAATCGACTGGGTCAATGTCATAGCAGGACATCCTAGAGAGATAAAGTTACTAGAAGAAATAAATGACTGCTTCTTGGAGCAGCTGGTTTATGAACCAACTAGAGGGGAAGCTATTTTGTACCTAGTCCGTAGTGGAATACGGGATCTGGTGAAAGGGTGTTGGGGGTCACTTGGCAATAGTGATCATATCATGATGGCATTCGATTTAATAAACGGAGGAAGGATGGCAAGGAAATCCACAGTACTACCTTTTAACTTTCAAAAGGGAGACTATGATGAAATGAGTAAAATAGTTAAGAGAAAACTGAAAGGAGCAGCTGCAGAGGTTAAAGATTTGCATCAAGCATGGGCATTGTTTAAAAATACTATCTTGGAAGCCAAGATCAGATGTATTCAACACTTTAAGAAAAGTGGAAGGAAGGCCAAAAAACTGCCAACATGGTTTAAAGGTAAGATCAGAGAAGCTGTTGTAACCAAAAAAGCATCTTTCAGGAAATGGAAAAAGGAGCCAAATGACAAAAATGGCAAACAACATAAGCATTGGCAAGTTAGATGCAAGACATCGATAAGCCAGGCAAAGAGAGAATTTGAAAAAAAGCTTGCCATGGAAGCAAAAATGCATAATAAAGACTTTTTCAAGTACATTCGTAGCAAAAAAACTGTGAGTCAGTTGGACCATTAGATGATAGAGGGGTAAAAGGGACGCTAAGTGAGGACAAGGCCATGGTGGACATACTGAATGAATTCTTTGCTTAAGTTTTTACTGAAGAAGATGTAGGGAGGTTGCTCATACCTGAAATGGTATTTAAAGGTGATGTATTGGAAGAACTGAAAGAAATATTGATAAACCAGGAGGATGTATTACAACTATTTGCTAAACTGAAGAGTAGCAAATCACCTGGACCGGATGGTATATATTTGAGAGTGTTGAAAGTACTGAAATATGAGATTGGAGAATGGCCAACATAATGTAAATTTTTTAAAGGATTCTAGGGGTGATCTGAGAAAGTACAGACTGGTGAGCCTGACATCAGTACTGGGCAAAATTGTAGAAACCATTATAAAGGACAACATGATTCAATGGGAGAAAGCCAATATGGATTTAGCCAAGGAAAGTCTTGTCTTACTAATCTGTTCTATTTATTTGAAGGTGTGAATAAACAGATAAACAAAGGTGAGACAGTCAATATAGTGTATCTGGATTTTCAGAAAGACTTTGACAAGGTCCCTCATGAGAGATCCCTGGTGAAATTAAAAAGTCATGGAGTAGGAGGCAGTATACTATTGTGGATCAGGAAATGGTTAAAAGATAGAAAGCAGAGAGTAGGGCTAAATGGATAATTTTCTCACTGGAGAAAGTGTATTTACTCACCTGTAGCAGGTGTTCTCTGGTAACAGCAGTAATAAATCCTCACATATGGGTGACATCACCAATGAAGCCCTGCACAGGAATGCTCCCTAGCTTCCATAGGAAGCTTTTGGGAGGTTCACCATGCATGCATGTCTGTCTTCCCACTTGAAGTAGCCATCTTACCCCAGTAGGATGACATAGCCTAATCAAGCAAACAACAACAACAAAAAAAAACCCAATTCCACAGAAGGAGGGAAGGTTGTGAGGACTTATTCCTGCTGTTCACGGAGAACACCTGCTGCAGGTGAGTAACTATGCTTTCTCCGGGACCAAGCAGGAATGAAGTCCTCACATATGGGAATCCCCAGCTACAGATCATCAAAAAACCTGTAAAACAAGCCCAACCAGAAAAACACAAACCGAGAGAAAAAGTACGAGAAGTTACTGTTAGGGTTCTGGGAGTCAGCATCTAGTATAGACATCAACATCAGGATGACTCTACAGTAGCCTAGATGGACAGAAGTGCCGATAGGAGTTGTATCTAAGTCCCAAGCAGGTGCCGGAATATGGCTTGACTGAAGTTGCTGTCATGCCAGGAATTTCCATCCAGACAGTAATGGACTGTAAAGGTATGGACTGAAGACCACATAGCAGCCCTACAGATATCCTCTGTGGCGACCAAGCACATGTTTGCCACAGAAACAGCCATAGCTCAGACATTATGAGCCATGACATGACGTTCTAGGCTCAGACCAGCCTGAGCATAAGCAAAGGAGATGCATTCTGCAACCCGAAGTGAAAGGGTGCACTTGGAAACCGCCACACCCATCCTATTGAGGTCAAAAGAGACAAAGAGCTGGGAGGAATGCTGGTGGACTTTTATTCTTTTCAGACAGAAAGCCAGTGTTCTCTTACAATCCAGCAAGTGCAGAGAAGCCTCAGACCTGATGTCATGAGGTCTGGGAACAAAGGTGGGCAGTACCACTGACTGGTTGAGATGAAAGGCAGAAACTACTTTGGGAAGGAACTTAGGATGGATCCAGAGGACCACCCTATTTTGATGAAATTTCGTGTAGAGAGAATGTGCTACCAGCACCTGCAGTTCGCTAATTCTGCACACAGAGGTGACTGCTACCAAAAACACCGCCTTTCAGGTGAGGAATTTAAGTGAGCAGGAGCTGAGCAGCTCAAAGGGGGCAGAGAGAAGCTGCCCCAGCACTATGTTAAAGTCCTATGCCACAGGCAGGGGCTTGATAGGGGGCTGAGAGAGCAAGAGACCTCTCATGAAGTGACCTATGAGAGGATGAGCAGAGATGGGTTTTCCCTCAGAGCCACGGTGGTATGCCACCATTGCACTCACCAAGTTGGATTTGAGACCAGAGTTGGAGAGGTGGAGGAGATAAGTCAGCAACACCTCCACAGAGCAGGAGAAAGGGTCTAGCTCCTTTCCTGTGCACCAGATGGAAAACCGATGCCATTTAAAGATATAGGTGTGGTGGGTCGAGTCCTTATGCAAAGCGAGGAGCACATTCTCCACCTCCGCAGGCAGTTGAAGCTCTGTGAGAATTATCCGCTCAACATCTATGCCGTGAGGACTAGGGAATGGACATTGGATTGAAGAAGAGACCCACTGTTCTGAGAGACCAGATCCGGGTTGCAACTGAGCCTCAGGGGAGGCCTCTGAGACAGGCTGAGCAGGAGAGGAAACCAGGGTTACCTGGGCCAGTGTGGTGCAATGAGAATTATGGTTCCCTTGTCTGCTTTAAGCTTGAATAGGATTTTGGACACCAGTGGAATAGGTGGATAGGCATAAAGCAGACCTTCGCTCCAGTCCAACAGAAAGGCATTGGAGGCTGCCCGATGACTGCTTGGCACTCTGGAGCAGAACTCCAGCACTTGGGTGTTGTATGGTTTCATGAAGAGGTCTATGCTTGGCGTGCCCCATATCTGTAAGATGCAGCTGGCCACCACCCTGCTGAAGGTCCATTCATGCTGCCGCAGGACCCTGATGAGGTGATCTGCCAGGACATTGAGATCCCCGGGCAGGTAAATGGCTCTGAGGACCATACCCTGCGAGATGGCAAACTTCCAAAGATGTACCGCTTCCCAACAGAGGAGGTATGAGCTCATGCCTCATTTGTTGATGTAGAACATCATGATTTGGTTATCCATTTGAATGAGGACAATCTGATTGGCCAACTGCTCCCGAAATGCTCGAAGTACGTTTGCAATGGATTGTAGTTCCAAGAAGTTGATCTGGCGGAGACTCTCTTGAGCTGTGCAGCGGCCCTGTGTACACAGGCCATTGAGATGAGATCCCCAGCCCAGTTTGGAGGCATCTGTGATCAGAATGCGGTGGTGTGGAGGCAGCTGAAAAGGGAGTCCCTGGAGCAGGTTCTGTGGCTGGAGCCACCAGGACAGGAAATCCTTGAATAGCGGGTGACCACAACCCTGTCCTTCAGATGGCCGGAGACTTGATGCCACTGCATGGACAATGTCCACTGAACTTGCTTCATCTGCAGCCAGGCAAGGGGAGTGACATGAACCATGGAGGTCATGTGGCAGAGGAGGTGAAGCATCTGACGAGATGTCATGGCTGGGCTTCAATGGACGTCATGGGCCACTGCGATGAGACACTGGGCCTGATACATGGGCAGAAAAACTTGAGATAGAGTAGTATCTAGGAAAGCCCCAATGAACTCTAGGCACTGAGAAGGCTGCAGGTAAGACTTTGGGTAGTGTCACCATGCCCTTTACCCTAGGCGGTTGCCTAGGTGCGGGGAGTGATGATAGTCTTTATTTATTTTAACACATGCCTATAGTTGTAGTTGTGTAGTTGAAATAACTTAAGCCAAGAGGGAAAATAGGCACGCAGGATTTTTATTATTCCTTTAGGCCAGAGGAACTTCTTAAACAGTTCCAAATATCAACATAAGGTATGGAAACTTCCAGAGAAAAACAACAAGGTAAGAGGCTTTGTATTCAGCTTATCAGCAAACTTAAACAAAGTATTTCTTCATACCAAAATCATAGCAAAAGAACTTTGGTGCAAAAACCTTCTTCTCCAGAATGTGACTTTTAAAACATGTACAGCTTCAAGTAATCCCACAAAGTAAAACTTCAACTGCACACTGTTTTCTCTCTTCTCACATACAATAGTTTCTTCACCTGCTATCTGCCAGGCTCTATACTTTGTACAAGCAGTCTTTCAAAGAAGGGGTTAAGCTTAGAGAATCACAGCTCTCCTAATTAGCATATTCCTCTCAGCTCTGCGTCTTTGAAATGGCTGCTAGCTTTGGCTTCGTGACACACTCTAGTTTTAGCTACTTTCTAAAAACTAAAGAACATTCCATTTCTTCAACAGGGTCAGGTTCCTGTGTCATAGAAGATTCAAATTCCATGCTCTCAACATCTGAGTTTGCTAGAGAAGCATTATTCATGAATTCAGTATTGTCTTGCTTTAAACCTTTTAAGATTTGTAAAACCTTATTTAAAGCAGATTCTCCTCTCCTCTGAGAGATGTCTTTACTCTTAGGTAATTCTTTAACTTTCACAAGTTTGTTAGAGGGTTTAACACTGCTCACTTTAGTCTGAGGAAATAAGGATTTAGCCGGCTCTACAGCTAACTGCTCTGGTTCCATATAAACTTTTGGAGCATGTTTCAGGTTACTCACATGGCTTGGAAATTCCCCTGGATAAGCTCTAAAACCTCTGGCTGGTTTTGTCTTTCTCCACGGAGCTTTGGGTGAAGCTTCCTTCACTCTCTGCAAGCCTCTCTTGGGTAATTCTGCTGAGCTCCTAGAGCCTCTTTCCCTTCTAGGACTCTCAGACCCATTCACCTCAGCATTGGACTCAGAACTGGAACTCCTCCTTCTCTCTCTCTCAGAAGAAGACTCTCCTTCACTGGAAGTCTGGCTCCCAAAGCACCTTCCTCTAAGGCTGCTTTCTCTTGCAGTGTACCTCACACCTGCACTCTGAGCACGTCCTGCACTTCCCGGACTCCTTGAGTTCTCTGCTGCTCTTGCTGCTCTTTGTCCGTTCCCTCTCTCTCTCTCTCCCCAGATTCCAGGCGTTTATATCTGTATTTCCCCTTCCTACTTGCTAGCTCCTCCCCTAGCTGTCCCTCGTGAGCAGGGCTGGTAATTAGGGAGCTAGGGCGTGTCCCTTGACAACAAGTATTCTGTGAGGAGTTTTTTTCTAAACCAGGAGTTTTAACCCCTGATCTTCTGGTTTTGTTTCTCTTCTCTGGGAAAAATGCCTGATTTCTCCCTTCTTTCTCAGGCTCTCTCTCTTCTGAGCCACCACAGATCCCCCCCCTTAAGATATTCTGGGCTGGCAGACAACAGTCGGCACAGTACGGAATCCCTAAATTTGGGTGCTGACCTGCTGGGCAGTTACTCTGAGTGGGTTTGGCAACTGCCAATTGGGCTAACGCTACCCGCTCATGCCATGGGTGCAGTAAATTTATGTGGAAAGTTTGCTGCCTTCCTCTCCTTGTCTGTACTACATAGGAGACCGGTCCTACCCGTTTAATCACCCTAAAAGGACCTTTCCATTTAGCTTCGAATTTTGGGCTGGACCCCTCTATCATCACCACGACCTTTTCGCAAATTTCTAACTGGCGGGGTCGGGCCTTCAAGTCATACTGCTTTTTCTGGCGATGCTGACTGGTGGTAATATTCCCCTCCGCCACCTGTGTGGTGCATTGTAAGCGGCCTTTTAGATCCCTCAAAAAATTTGGGACCTCTACTTCCTCAAGGGCTGGCTCCACCCATTGTTCCCTTAGTATGTCCAACACCCCCCTGGGAGGTCTCCCATACATTAATTTAAAGGGGGAAACCCCTGTAGAAGACTGCCTACGTTCCCGGTATGCATATAATACGAACGGGAGCATCAGGTCCCAATCCGACATATCACCCCCTAGGCTTCTTCTCAACATCCTTTTCAATGTCTGATTGAGCCTCTCCACCAATCCATTGGATTGGGGGTGGTAGGCGGCTGTTTTCACATGGGAAATGCCAAAAGCATCCCATACCTGGGCCAGATATTTTGAGAGGAAATTACTGCCTCTATCTGTCAACATCTCTTGTGGGAAACCAATTTCGTAAAATAGCCTCACTATCTCGCCTGCAATGGTTCTTGCGGACGTATTCCGCAAGGGGATCGCCCATGGGAACCGGGTGGCTTGATCTATTATGACCAAGATATAATGGAATCCCCGGGGCATCCTCTTTAAGGGCCCTACAATGTCCATAGCCAATTTATATACCGGTTTGGATATACGCGGTACCGGAACTAACGGGACTTTCTTGGGATGGGAAGAGGTAACCCTCTGACATTGTGGACAAGACTCACAGAACCTTGAAGTTTCCCTATAAACTCCTGGCCAATAAAAACGTGACAAAATTTGGTCTAAGGTATTGTGGACACCTTTATGCCCCCCTATGGGATGGTCATGGGCCAGTTTCAAAACCAAATTTTTGAAGGTGGTGGGGACCACCAACTGTTTTCGAGTCTGTCCTGTCTGTGGGTCTAGGCTCTCCCGGTATAATAAACCTTCATCCAGGAAGAACTGGGGTAGGGTTTCTGTCGCTATCTCAGCATAGGAAAAAGCTCTTCATAGAGTGGGGTCAGCTCTTTGTTCATTTGGAAATGTAGGAAACTTTCCTACTAACTCTGCAGGTGCCCACGGCAATTCCTGCCCTGCTAACAGTTCCGCTTTGTTCTGCTTCCTGAGCTGTTTACCTTTCCTCTTTGCAGCCCTTTCCTCTCTGTGTCTGCTAGAAGGGGCTAAAATTAACTCCTGGATAAGCTTTAAAACCTCTGGCTGGTTTTGTCTTTCTCCACGGAGCTTTGGGTGAAGCTTCCTTCACTCTCTGCAAGCCTCTCTTGGGTAATTCTGCTGAGCTCCTAGAGCCTCTTTCCCTTCTAGGATTCTCAGACCCATTCACCTCAGCATTGGACTCAGAACTGGAACTCCTCCTTCTTCTCTCTCTCTCAGAAGAAGATTCTCCTTCACTGGAAGTCTGGCTCCCAAAGCACCTTCCTCTAAGGCTGCTTTCTCTTGCAGTGTACCTCACACCTGCACTCTGAGCACGTCCTGCACTTCCCGGACTCCTTGAGTTCTCTGCTGCTCTTGCTGCTCTTTGTCCGTTCCCTCTCTCTCTCTCTCCCCAGATTCCTGGCGTTTATATCTGTATTTCCCCTTCCTACTTGCTAGCTCCTCCCCTAGCTGTCCCTCGTGAGCAGGGCTGGTAACTAGGGAGCTAGGGCGTGTCCCTTGACAACAAGTATTCTGTGAGGAGTTTTTTTCTAAACCAGGAGTTTTAACCCCTGAACTTCTGGTTTTGTTTCTCTTCTCTGGGAAAAATGCCTGATTTCTCCCTTCTTCCTCAGGCTCTCTCTCTTCTGCGCCAGCACAGTAGCTGATCACAAAATCCAGATGTTCCAGCACCTGAATGGTGAGATTTACAGACCACCAAACCTCTTCTGGCATCGTACCCCTTGTCAGGCAGTCATCCAGGTAGGGGAAGACAAAGACTCTCAGGGTCTGCAGGAAGGTGGCAATGACTGCCAGGAATTTTGTGAAGACCCTCGGGACAGAAGCTAGGCCAAAGGGTAGCACCCAATACTGATAGTGCCTCC
Source organism: Ichthyophis bannanicus (assembly GCA_033557465.1). NCBI lineage: Eukaryota > Metazoa > Chordata > Amphibia > Gymnophiona > Ichthyophiidae > Ichthyophis > Ichthyophis bannanicus. The sequence goes on along the minus strand of CM066040.1, from coordinate 169,706,193 downwards.
CACTGAGCATGAAGCAGAGATACTGCTGATGAAGGAGGTGAATGGGAGTGTGCGTATAGGCATCTTTGAGATCCAGGGAGCTAAGTCAGTCTTCCCATTGGATTTAAGGTAAAAACATTCCCAGGGAGACCATCTTGAACTTTTCTTTCACCAGGAAGCGGTTGAGGTTCCTTAGGTCCATTATGGGCCGGAAGTCGCCCGTTTTCTTGGGAACCAGGAAATAATGGGAGTAGAACCCCTTTCCTGCCTGAGATGGTGGAACCAGCTTGATGGCTAGATCAGCTAAGAGAATGCGAACCTCCTTTTGGAGGAGCTCCCGGTGGTGAGGATCGAGAGGGTATTCCCATGGGAAGAACGAGGGAGGAAGTTGGTCGAAATGCAACTGATACCGCCCCAAATGATTTTTAGTGCTCAGGAGTTGTTGTTGCCACTGGCCACTTTGTGGGCATAATGGATCAATCGCCCCCCCCCCCCCCCACCTGTGGAGGAACTACACCAGAGACAGGAAGGAGAGCCATGTTCCTCAGGAAGGAGTCAAAAACCCTCACCTGGCTGCGGCTGCAGCTCAGGCTAGGGTTTCGGAGTCTTCTGCTGGCGCTGCTGGTGCTGGCCCTGACCCTTCTGTTGTCCCTGATAGGCCTGAAAGGGAGGATAACTGGGGTAATATCACCTCTTCTTCAGGTAGAAGGATTTCTTTCCAGATGCCTTCTTCCTAGAAGGGTCCACTGTCTTCCTGGAGAGGCAGTTCACATCAATTGCTCCCTCTCCAGTTCTCCAGCCTTGTCCTCCATGGGCTTGACAAAGAGGTTCTCACCTCAGTAGGGGATATCTGTAAGTTTATCCTGTACCCCTCTGCTCAAGGTCAGAGGACTGAAACCAGGCCAGGCGATGGGCCCCAATACCCACAGCGGCAATCCTGGCCACCAACTCAAAGGTGTCATAGGCCGCCCTGCTCCTGTATTTCAAGCAGTCCTTCCCCTTGGTGATGATACTGCGGAAGTGGTCTAGCTGTTCTCCAGAGAGTATGGCCGAGAACTCAGCTAGGTCCCCTATAATATCTTTCAAGTGCATTGCCATATATAGTTAATAGGAAAGGATACAGTCTACCAGCATGGACCCCTGCTAACATTTCGTCTTGACCCCATCCAGGGTACAGGCCTCCCGCCCTGGAAGTACCAAAGAGTGGGTCTTAGAACTCTTAATTCTCCTCATGGTAGATTCCACAACCATTGAGTTGTGGGGGAGCTGAGGTTTTTCAGACTCAGGGCTCTTTTCAAACCAGAACATGGAGTCCAAACAGCGAATGATGGGGGGGCACAGTGAGGGGATTCTCCCACATCCTGAAGTGTAATCTCTGGAGGATACGGTGGACTAGCTTCCTTAGGAGGGGAGGGATATTGTAATATTTCCAACTCCTCTGCCCTCGGCTCCTCTTTGGCCTCAAGGGATAGGGTAAGTATCACTATGTCTCAAATGAACTTATGAAATGAGATGTCCTCAGGTGGAGACTTGCGACGTTTGTAGGGCAGCGAGGGATCGGATGGAATATCCCTGTGGTGCGTGGAGATCCAGGACTTCTCCTCAGTCTCCCATCCGTCAGACCACGAGTCAGTGAGGAAGTCAAAGTATCGACGGGCTTCCTCCCAATGCCAATGGAGCTCAAGAGGGGTGGACAGAGTCAGGGGCTCCCTATGCCCCAGATGGTGGCCCTCCATCTGGAGACTCTATTGGGGGAGACCCTGGGCACTGATAACAAGTCTGAATGCCTGCCTGAGCCCATCTCCCCTATTGGGGAGGGTGTGGGTTTCAAGAATGGGCTGCATTTCTATCTGTGGGGCCACTGCTGTCTGCAGGACAATCACCGTCACCGAGGTATGTGATGGCATCAGGTCCCTTGCAGCCTGTGAAGCCAAGAATGCTGCTGGACTGCATTTGAGGGCTTGCATGCGCTTGGCCAGGAGTGCTGTCTCCAATATGGCTGGAGCCGGGGCAGCAGCCACGGCCTCCAATGCTGGCTTCCTCATCGGGGATTCTTCAATGGTCACCGCCTCAGGAAACCCCTATGGCACTCCGGGGCTTTAGGAGGCACCTCTTCCTGCCGGGAAGCTTCGAAGGCTGCTCATGGTCTTCCCCCTCGGAGTCTCTCTGAGGTCGACTGCAATGTCAGTGCCCATGGGTTATCACTTGGCATCACCCTTCGATGTCACCAGAGTGGAAAACTGATCCTTCTGGGGGCGGTCCTCATCGAAGGACAGCATCCAGTCCAGGCCACCGTGACCCAACAGCTTCAAATGAGCTTGGGCACCACATTGAAACGAGGTCTCAGCAGAAGCCCTTGAGGGCGTCAATACCAATGTCGATGCTGGCGCTGATGCTGCCGACTCAGAAGACCCAAACAGCAATTCCTGTTGTTTCTCTTAATTCTTGAGTCCTTTGCAGACACAGAAACATAGAAACATGATGGCAGAAAAAGACCACATGGCCTGTCTAGTCTGGCCTTCCAAATCAACTACAATAGTCCCCTTTTTCCCTTTAGAGATCTTCTGTGTTTGTTCCATGCTTTTTTGAATTCAGATACTGTTCTCGTATCTACTATCTCCACTGCGAGACTAATCCACACATCTACCACTCTTTCCATAAGAAATATTTTCACATATTATTCCTAAGCCTATCCCCTTTCACCCTCATCCTATGTCCCCTCATAGCAGAGCTTGCTTTCAATCAAAAGACGCTTTCTTCCTGCGCATTTATGCCATGGAGGTATTTAAATGTCTCTATCATATCGCCTCTATCCCACCTTTCCTCTAAAATATATATTTTAAGATCTTTAAGTCTTCCTCATGCTTTATAACGAAGACCACTAACCATATTTATAGCCACCCTCTGCACCGACTCCAACCTGTTTATATCCTTTTGAAGGTGTGGTTTCCAGAATTGCACACAATACTGCAAATGAGGTTGCACCAGGGACTTATACAGAGGCACTATCACATCCTTTTTTGTGCTCGCCATTCCTCTCCCTATGCACCCAAGCATCCTTCTGGCTTTTGCCATCACCTTTTCCACCTGTTTAGCCACCTTAAGATCATCAGAAACAATCAGGCCCAGATCCCACTCTTCTTTCACGGACAGAAGTACTCTGTCCTCTACACTGTACCACTACCTTGGATTTTTGCAGCCTAAATGCATGACCCTGCATTATTTAGCATTAAATCCCAACTGCCAAATTCTTGACCATTCTTCAAGCTTAGCTAGATCCCTCCTCATGTTATCTACTCCTTCCTGGGTATCTACTCTATTGCAGAGTTTGGTATCATCTGCAGAGTCAAAACTTACCCTACAGCCCTTCCACAATATCACTAAAAAGATGTTAAAAAGAATCAGACCAAGGATAGATCCCTGCGGCACACCACTGGTAACCTCCTTCTCCTCAGAGTGAACTCCATTTACCTGTACTCTTTGTCGCCTTCTACTCAACCAATTTTTAACCCAGTCAGTCACTTTAGGGCCCATCCCTAGGGTGCTCAGTTTGTTTATAAGTCGTCTGTATGGAACTGTGTCAAAGGCTTTACTGAAATCTAAATACACCACATCTAGGGCTCTCCCTCGGTCCAACTCCCTGGTCACCCAGCCAAAGAAATCTATCAGATTTGTCTGACAAGATCTGTCTCTCGTAAACTCATGCTGCCTCATATCCTGCAATATACTGGATTCCAGAATCCTCCCTATTCTCCCTTTTTAGCAGCGTTTCCAATAATTTACTCACCACAGAAGTTAGATTAACTGGCCTGTAATTTTCAACCTCATCCTTACTTCCGCTTTTGTGTAAAGGGACCACATGTGCCTTTCTCCAGTCCTCTGGGACCACTCCCAACTCCAAAGAAACATTGAAAAGGTCACAGTGGAGCCGCTAGAATGTCCGCAAATTCCTTCAGTATTCTGGGATGTATCCCATCTGGTCCCATCGCTTTGTCTACTTTTAGTTTAGTTGGTTCCTCATGAACACAGTCTTCAGAAAATCGTTCAAAATCCCCGTCACTTCTGTTCCTATTTGTGGGTGCTTTCTAAAGTCCTGCTCCTGGCCCTTCATCTGTGAACAGAAATATTTGTTAAGCAATTCCACTTTATCCTCATCAGCTTCTATATATTCCTCCCATTCACTCTTGAGTCTGACAATACCACTTTTGCACTTCCTCCTCTCACTATGGGCGGTCCGCCTTGCTACCTCCCTGATGGGAGAAGCCCTGGCGGCATACAAGGCGATGCCAGCCGCCCAGGCTAATGAATATAAGAATGTAAAGGCAGCCATACGGGATAGGCTAGGCCTGTCACTTATGGTATATCGTAGAATGCTGAGAGCTACAAAAATCCAACAAGGTGAAACTCCGAAGGCACTAGGCCAACGGATACGTAGCCTAGTATGAAAGTGGCTCATGCCAGACCATAGAAAGCATTTTAGATATGCTCGTGTTGGAACAGTTCTGCGAAGCTGTGCCAGCTGAGGTAAGGTCATTCCTCACTCTACAGAATTGCCAGACAACAGACGAGGCGGCTCTCCTAACAGAAAGATTCATGGAGGCTCAGGTAGCCCATGGATCATACGGAGGAGCTAGTGACTCGCGTGGCATGGCAAACATTGGCAGAGTAATGAAAGACCCGAGATTAAGCATACCAGCTACAGAAAAATGTAGGAGTAAAGGTACAGCGAATGATTCTCGCATAGTGTGTTTTAAATGTGGGAGGAGGGGTCACAAGAGGTATGAATGCAAAGAGCGCACAGCACTAATGGGTGAAAAAGCAAAATATAAGCAAGACGGCTTTCGCCTTGAGGTGGAAGTGCAGGGGGTGTTGGCCAAGGCCTTATTGGATTCAGGGGCTGAACAAACAATGGTGTCAGAAAAATTTTGGGGCCTTCTACAGGATAGTGAGGCAGTTCCCCTGAGTCAGCCAGAAGGCAGTAGCAAGATCCGTTGTATACACGGGTCATCCACCTCTTATCCTCTATATAGAGTGTTAGTAAAAGCGCTAGGCACACATAGGAAGGTCCTAGTAGCAGTAATTCCCTGTTTACCCTATGACATAGTTTTAGGTCAAGATTGGCCACATTTCTATAAGGGCATAGGGGAGGGCATGCAAGAGAAAAGGGGGCTAGTGTCCACAAGGTCCCAGGCCCACAGTTCACGGGAGAGCTTTGAACCCGAGGAGGATATTGACCCTCCTTTGGAGGAAGAAGCTGCACCTCGGGGAGGAGAAGAGGATAAATCCCTAGAAGAGGGGCTAGGAGAACTACCCAGACATGAAGGTTTGATCAACCATCCAAAGAAAGCAGATAGGAAAAGCAAAGGTGATAAGAGGCGAGAGCGCCACAATAGGGCCCAGCTAAGGACAGGGGCAGGAGAGGGAATAGGTTTTCCCTGGGTACCCGAAGACCTAGTACAAAAGTTTCCCTCATTTGCGAAGGAACAAAAAGCGGATCCCGCGTTAAGGCGCGCTTTTGAATATGCCCAGTCCGATGGAGACGCTCTTCCCAGATTTTTTCTAGAAGAGGAGTTACTGTATAGAGAGAGTAACGATCCACAGACTGGGGCTGTGAGGAAACAACTAGTAGTACCCACCGCTTTTAAGGCAACGGTAATGAGGTTGGCCCATGACCACCCGGTAGGAGCGCATAAAGGGGTTGTAGGTACCCTGGACCAGGTGCTGGCCCGTTTCTATTGGCCGGGTGTGTTCCAGGAAACCAAGCGTTTCTGCGAGGCATGCCCTGCGTGTCAGAGGGTCTCTGCCGCAAAACCTAAGGGGGTGCCCTTAATATCAATACCCACAATATCCGAACCGATACGACGGATGGCGATGGACATCGTAGGTCCCTTAGTAAAGACCCTTAGAGGGTTCCAATATATCCTAGTCATAATGGATCAGGCCACCCGGTTCCTCTGGGCTATACCGCTGAGGAACATTTAAGCAAGAACAATAGCGGGGGAATTAATCAAGATATTTTGTGAAGTAGGGTTCCCGAAGGAAATGCTAACGGATAGGGGGAGAAATTTCCTATCCCGATACTTGACCCAAGTCTGGGATGCCTTCGGGATCCGTCACTTGAAAACATCAGCATACCATCCCCAGACCAACGGGATGGTAGAACGGTTTAATCAGACCCTCAAACAATTGTTAAGGCGGGGATTGGACGGGAAAATGGCTGATTGGGACAATATGCTCCCATTTGCTTTGTATGCAAGCAGGGAGCGCACACAGGCCTCGTTAGGAGTTTCCCCATATGAATTAATGTTCGGCCGAGCTCCATGGGGCATCCTTGACATTTTAAGGGATCAGTGGGTGGAGCCAAAAGGAGAGGAAGTAGGGGTACCGCAGTTCCTACAGGAACTTAGATCGCGGTTGCAGAGGGCCTCACAAGCTGCTGACCAACATTTACAGGGTAGTCAACGGCAGCAGAAAAAATATTATGACCGGGGGAAAAAGCCCCGTCAGCTCACGATTGGGGATAAGGTAATCGTGATGGTAGCGGACCCTGGACCGAAATTTGAAGCTCAGTGGAGGGGGCCCTACACGGTAGTAGCTCGCAAGGGACCAGTCTCCTACGTTGTAGAAACGGACAAGGGACGCCATCAGGTGTATCACGTCAATGTCCTGAAACCCTGGCAAGAGCGGACGGCAGCAGTTGGGCAGTTGCAGGTACAGCATCCGGTCAAGGCGAATGCAGTAGCCTGTATTTCGTGCTGTAAGGACATATGTCCCCCAGCCCGAAATAGCTTAAGAGGGGGGATATGTCATGAGGTAGACAGCACTAAGCCAGAAATATTGAAGAGTAATGCAAAGGAAGAGCTTACTTGTCATGAGCTAGACAGCACTAAGCCTGAAACATTAAAGAGTAACATAAAAGAAGAGCTTATCTGTCATGAGGTAGATAGTACAGACCCTGAAATATTAGAGAGTAATATAAAAGAAGAGCTTACCTTACAGCCACATGGGCAGTTGCAGCATTCACAATGCAGAGAGGCAGGGAAAAGGGAAACAAACTTTCCTCATGGCTTTAGTGACGCAGTAAGAATTCAGGGTTCCAATCAGGCTCACCTGGAGCCAGACTCACGTACTACGTTTGATGAGCAGAGAGATAAAAACAGGTGGGAAAGCCCACAGAGCAGGCTGGAAATTGAACGAGAGCTCAAGCTGGAACTTGAGAGCGACGGAGAGCTCAAGCAGGAGCCTGGACTAGGGCTGGAGCAGGAGTTTGAGTTTGAGTTTGAGGAGGAAAGCAGAGACCAAAGGAAGTCTGACTGCAGTTCCAGGCAGGCTTGGAGAGATAGGACTGAAGTGCAGCCCAGGAGTTTGAGAGGTCAGTCTCAGAGAGAAGGTGAGACAAGAACTCCAAAGCAGTTACAGAAAGACACGTTGCCTTGGAGAACCAGGGTTGAAGAAAGGCAGGCTGGTAAACCCGGGAGAGCTAAGAAAGACAGTGACAAAGTCTTCCCAGCCAGAGGGGTCCTCGTACCGAGGCAAACAGCCAAGCCAACAGAGAGCAAAGGTCACATCCAGGGAAGCTCACTGAAGGCAGGAAGTGAGTTTTATTCAGCTAAACACAGTAACCGGGGTTCACAGAGGAAAGCAGTGTGCAAGGCAGAGAGAAAGCCTTGGCTGGAAGCAGAAGGGCTTGAAACCATCTTCTCAACGGAAAGAGATAAGTACCCTGTCTTTGGGAAAGGGAGAGAAGTGTGTCCCCGGGGGAGAAGCCAGGCTTACAACAGGCTAGAGAATCCTTACTGGCAGAAGACGTGGGAGGCAATCCCCAGCACAGCCCCTGCTATCTGTGACACCCAAAAGCAGCTCCAACTCACAGCAGCTGAAGTTTCCCAAGGGCAAGGCTCGGAGAGCAGCTTCACAGGGGCTCAGTGCCCATACACAGGACCAGGTCCTGGCCCTATGCAGTGGGAAAGCTATAGCCCAGAAAACATCCCTGAGCCCATGGAATGTGCTTTAGGTATAGCTGATGACATAGAGTCTCTCTGTTAAGAAAGGAGAAAGAAAAGAATTGTGTTTTACACATTTTGAATGTGTTGGACTTTATTTGCTGGAAAGAAGCATAATTATTATTTGTTAAGAATCCTTTACACCGGTGAAGCAACCGTTTCTTTTGTGTTGTCCTTATTTGAAGACATCCTCAAGGGAAAGGGAATAAAACCCAACCTTCATTTTCACTCTGGACACGACTGCAGTGTCTTTATTTCCACAACTTCAGGCTATGCCCAGGTCTAGGCAACCGCCTAAGACCAGCATCCAGTCTCACAGTATCTCTTCTATTAAATCCCCGCCTACTTCTCCCTGTGAGGGAGATCTGTATATCATACCAATTCAAATGCATTTCCCTTTCCCTCTTTCTAGTTTAATTCACAGTACCTCCTTGCTTCTTTTTAAGCATTGTAACGCTATAGCTTTAATATTATTTTTTACATATAGTGCCACTGCTCCTCCCCTGTCCTTTCTGAATAGAGCATAGCCTAGCAAAGTTACATCTCAGTCATGGTTGTCCATGAACTATATCTCCGTAAGTGTCACTAAATCCATGTCAGCCTCTTCCATTAAAGCCTCAACATCTGGGATTTTATTTCCCATGCTACAGACATTTATGCACACCGCTTTCCAGATGTTGCTCCTTTTATTCATTTCTACAGAGGTATTTTATGTTTCACTTACCTGGGAGCTTCCACTTACCTGGGGGCTTTCTTCATCCATCCCTAATGAATCTGGTTTAAAGCCCACTTCAGTAGGTAAACCAGTCTGCTGTAGAAGAAATAATGTGCAGGTGGAGGGCTCGTTGTCGGGGTTGAGGTACTGAATGCACCATTATGGCGGTACATCACTGAGATAGTGCGTGCATACCTGGTGCGTTTTTTAAACTTACTGGTCAGTTTAGACATTCTGGGAAAGACGACTTCTGCAAAATCAAAGGACTCCAATGTCCTGGCTAACCAGGGGAGTGAAGAGGAAAGACCTGCGTGCCGAAAAAACCCAAGAAGAAAAAAGTACCGGAAAAAAACGTTGTGCTGAGGCACCAACGCTCCACAAGATGGACAGGAAGACGAGAATCAACACTTGACTGAAAATGGTTAGCAAAAGATTACCAACCGCGAGGGTTAGTCACTAATTTCTGGGGGCAGACAGACTTCTGAAGGGCTCCATGGAAAAAAGAAGACAGGTGAGAAAAATGACACGCATGCATGATGAGCCTCCCAAAAGCTTCCTATAGAAGCTGGGGAGCGTTGCCACATGGGGCTCCGTCAGTGTCGTCACCCATATGTGAGGACTTTATTCCTGTTTGGTCTGGGAGAAAGTACTCCAGGGATCTGTGCTGGGCCCACTGCTTTTTAACATCTTCATAAATGACCGGGAAATGAGTATAACTGTGGCAGGTGCAGGCCTGTGATCCACGGTGTCTGACATAAGCAGGCAGGCCTAACTAGCTTGACCTGTAAATGAAGCCTGTGGAGAGGCACATAGGAATTGCACATCCCCCAATATGCTGCTATTGTAGGATAGAACTCTGTAAGAGAACTAAACTAACTTAGGTAAGCAAAACTGAGAGATAGAAAAATACAGAAAAACATGTTTAAAAGTTACTGATAAGAAAACGTACATCTGCAAGGAATATAATTGGGAGTGCTGACAGATGAGTTGCAGAGCCCTGCTCCCCTGCATGCACAAATTGGCTCTATGGCCTTGAGAGTATGAAAGTAACAAGTTGATGAACTGGCCATTGTAATTGGGACTAGAAGGGGGGTATGCAGGTGCCATGCCCACTGAAGGAACATAATTGGATAATCTTATCAGTACCGGCACCAATGGAAGAGGTACGGGAGGTACGGGAGAGTACCGGGACCAATGAAATGTTTTTCTATACCTAGAATGGAACAGAAGTCTATAAAAGCTGTTGTAATGCTAGAAAACTTTGCTCAGCCATTTTGAAATTGACTTGCTTGAGACTTGTGCACAAATAAATGATTTGGACCTTCTGAACAGACTCCTGGTATCATTGGTTTGTCTGCGCTTTGCTGCTACATATTCTTGGTGCGTTGGCCGGGAAGTTGTGGAATCAAAGTGTATATAGGGCAATATACCACGACTTTCCGCCTCTATAGGCTTGGTCCTGCCGGGATCGCGCCCTTCCGACGAGGGCTGCTCCCTGGCGCCGCTGGTCCCTTGTATCGGAGGGAGCTGGTCGGACCTCGGCGGGTGCCGGGCCCGGCTGGAGCCAACGCCTCGAACCCGAGTGAGGGGAGTCCGAGGTCCAACTCATGCGCCTGCTTGGGAAGTTTGAGGACCGGATCCGGTGAATATAGTTTTGATTTGGTGTCTAGACAGAAATAGAAAGAGCAGTACTGCCATTGGAACTTGGAATTTGGAATTTGTAATCTCGAGATATTGGGAATTGGTAAGAGAGCATGATCACCTCTCAAGGAAGGGCCGAGTAGCCCCGCATGGGAATTCGCCGGGTGAAACCCTCATCCTTTTTGTAATTGGGAAAAAGACTAGTCAGAATAGATAGAAACGAATGCATTCTGGGATACGTTGCTAGCATGATTGTGTGAATGAAGTGTGAATGAGAGGTCTGGCAGCACGGACCAAGTGAAGGCGGACCCCTGAGTAGCGCATTTCCTGACCGGGCGACCGCGTTCAGGTCGCAAAAAGGGGGAAGCGATTGTCGTCTTGTCTTGTTATTTGTACTCCTTATACGTTTCCAGGGCCGTGAGGACCCCTTACCCACGGTCCGCCCTCCTTTTCCCTTTTGTCTGTTGTTGCGCGCACACATCAAAATGGGAGGGGCGGGGTCTACTAGAAACACTCCATTAGAATGTATGATCGCACATTTTAAAGAGGGATATTCTGGAGATTATGGTATTAAAATGACAGCAGCCCGTTTGCAGATTTTGTGTACTAGGGAGTGGCCCGATCTAGACCCCATCTGGCCCCGAGAGGGAACGTTTAATGTAGAGATTATTCAGTCAGTACACCGTAGAGTGCGGATAGCGCACCCCGATCAGTACCCCTATATAGATTCCTGGTTAAGTATTTGTGAAGATCCGCCCCCCTGGGCGCAGCGCTGTTATGAGGAACAGTGCAGGATAATGTTAGCGAAAACAGATTCTAGACAGAAAACGGAACAGCCTAGAATGAAAGAGCAGGATAAGAAGTCCAGGAAGAAGCCCATCCTGGTAGATCCTGATTCCCCGGAGATAATTCTCAGACAGCCCCGAACCCCAGGTCCTATAAGAGTAGCCCGGCGTCCTGCCCCAGAACCCCAGAGACGGCCAGAGCGGGACCCAACCCCTGAACCCCCTCCTGGAGGGCAGAGAGAGGAATTAGTTGAAGAAGAGGATGTTATAAAAAGCGAGTCAGAAGCAGAGGTAGAAGAGGGAGAAAATGAAAATGCCCAAAGCGAGGAAGATAGCGAACAAATGATTGCCAGTGCCAGCGTGCCAGAAAAATGTACACCCAAAGTGAAACCTGTTGAGAAAGCGAAAGTAATCCCTGGAAAGATAGTTAAGAAAACAGCCCTTAGATCCCACAAGACAGCTACCGCCAAAATGCTGCCTTTACGGCAAGTCCCGGGAGTGCCCATAAAGAACGATAATGAGGAGGTGGTAGCGGGACCCTTAACTTATGTGTATATCCCTTTCTCTACAACTGATTTGTTAAATTGGAGGTCGCATTATGCCTCCTATACTAGCAAGCCCCAGGAACTTACAGAATTAGTAACTACTCTAATGGAAACCCATCAACCCACCTGGGCAGATTGCCGCCAGCTCCTGTCCACCCTATTCACGACAGAAGAGCGAGCACGAATTAGAAAAGCAGCTATTCAGTGGATGTCAGATAACCCTGTAGCTCCGGGACAGGGACTGAGCAGAATAGACTATCGGGAAGCGGCTCAGAAGGAATTCCCGAATGAAGACCCCCATTGGGATCCAAATACAGATGAAGGATCCACAGCCCTAGCCCGTTTTCGCCAAGGCTTTTTACAAGGCCTGAAAAGGGGGGGCCAAAAAGCTATGAACCTTTCCAAAGTTGCAGGAGTTATCCAGGGTGCAGATGAGAGCCCAGCAGACTTTTACGAAAGATTAACTGAAGCATACAGAATGTATACCCCCTATGATCCCGAGGAACCAGGAAGTTTATGTATGGTGAATTCTGCTTTTGTAAACCAGTCTCAACCAGACATTAGACGTAAATTACAGAAGTTAGAAGGGTTTGCGGGCATGAATGCAACACAGTTACTGGAAGTCGCTCATAAAGTGTATGTGAATCGTGATAATGAAAGACAGAGAGAATGTGATAGAAAGATGAAGAAGAAAGCTGATTTTTTGGCTGCGGCCATAGTTGAACAGAAAAGGGGAGGTGTCCCTAGTCGACGGAGCAGAGGAAGAGGGCGGGGTCAAGGCGGAGGCCGGACTCAGAAGCTAGGCGTGAACCAATGCGCCTACTGTAGAGAAGAAGGACATTGGAGAGATACGTGCCCGCAACTCGAAGACGCCCAGCAAGATGACGACAGCAATCATCAGTGGCGAGAAGAAAGACGAGGCTATCCCCGAAACCGCGGAGGAGCCAATCGAGAACAATTCCAGCGAGAAAGAGGAGGAGGAGCCATTCAAGCATTGGCCACAACGATCCAGGATGAAAATGACGTGGATTAGGACAGACCGGGCTCCAAGTTTGCTTTAGGTCTCCAGGAGCCTATGGTCGGAATACAAATAGGAGACCAAGTTATGGACTTTATGGTTGATACTGGAGCACAACATTCAGTAATAGATAAGAAAATAGCCCCATTTTCTACAAAAGCAGTCACCATTATAGGAGCAAATGGTGCCAAAGCTACAAAGTCTTTTCTTCAGAATCGTATATGCAGTCTAGGAGGACAGCAAATAACTCATCAATTCCTTTACATGCCCGAATGTCCAGTGCCACTACTGGGACGAGATATGTTAGCCAAGCTTCAAGCACAAATATCTTTCTCTGAAGAAGGAGAAATGCAAATGACAGTAAATCCCCAAGCCAAACCAGCAGGAATAATGCTGCTGACAGTTCCCCGAGAAGAAGAATGGAGGTATTACATTGATGACTCTATCCAAGACACTTATTTTGAACAAACTTTAAAGAACATTCATGCACCACCTGGAGTATGGGCAGAAGGCAGTCCCCCAGGCCTAGCCAAGCATATAGCTCCAGTAATTGTAACCCTCAAGCCTAGTGCTACACCAGTGCACGTCAAACAGTACCCTCTCCCAAGAGCTGCAATTGAAGGCATTCATCGTCACCTACAAAGATTGCTCGAGTATGGCCTACTCAAAGTATGTCAATCCCCATGGAACACTCCACTTTTGCCAGTAAAGAAGCCTGGAACGGATGATTACCGCCCAGTACAAGATTTAAGGAGAGTAAATGATGCCGTTGAAACTATACATCCAGTTGTACCCAATCCTTACACTCTTCTAGGACTGATACCTGCTGAAGCTACCCATTTCACTGTACTGGATTTAAAAGATGCATTCTTTTGCATAAGATTAGCCCCTGTAAGTCAAATATTGTTTGCATTTGAATGGCAGGACCCCATCTCTGGAAGATAGTTACCCCGGTTATCCAAGTTATTTATACCCTGTTACCTGTAAACTCATACGTGTTAAATGTACTGAGCATTTTGTTCCATGTGAACCGCGCTGATGCTGAATAGTGCGGTATATAAGAGACTGTAAATAAATAAATAAATAAACTCACCTGGACAAGATTACCCCAAGGATTCAAAAATTCGCCTACCATATTTAGTGCTGCACTGAATCAAGACCTTTCAAGCTATCCAGTAGCCCCGGGGAAGAGAGTGCTTCTCCAATACGTGGACGATCTGCTGATAGCTGCCATATCAGAAAGTGAATGTATACTAGCCACCAAAGATCTCTTGCAGTTACTAGATGAAGCTGGATACAAAGTTTCCAGAGCCAAAGCACAGCTATGCCAAAAAGAAGTGAAATACTTGGGTTTTCGTATAACCCAAGGAAGCCGAAGATTAGGCAGAGAAAGAAAAGAAGCAGTATGTAGAATTCCAACTCCAACAACCAGAAAGCAAGTCAGAGCCTTTCTGGGAGCGGCAGGATATTGCCGAATCTGGATACCCAACTTCGCCCAAATTGCCAAACCACTGTATGAAGCCACAAAAGGAGAAGAAAAGTCGCCACTGGAGTGGGGACTTGAGCAGGAAACAGCCTTCAAGAAGTTAAAGGAAGAATTGATGTCATCACCAGCACTTGGACTACCAGATGTCCACAAGCCTTTCCACTTGTTTGTACATGAAGCACAGGGAAATGCCTTAGGCATGTTGACTCAGAAATTGGGAAATTGGGAACGACCTGTAGCATACCTATCGAAACAGTTGGACACTGTGGCCAAAGGATGGCCACCTTGCCTGAGAGCCGTTGCAGCTACAGCACTATTAGTGAGTGAAGCAGACAAGCTCACCTTAGGACAGAACATACGAGTCACTGTGCCACATGCAGTCCTTGCCCTCATGGAACAGAAAGCAAATTATTGGCTCACCAATTCCCGAATGTTGAAATACCAGAGCATGTTATGTGAAAACCCACAGATACAACTAGAAGTGAGTCATGCCTTGAATCCAGCCACCTTGATACCCATCAGTGAAGAACTCCCAGAACATGACTGTATCGAAGTCATGGAAACTGTGTTCTCCAGTCGACCCGACTTGACAGATGTGCCCATAGACAATCCTGACCAAATCTATTATGTTGATGGGAGCAGTCTCATCCTCGATGGACGACGCTGTGCCGGATATGCAGTCGTCACTCAACACGAAGTAGTTAAATCATCAGCTCTAGCCTCAGGCACATCAGCCCAGAAAGCTGAATTGATAGCACTCACCAGAGCATTACTGTTAGGAGAAAAACTTGTGCTAAATGTATATACAGATTCCAAATATGCCTTCACCACTCTACATGCCCATGGAGCTCTCTATATAGAACGAGGACTCATCACATCCGGAGGAAAATCAGTCAAATATGGTCCCGAGATATTGATGTTACTTGATGCAGTTTGGGCCCCAACACGTGCAGCTGTCATGCATTGTAGAGGACATCAAGCAGGAAAAGGAGAAGTTGCCCGAGGAAATAGATTTGCAGATGCCTCAGCACGACAAGCAGCTATGACAGGACAGATTGCCCCACAAGCTATGCCAATGCAAGCAGCATTGTTTCCAGTACCTCTGAATTTATGGACACCAAGATATACCACCAAAGAATTGGATTACTACTGTAACAAAGAAGATGGAGTACTGAAAGATGGATGGATTGAGCTGCCACCCGAAGAGGGCAGTCAACCCCCTGGACGAATAATAATTCCTGAACTGTTAGGACCATCTTTTGTCAAAGCTTTCCACGAAGCCACCCACTATGGGAAAAGTGCTATGGAAAAAGCACTCAGACCACATTTTTACATCCCTCTATTGACAACCATATCAGCTTCAGTAGCACGTCAATGTCTAACCTGTGCCAAAAATAATGCCAAGCAAGGCCTTATAACGGCACCCCGAGTTCTGTCAGGAGGTGTAACCCCCATGCACAACCTCCAAGTTGATTTTACCGAAATGCCAAGAGCCAATGGATACCATTATCTATTAGTATTAGTTTGTACTTTCTCTGGGTGGGTAGAAGCATTCCCAACCAGAACTGAGAAAGCCCGAGAAGTTACCAAAGTTTTAATGAGAGAGATTGTCCCTAGGTTCGGAATTCCAGCAGTAATAGGGTCAGACAATGGACCTCATTTGTCTCCCAAGTTACTCAACAGTTAGCTAAAGCTTTGCAGATACAATGGAAACTCCACACTGCATACAGACCCAGAGTTCAGGGAAAGTTGAGCGAATGAATCGTACCCTAAAAGCCCAAATGTCCAAGCTTTGTCAGGAGACACACTTGAAGTGGCCCCAAGTGCTCCCAATAGCTTTACTTAGAATACGCTCAGCTCCTGTAAAGTCAACAGGATTTTCCCCTTTTGAAGTTTGTATGGTAAACCCCCACCAATAGTGCAGGGAGTCAAAGGAAGTTTAGCCCAAATTGGTTCAGAAGTAACCAGACAAGAACTCCTAGCTCTTAGTTTTGTTCTGCAGACTCTCCATGCGTGGATCCAAGACCAGTTGCCTATCAACTTGACGGAACCCTTGCATCCCTATCAGCCTGGTACCTCGGTGTGGATCAAAGATTGGAAGAAGACACCGTTGGAACCCCATTGGGAAGGGACCGTACACCGTCATCCTGTCTACCCCAATGCAGTAAAGGTAGCCGAGATCGACGCCTGGATCCACCACAGCAGAGTCAAGCCCGCCGCTGATCCTGAACCTGAGCAGTGGACAGCAGAGCAGCATCTTGATGCACCCTTGCGAGTTACTCTGAGACGGCAACCAGCAACTTAGACACTTATCACAGTGCTTTGCAGTAGCCAAGTCTTTCGAAGAGGATTGCTGTTTTCCATGCAGCAACAGTTTTGTTTCAACGAACCCAATTTGCGTGCGATTTTGGCACACTATTTGATACTACATGTGACTAGCCAGACTTCACAAGCCAACTGAAATTGCTAATAAGTTGGTTAATGTGTTACTGGACAACCTGAGGATCTTCAATCAACACTCAGCACCCGTTAAATTGCTTCATTAGCAAAACGGGACGAAGAATAAAAGACCGTCGTGATCAAGATCAGCAAGCTGAGGATTCAGAAGAACTCCAATCAACATCAACATGCATCTTTACTTTTTGCTTTGCTTTGGTTGCCTTCTTTGGAGGTTTTGAACAGACTTATGCTTTACCTCCATGCACTGCTTGCATTACTTCTACTCGAACTGGACTGAAAGTAACTCAGACTTTGATTTATCATTCCTTACTATACCTGCAAGGGAAAAGTGACTCGGTGTATTTATAACACCACTGAACTAAATATTTGCACTTATGGCAAAATTAGAGCATGCTATAATCCGCATCAGAATCCATCCTATTACACGTTGGAAATACGATGGAAGGATGCAGATGGACCTATAATAGCTGCTACACCACCACTTAAGGACATTACTAAACCTGCCTGTTTTGAATTTTGATGCATGTAATGCCATTAACAGAGATAGTTATTCACCTGTGGTACTTGGGAGAAAGCGTATCGAAATGACCATAAGTACATGTGTCCGGAAGGTGCCACAGGATGGTGGAAGTGTACAGGTAAAACGGGATCAGGCTATAGTACTGCACCAGCAGCAGATACTATTGCCCGTATTGGGGATGTGTTTTTTATGCTACCTGGAATAATGGTATAGTTGATGAGAAGATAGATACACGAATGGCTACTTTAACCAAGCCAACCACAAATGATAAATGTCAGAAAGATGCTTGTAACCCCTTACACTTGCGTATACATAATCCCTACGCATGGAAACAAGGATACAAGTTTGGTTTACGTATTGCTGGAGGGGCAGTAGATCCAGGAACCATTGTGTATATTAGATTGAATACCCAAGCTCACAAGTCATCCAAATATCATATTCATAATACCTTCTATGAAGCCATGCATGTAAATAAGTTTGAGATCCCTCACCCCTCACAGAATTTATTTTTAGAATTAGCCGGAGCAGTAGTATCTAGTCTTAAGATCTCAGATTGTTATTTCTGTGGCGGAACCCAAATGGGAGACCAGTGGCCATGGGAAGCCCAAGAATTGAATTATTCTTTGATTTACAATCAGACTGAATTACACAAGACTACCAGTGAATGGGTGTTAGCGCACTCAATCGTTGGACGTCTTTGCTAGCCAGAA